>CM067860.1:40867878-42117878 GCA_034642435.1 Megalocaria dilatata
TGTTACAACGAGACTGGATGCATAGCCCATTGGCTGTTCCATGGTTTTCAGCATCCTCATCTAGGGGGGTAGCCTAAGAGGAAGCTGTTTTACAGAGAAGAAGAAGAAGAAGACATTTTCGTCATAGACAAAAGAGAACATTTTCGTTTATTTATGTAACGTCCTAATAGCAGAGAGGAAGCTTCTTGTAAATAAGCCTCCTGAGTGACTTAAAAACTTACTCGAGATAAAAGTACTTACAACAGTCCACCGTTGCCATCCGTACGTTAATTACCGTATTTTTACGCTAAATTGAGTCTAAATACGGCATACATGGGCTACCATACGCCGAAATACGGTAATTTCATATGTTTTTCAAAATTCAACATTCTTTAACTGGTGCCATCTCTCAGCAAGATCCAGAACTAACAATGCTCGGTTAGCTTATCTGTAACGTTTGTTGATGAGTAGATTCCTGCCAAGAACCTTTTGGCAACATATAATTCAGGAAAAGATATAACTCAACGAAAGGATCGTCCAATGAATGATGAATTGCTCTACTGATAGAAGACGTTCATCTAAAAATTAGAATTAGCTAGTGATAACAAACGTGTTTGTGAGGCCTCACCGAGGAGACCAGATACAGTCCATTTGATACTAACTTTTCCGGTCGACTCGATTTATGTTGGATCCCTTCTTCACGGAGATCTCCTGGGTATGCCTCAGTTACCCTTAAATCTGTCCATTCAAACTTACGCCTTGTAACGGTTAGGTCTGCACTGGTTACCGGAAGTGCAGTTGTAGGTGCAGACTCTGTCCTGTCCTTTCTAACCCCTTCCGCTGCATAAGAATGATCCGATTTGAGCGAGTTTCCGACCTAACGATATGTAGAAATAAGTCTTTTAGATACGGGGCGCTATTAGCTTCACAAATAGTGAACCACTGCGTAGAGTTGATTTAACCAGAGGCTGATAAATGTTTGTTTCCATTCATAGAGGGTTGTTGCTTTTCAATATTACTAATATAAATATATTCTTCTGATGTTACTGTGTTTTGAATATTTGAACCTCCCGTCACTGTTTCCTTGCTCTCGTTAGGTGGAATGTGGGTTGTTCACACAACGTGAAACAACAATGAAACAATCAGACCAACTACTAAGTGCAAATATCAACTGAAGGACAACAAACTGACTTTCAAGCATCACCTAAAAACCCAGGAGTAGCCATCACGCGAGCTGGACGCTTCAGATCACTTTCATTCAGAAACTTAGGCATCAATACCAAAACATCCACTGCTATCTACCAAAATGATCTGCAGACTACTGCTGGAGTATGGCCACATAATATTCTCAAATGCAACAAAAACTACTAAACAACCAAGAAAAAGCGGAAAGAACTTCCCTTAGAAAAATAACGAAGTTGAGACACCCGAACAATCTTCTACACAATCCTTCTAACATCATCTTATACGAGACAACAGAAATGGAACCAATACTGACCAGACTGCAAAAGCTAAGCAATAATTCATTGGTAACCAGAACAACAGGACCATCATAAAACCGCTAATACATCATTACAATAGAGAACTAAAGGGGCAAAACTACAAGCACTCCCAGTGTTTGAACATTTAATGTCCCTACAATAACATCTGTGTAGCAACTACTACATATTATATATAATGAATTAAAATGTATATAACTCTTTGGAAGACTTCAATCGATAGCCCTTTGATTCGACACAAAATAATTTGAATTTCTATTATATATGTTTATTTAAATTTAATAATTATTCTCATTGCACAATAAAGTTAATCTCTCTTTCTATATTATTGATTACTTTTCAGCAGGGCCGTCTTTAAACTATTTGAGGCCCTGGGCACATTAGGATCATGGGGCCCCTATGACCTTGAGAAAACACTATTTAGTTACAATAGATAAAGAAAGACAAACAAGGTTCTAAATTTATTTTTATTTAATTACTAACTATAAAAAAATAGGAAATATAAAAAATAATCTACTAAAGTAACTCGCTGTCTCGCTTAACTTAAAACCCTTATATTAATTCTATGTTGATTGCAAAGGTACCCTTCTAGATTTAAGATGAGCAAAATCGTTAATCACTTCTTCAAAATCTATGGTATTGAGAATATCACATTCTATGGACATCAGCGACAAACTAGTTAATCTCTCTTGAAGCATTGTACTTCTTAATTCATTTTTTATTCGTTTCAATTTGGAGAAGGAGCGTTCTCCGCTGCAGTTAGTTACCATCATGCTTAAAAATATTCTCAATGCAATTTCTACGTTAGGAAATGTGTCTTCAATTTTGTTTTGCTTTAATAGATTATATACTTCCTGTACACTGTTAGATGCTTCATTTTCACTCCGAACATTTTTTAAGTATTCTTTTAAATGTTGACATTCTATTTCTAACTCTTTTTCATTTACATCTTCGTGATAGATTTGAGAAAATTCTTTGCATCCTTGTCGTATCTCTTCGGAATTCAGAGTTTTTAAGTGAAAAAATAAACTAAAACGTTGACTGATGGTCTCATATGAACTTTGTCGCTGTTTTAGATGAACACTCAAGGTATAGATTATTGGCAGAAAGGTTTCTACGTTGAATCGCTCTTTTCCATTCAATTGGACTGATGGCGCAGAGCCATCAAAAAAACTCTGCCGTGAGCTTCTATGTCTTGTTCTTTGAGATAGATCCTTGTAGTCAGATTCTGGGTTATTTTCTTTGGCAGATGATTCGAAATTATCAAATTTATCCCTGAGGTTAGTAATAAAATCATAAAGTGAAGTCAACAAATTGGTTGCAACGTCCAGTGTTATTGTTTCTTTCTGAAGATAATTACTTGTTTTGTCTATTCTTTCCAAAATAGTGCTCCAGATTTCCGTCAGTATAATAAATTCTAGATTTCCTATTTTTCTAGACAGACTAAGGGCTGCGTCTCTTGTTTCTCGTGCCTGATCAGTATCGTTTGCGATGGTGATTAAAGCTTCTATTATTCTTTTATAATCCCCATGCAAAGCACTTACTGCATCAGCTCGGGCTGACCATCTGGTTTGTGAAAGACTCTTAACAACTTTTTTTGAACCTAAATGTTCTGTTAACATATTCCATCTGTGGGTAGAGCCCGAAAAAAAGTTGTACACTTTCTGAACTATTTCAAAAAACTGTGATGCCTCCGGTACACACCCAGCAGCATGGACACCTACCAAGTTTAGTGAATGTCCTGCACATGGTATAAAGGTGGCAAATTCACATTTTTCCTTGATTCTTGTTTGTAGACCACTATACTTTCCCGACATATTTGAAGCATTGTCGTAGCTTTGGCCTCTGCAATCTTTTATATGAATATCATGTATCTCTAAAAAATTTAAGATGGTCTCCGCTAAATACTTAGATTTATGCTCTTTAATAGGTATAAATTTCAAAAACCTTTCAACAGGAACACAGTCTTTTACGTATCGAATGGTGAAAGTTAGCTGGTCAATATGAGACAGATCGGGCGTACTGTCAACGCTTATGGAAAAATATTTTGCTGATTTAACTTCATTTATAATTTTTTTTAGAACCTGTTTTCCCATTACTTCAATAAACTCATTACAGATATTTGCTGATAAATAAGAAATGTTATCCTTTCCAGGATTCCCAAATTTTTTTAAGTGATCTGCAAGAAATGGATCAAATTCACTCAATAATTCCACACAACCCAAATAATTTCCATTGTTTGGAGATCCTAGGATTTGATTGTCGCCGCGAAATGGAAGCCCTCTCGATGCCAAAAATTTTACAGCATCTACAAACCGTTTAAGTACGTTTCTCCAGTAATCCACTTCCTTTTGATGTTGAGATAATAAGTCTATATCTACTCTACCAACCGCTTTACTTCGTGCCAGATAAGTCATCATAGATTGCTTATGCGCTGGGCTATTTTCATGTGTTAAAATTATGTGATTAATATGCTTCCAATCATTACATCCATTCCGAGAGCAAAGATTAACATCAGTTGGGTTAAATAAGCAGCATGAAAAACAAAATACAGAGCATTTGGAAGACGAATACAGCAACCATTTTCTTTCGACGCTTTCATTGTTCTTTAATTTGCGAATAAATAATGCTTTGTTGAAATATCTCGTTACTAATTGATTACCATCTTTGTAGGTTCTGGATGCCTCGGAAAAGTCAGAATCTTTACTTTGAAAATATACTGGTCCCTTACGAATTAAAATTTCGCGATTTATTTCAACAAACTTTTCGTGAAAATAATCGGCGGGATCGTGCGATATTAATTCTTCTGTGTTGGAAAACTGCTGTTCAATTGACACAGTTGGAGTTATCGGTTTTAGTGAAGTCACTGAAGTCGTTGCACTTTCGTCGTAGGAATAGTCGCTTTCTGATTCAATCTCTTTTTCAAAATTGGAACATGAAGGTTTAGAAATTCCCGCAATTTGTAATTGAGCTGAGTCATCATGTGGAACATTTATGATTGTCATTATAAAATAAAACACTTGTTTACATTTTCTACTTTATTTTTGGTATTGACGTACGTTTCGTCTTTGCTAGAAGTCTTTCTAGCAAAGACGAAACGTACGTCAATACCAAAAATAAAGTAGAAAATGTAAACAAGTGTTTTATTTTATAATGACAATTACAACTGATTTCTACCAAGCAACGGCCCAATCTATCATGAACATTTATGAGTTGATTGCTACTCACAGAAGTTTCTCCAGTAGTAGTAGTAAAATATGATGTTAATTTTGGTAACTTTTCAATTACTTCTTTCTGATGTAGAGCTTTTTTCCTTTTTTCAGATCCACTAGGATATGACCGTTTCGACATTTTATATTATAATTCAGTATTTAATTAATTTTATAACGAAAATATTCGCTAACACAAAACAGACAAACGACGATTTAATCAAACAATACTATTTTTTTTAACAGAGCTCGAGCACAGTCAGTAACAAACTAACAACTACAAACAAAACAAACGCCACAACATCGCAGACAAATAATTGAAGGGAATTCCCCCGTTCGTCAAGTCAAACGACGATCGGGAGTCGGGAATTCCCCTTTTTTGTCTTTGGTATTACGAATGACGTTCGAATAGGTTTCTTTAAGACATAAACCACACCGCATCAAATAATTCTTCTTTTTTTAATTTAATAATTTTTCTTTTAATTGTATTCTTATACTTACATATAGGTATTTAAATTAACCTAAACATACTAATATCGGAAAAACTCATTTTTAAGAGAGAGTGGAGTACTTATACGGATACCCTGTTTATTTATTAGTTTGATCTTTTTTTTTTGACGGATGTCAAATCTGAAATCGATATAACTTTGCAACGACGAACAATATTTTCTTATTTTAATAATATTAAAAATTGATAATAATCATAAGAATAGACACACAACATAAAAGTACCTGTTAAGGACTCAAGCATTTTCCGAAAGTCTTAAGTGGTTTTTATTGCTTCGAAGTAAAATTTAAATAGAAAAACTGAAACCAATGGTCTCTTACCTACCCAATGTTTTTATGTCTAGTGCAATAACATTGATTGACGAATGAATTTATTTATTTTGAATAGTTTAAAACATACATACAGCCACATATTTAGCCAACACATTTTTTACATCAATAGATATTTTCTGTTTCCCATCACTGACCCATCTGTCAAAAAGTTCAAGCTATGTTGTACAAGGTATAGCTATCCGCATGCGGCAAACTAAAGGTAATATAATAAGCGCAGGTATTGTAGTAAGTCATTATCATCAGATTTTTCAAAATTAATGTTTTTCGGTAATACCTAAATATCGGTTATCATTTGGTAATCTGGCAGGAACTAGGGGGCCCAATTCGATCGCGGGGCCCTGGGCACGTGCCCATAGTGCCCAGTGGGAAAGAGGGACCTGCTTTTCAGAGAAAAATGAAACTCGTCCATAATTTTCAAATGATCATTATATTAGCAGGAAAAACTTGAAACAGTGGATTCTCTCTTAGGGAAGAAAAAACTAAATAATTTTGTTAATCAAAGGTTCTGATTGTGATTAGATATAGTATTTTGTGCGTGTTTTAATTTTATGGTTATTTTTGTAGGTATTTGTTCAACCATCGTAGGAAAAAGTAATTTAAACAGAATAGTTGCATCACGTACAAGCCATAGTTCCTCGGAGTTAAAGCTTCTGTGATATCATTTATTGATTCACCTTCTGTATTTCAATTTGTGAATGTGGTATTGAATTTTTGTTGGTGTGTAATTTACTCAGAGAATGAATATTATTATTATTATTATTTTGAAAAAAGTAACTCGTAATTTCTAGAAATTTTTCCAACTTATGTTTTTAATTTCTGATAGTTCAAAGATCTAATAAAAACATGATTCTAATTTGTTACAAATTATTATTTTCCATATATTTTTGATCTCTATAATTAAATTTTATTTTTGTGCGCTCGTCCCAGAGCACACATCAATGCATGTATATTTTTTTAAATTTTCAGCCTAAATGAATTCAAATGATTAAAAGGAAAGGCTTTCGATTTACAGGACAGACTTTAAGACTAACTGGGAAGATAAAGTGTGAGAATACGCAAAATCCGCCCATGAGACTCGAATATATAACCATTGGAAATGATATTTTTTTGCGCACTTGTTCTAGGGAAAACTGTGTTATCGTTTTGCCCAAATGTCTAAGTTTTTATTTGAGCCGAAATTAGTCTTCAACGAGTAGGTTAATAAAGTTCACATATTCTGCGTACCACTGTTCCACAATCAGAAATGTGTTGTGGTCCCTCTGACCCCAAAGTCGAAGGCAGAGATCTTCGTGTTTTGAGGTACTATATCCTGTGCTTCCTGCTCGGTTTTCCGAGAACATGCTTGGCAAGCATTCACACAAAATTTAAGATAATGTTTATCATATTGGCAACTTGTTTGAAAAACTAACTGGCTTCCTTCAAATTCTCTATTATACTTCTATTCAACTCGCCAAGTTAATGGATATATTTGACCATCTACTTACTACTACAGTCGACTCTCGTTAATTCAAACCTGCGATAATTCGGACCTCTCTATAATTCAAAGTTATCACGAGTTCCCTACTAAATCTCTTTATATTTCGAACTAAATCAATACATTTTCATACACTTGGTAATTCGAACGAAAAAATCATTGCTATTTAACAAAACGACGCGTTAATTCGAACTCATCAGCGTCCAACACTCGACAATTCAAAGTTGCAGAGAGAAGAGGCGGAAAGATTGTAAGTACATTTCGCGACAAGTTCAAACTTGTATCAAGATACACGAGCCTTTGTTTTTGTTATGATTAGTTTGACTATTTGACGCACACACTTCTTACGAATTGGTTTGTTTAGTTATTCAGTTACTGTTACTCTTTCGTTGGTATGCAGATTAAAAGTTAGTGTTAGTTATGAGCCCTAGAAAGTATAGATGTTTGACGATTGCTGAAAAGAAAAAGTTAATCGAAAAAGTAGAAGAAGGTGAGAAGAAGAGTGATGTTGCAAAAGAATTTAAGATTCCTCTGAGTACTCTCTCAACAATAATAAAGCACAAGGAGAAAATCAATGCTGCTCAAACTGCTGGAGTACGGAAAAGAACTACTAAAGGTGAATTTCCTCGTCTGGAAGAAAGCCTGGTCATTTGGCTAAGACAGTGTAGAGGACAAAAAGTGTCTATTAGCGGGAACTTGTTGAAGGAAAAAGCAAAAGAGTTCGCGTCTACTCTAAGCATCAAAAACTTTGCGGCAAGTGAAGGGTGGCTTACAAATTTCAAAAAGAGAAATGGAGTTGTTTTTAAAAAAGTTTGTGGGGAAAGTGGAAGTGTTGATGATGCAGTTTGTTTAGATTGGCACGGTAAATTGAAGACCTTGATTGAAAAATATGATGCCCGAGACATTTTTAATACTGATGAAACTGGCCTATTTTTTAAATGTTTACCGGACAAGACGCTTACTTTTAAAGATGAAAAATGTCACGGAGGAAAACATAGTAAAGAGAGGTTGACAGTTTTACTTGCAGTAAATATGGATGGATCGGAAAACCTTAAACCCTTAGTGATAGGAAAAGCAATGAAATCGCGATGTTTCAAAGGAGTGAAATCGTTTCCAACTGATTATCGTGCTAACAAAAAAGCTTGGATGACGACAGAACTTTTTAACAAGTTAATGGGGATATGAAACGACAAAAGCGGAAAATTTTACTATTTTTAGACAATTGCACTGTCCACAACAGTCCTCCTACATTGTCTAACGTGGAACTCTACTTCTTTCCGCCAAATACAACTTCCAAATTGCAACCATTGGACCAAGCGATTATCCATAATTTTAAGACGTTCTATCGCAAAGAAATTGTTAAGATCGTTTTAGAATCTCTCGACAAACAGCTAACTGCAAATATCACGGTTCTGACAGCTATTTTACTAATTGACAAAGCATGGAGAGCTGTAACACCCCTAACGATTCTCAACTGCTTCAAAAAATCCGGTTTCTTAAAAGAAAATCAAGAAAATCTTCCAATACTTATAGATGATGAAGAACCAGTAATAGAACCATTAGTTGACATCAGCGGTGTGAGTTTTTCTGATTTTGTTCAAGTGGATGAAAATGTTGCTATCTCAGGTTCACTAACCGATGGCGAAATTTTATCTGCGACAGATACGCAAAGTAACGATGAAGATAAGGACGATACATCGGAACCTTTGGCAGAGGTGTCAGTTAAGGAAGCAAGATCCTCATTTGATACCTTACAAAGCTTCTGTCTACAAAACGAAAGTGATGAAAAAGCATTTCAGGCACTTTTACTCTTAAAAAAAGTTATTGAGCAGTGTGAGCAGCAGAATTGTGCTTTAAAGCAAACCAGTATAACAAAGTTCTTTCGAAAGATTAATTAATTCACATTACGAATACATGTATGTACACGAATGTACCTCTTAATTCTTGTCATTTTTATATTAATAAATAAAAATTAACCAACACTTAATAATTCGAAATTTTATTTATTTTCTCTCACAAATTTCAAACCATTTGATATTTCAAACACTCGATAATTCGTAATATTTCAAGAATCCCTCGAGTTTCGAATTAACGAGAGTCGACTGTACTTGTTAGATAAAAGTGGAAAATATAATGAAATTCGACTTTCACCTGAAGAATCGTGCGTGAAGTAACTTGTGAACAATTTACTTCTTACTGAAAAGTGGATAGTCTATGGAAAAATTTAGAGTGAAAATGGACAATTTTCCTACGTGCTGCTGAAATATAAAAATGTTATTTAGTAATTGGGAATCCAATCCCGTTGGGTAAATAAAGTTGTTATTGTTCATCATCCTAGTTTTAATAGAGTTATCACAGTAGATGAAACCACGCTTCAACTTGAAATTTATGGTTTTATCACAGAGTGATGCTTTGTTAGATAATCTGTTTAAACGATTAATTACACCTGAAGTAAGTAGATGGTCAAATATATCCATTAACTTGGCGAGTTGAATAGAAGTATAATAGTGAATTTGAAGGAAGCCAGTTAGTTTTTCAAACAAGTTGCCAATATGACAAACATTATCTTAAATTTTGTGTGAATGCTTGCCAAGCATGTTTTCGGAAAACCGAGCAGGAAGCACAGGATATAGTACCTCAAAACACGAAGATTTTTGCCTTTTACTTTGGGCTCCGAGGGACCATAACACATTTCTGATTGTGGAACAGTGGTACGCAGAACATGTGAATTTTATGGACCCACTCGTTTGAGACCAATTTCGGCTCAAAGAAAAACTTAGACATTTAGGCAAAGCGATAGCACACTGTTCCCTAGAACGAGTGCGCAAAAAATATAATTTTCAATCTTTGAGTCTCATGGGCGGATTTTGCGTATTCTCAAACTTTATCTTCCCACTTAGTCTTGAAGTCTGCCCTGTAAATCGAAAGTCTTTCCTTTTAATCGTTTGAATTCATTTTGGCCGAAAATTTAAAAAAATATAACGGCATTGTAGTGTGCTCAAGGACGAGTGCACAAAAGTAAAATTGAATTATAGAGATCAAAAAAATATAAAAAAATATTTTGTGATAAATTAGAATCATATTTTTTATTACATATTTGAACTATCAGAAATTCAAAACATAAGTCGGAAAAATTTCTGGAAAATATAAGTTAATTTTTTCAAAATAATAAAAATATTCATTCTCTGAGTAAATTACACATCAACAAAAATTCAATATCACATTCACAAATTGAAATGCAGAAGATGAATAAATAAATGTTATCACAGAAACTTCAGCTCCGAGGAGCTATGGCTTGTACGTGATGGAACTATTCTAGTTGAACGACTTTTTCCTACGTTGGGTGAACAAATACCGACAAAAAATAACCATAAAATTAAAACACGCTATATCTAATCACAGTCAAAATATTTGATTAAGAAAATGATTTAGTTTTTTTCTTCCCTAAGAGAGTATTTCCTGGTAATAATATAATGATCATTTGAAAATGATGGACGAATTTCATTTTTGTCTGAAAAGTAATCAATACAAATAAATGATATAGAAAGAGAGATTAATTTTATTGAGCAATCAGAACAATTATTAAATTTAAATAAACATATGGAAATTCAAAATATTTTTTCTCGAATCATATGGCTATCGATTGAAGTCTTTCAAAGAGTTATATACATTTTAATTCATAATATTTAAAATGTAGTAGTTGCTACACAGATGTTATTGTAGGGACATTAAATGTTCAAACAATGGGAGTGATAGTAGTTTTGCCTTTTTAGTTCTCCATTGTAATGATGTATTAGCGGTTCTATGATGGTCCTGTTGTTCTGGTTTCCAATGAATATTTGCTTAGCCTTTGCAGTCTACTCAGTATTCGCTCCACTTCCGTTGTCTCGTATAACATGATGTTAGAAGGATTGTGTAGAAGATTGTTCGGGTGTCTCAACTTCGTTATGTTTCTAAGGGAAGTTCTTTCCGCTTTTTCTTGGTTGTTTAGTAGTTTTTGTTGCATTTGAGAATATTATGTGGCCATACTCCAGCAGTGGTCTGCAGATCATTTTGGTAAATAGCAGTGGATGTTTTGGTCTTGATGCCTAAGTTTCTGAATGAAAGTGACCTGAAGTGCCCGTCTCGCGTAATGGGTACTTTTTTCTGGGTTTTTAGGTGATGCTTGAAAGTCAGTTTGTTGTCCTTCAGTATTCCCAGATATTTGCACTTAGTAGTTGGTCTGATTGTTTCATTGTCAAATTTGATACATACAATTAAGGTTACAGAGATAGACAACCTTTCTATTGTTACGTTGTGTGAACAACCCAAATTACACCTAACGAGAGCAAGGAAACAGTGACGGGAGGTTCAAATATTCAAAACTCAGTAACACCAGAAGAATATATTTATATTAGTATTATTGAAAAGCAACAACCCTCAATGAATGGAAAGAAACATTTATCAGCCTGTGGTTAAATCTACTCTACGCAGTTCACAAAGCTCCACAGTGAACCTTATAGCGCCCAGAATCTAAATGACTTATTTCTACATATCGTTAGGTCGGAAACTCGCTAAAATCGGATATCATTCTAATGCAGCGGAAGGGGTTAGAAGCATGCCATAGCATGCGCCTACATATGCACTTCCGGTAACCAATGCAGAACCTAACCATTACAAGGCCTAAGTTTAAATGGATAGTAAGGTAAGGGTAACTGTGGCATGCCCAGGATCTCCTTGGAAGAGTGGATCTAACATAATTCGAGTCGACCGGAAAAGTTACTATCAAATGGACTGTATCTGGCCTCCTTTTGGGAGGCTTCACAAACACGTTGGCTATCACTAGCTAACTCTAAATATTTAGATGAACGTCTTCTATCAGTAGAGCAAATTCGTCATTCATTGAACGATGCTTTCGTTGAGTTATATTATCTTTGCCTTAATTATATTTCGCCAAAAATTGCAAATTCAAATCAAAATTTTCGGTCAGAAAAGATAGTACAGCCGTATTTGCATAAAATGATGGAGGATGCTTATAGAAGTTTTCTGTAATGCCACATGGAAAGACAATACGTAACAAAAACTGCAATATCTGAAATAGATCCATCAAATAAAACTTGGCTTCTACCAAATAAAAATGTTGATGCTGGCATAGAGGTAATTAATGAAATTTCGAAGCCAATTATTTCAGGAATGCCCGAGTTATTAGAAATGATTTTTGGAAGATGCCAGCTTTTCTACTAATGTCTCTATGTGGAAATTAGAAAACGGTATGGTTGCTGCCAGATTACCATGTTACTACTGAAAAAAAAAGATGCCAACGAAGATATTCTGAGAAAAAATGCAGAAATATGATAATGAACAAGGTGTTTTTGAATTTCACAATTTATCAAAGTTTGTACTGAATTTTCTATCTATTCCACACTCAAATGCTGAATGTGAAATAGTGTTCAGTAAAATAAACTTTGTAAAAACGAAATCAAGAAATAAGTTGATAACAAAATCATAAAAGGTTATATAAATATTTTAAAAATTAGCCTTCTACATATTTAATTCCAAAAGATTATATTTAATGATTATAACTTCTGAAAATAAATAATAATAATAATTTTATATACCTTCTATCAAAAATTAACCTCTATTTATGTTATCATAAAAGGTTGTCTATTAACTTCGCAATGTGTGAAAAAAGATGGAAATTGCGTTAATTTTACACCTACCCAGAATATGTACGTAAGAATGAATAAAGTGGACATGTATTTTTCCACTTCTTGTATCGATGTTGATAGAGATGAGTTTGTTATTGAAACTTAGATTATATCTTTTTGTACAATGAATATAATCATAATATCTTTTTGTACAATGAATATAATCATTATACATATATATTGTTTTAGTTAATATCTTGATATTGAGGGGTTAGGAAAATGTGTACAAGTTTGTAGGTTAGGTTTGACCACAGAATAGTAAGAATTGTTTCTTTCTCTATGAAGTTCTGTGGTACGGTGTACGGTAAAGGTGTCCTAAATACGCTGATACGGTAGAGGTGTCCTAAATACGCTGATACGGTAACCTCAAGATTTTCGGTTGGCAACGGTCCCTCTTGGTAACTCTTAGTAAGTAAACTTCTTTTAAATGCTTCTGATTAATTGCATGCTTTACGATTTGAATAGCACCTTAGTTTTAGGGTAAAATTAGTGATTGCACGCTCGTTCATTGTATTCGCTAATCTTTTCATCGTGATTATCTAGTGGCGGGAAAATAGGATGTGTAGACAACACACGTTGTGTAGACAACACACCTGATGAGAGCAAGGAAACAGTGACGGGAGGTCTAAATATTCAAAACACAGTAAAATTATAATAATGTATTTATATTAGTAATATTGAAAAGCAAAAACCCTCAATGAACGGAAACAAACATTTATCAGCCTGCTGGTACATTTACTCTACTCAGTGGTTCGTGAAGTTACAGGGCGAACCCACTAAACGATAAGTCGTCCTCTACCAGGACTACTCAATGATTCACCCTACAGAACGCCACTGGTCCACGAGGAATACAATTTCTCAAAGAAAACAAAGAAATAGGTAACCGGGGGATCACACAAGAATATATGCAAATCATATATCAGGCACTGCGAATACCATGAACAGCACAAATAAAGAATCACTAATAATAAATACAACAACCAGGCACCGAGAGAAAGTATATAATATAAATGGATAACTTGTGAGGATCGTGCCGCTTTAGTTATATACAAAGGCCATGGAATTTAGTAAAACAATCCAGTCGAATTAATATCACTGTAGCAAAAATACAAGAATGAAAATCGATGAGTGGAATTACAATGAACGAACGTGCAATAAGTGAGAATCTTACTTTAAAACTGAGGTAGTATTCAAAAGCGTAAAGCATGCAATTAATCAGAAGCATTTAAAAGAAGTTTACTTACTGAGAATTACCAAGGGAGACTGTTATAAGTACTATTATCTCGAGTATGTTTTTAAGTCGCTCAAGAGGTTTATTTCCTCTCTGCCGCTTCGCATGCATTTGTTATCGTCACAGAGCTCATGCGTCAAGTTACAGTGCCACAAAATGTTTGACACAGAAATAAATACCGTGATATAATCTATATAATCTATCAGGGATTCTCTCACTCGTATGATCCTTAGAGAATACGGATCTCTTCATTACTAATGTTTTTTTAAGTGGAATTGTTTTTCACCTAGAGTCAATCGTGAACTTCATTCATTTCATAAATATTTCAATATAAAATTTGTTGTTTTGATATTTCAAAATTATTTCTGTCAACTATGATTAACCTTAAAAGTTGCACTAAAAGACAAAATTCGAAACATACGCTGTGGGCACCATAGAAAACCATGTAAATGGCATCCATAAACGTAATAACATCTACGAGTTTATAATATTAGGTCCACTATGCCACTCGATGATTCTGTATGCACGCCAGAAGTAAGTAGGTATGAATTCCCTATGTGGTCTGTTCCTCTTAATTATCTATTACATATATGGATTAATATGTAAAACAACTATATGGATCTCTTCATTATTTGTATTTTCTCACAATTAAGATTTATTTAGGGTGGTTTTTTATGAGGCAACCACTGCATAATACACTTTATTTAATGTACTATAAAAAACTGTAACTAGTTAAAATATTTACACAGATATTCTATACTGGGAGCTATCTCTAGCGTTCTCATATACGCAATATACAAAATACTTGAACTTTTAATATTTTGGTGGTCTCCATCCTCCAAAGCATTTTTGTAATTCTTCAGCTACAGCTAGGCATAATCTATCCTGATTAGGTGCTGCTATTACCTGTGAAATCAATAACAATTAATGTAATTGAAACAAAGACACATTAAAGAAGAAAATAGTATGTATTTTAAAAATTCCAAACATTTCAATCTATATCACAGGAGGCTGGCAAATATCTATAGTGTTGAATTATTATTCCGTCTCGCACGGTCTTTTAGCTGCAGCAATAATACTCTTTTGAGTGTTCATTTTACGACACTGCACATGAACTGTCATAGATTGCTTGTCTTTCAATAATTCAAAAAACTTATCATTTCCTTTAACACTTGCATCAATCGAAGATTTCATTCTACAATAAGCAATAACAACTTCACTTTCTTTCAAAGGTTTATCATAAATGAAGCAAACTTCTGACATTTTGTTAAAATTATTTAGTAGCACAAATTGAAATTGAAAATATTACCAATAAATACGTCTGCTCACTACAAAGAAACTCTCGAAACTAATAGTATATACTTAGTTATTTAATTTAATACTACTATGTCCTTTAAAAATAGGCAGTTCTGGGATCCCCCCAAACTCGAACAATAATGTAGCTGGTAGATGTTGCTTAAGGATACGGACGAAGTGAATTAGGGACTGACAGTATTATTATTTTTCTGATTCTCCTAGATTGCATGGTCTTATACTTTGAAATACTCATTCAATTTGTACACGCTTTAGTGTGTGAGTAACATAAACCAATAGTTCCTTATTTTTACACATACTGAATGTCCGATGAAGACTAGAGGTTACATATAATTGCATATTATGTGGAATATGGATTTTTTAACTTTTAAAACCGCGATATCTCAATAATCACTGATGATTTTTGGTACAGATCAGCCGGATTAATTTATTTTAATATAAAAATGCTAATGCTTGAGCATTACGGCAATTTATGGTCTGATTTGAGCATGAGGAAAGTTTATTCTGCGTTCGTAACGTGAAAATATGGAGAATACATTTCTTTACTTGAATTAACACGCAAAGTTATGTCTTGTATGTATTTTGCATACTCTAGATGACGTTAGTGTATTATTAATATCTTAGAGTCTCTGTGTATGTATTTTGCATACTCTAGATGGCGATAGTGTATTAGTAATATCTTTGGAGTCTCTGTGTATAGCGAATATAGATACTGGACAGATTTGGAGTCACTAGCAAATACTGCACTGACGAAAACCAATCAGTTTGAAACGTGCGCATGTCTGCAATTTGCCTCTGTAATCTACAAAACCTTGTCAAGTTTGTTCGAGTATAGAACTGTTATAAAGATGTATGTTACATTGTCTCGATTTCTAAAACTTCCAATTACCATAGCTCATACTCCTTATTAATTCTTTTAATTGGTTCTTTGGATCGAAATAATCATTCGAAAGGTTTCATTTCTTTACATCAGTAGTATTTATACACGATGAGATTATGTCATTTAAGTTTTAGCAAGCAGTAATTAGAAAGGTAGTGAATAGAAATGATGAAATACTACACTATCACGAAAAAAAAAGAATTATTTCAAAATCAGTATCCTTTCTATTTTACCTGTAATCCGATAGGAAGTCCCTCAGATGAAAGGCCACAAGGTACGTTAGTTGCTGGAAGACCAAGAGTATTGAAAGGCATCATGTATGTATTCACAACTGTTTCAAACTTAACAGCCTGGTGTTTTGGTGCAACTGTATGAAATGTTGGATAAATCAGAACACCATCGTCGCGTAGTTCCAACTGAAAACATAAACAATTTCAGAAAAAGAATTTGGGAGTTTCCTAAAGATCTCACCGAAATATTCCTCTTTGTATCATCGTTCAATTCGTAGTGCTCTTTGTTAGATATATAATTATTCATTAGGATTTGTAATCTCATAAAAGCATATTGAGAAGTTATCTCAGAATATCCAATGAGAGCTTTGAAAAATTCTAAAGGATAGAAGTTACCTTGCTGAAAAAAAATTGAAGAATTGCGGTAATCAGGTAATAAAGTAATGAAGAAAATGTGTCCCTTACTCCTTTCAGTAGGTCTGGACAGCCATCTAAATCTAAGTTGGTTATAAGAGTAGAAGAAATTTCGAACATTCTGCGAAGGTCCTCTTCGAATGGACATTCTTGAATAACTTTTGACCCAGCTGTTTTTTCTAAAAATTTCACACTTTCCATTATAGCATCCTTTATTTCACCCCTTATCGGAGGGTTTATTATGGACTTTTGAGCTTGCATGTAATAAACACGTATTTTACTCAGATCCACCTAAAATATGAGAAGGAATAGAATAGGGCAATAACGAAAAGAACTAATTTTGCAGTATAAATAGAGGATGTTTTAAAATTCAGTCTTCAGTAGAAGGATATATCGGGTGTTTTTTTAGAGTGATAGAACTTTGAATTGAAATAAAACACATTTAAATTAAGATTGAAGCTAATTTTTTTCTTATTTGAAAGATAATTCTATGACATTTATGTTTTAAAAATAATTTCCGGCCTATGTCCACCACGACTAGCTCTGAGGAACCGCATTCGACCAGACCAATTTTGGACCACTTTTTCGAGTAATTCAGACCTTATTTAATCAATAACACGAGTTATGTTGGCTTCCAAAGCGTAAACCAATGGCTTGACATAACTCCAAAGAAAATAATCCAGTGGAGTTATGTTGCATGATCATGGAGGCCAATTAATTGGACCATTTCTCGAAATAATGTTATCGCCAAATCTTTCTTTCAATAAATCAATTGTTACGGTAGCAGCATGAGATGTAGCACCATCTTGTTGGAACCAAAACAATTCTGGGTCGATACCATTCAAATTTTGAAACAAATAATCATTGATGATCGATCTGTAACGAGCATCATTCACTGTAACATCCCAATCATCGTTTTTAAAGAAATATGGACCGATGATGCCTTCAGCGTGTAAGCATACCATACAGTGCATTTTTCAGGATGCGATGGAACCTACAGAACTTCGAGAGGATTGTTTTCACTCCATATACGACAATTTTGCTTGTTAACATAGCCGTTCAATCAGAAATGAGCTTCATCACTAAACACAATTTTACGATGAAAAAGTAGATCAAGCTGTTCTAGGGCCCAATCAGCAAACAAACGGAGCTTATTATGATCAAGTGGCTTTAGTTCTTGAACCAGTTGGATCTTGTATGGGTGTAGACCAAGATCTTTACGCAAAATTTTCCATGTGGTGGATGCACAGAGTCCATCTTGTTGTGAACGTCGACGAATAGACAAATCTGGATCATCATTAACACTATGACTTACAGCAGCGATATTTTCTTTTGTACGTACAGTTCTTTATCTTGTTGTTGTTGTTGTTGCATCGAGTAGAGAAAATGTTGTCCGAAATCTATCGATAGTTCAAGGAATAAGCTGCTCTGATGGACGATTATGTAAACTATAAATTTCACGAAGTGCTCTATAAGTTTGGCGAATAGAACACTGATTTTGAAAATAAATTTCAACAATTTGTAAACATTGTTGCGGCGTGAGTCTTTCCATGATAATTTGTTAATGCTTACTGAACAGAAATGTCAAAACAACATGGCTTCTACCTTCTGTCAAATCACAGTTATCCCGTTCGAAAGTTCTATCACTCTAAAAAAACACCCGATATATTCTACAGTTGACAATATGACCAAAAAAAAGAACACCTAAAACGGCTTTCAAATGAATTAATCTTTCGTGTTTTCGCAGAAATTCTTTGAAATCACGAATAAAAAATTATTTCCTCAACGTGGTTAAGTCCTATTCCTTTGAAGTATACTTCTTTATAATGTTGTGCTTACCAGTTTCGACCATATCGATTTTATTCTTCCTGGATGGAATTCATATCATAAACCATGAACTTTTAAATTATTCTTTGAATAAGCAAGGTCGAGGCAACTTCGTTATACCTGTTTAATATTTTTGTGCGTACATCGTAACGTAGAAGACCGCTCTTGACATTTTCGAATAATAATTTTTTAAAATTTAGTCGTTATATAAACTTTTACGTCCTCATTTCATTAATTTCAAATAATAATTAAAACTTCTTCAGGTATCCCAACGAAAACATGCTATTAAACCAAAGAATTTTCGAGCCATATTTGTGTTAACACAGAAAAACATCGTCAAATCTAAAATCGTCCAAAGTTTTTACATAAATTCATTAATTCACACAATAATTCACATTGTTGTCAAAACAAATATTTTTCAGGCTTGAGGTGTTAATAACACTGGACGACAAAAACTTTTTTTTGGTTGTCACATAAGGCTGAGTAGCATATTATGGTAGAATTGACGTATCCAATACGAAAATGAGACAAAAAAATTGCAACACGTTAGGTTTTTTTGTTACATTCATAGAATCACATTTAATGTTGCAATATCTGATGTGTATTGAAAAAAAATATTTCAGAATTTTTTAACCATATATATCGGCTTTATTTGATTTTACACCTACAAAACGTACCTTCTTATATTTAAGAGAAACACGAAAATTAATAATAATGACTTAAAATACTAATTAAATTCTATTTTTTCCTTTTATGAGGGGTCATATCTTCTCTTTTCAAAAACCAGCAGTAATCACCTATCATGTCTGGATCCCATCGTCCTTGATTTTTCATTGTCCTAATATCTTTGTGGAATCTTCCACCCTGTTTGGTGACTGACAGCACCAAAATTTTCAGGAAAAAATGACAGATGTGAATGGAGGAAATGTTTTTTAATGACATTCGAACACCAAGTGATTTGTAGGCATCTAATAGTTCATTAACTAACTGTTGGTAGTTTGCATTCATGTTGTTGCCCAAAAATCCTCTTACTACACCAACAAATGAGTTTCATGCTCTGAGTTCCTGTCTGGTAAGTTTCTCTATAAAATTAACGTCGTCCAGCAATTTTCTGATTTTCCAATAAAAATTCCTTGCTTTAATTTGGCATCACTTAACGTGGGAAAGTTTGTTTAAAATATTTGAATCCATCACCATCTTTATTCATAGCCCTTACAAAATTTTTTATCAGTCCAAGTTTAATGTGAAGAGGAGGCAGAAGGACATTTTTGGGGTCTACAAGAGGTTTAAATTTAACATTTTGAGATCCTGGTTGAAATAAACTTCTTTCTGGACAACTTTTTGTTATATAATGCTGAATTACTGCACGACTGTTTCATAGACAAAGAAAACAGCAATATTTCGTGAATCCTCCCTGAAACCCCACTGAAATTCCTATAACTTTCAAGTCCCCACATGTCTACCATTTATACGTGTTGTAGTTTATTTTATCCAAAAGAATGTGCATATTTTCATAACTTGCTTCAATAGTTACTGAAAGTGCCACTAATATAGAGGATTTTAAATTTCCATTATGCAATAACACAGCTTTTAAACTGTATTGAGACCAATCTATAAATGAACGCCACTCAGAGGGGGAACGCTCAATATCAAGTTCCTGCATTAAACCATCAATATCAGTACACATCGAATTTTCCATACTATAGAATGCAGAAAAGGGAGCATTTCTTTTTCTGAAATTCATAATTTTCGTTTCGTTGCCTAATAAGTTCCATTCCTTAAGACGGGAACCAAGAAGTTCTCACTGCTGCTTTGATAACCCCAAATCACGTACTAAATCATTTAACTCACTGCTTCAGTTCAAACGGCAACCATTTTCTTACCTTTCGGATCCCATTGCTGTTAAACGATGGCAAATGGTTGGTTGAGTAACTCCAAGTGTTTCTGCGAGTTCATTTTGAATTTGTGATGGATCTTCATCGAGCCTTGCCTCTAATGCTTCATCCTTAACTTTTGGTGACACTTCAAAATGAAGGTGTTGCGAGATGAAACAATGGAACCATAAACTGGTAGCGACATCTGTTACGAAAACTGCACGAACTTACATCTACTCATAATTTTCATTATTCATTGGTTGTTATTCTTTACTTAATTGATATATTTTGCAAAAAACATGCGACAACTCCAATCATGCAAACTGCGAGAGGAAATATATTCTTGAGAAGAAATGAAATGGCTTAGATGGTTTTTTGATCCACTTTAAATCTGTAACAATAATAATAGAGAAATTAGGACTCACCTTTTCATGTAACCTCAAATCAATGGACTGTTTACCACACAATACGAACATGAGCAATTTGAGATCTTCAGCGTATCGTGTGAGAGGTCCTATTGAAAGGTAATCAGACATTTTTTTATCTATTGCTAGTGGAAAGTGCCCTCTGTTTGGAACGACCCCTGAAAGATTTCAAGTGCAAAATACTGCTTTTTTTTAAAATAAGAGAAAGTGGCATATTTTACTTGGAGATGGTTTGTGTCCGAATACTCCACAACAGAATGCCGGAAACCTAATGGATCCTGCTAAATCTGATCCAATTCCAACTAGTGAGGCTCCAGATGCTAATAGAGCTGCCTGAAACAAATATAATATATCCTCTTTTAATTACCTTGAATGTTCAGTCTTTGGTATGCATATTTCACGTACGGTCCTCACGAAATGTTGATTGTATTGGGTATTCTGTAGCCAGTCGTGGCGATCATTCGTAAATGTTAAGCTTCAACCTCTCTAATGAATACATGAATTTTGAAAAAATTTTCATTAGTTTTTTATTATATTCGATCAATAATGCAAATTTTGAATGACCGCCCCTTAGTATGCAACATCTTGTCATAGATTATCACTAATTCTTTCAAGTATGGAGCGTTTCCAAACGCACTAAAGCTTGCTTTGATCAAACCTCTATTTAATTAAATTTCTTGATAACCATAGACCACTCTGGCTATTGTCGAGCATTCGTAGTATTCAAAAATAGAAACGAGAAGCGTCTTACCTACGGAAATTGCAAACAAAACAATATTTTACTGAAGAAGTTTTTGACCACTCATAAAGTTGAATGGTTTCTTTTTTTGTTTAGAAGCTCTACTTCTTTCCCGCTCGGTTGTTGTTCTTGCATCATTTAGGTATTGGTGATCTGATGATGGGGATGTAGTTTAAACTCTAAATTTGATGAGAAGAACATTTCTCATCAAATTTGGAGGGGATTATCTAGAATGACTTGAATGGTATATTTTAATCTCACCTCTCCACCTGATGAACCACCAGGGTTTCTTGAAAGATCATAGGGATTATTTGATGTTCCTGTGATGTTATTATTGCAATAAAATCCCATTGTGAGTTCTGGTGTGTTGGATACCAACAAAGGTATAGCTCCAGTCATTTTAATGCGAATCACAGCATCTCCATCAGTTTCAGCTTTCATACCTCTTCTTGAAACAGCTCCTCCTGCTAAGCTCATTCCTAACGAAGAAAAAGTTCAAACATTTTAGCAATTTTATTATTGAAAAAAATCCATTGTCCACTATTTATAAGTGGTTTTCAGTTAAAAGAACACGGATTCTAGACTAGGATAATTATCCCAGAAAAATAAGACTCTGTATATATCTCTATGGTAGCGCTGTTGATGTAGGGTTAGAATTTAGAAGTGGATTGTTACTGTTTATATGCTTGTCATCCCAACTACGTTACTAGTATTACTTGTGTGTGTGCAAAATGGAACGCGGTTTCAAACGGACAATTTCAACAATTCTGCATACCGATGATTCTGCAATGTTGATACTGTCTCCTATCGTCATTTTAAAACCACCATTTGCATAAAATCGTAGAAAAACTAATAATTTTAATCTTGCATCGATCGATTTATTTCTTTTACTGCGTGGTTCACTTTCTGCTCTAATTTCATGTTATAATTCCACCACGACATTTAGTTGAAACGAAAACGTATTCTGAAATCAAGATCATCATATATTGCAAAAGGATCACTTCGTTATCTAAGAATTCAGGGTCTTCGAATGTCACTTAAATCTTCTTCTGATGATGACGATGAAATAACTTCTAAAAGCATAAAAGCATTTTTTCATTATATCACTTGAAGAAAGTAAACAATAAATAATTCACCTCATTTGAACTATTTACCGATGATCTTGATTCACCAGAATCGACAAATCAACTTGATCTGTGAGTTAGCAGCGATTCTGGGTTAGATCAGATCACAAAATGTTTTGTGGAACCCAAATTGCACTTGATCGATGATCAACAGAGATTAATCTGTCATAGTTTGACACACTTTGACAGCACTTTGGGAACATAGAACTAAATAAATTATTGAAGAAACGTGATCAACAGGCTTAAGGAGGAGGAGGACTAAGGATTTGTGAATCCCACTGTAAGTGTCGTAAATAATGCTTGAATCTAGGCGAACCGTTGACATCTACTGCAAGACCAAATCACTTTGAAAAGAAGACAATGCTCTGTATTTGGTGGAATTTGAAGGGTGTTATCTATTATGAGGTGCTAAAAACTGGTAAACCCGTTAACCCTGATTGCTACCAATAGTGAATGCTCGATTTAAGTAAAGCAAACAAACGAAATATGGAAAAAAGTAACAACACGGATTTTGTTCAATGATAATCCCATCACAGACAGAAAAACGGACCAGGAAAACGATCAAGGCGTTCAGTTGCCAAATACAACCGTATGGAACATATTATCCAGTCTTGACTCCATCCGATAATCATCTATTCGGATCACTGGGACACGCTTTTACCGAACAACGCTCCAATTGGTAGGCAAATATGGCTCAATAACTGGTTCACTTCAAAAGAAGAAGTGTTTATTTGGCGTGACATTTAAAAACTGTCGTAGAGGTGTTAAAATGGTATAAATAGCGAAGGAGTTCATTTTGAATAAACTCTTTTTTATCATTTTCGAACAACAGGCCTGAAATTTTCTCAAGAGAATTTCAGGGCCGTACTTCTACACCTGGTATATTGGTTGAACAGTAAGTTTGTTATTTCAAATCTTTTCCCAAAGGCAACTGTTCTAATTGAACGAGTAAATTACGCAAGTTTCGAGTTTCTAATGCTTGAAGAATTCACATCGAATTGATGCAGTTACGGATTTCATTAAAATTCTTCACTTACCTGACAACATGCAACTCTCTTTGATCGTAACTGGAACACCTAATAATGGCTTGATCTTTCGCAATTCATCCTCTGTTAGTGCTGTCGTTCTCAGGTAGTCCGTGACACTTTTCGCTTCCTTTACAGCTTCTTCGAATCTATCTTCAACCACTGCATTGATTAGTGGGTTCACTTCTTTTATCCTATTTATATAAGCTCGTACAACATCCTCACTTGACACCTATAATGATCAATTGAAAAATATTAATTCTTCCTATAATTAACTAACTACACTTTAATTGACTAATATACATATCGGGTGTTTTTTATTAGAGTGATAGAACTTTCGATAGGGATAACTGTGATTGGACAGAAGATAGAAGCCATGTTGCTTTGACATTTCTGTTCAGTAAGCATTGAGAAATTGTCATGGAAAGACTCACGCCGCAATAACGTTTACAAATTCTTGAAATTTATTTTCAAAATCAGTGTTCTATTCGCCAAACTTATAGAGCACTTCGTGAAATTTATAGTTTGCATAATCGTCCACCAGAGCAGCTTATTCGTCGAACTATCGATAGATTTCGGACAACATTTTCTCTACTCGGTGCAACAACAACAACAACAAGACGTATAGAAGAAAGTATCGCTGCTGTAAGTCATAGTGTTGATGATGATCTAGATTTGCCTATTCTTCGACGTTCACAACAAGTTGGACTCTGTGCATCCACCAAATGAAAAATTTAGCGTAAAGATCTTGGTCTACACCCATACAAGATCCAACTGATTCAAGAACTAAAGCCACTTGACCATAATAAGCGCTGATTAGGTCCTAGAACAGCTTGAAGTTGCTCCACTTTTTTATCGTAAAATTGTGTTTAGTGATGAGGCTCATTTCTGGTTGAACGGCTTTGTAAACAAGCAAAATTGCAGTATATGGAATGAAAACAATCCTCAAGAAGTTGTGCAGGTTCCATTGCATCCTGAAAAACGCACGGTATGGTGTGCTTTACACGCTGGAGGCACCATTCCGACATTAAGAGCACGATATCTCACGAATGGTAATTCGTACAAAATAAAGTATCTTAACCTTTTTTGTAGAGAATTGCATGATCTGCAACTTTTGTCCTACCTATTATTAAAACATAAATGTCATAAAACTATCCTTTAAATAAAAAAAATTGGGCTTCAATCTCAATTCAAATATGTTTTATTTCAATTTCAAATTCTATCACTCTAAAAAAAACACCCGATACTTTGGAAACAAGACCAATTTGCGTCACATTAATTTGACAAAATTTTTCAGAATATCATTGTATACTACTCAAAAAAGTACTCAGATAATACTTATAAAACAATAGTAATAAGTTTACAACAGTTAAAATGTCAGAATCAACTCGAAAAAAAGATACCACAGTTAGAAGTTAGAATTTATAAAAAGTTTTAACACAAGAAAACGCTCGTGAGGAGAAATTATTCCTAGACACAATCCTTTTGGTTGATTACTAAAGATTTCATGTGCGAGTTAATAGCAGTTTAAATACCAATAATTGCAGTAAGAATATGACCTCCTTGAATAGTTTTTTATCACTGATTAGACGTAACTACTTGAAATGTACTGATATGATTTGTGAAGATTAATCATTGTTTCATTGCAAAAATGAATTGCAGATTATTATTAGATTTGAAGATTATGAAATTTAGCATTTTTTGTAATAGTATACGCAAAAATCAATCAGCATTCAGTAATAACTCTCTGGAAAGCTGTTCCATGACAATTTTGTTCTGCAACTTTTTTACTGTGTCCTTACGCCACCTAAGGCACAGTGCTGTTCATTTTCGATAAAAAAAGTTAAATGGTTCTGATTATAGTAATTAGTTATTAGTCACCATCTGACCGTCAAAAAATTTCATGTGTGTTTCAGTAAATTTAATGATCATTTTGAGTTGTGCCTTTTTATGGTTTGATTTTTTCTGCTGTTTAATTCGTAATCGAGCCACTGGAAGTTGAGCCAATGGTTCCATAACGCAAACATAGTATAGCCTAAATTTTATTCGACCCAGAGGAAAAAAAATTCGGTAATTTTTGCACCCAAGATTTTTTCCGGACAGAGGATTTAATTGTAATTTTTCGAAATCATCTTCACACTTAAGCCGCATTATCATTATACAGGGTGCCCCAACAAAAATTTGAGCCTCCCCAGAAGAATTTTCGAAGATTAATGAAAAATAGGTCGACTTCTGTTTTGAGGGGGACGAACTTCTTATTAAAATTATGTTAAAAGAATAAGGTATGTTGCCTCCTTGCCTTAGCAATAGACTGAAATTTGTTGATGAAATACATAATTATCGAACTACAGGTAGAGATGATTTTTATGTTGACAGTAAAAGAGTTTGAATATCAAAACAGATTTAATCTGTTCCTATAATTTTAATTTCGAAGAAATTTTATTCAAAAACTTTTAGAATTAAATTAATGTCTTATAAACACAGATTATATTTGATAGACAAATAAAATAAAAACTCATTATATAATATCAAATGGAATAAATAACCCAACAAATATAAATTGTCAATTAAAATAAATAAATATTTGAAGGAGATAAAATTTTGTTTCTGATCTTACAATTATGAAAACTAATTCCGTTTCAAAAATACAAAACATAATTTTAAGAACTTCTCAAAAAATAATTTATTTGAAATATTTATTATATTTAAATTTTTAAATAAGTTACTTTAAAAATCTCTCAAAACATATATCATATCCTCAAAGAACAATTAGAATTCCGATAAGGTCTTTATCGTTCCTACTTCACATTTAAAAATAAAATCAATTTACAATATATAACTCATCTCTAAGAACACACTCGTGTGTTCAAACGAGGATATAATAATCCTTCTATCAAGTAAAAAAGCTATTCTTATTATTCAATAGTAAAAGAGCTTTAAATTCTATTTATTCGAAAGAGCTGAGAATTTTTGTTGAATAACCTGTGGCAATTAAAAACTGTGATAATCATAGAAAATTCAGAAACTTATTGTATGAATAAATAGAGAAAGTTTTTGTAATGATTTTTTGTGATATTAGCGATGTTAAATAAATAATTTCTTCTTCTTCTTAAAATACTCATCATAAACCTAAGGAATTCTTCAACACAACCACACTTCAAAAAGCTCTTTCAGTAAAATTTGTCAAAAATACGAAGCACATCTTCAAAAACGGAATTTGAGATTCTGGCCGATAAAAATCTGCCCACTTTCATATCAACAAAATAAAAACAAATCAATAAAAAATATCTATCACAACTACACGACAACGATTAAAATTTGTAGCGAGGTATGAGAAAATTAGACTGTTTGATATTTAAGATATTGAAAAAACGTTCTATCAAGTGAAAAAACCTTTTTATCATTTAAGTGAGTTTAATAATAATATAATAAAAAGAGGTTTTTACTTGATGGAAAGATTATTAACAAAATTTTAAGTATCATACAGATTTAATCTGTTAACCTTCTACAAATTTTAATTTAAAAAAAATTCGTATTTAATAACTTTTTAGAATTAAATTAGAGAAAAATCTTAGAAAAAACAGTTTCAATTTAGTAGACATATAGAATTAATACTCATGATTACACTTTACCTGAAGGAATAAAAGAATTCCAAGAAATATAAATTATCAATTAAAAATATTAAATAAACACTCAATAATAAAAGGATAATTTATATTTCTTGGAATTCTTCTATTCCATTTAGTACCGTATAATGAGTATTAATGCTATATGTCTACTGAATTGAAATTGTTTTTTAAGACATTTATATAATTTAATTCTAAAAAGTCTTTGAATAATTTTTTTTTTAATTATGTTAAAGATTTATAGAATAAATCTGCATGATATTTAAAATTTGGTTAATAATCTTTCTATTAGGTAAAAACTTCTTTTTATTGTTTTATTGTATATATAATAATTATATTTTGAAATTTGAATATCAAAACAGATTTAATATGTTAGTCTTCCACAATTTTAATTTGAAAAAATTTATTCAAGAAACTTTAAGAATTAAATTAATGTCTTATAAGCAATGCCCATATTTAATAGACGTATAAAATCTAAATTCATTATACTCATTAAATTTTCATTGAAATTAAAATTGTAGAAGACTAACAGATTAAATCTGTTTTGATATTCAAATTTTGTAATATTCCTCCTATCAAGTAAAGACCGCTTTTTTATTATTTTAAATTATATTTTTGTTTATTACTCATTGCATATTATTATTTGGATTTAACTGAGTCTGTCTGGTAAAATATTTTTTGTTAATTATTTTTATTTTTTAAATATAAAGTAGGACAGACGAATATCTTGTACTAATTCTACATTGTTTTTTGAGTATGTGCTACACGTTTTAGGAACTTTATTTGAAGGAACTTATTTGAAGTAAGTTAGTTTTGAAGAAGTTCTTGAGGTTATATTTTGCATTTTTGGAAAGGGATTTGGTTTTCACACATACAAGATACGAAACAAAATTTTGTATCCTTCAAGTGTTTGTTTAATATTTTAATTGATAATTTATATTTGTTGGAATTCTTTTATTCATTGTGGTACTGTGTAAAGAGTATTATTAATTTTATACAGGGTGTATTTGAATAGTTGCGAAAATATTTAGGGGGTGATTCTTTGTTAGAAAATAGGGTGGGTCTTTCATATAAACTTAATTTTTTGAGCCCCCCTGCTTAGTTACAGCCTTCTAAAGATGCCGCTCGAAAAACAGTTTTTAATTTTTTTCCTAAAAACCAAAAAACTAACAAGAATAAAATTAAGCAGATATTTTATTCGGACGAGAACGCACTCAAAAAATTTTTTGGTGATGTTCCTATATGAATGCAAGGGGTAGGAGAAGCCACCCTTAATTCTTCTTTCGCAAGACACTTTTTTCCATATTCCCATTTTAGAATGAAAAAATTAATTTTGGATAGCTTGGTTCATTTTCAATAAATGAGGTATCTTGTAATTACTTGCTAAAATTCAAGGTTTTTGAGAAAAAAAAATTTATCAACATGATAGCGTGAATCGTAGGGGCTGGAATTATTTCCGAACTAGAATTTATATAGTAAGCGGATGTCATTTTGTTATGACAACTGACAAGTTTTGATTAACTTTGATTCAGTTTTTTTGTTTTTAAGAGAAAAATTAAAAACTGTTTTTCGGGTGCCATCTATAGAGGGCAGTAACTAAGCGGGGGGGCTCAAAAAAATTAGGTTTATATGAAAAAAAAATTGAATATTAATACAAATTGAAATATGTTTATCTTCTACAATTTTAATTTCAAAAAATTTTTATTCAAAAAACTTTCAGAATTAAATTTATGTCTAAACAAGCACCGCTTACATTTAATAGACGTATATAATTAAAACTCAATATATAATGTCAAATGGAATAAATAACCCAACAGATATACGAAAGTTATTAAAATTAATAAATAAATATTTAAAGGAAAATCAAAAAACTAACCTATATCTCTCCACGTGTTGAAAGACTAAAGCTTCAAAACACAGATGAGTTATTTTAAGGTTTATTTTAATTCTAAAAGTTTTTTGAATAAAAATTTTTTGAAATCAAAATTGTAGAAGATAAACATATTTCAATTTGTTTTAATATTCAAATTTTATTATATTTCTTCTATCAAGTAAAAGGCCTTTCTAATTTATTTTATATATAATATATAATTATATTTTGGCTTCAATAAATCTCATTATGGAATGTCAATGAATTTAAATAAACCTTAAAATAACTCACACTGTTCTTTGATTTTGTTAGAACATAGATCAATCTTGAATTATATAGTTGATCTGTGTTTTGAAGCTTTAGTCTTTTAACACGTGGAGAGATATAGGTTAGTTTTTTGATTTTGATATTTGGAATATTAAATGAGGACTGAAGACGGGATTGCTTAGACTTATATTTGTTTTTTGAAGATATAGGGCACATTTTTTAGAGATTTTTGAATTAACTTATTCGAATATTTAAATATATTAAATATTTCAAATAAATTATATTCTTTGAGAAGTCCTTTAAGTGTGTTCATGTTTTTAAAAGGCAATTGGTGTTTTTAAAGGTAAGACCAGAAACAAAATTTTGTTTCCTTTAAATATTTATTCATTAATTTTAATTACTTTCGTATATCTGTTGGGTTTTTTATTCCATTTGACATTATATATTGAGTTTTGATTATATACGTCTATTAAATGTAAGCGGTGCTTGTTTAGACATAAATTTAATTCTAAAAGTTTTTTGAATAAAAATTTTTTGAAATTAAAATTGTAGAAATAAACATATTTCAATTTGTTTTAATATTCAAATTTTGTTATATTTCTTCTATCAAGTAAAAGGCCTTTCTATTTTATTTTATATGAAAGAACCATCCTATTTTTTGACAAGGAATCACCCCCTAAATTTTTTCGCAACTATTTATATACACCCTGTATTTTTTTTGAATAAAAATTTTTTTGAAATTCATATTTGTAGAAAGTTAACAGAATAAATCTGTATGATATTTAAAATTTTGTTAAATTAGTTTAGTATAAATCATCTGACGCTCAACTTGAGGCCGAATTGTTTTTTCATCGACAATTTAAAGAATCTCGGGTCCCCTTGAAGTCCTAACATTATCTAAGACTGTGAAAGATTGAAAGCATTTGATACAACGTTATTTGAAAAAATACTCACTTTTCGCTTCCTGATCAACTCCGACAGCTTCGTTGCGCTGATCAGTAATAAATCATCAGTCGGTGGTGGAACACATTTTCTTTCACTCTTTTGGAAAACTGACAGATAAAGATTGAGGATAGCTGTGATTATCCGGGTCCAAAGAATCAGGATTGCGAATACGAAACCCATACTGCGACCAAATGATCCTTCAAATGGAACTTTGGAAGTTACGAAGCTACCTTGTCAGTTTCGATTCGCTAGTTGCTGCAAAAAATGCGGAATAATGAATTGCGGGTAGAGGCACCTTGCCATTAAATCGATGACGATCTTATTAAAACTGGATGGAACTAGGAAGTGATCAATGTACTTCATACCGTTCTATCTGAAACATGTTGGAAGTATATTTGATAAAACTAGATAAATGTTTTCAACTCATGATTGTTGTGAACGTAAATTTGAAAATTTATTACTACTAACGTGAAAAGATATGCACTACTGATTTGAATCATTTTCGGTTGCAAAATCTGAGTTATTTTAAACTATTAGGGCATAGGTTAAATACCAAATTACGGCGATTGTACCAAATATGCCTTAATAAAATATTGCTGTGGAAAAAGATACAGCACTTTATAATTAAATTTTTTTTCGTGTTTTGCCAATAATTTAATTGTTTCCTTTCGAATTGTTATCGAAATCGACAAAGAGAAATAACTTTGGACGAGGAGTATTATCGGGTTGTTCGGAAAGTATTTTCGTTTTTTTTTGGGAAATTTTTTTCACTGATATGATTGGAATTGATCAGCTGAAATTTAATTCTTGGTAAAGTAAATTATGCAAAACTGTTACCTCTATTTTGTAACAGTTTTGCATTATTTACTTTACCAAGAATTAAATTTCAGCTGATCAAGTCCAATCCTATCATAACTTATATTTGTAAGATAAATAGAGGTTTATACTTTATAGAAGGTGTATAAAATTATTTTAATATTTTAATGTTAGCCTTCTACATATTTAATTTAAAAAAATTATATTTAATAATTATAACTTCAGGAATTGAATTGAATTAATGTCATATAATATCAAACTTATAAGACATCCAAATGATATAACAAAATCCAATAAATAAAAATTGTTAACCAAAATCCTATAAATTAAATATTTTGAGTAGACAAAATTTTGTTTCTGCTCATCAATTTTATGAAAACAGATATCTTTTAAAAATATTTAACATAATCTTAAGAATTTCATCATAAAACTATCTTTCTTAAAATATTCAATATTATTGGATATCTAACTGAGTTACTTTTTATAAAATCTCAAGATATGTAAAAACATTACTAAAAAACAAGTTTTAAGAGAGACTTTGCTTCGTTAATACTCAATTATATTCATATTCAATAATATATAATATAACATCAATCAGCAAAAATATTTTCCAATCTTTTAACAATTCAGAAAGCTTCTAGTTAATGAATAATGAAAATTTAAATGGAGTGTAATGTTAACTCAAATAAATAATTCTGTGGTTTACCATTGATCTAAAAGATTGAAAGGCAATTTAACGGCCTCTGTTATAGCACAAGGACTATCTTTATAGAGAATGTTAAGGAAACCAAATAGTTATATATTACGAATTTGAGTTAACATTACACTACATTTAAATTTTCAGTATTCATTTACCAGAAGCTTTCTGAATTGTTAGAAGGTGAGATAATATTTTTGCTGATTGATCTTATATTTTATTGAATATGAATATAATTGAGTACTGACGAAGCAAAGTCTCTCTTAAAACTTGTTTTTTAGTAATGTTTTTACATATCTTGAGATTTTATAAAAAATTATTTAGTTAGATATCCAATAATATTGAATATTCTAAGTTAGATAGTTTTATGATGAAATTCTTAAGATTATGTTAAACATTTTTGAAAGATATCTGTTTTCATAAGATTGATGAGCAGAAACAAAATTTTGTCTACTCAAAATATTAAATTTATAGGATTTTGGTTAACAATTTTTATTTATTGGATGTCTTATTATAAATGTTTATTTTATATGTCGTTTGATATAAGTGGTACTTATATGACATTAATTTAATTCGTGAAGTTATAATTATTGAATATTATTTTTTGAAATTAAATATATAGAAGGTTAATATTAAATTATTTAAATAACTTTTATTTGTAGTATTATTATTCGGTTGTTCGGAGAGTAATTTCGTTAATTTCGACAATTTTCGTATAATGACAAATATTTTATTGAATTATATATTGGCCATTCTGGTCCAATACCTTTTGACATCTTTCTGATAGTAGCATGATTCCAGGCTTACAAAATTTTTGGTCTTTGCTGGCAAAAAACTGATCCAAGTGATTTTTGACTTTACTTCATTTGAAGTAAAGGTTTTACCGTTCAAAAAATTTTGGAATGACCGGAACGAATAATAATCCGAAGATGCCAGATCTGGAGAATATGATGGATGTAGCAGTGTATCCCATTCAAGCTGTGAAAGCTTTTGGCGAGTGACCAGACTTGTATGAGTTCTCGCATTATCTTGGTGAAACACTACATCTTTTCTGTTGATTAACTCTGACCTTTTCTGTTGAAGTGCATCATTCAATTGGTTCACTTGATGCCAGTACACTTCGTAATTAATTGTTTTGTTAATCGGTAAAAGCTCCAAAAAAACCGATTCCTTTAAAATCCTACCAAACAGACAGCATCACCTTTTTTTGATAGATATTAAGTTTCGAAATGCTTTGGGCGGGTTCATCTTTTTTGCTTCATGATCTCTCACATTGGACATTATTCTATATAACCCATTTTTGTCCCCAGTAATGATGCGCTTCAAAAATGGATCATTTTCGTGACGTTTGTGAAGCGATTCACAGACGTCAACGTAACGACACAAATTTCTCTCCGTGAGAACATTGGAAACCCATATATCGAGCTTCGAAGCCTTTCAAGTGATTATAAACAGTTGAATTCGATAAACTTATCATCTCGCCGATTTGCATCTACTAATGCTCTTATCGAGTCTTTATCTGCTTCAACCGGCCCAGTTCAGGCACTCACGTCAACACATCTTCTTCATACACATCGGTTAATTTTTTTCTTACTTGAACAACATTTTCACCTTTTCTATAGTAAAAGAGTAACATATGACGAAAATCCTGCGTAATAATCTCCATATTTAAAAGGGCACCAACCAAAAACTACAGCCTAGAATTAATTGAACACATAAACCTTGATATATCAGCTCTCAAAACATGTAATGATTGTGCGGCTCAAGTGTGAAGTTATGTTTGAAAAAATACAATTAAATCCTCTGTCGGGAAGAAACGTAATTACTACCCGAACAATCTTATATTATTCACTTTTTTGTCATGCCACGTGAATCATTCCCAATTAAATTAAGCGGGGTACCTTATTTTGACCAAACTTGATAGAGATTTTGATCGGAAAATACGATGTAAAAATAATTTTTATGTAATATTGGTACTGTTTGAATATGATCATTTCACCCGTTTTCGAGAAAAACTCAATTGAAGAGTTCCTTATCTCAGATATGGAGTTCGAATAACAGACAATAAAGAAACTAGTAACGTAAGGATTGCTTTTTAAACAGTTAAATATCGACAATAAAACTAATAAAACATTTTCGTAAGGATCGTGGGTGAAATATGCATTCACAATCTCTTGTGGAATATTCGGACACAAACCATCTTCAAGTGAGATATCTCTTATTTATATATAAATATGAAATTTTTGAAAACTTGCGAACAATATTTTTCCACTGGAAATTTCTCAGGGGTCGTTCCAAATAGAGGACACCTCCCACTATCAATGGGTAAAATTTCTGATTACCTTTCAATAGCACCACTCTCGCAATATTCGGAAGATCTCGAATTGCTCATGTTTGTATTGCGTGGTAAACAAGCCATGGATTTGAGGCTACATATGAAAAGGTGAGATCTGATTTCTTTATTATTATTGTTGCAGATATGAAGTGGATTGAACATTTTAAAATTCTTGTGAATGAAAATAAGTGAAATAATAAAGGAAGAAATATATTTAATTGATTCGGTCTTTACTTGGTGGAAACTCATTTTAATTAAAAAATATATAGGAGACAGTATTTTTTAAGAAAGAAATTATTTTTAAATAGTGTGGCAGTGGGTATAAAAAAACCGCCTAGGCCATTCCATTTCTTCTCCAGTATATATTTCCTCTCGCAGTTTTCATGATTTTATTTGTCGCACGCTTTTTGCAAAATGTATCAATTTAGCAACGAATAACAACAAATGAATAAAATATACAATATAATAAATAAGAACATAATGAGTTGAAAATTTGGAGAAATTTTGAATCACACGTGCAGAGCATATCATAAAAAAATACTGCCAATCTCACACCAAAGTTAAAAAATGAAAAAAATATGATAAGATAAGAAATGGACAAACCGTTATTTGAGCACGTACGTGTAGCGTTGATTCAGACATTCTACCTCACGTTCCGCTTAATCGCAAACAGGAAAGCCTAAATATTTAAATTCTTATAATTAATCGAAAAGCAGTCAAAAATTGAGTGAAGGTCAATATATAGGGTGTCTTATTTTAGAAGGATCAAACTTCGAGGGGAGGTCAGACGAATTAATTGCAACAAAAAATGTCATATAATATCCGGTGTTTTTTTAGAGTGATAGAACTTTAAATTCAAATATAACATATTTAAATTAAGATTGAAGCCAATTTTTTTTATTTGAAAGATAATTTTATGACATTTATTTTTTGAAAATAATTTCCGGCATATGTCCACCACGATTAGCTGAGGAACCGCATTCGACCAGACCGATAACACGGGTTATGTTGGCTTCTAAAGCGTCTATTGTTTCTGGTTTATCAGCATAAACTTGACTTGACTTGACATAATCCCAAAGAAAATAATCCAGTAGAGTTATGTCGCATGATCTTGAAGGCCAATTCATTGGACCATTTCTGGAAATAATGTAATCGCCAAATTTTCCTTTCAATAAATCAATTGTTACGGTAACAGCATGAGGTGTAGCACCATCTTGTTGGAACCAAAACACTTGTGGGTCGATACCATTCAAATTTTGAAACAAATAATCATTTATCATCGATCTGTAATGAGCACCATTCACTGTAACATTAGTTCCAACATAGTTTTTTAAAGAAATATGAACCGATGATCCCTCCAGCGTGTAAAGCACACAATACATTTTTTAGGATGCAATGGAACCTGCATAACTTCTTGAGGATTGTTTTCGCTCCATATACGGCAATTTTGCTTGGTTACATAGCCAGAAATGAGCTTCATCACTAAACACAATTTTACGATAATAAAGTGGATCACCTTCAAGCTGTTCTAGGGCCCAATCAGCAAACAAACGACGCTTATTATGGTCAAGTGGCTTTAGTTCTTGAACCAGTTGGATCTTGTATGGGTGTAGACCAAGATCTTTACGAACGTCGACGAATAGACAAATCTGGATCATCATTAACACTAAGACAGCAGCGATATTTTCTTCTGTACTTACAGTTCTTTGTCTTGTTTTTGTTGTTGCATCGATTAGAGAAAATGTTATCCGAAATCTATCGATAGTTCGACGAATAAGCTGCTCTGATGGACGATTATATAAACCATAAATTTCGCGAAGTGCTCTATAAGTTTGGCGAATAGAAAGAACACTGATTTTGAAAATAAATTTCAACAATTTGTAAACGTTGTTGCGGTGTGAGTTTTTCCATGATAATTTGTTAATGCTTACTGAACAGAAATGTCAAAACAACATGGCTTCTACCTTCAGTCAAATCACAGTTATCCCTATCGAAAGTTATATGACTCTGAAAAAAACATCCGATATATGGTCGAAATGTTGATGGTTATTCTTCAATTTAACTTTTCTTGTTTTCACGAAATATTTAAAGTTTTTCCATAAAATCAATTATACTTCAGATATCCTTGTAGCTTCATCAAATTTGACCAGACATCTGGAAACGGTATCAAATTTTCTACAAGATAAGAAGTTCTGTGTGCCAAAAATTTTTATTACGGACGTGGTAAGGATATAAATATCACATTCTGAAGTGAATAAAATCAGTCATATTTTACCAATGGTTTATCGATGAAAAATTATTAATTATGGACATGTTTTCTTTTCAGCAAAAAATACATCATTCAGATAAAACCATTGGAAAAATATGACTAATTTTGTTCACTTCAGAATCGTGATATCATCTCCTTACCACGCCCGCAATAAGAATTTTTTGGCACACAGACCTTCTTATCTGGTAGCAAATTTAAGGCCGTTTTTAGATATGTTGTCAAATTTAATGAGGCTACAAGGATAACTGTAGTATAATTGTTTTTATGGAAAAACTTGAAATATTTCGTGGAATCAAGAAATGTTAAATTGGAGAATAACCATCATCATTTCTACCATGTGTTCTATGACATTTTATTTTGCAAACAACTTGTATAATCTCCCCTTGAAGTTTAGGCCTTTTAAAAGTAGACACCCTGTATAATTTACTTTTCACAATAAAGCTTCAATTTACGACAAATTTATTTATACTCCAGTTTAAATTCCCTAAAATATTTGCGAAGTTTACGTCATTACATTTGTATGGGTAAAATATTCGACTCTTTATTTTAAATGTGAATTAATTACTACAGTGAACTTGAATTTGAACAGATAACAAGTTTCCGCGTTGAATTACAAGCGATAATTGATATTATCTGTTTTTTATAATGCAACAATTAACAAGAGTTGAACGGGTTCAATGAAAATGATTATGTACTATGGAAAATGGTCGGATTCAGGTGAACAAATATGTTTCAAGGTTAACCAGAAGAGTGAAAAAATACCTTTCAACAAAATATTCAATTCGAAATTCGAAGGAGAAATATGCAAAAGGGAATTTTTGTGTATGCTAACATTATCCTGATCGTATAAAATCTTATGTTATTATTTTTCATAATTTTAATATACTTCTTTTTTGTAATATTCTAAGACAAAGATAATGTATAAAATAGGTTGTGCAGATAGTCGTCAAAGTTGCATGGCAACACTATTTGTCAAATATTATTGATTGTCAACTGGTATACAATTTATAAAATAATGGTGCAACTAGAAAAAAAAACGGGTAAAATATTTGTATAGAAAAGGTTTTCGAAACGAAAAAAATTAGTGCCATTGACTGAACTGGCAAAAAGTGCTCTATATGAGACAATAAAGAGGATTAGAATGGCATGGATATTAGGCATAGACCAGTTTCAGGAAAACCGCGTGAGATTAAAGGAAACAATTCAAACGCTTTATTTGCTCTAAGAACGACACAATCCGCGCCTGTGGTTTCGCAAATTGGTTAACAAATTTGGAAATCAACGAAAAAGTATGTCCACAATACAATCTTAGTTTATTAAGAGACTTTTGAGATAAATAATTTTATTACTTGTTAGATATATAATTTTTTGTCGCAGCATGTGTTTTTTATAGTGGTGTTCAAATTACATTTGAAGTATGTCCTATTTTTTTAATATTCTTGAAATATTTCAAATGTGAATGAAACATCTGTCCTTAGTAATCATTGAATACTGCTCGAAATTTGTTTTTCTTGACACAAATCTAAATAATTATAACGTTCTCAGCTGTTTTATCCAATAATAATTCAGTACGAATTACCGTATTTTTGGAAGGATTTGAAGATTTTCTAGACTCTAACCCTATATAACCAAATTATAATATTGATAGTGAAGTACCATTCTAAAACAAAAGTAATGTATAAAACAGGTTGTACAGATAGTAGGCTATGTCCAAAACTGCATGGCAACATTATTTGTCAAATATTGTTGATTGTCAGCAGGTATTCAATTTATTAAATAATGTCGCAACTAGAAGAAAGAAAACAGGTAGAATATTTGTATAGAAAAGGTTTTCGAAACGTTGAAAAATTAGTGAAATTGACTGAACTGGGAAAAAGTGCTGTAAATGGGACAATAAAGAGGATAGAAATGGCATGGATATGAGGCATAGACCAGGAAGACCGCGTAAGATTAAAGGAATTTAAACTTTTTATTGGCCTTGGACGACACAATTCGCGCCTGGGGTTTCGCAAATTGGCTTTCATATTTGGAAATCAACGAAATATAAAAGTACTACTCTGTCAAGAAAGTACCGGGAATTTTCAATTAAAACAACATTTTTACATTTAATCGTCAAAATTTATTGGGTCGTCTTCAAAATAGGCTCCATTTGCTCCAATACATCTATGCCAACGGTACTTCCAATTATCGAAACATTTTTTATAGGCGCTTTCCGGGATGGACTTTAGCTCTCGCGCCGAATTTTGTTTTATGGCTTCAATCGACTCAAAACGGGTGCCACGAAGGGGCAATTTTAGTTTTGGGAAGAGGAAAAAGTCGCAGGGAGCCAAATCCAGCGAATACGGTGGTTGCTGAAGCACGTTTGTTGAGTTTTTGGCGAGAAAGTCAGTCACAATCGTAGCTCGGTGAGAAGGCGCGTTATCGTCATGCAAAATCCATGAGTTGTTCGCCCACAAATTTGGCCGTTATAATGCGTTCCATGAATGTAGAATCGGAATTACAGCGATCCAGCATGTCTGAAGCAACCTGTTCGCGATGACGTTTTTGAAGAAAATTCAGGTCTTTCGGTACGAGTCGTGCGGCCACCTTTCTCATGCCCAAAATATCAATCAAAATCGTACTTGCGGACTCGTGGGATATCTTAAGATCATGTGCTATCTCTCAAGCTGGTACGACGGTTTTTCAGCACCCTTTCCTTAATTTTATCGACGTTATCTTCGATCGAAGCCGTCGATGGGCGACCACTTCACGACCGTCCTTGAAGGCTCTGTACCACTGATATGCACGAGTTTTCGATAGAGCATTATCACCAAAGGCCTTTTGCAACATTTTCACAAACCTTTAAACAAATTCTTTGCTCAACGTAATCACCCATAGTGAAAATCGGCACGCACTCTGACATCGACTGACTTAATCAGCTGTTGCAAACACACTAGTTGACAGATCCCGCTCAAGCTTGGCATAGTAATTAAGGACAGTGGTACCAACCTAGGAAAAAAAAATTTAGCTGCCTCATTGCCTCGCCAGATTTAAATCGATAATTCCCGGTTCTTTCTTGACAGAATGTATGTACGATGGGGCTCCACCGCACTTTGACAGAAGGTGTTGGAATTCGTCGAGTAAGCATTTTCTGAATGGATGGATTGGTAGAGGTGCAGAAGCTCCGATTCATTGACATTTAGGGCCATTGAACGACGTTGTCGCGAAACAGAGATTCTGAGAACAGAAAAAATAAAATCTGGTAGGCCAAGAACCATTAATAAATAAAATTGAATTAAATTTAGTTGATCAAGATTCAACAGTTAGCGTAAGGAATATGGCAAGACAAACAAATACGTCTTCTTCGAGTACTTGAAGGCCAGCAGCAACATCCTTATCATTACAGACAAGTCCAAGAGCTCTTGCCAGACGATTTACCGGTTGGAGTGGATGTTTGTGAAACATTACAAGAAAGGACAGCCCACAATCCAATTTTTTTTAAATGTATTCTTTTTTACGGACGAGGTGTCAAGGTATGTTTAACTTCCATAATGCACACTACTGGTGTAATGAGAATCCACAAGTCACAAGGGTATCACATTATCAACACTTATTTAAGTTAATGTTTGGGCAGCAACTTTCATCTTCTTCTTCTACTTATATTAGGCCCTAGGCCTATTCTTCAAGATTTTTTTTCATCCTCTCGTTTAGTTCTGCAGCCGTATTTGTGATGTGGACTGCCAACTGTCTCGCCATCTTTTGAAGGGACGTTCTGGTGGTCTTTTTCCAGTTGGTTTCAAATCCCTCGCTATTCGGGTTAATCTTTGAGGGCTCATTCTGCTTACATGCTGATTCCACTCTCTTCTCCTCTGTCTTCCCCATCGCACAGCATCCTGAACCTTACGTCGCTCTCTTATTTGACTGTTTGGTATTCTGTCCAGTAATGTTTTCCCAGCTATTGCTCTTAACGTTTTCATTTCCGTGGTCCTTAGAATCCTCTTCGTCTCCGCTGTATCGGCTCTCGTCTCGATAGAATATGTCATAATAGGCCTAACACATGACTTATTGGTGGTGAGGCTAGCAACCTGCCCTGGTAGAAGAACATATGCTCATAGACACGAGCAACTTTAGGTTACAAATTAATAGGTTATCACATTCTACCTGGAAATTTACTTGGTGAAATGTATCTGGATTTTGTAAACAACACTTATTCGAGATATTAAAATATTTAACGCCAAACTAGCGGAGATCTCAATTTTTTATGCACGATGGAGCTCCACCGCACTTTGATAGATTGTATCGTAATTGGTTGAGTCATCATTTTTCGAATCGATGGATTGGTAGAGATGTAGAAGCTCCGATTCATTGGCCTCCTCGGTCATGCAATTTGAATCCTTTGGACTTCACAGTTTGGTCGTATCTTAGGGAAAAAGTCTATGCTACAGAAATAAATTCACGTCAAGAATTGGAAGACAGAATTCAACGACACTTTGATGACCTCATAGTTGATCCCCAACCGTTTACTGGATTCTTCAAAAAAAGTATAGACTTGTGTATTCGTGAAAACGGAGGACATTTTGAACACTTTCTCTAAATGCATTTTATTTTATGATCTTAGTCTTTATTTAAATTTTCTGTAATTTTTTGTTTAATCAATTATTTTATTATTACTTTATATCGGGTGTTTTTTAAGAATAATAGAACTTTAAATTGAAATAAAATACATTTAAATTAAGTTTGAAGCCAAATTTTCTTTTTATTTGAAAGATGATTTTATGACATTTATGTTTTTAAGATAATTTCCGGCATATGTCCACCACGACTAGCTCTGAGGAACCGCATTCGACCAGACCAATTTTGGACCACTTTTTCGAGTAATTCAGGCCTTATTTCATCAATAACACGAGTTATGTTGGCTTCCAAAGCGTCTATTGTTTCTGGTTTATCAGCATAAACCAATGACTTGACATAACCCCAAAGAAATTAATCCGGTGGAGATATGTCGCATGATCTTGGAGGCTAATTAATTGGACCATTTCACGAAATAATGTTATCGCCAAATCTTTCTTTCAATAAATCAATTGTTACGGTAGCAGCATGAGGTGTAGCACCATCTTGTTGAAACCAAAACGCTTCTGGGTCGATACCATTCAAATTTTAAAACAAATAAAATGAAATTTATCATCGATCTGAAACGAGCACCATCTACTGTAACATTAGCTCCAGCATCGTTTTTAGAGAAATATGGACCGATGATGCCTCCATGGTGTAAAGCACACCATACAGTGCATTTTTCTGGATGCAATGAAACCTGCAGAACTTCTTAGGATTGTTTTCAGTCCATATACGGCAATTTTGCTTTTTTACATAGCCGTTCAACCAGAAATGAGCTTCATTACTACACACAATTTTATGATAAAAAAGTGGATCAACTTCAAGCTGTTCTAGGGCCCAATCAGCAAACAAAGTAACAAACAACGTTTATTATAGTGAAGTGGTTTTAGTTCTTGAACCAGTTGAATCTCGTATGGGTGTAGACCAAGATTTTTACGCAAAATTTTCCATTAGGTGGATGCACAGAGTCCAACTTTGTGACAAATCTGGATCATCATTAACACTATGACTTACAGCAGCGATATTTTCTTCTTTACGTACAGTCCTTTGTCTTGTTGTTGTTACATCGAGTAGAGAAAATGTTGTCCGAAATCTATCGATAGTTCGACGAATAGCTGCTCTGATGGACGATTATGTAAACCATAAATTTCAGTTTGGCGAATAGAACGATGATTTTGAAAATAAATTTCAACAATTTGTGAACGTTGTTGCGGCGTGAGTCTTTCCATGATAATTTGTCAATGCTTACTGAACAGAAATGTGAGAACAACATGGCTTCTACCTTCTGTCAAATCACAGTTATCGAAAGTTCTATCACTCTAAAAAAAACACCCGATACCAGCATTAGTTTTCACTTCAAAATTTTCAAACGGTACACAGAAACGATTTCAGCAAGAGTACCTTTTTTCGTAAAATCCAATGATGCTCAAGTTCATTTGAAATTTTGATTGATAAATCTAACTTTGAAAAAGTTATGTCCAATACTTCTTGGTACGAAAAGTGTAACTAACTCTATGAGAGTCAGATATAAAAAAAAATTCATTCAGCTTCCAAAACATATTCGTATAAAATTTAATTACAATGTTGCCAGTAGTTTCAGCAAAGTTGTAAAAAATGTGCATACATTTTTTTTCTTCAACACCCTTTCTCTTGAATGCTGATGGCGCTACCAAAATTTTTTACTGAGTAAACCCTAATTATTTTTTAGTTTTCTATCAATCCTAGAAACGGAGTCACACGTTTTTTTGAGACACCCTTCATTTAAGTGTAGTCTGATTATCAGATTTGGCTTTCCTATATAATTCCAAACTACTTCCTTAAATGCCGTTGCTTTCAATAGTTTAACTCTTCTGCTGGCAAGATTCAACTATCGGTGGATATAAAATGAACATAGTGAATTGATAATTACGAAAGTTTTTATGACAGAAACTAAAAATTGAAAAAACTACACAGTCTGCTTCTCCTATCAACATACCTGTATAATGGAAGCACAATATGATCAAACAAAAGTCACAGTACACTTAGAACAAGTATTCCAGCAAAAGTGAGAAAGGAAACTGAAGGTACATTGTAAGATTATAGGAGATATCTGAGCGTTCCCAGAAATATTAAATATTTTACATAACAATGGGATGAAAATATACCAAGTCACTGCACTTAACATAATGTGAACCTTATCGAAATAAAATTGTTGTTATCAAAAATCCGTTTGGGATGATGTTCCCTTCATTATCAATCCCACTCTAAGAAATTTCAATTTTCTCTATCGAAATGGAATCCACTGCGTGTGTATCCTTCCCGACTCCCGAGTTATTTCATTCAGTATAGTTATTTTTAATTCTTGGACATATAGGGAGTATGAATAATTTGCGGTTTTTTGTCGAAAATTGAAGCTTTATTGTGTAAAATTGGTTATACATTCAAAGTTCAAATAATTTTATCGCTCACATTATTAGCAAATCACCCCTATACCGAGAATTCATTGAACGCCCCTCGTATTTCTACTTCTATTATAATAGTTTTTACTTAGTCGCCTAGATCTTTTGAACTATTCAACGGATTTTAATGCAGTAGATTGCAATAGGTAAAGTGATTCAAGAGGAAGACTTATATGTATAGTACATATATTCTGTCAAGAAAGTACCGGGAATTATCGATTTAAATCTGGCGGGGCAATGAGGCAGGTAAAATTTTTTTTTCCTAGGTTGGTACCACTGTCCTTAATTACTATGCCAAGCTTGAGCGGGATCTGTCAACTAGTGTGTTTGCAACAGCTGATGTCAGTCGATGTCAGAGTGCGTGCCGATTTTTACTATGGGTGATAACGTTGAGCAAAGAATTTGTTTAAAGTTTTGTGTTGCAAATGAATTTTCGTGTGCCGATGCATTGAAAATGTTGCAAAAGGCCTTTGGTGATAATGCTCTATCGAAAACTCGTGCATATCAGTGGTACTGAGCCTTCAAGGACGGTCGTAAAGTGGTCGCCCATCGACGGCTTCGATCGCAGATAACGTCGATAAAATTAAGGAAAGGGTGCTGGAAAACCGTCGTACAAGCTTGAGAGAGATAGCACATGATCTTAAGATATCCCACGAGTCCGCACCTACGATTTTGATTGATATTTTGGGCATGAGAAAGGTGACCGCACGACTCGTACCGAAAGACCTGAATTTTCTTCAAAAACGTCATCGCGAACAGGTTGCTTCAGACATGCTGGATCGCTGTAATTCCGATTCTACATTCATGGAACGCATTATAACTGGTGATGAGACCTGGGTCTACGAGTACGATATGCAAACAAGCCAGCAATCATCGGAATGGGTGGCAAAAAATGAGCCGAAACCGAAAAAACCACGCCAAAGCCGCTCGAAAACGAAGCTGATGCTCATTGTTTTCTTCGATATCCGTGGCGTGGTGCACTACGAATTCGTTCCAGAGGGTCAGACGGTAAACAAGGAGTATTACCTAGGCGTTATGAAACGTTTGCGTGAGCGTATCCGTAAGAAGCGGCCAAATTTGTGAGCGAACAACTCATGGATTTTGCATGACGATAACGCGCCTTCTCACCGAGCTACGATTGTGACTGACTTTCTCGCCAAAAACTCAACAAACGTGCTTCAGCAACCACCGTATTCGCCGGATTTGGCTCCCTGCGACTTTTTCCTCTTCCCAAAACTAAAATTGCCCCTTCGTGGCATCCGTGTTGAGTCGATTGAAGCCATAAAACAAAATTCGGCGCGAGAGCTAAAGTCCATCCCGGAAAGCGCCTATAAAAATGTTTCGATAATTGGAAGTGCCGTTGGCATAGATGTATTGGAGCAAATGGAGCCTATTTTGAAGGCGACCCAATAAATTTTGACGATTAAATGTAAAAATGTTGTTTTAATTGAAAATTCCCGGTACTTTCTTGACAGAGTAGTACATAACATACTACATTTGTAATGTGATGTCGTAGCGAACATATTTTCGTGCGCTTAAATCGCAAACGCTGACTAAACCTTACGAGATAGATCAAAATAATGTAGAACGAAAAGATCGATAAAAAAGTCCGCGATGGTATATATTTATCTCCAAAGGATAACCCATAGTTACCGTTTTTTATCTATTACATATTACAAAAAATACAAAGTGACAAGAAAAACTTCTGACAAATTTTACTGTGTTCTGGGACACAGCGTAGCCAAATAATTTTAAGTCTATCAGATTGTCTACACTTTTTTGTACTAGTATGTAAATTTTCAGTTTGATATTACTCTATTTTGCAGAGTGTTAGAATGTCAAACAAACGTAGTGCAATTTTGAAGCTGTTTCGTCAAAAAAAGGTTGTCCGAGTATTTTCTGGTCACCCTGCATATGTTATTTAAAAACCTTTTTACACAATACAGTACCTATTATTGCTTATCCAATTAAATACATTACATACATTGTACATTTCATGTAGTTCGAAAGTGCCCCAAACAGTATTCCATTAAAATGGATAACTTAGAAGATATCAGAGAATTAAATAGCAGAGGCATAGCGCTTGGCATCCCGGTTGACTGCGGTCGGCGGGCACAGGCTGTGCTGTGTGCCTATAAATAACGCATCGATGGGCTTGCGAAGCCAGTGCGCGTCGTTAGTATATGTGAGATCCAGTCTATAAGTTCAAAGTGCTTTGATATTTTAGGAAAATACAAATTTTTAACAGTTTCTTCTTGTGTTGCATCAAGGATGGAAATCTGAATTATTTGAAACGATTGTAATGCACGTGATTTATGTTTCATGATTATCTAATCATTCATTTATTTTCAAGGCCAGTCCTACAAGTATCACTTTTCTGAAGTGGAACCGCTGCTATCTCAATCTATTTCACTGTTATAATGATAGATTTGTTGTGTGATGATAACATTGTTCTATTTTGGTATATTCAAAGTTATTTATGCTTCCATTGAAATTGACGACTAGATTTCCGAAGTGTGCCATTTAACGAAGGTATGGTATATTGATTTGTCATATGTCAATCCAAAAGAGGATGAACCCATCTCCAATATCTAAGTCATAAATCTCATATGAAAAGGTTCATCTGTTCCCAAGTTTAGTAGCTTTTAGAACCCTGTTCGGAGCGTTTTCTATCTTTCCATGTTTTTCAGAAGTCTTGTCCACATCTGGGTCATGATATCTCGAAATCGGCAACCAACCAAATTTGAGCATCTACCACTTTTGGAGGAAGGGAGGTCCAAGACAATGTTTAAATAGCATTACACAGCGGTATTATTTTCACTAACGTTTCAAAATATTATGTTAAGCTAATGGTTCCTTAGCTAATGAAGGGGGGCCATCCAGAGTTTGCATTTTGAAGTAGTGGTTATTTCGAGCCTGGAAACACTTACAGCATTAGTGTTTCGACAGGAATTCAGTTTGATATTTGACATTTACTTAATGGGTCGATTTCCGCTTGAGCAAAACTAGGAAATATTAAAAACTCATTTCCAAAGTGGCGAATATTCTATCCAAATTATTAGAAATTCAATAGAGATGAAACGGGAATTAATGGATCAATTTGTGAAGCGAGTTCGTGAAACTGGATCGTTATTAGATAAAACAATTTGCATGTATAAATCAATCGTACTACGATCACTATTGTTTCTGAAACGCTAAACGCTGCTATGCGCACATTTTTTAAATCTTCTTATGATCCTCACGAAGTTTTGCATTAGGCTTCTTGTCGTTGTTTTACATCTAAATGCTAAATTTAAACTCGATGATGGGACTGTTGCCATAGTTTCTTTAGCGCTCCAGGCGGCTCTGCTCACAAAATTTGTTTTTCTGTTCAGAATATTCTAATCCTACGATCCTCATAAAATTTTGCGGGAACATATTTGTGATCATTCTCCTTTTGGAAACTAAATTTCAGATCAGTGGGATTTGTAATTAGGGAAATATTGAAAAAAGTGAGAGATCATTTCAAACGTGAATAACACCAGACCTACCAGAAAGTTTTAAGATTCTATCTCTTTCAGTTCGAAAGTTATAGTGTTTAAAGTAGCGCTAAACGTTGATTCGCTCACGATTTTTTTTAACTAATCATACAATCCTCACAAAATTTCGCACGAACATGCGCGATATAATTTTTTTTTCTAAATGCTGAATTTCAGATCGATCAAATTTTTAGTTTTGAAAATATTGGAAAAATTTTCGAATGTGAATAACTGCAAAACTTTTGAACCGATTTAGTCCATTAACAAGCTCATGTGCGGCATTTAGACGCTAAACCTTTCCTGGAAGTTTCAAGGCTCTATATTTTACCGTTCTAAACTTAGCGTATTTACCACGGATTTTTCGTCAGGGACTCCAACCTTGTCATTTAGACTGTTTTTGGTTCAAAATTTGAAAATTACAGATATGTTGGTGAAACGATAGAGCGATAGAGTAAGCGAGCTAAAATGCAAACCAACCTTTTCTAACCAAAATTTAACATTAGGCGATTAAAGGAAAAGAAAGAACTTCATTTACTTTAAAAATGAGGTTACAAAACGTTTTGAAAGGAGAAAAATAGATATTTATAAGGTTGTTCGGAAAGTAATCTCGTTTTTTCCCCGACAGAGGAAATCAGTATATGTTTTAAGATCTCATATAGCAAGAGTTGCCTGTTAAAAATTTCAATCAATTTTACGCAGCTGTTTTTGGTTGCTGCCCTTTTAAATATATAGAGCTATAAATCGCATTTTCGTCATATTTTACTTTTTTACTCCAGAAAAGGTAAAAATGCTGTTCAAGCCAGAAAGAAATTAACCGATGTGTATGAAGAAGATGTGTTGATATTACGCCAGTGCCAGAACTGGCGGCAATTTCAATGTAGAAGATGCACCACATTTCGAAAGGCCGGTTGAAGCTGATAAAGACATGATAAAGGCATTAGTTAATTCAAATAGGTGATTAACAACACGTGAGATCGATGAGAAGTTAAATTTATCGACTTCAACGAATAATAACCCGTGGGATCGGTGAGATGTTAAATTTATAGAATTCAACTGTTTATGACCACTTGAAAGGCTTGGGTTTAACCTCGAAGCTCGATATATGGGTCCCCCATGTTCTCACGGAGAGAAATTCGAGTCGTCCTGTTGACATCTATGATTCGCTTCTCAAACGTCACGAAAATGATTCATTTTGGAAGCGCATCATTACTGGGAAAAAATGGAATGTATATAACAATGTCAAACGCAAGAGATTATGAAGAAAACTAGATGAATCGGCTCCAAGCATTTCGAAAGCCAATATCAATCAAAAACAACTGAGACTGTCTGTTTGGTGGAATTTAAAAGGAATCGTTTCTTTTTGCTTTTACTGGATAACACAACAGTTAATTCGAAAATCTACTGTAATCAGCTGGACAGGCTGAATGATCCACTTCAGGCCAGAATTAATCGACAGAAAAGGTTTAGTGTCCCACCAAGATAATGCGAGACCTCATACAAGTTTGGTCACTCGCCAAAAGCTTTTACAGCTTGAATGGGGTAAACTGTCACACCCACCATATTCTCCAGATCTCTCTTCATCAGATTGTTATTTTTTCCCGTCATTGCAAAATTGTTTGAACGGTAAGACCTTTAGTTCAAATGAAGAGGTCAAAAATCATCTGGATAAGTTTTTTGCCAGCAAAGACCAAAAATTTTTTTGAGCGTGGAATATAACTACTACCAAAAAAAAGGCAAAAGGTGTTGACCAGAATGGCCAACATATAATTTAATAAAATATTTCTTCATTATAATAATAATAATAATAATAATAATAATTTATTCACATAATAATAAAGATACAGATTATGAATGAAATACAGACTGAATAAAACAATACCATAGAAGCAGTTAGTGCTACTTGTGTGTGGAAATGAAACATATAAGATTAATAAATAAAAGTTTCATAGATGGTCGATGACAATATAAAACAAAACTATTGATAAAAATGAATACGAATGAATCGGTGTGGTGAAAAATTTGGTGTGATTACAGGATAATGATAATTTCAAAATCATGGAATATATGTATGCTATACAAAACATATGTATGCATGTATGTTCTCCCGCGCATCATATTCATGTCATATAGGTACATATAAATGAACACACATGTAAAAAAACATCACGAAAGTAGTTAAGACTACTTGTATGTGGTGTACTGTTTTCATCATGATAGTCACAGTACCGTCTGCCTATATTATTCGACCAAAGTCTTGAAATATTTAAAACATGATACGAATGAAGTTGCAGTGGAGATGAGGAATGCACGATAAAATGTATACAATATAAAAAACTTACTCCAAACGATCATCATTTGAATGTATATAAAAAAAATAACAAAACATTGGTATATGAAAGACAAGGAGCAATAGATGCACAGAAAAAACAATGCACCACAAAATGCATACAAAACTTACTCAAAGCAATCATCATATAAACACATACAAATAAAAATCAAAATCATTGGTATATACAAGACGAAGAACAATAGATTCATTAAAAAAACACATTAAAATAATAGTATAGATACAGATTAGAGTTCTGAAAATATATATAAAAAATAACGCACAATGAGATATATAGATATCACTCCCATTGTGGGAAAATAAAAATATTTGTATTAGTAAAACGCAGAGCACAATTATTGATACACGAATCATATTCGTACCGCATTGAATAATAATATCCTAGGTTGAAAGGAACTACGAAATAACTGTATTCGCTTGCAGCCAGTTCTTAATTTTTTTCTTGAACATTATAGGTGAATTTATTTTACGGATTTCTAATGGTATTCTGTTATATACTCTTGGACCGAGAAACACATGGCTTCTCAGGGTAAGGGTTCTGTTTACTTTTGGAATATATACGGCAAGAGGCTGATTTCTTGTAGAGTACTTATTCTTTGTATGGTTTTTGTTTTTGTGAATTTTTCTTTATTTATGTGTAAATAAAGTTCTTTGATATCCAGGACTCGCGACAGGTCAAATAGTTCCACTATGGAAAATGTTCTTTCTTTTCCATAAATTATTTTTAAAATCCATTTTTGTAGAATTATGATTGGGGATAGATGATGATTATATGCACCGCCCCATGCTATCAAACCATATCTGAGTTGGGATTCCACCAAGGCACAGTAGATAGACTTCAACTGGTCAACATTCACCATCGTTTTAAAATGCTTGAATAAGTAGAGCAAACTTCGTAGTTTCCCTGACAGTTTTGTTATATGATGATCCCATTTCAAGTTGCAGTCAATAGTCAAGCCCAGGTAATTGGTTGAAGTGGCCGGTAGTATAGAAAAAGTCATTGGTGGGGTCGTTTGAGAAATTGGGAGAAAGTTATCTAAATTCATTTTCTGTATGCTGAAGAGCACGTAATGTGTTTTTATCAAAGTTGATGGTCAGAAGCCTGGAGTCGAACCATTCTTTTATTTTTGAAAAATCTGCTTGGGCCTTATTGAATAAGTTTGTCCAATTATTTGCATTATAGAAAACAGCAGTATCATCTGCAAAGCTTACAATCTGGCTTTCGATATCAAGGAAAAACAAATTCAGATAAATATTGAAGAGACAAGGACCTAACACAGTGCCCTGTGGTACACCATATTTGACGGTTTTGAATTCACTGAAAGTTCCTTGAATATCGACACATTGACTTCTTTCTGCCAAATAACTTTTTAACAACTCAAGGCATGGTCCTCTCATTCCCAGATCGTCTAGTGTCTCAGTAAGTTTCTCATGGCTTACGGTATCGAAAGCTTTAGCCAGGTCCACGAAGATACAAAGTGATGGTTTTCCTTCATCAAGGGATTTATATATTTTTGTGGTTAGAGTCGCTATTGCATCTTGAGTGGACCTAGCTTCTCGAAAACCGTACTGCAGTGGGAAAAGGATATCATATTTTTCCAAGAATTTGCACAAACGTGATTTAATTACAGTTTCTATTATTTTCGCAAGACAGGAAATCAACGATATAGGTCTGTAGTTTAGGCATTCTAGTTTGTCACCTTTCTTATATATCGGTTCAATTTTGGTTTTTTTGAACGAACTAGGAAATAATGTACCTTTCCTCAGAACTACATTCGATAGGTGACATATTGGTTTGCATATATTATCACATAAAATTTTTAATGTATCCGAGTTTATTGAGTCTAGCCCGGGTGCCTTGTTTTTTTTAAGTTTGTGTATTATTTGCTTTATCTCCACTTCAGTGCATTCTTCCAAATATATGGTGTTCGAAATGCGTTTTCCCTTTTCTCTGTAATTTTTTGGTTGTATGATTTGTTGGGCTAGTTGTTCTCCTAGGTTGGTGTATTTATCGACAAAGTGATTAAGTGATTATACGAACATTGTCATTCATTTTCCCAAAAAAAATAGAAATTACTTTCTGAACAACCCAATACATACATGCGTGCATCATTCTTCTATATTTTTAAATTCTATTCCATCGATGACAGGCAGAACAAATTTGAAATTTAATAAATACAAACTACACGTGACATCCCTCTCTTGGGCACAAAACCAACTATATATATCTTCCTCTAACTGAAGGGATACCCCGAACATTCTGTCCAGAAATCAGCGTGGGTGAATCTGGAGCGACGGCGCTTGCATTATCGATTTCTCTGCTCCAGGAAAACAACACAGTTTCTCTCCAGAAGCAGATGATGCTAGATCTCTTCTTTTCAGCTGTATCTTTTCTTGAACTGTTTCATCTTTTTAATAATCTCCAAGTATGAGTTGATTTCATCTTTCGAACCTACTACAAGATCTTCCACATTTGCAAAATGACTGACACAGAAAATAACAGATATTCTGACGATAGCTTATCTGATCTAGCTATTCCGATTCCAATACAAGTGTACCTGTGGAAACAAGTAAGGTAAAGTTTTTTTGTCACTGAAATATTTCCTGGATACAATCTTAGTTCATTAAGAGACTTTTGAGATGAATAATTTTATTACTTGTTAGATATATTATATTTTCTCGCAGCATGTGTTTTTTATAGTGGTGTTCAAATAACATTTGAAGTATGTCCTATTTTTTGATATTCTTGAAATATTTTAAATGTGAATGAAACATATGTCCTTAGTATTGGTTGAATACTGCTCGAAATTTGTTTTTCTTGACACAAATCTAAATAATTATAACGTTCTCAGCTGTTTTATCCAATAATAATTCAGTACGAACTACCGTATTTTTGGAAGGATTTGAAGATTTTCTAGACTCTATAGAACTCTATATAACCAAATTATAATATAGATAGTGAAGTATTATTCTAAGACAAAAGTAATGTATAAAATAGGTTGTACAGATAGTAGGCTATGTCTAAAACTGCATGGCAACATTATTTGTCAAATATTGTTGATTGTCAGCAGGTATACAATTTAGTAAATAATGTCGCAACTAGAAAAAAGAAAACAGGTAGAATATTTGTATAGAAAAGGTTTTCGAAACGAAAAAAATTAGTGTCATTGACTAAACTGGAAAAGAGTGCTTTATATGAGATAATAAACAGGATTAAAATGGCATGGATATTAGGCATAGACCAGTTTCAGGAAAACCGCGTGAGATTAAAGGGAACAATTTAAACGCTTTATTTGCTCTAAGAACGACACAATCCGCGCCTGTGGTTTCGCAAATTGGTTAACAGATTTGGAAATCAACGAAATATAAAAGTATGTTCAGAAACAGTCTGTATCTTACTGATAGGACAAGGCTACATATCAACAAAATAAAAAAATCTATAATAACACCCTTACAAAAGAACGAAGGATAGAATTTTGTCAACGTTTTCAAGAAGATAATTGTAATAAAGTCTTTATATGCGATGAAAGTTATTTCCAGCTTGGTAGAAATCGCTTAAAAATCCTATCAAAACAACCTGTTACCGTTGAAATTTCCCACCAAAATAATAGTTTGGGGAGCAATATCTCAGCGTGGCGCTACGCCTCTTTGTATAGTTGACGGTACCATTAATAATGAAAAGTATTGTGCATTCTAAACGATTTTCTCCTTGAAACGGCGCATGCTCTATATCCAGAGAGTGATGATTTCAGCAGTATAATGCAAGATTCCATAATTCGGTCAATTCTTAATCTTGAATGCAAGAACACCAAGGGACAACCATTTTATGGCCAGCAGCTTCATCAGATCTTAGTCCCATTGAAAACATATGGGGGCTAATGAAGATTGAAGTTGAACGAGTGGCGCCATGAAACAAAGATGATTTATTTCAGTCAGTTTTACAGTCCTGGATTACCCTCACCGAAAATTAAGCAGGTGATCTAGTTTCGGGTGTATCTCGACTTGTAGTCAGGTGTTTGTCGTGTTTATCGAATAAAGACCCAGTTTCATGAACTCGCTTCACAAATTGATCCACAAATTGCCTAGAGGTCATTTAAGTTCTATTGAATTTTCTATGTAAATTTATAACAATTTGGATTGAAAATTCAATGTTTTGGAAATAAGTTTTTAAAATTTCCCAGTTTTGTTCAGGCGTAAAACGACCCATTTGGTTAATGCCGAATATTGAAATAACTTACTATCAAAACTCGAAATACAGAAATATTGCCAGACTCCAAATAATCACTACTTAAAAATGTAAACTCTAGATGGCTCACCCTTTAGTAGGTGACGTAGTGATTTAAACGAGTGACTCGTGAGCGGAAAATCCTTTTCGGTGTGGGTTCACATCTCGGCGGTAAAAGAAATTTTCTCGCTAGGATAGCTGGCCACCAGTTCATTGTTTGGTCACAAATTAACTGTGCTATACCTAAGTTAGCCTAAGGACACAGTAACAAAGCCTGGACAGAACACAACTGATCTCTTAACTCAGACAAGACACGCTAAAACTGAGGGATCTTCACAGGAGATCTAGGAGTATCTGCTTAATATCGAAAATAATACTTTTCTTTTTTTTCAGCCCCTTCATAAAACAGAGATTGGGAAAATTTCATGAAGCATCATGTTTGGTGAGTCTTCCATTAGTTCAACAGAAATTTTAGTAGAGTGAGCCTAATATTGGGTTGTTCGGAAAGTATATTCGTTTTCCTTTGAAAATGAAAGACTATTTTCGTTAAATGAATTAATATTTTATTGAATGAAATATTGGCCATTCTGGTCGAATACCTTTTGCCACCTTTCTGGTAGTAGCATGATTCTAGGTGATTTTGGACCACTTCATTTGAAGTAAAGATTTTACCATCCCAAAAATTTTACAATGACTGGAACAATTAATAATCCGAAGGCACCAGATCTGCAGAATATGTTGGGTATGGAAGTGTATCCAGTTTAAGTTGTAAAAGATTTTGGCGAGTGAACAAACTTGTATGAGGTCTCGCATTATCTTGGTGGAACACCTTTTATGTTTATTAAGTCTGGACTTTTCTGTTGAAGTGCATCATACAGTTTTCCAGCTGATGACAGTAGACTTCCGAATTAATTGTTGTTATCCAGTAAAAGCTCACAAAAACAATTATTTTAAAATCCCACCACACAGCATCACCTTTTTTGATGGATATTGGCTTCCGAAATGCTTTGAGACGGTTCATCTTTCTCGAAGCATTATATACAACCCATTTTCCGTTCTCAGTAATGATGCGCTTCAAAAATGGATCATTTTCGTTACGTTTGAGAAGCGAATCACAGACGTCAACGCGACGACACAAATTTCTCTCCTTGAGAACATAGGCAACCCATATATTGAGCTTCGAGGTTAACCCAGGCCTTTCAAGTGGTCATGAACAGATCCCACGTGTTACTATTCGCTGATTTGCATCAAATGATGCCTTTATTAGCTTCAACCAGCCTTCCGGAAGTGGTGAATCTTCAACATCAAAATTGCCGGATCGAAGCTTTGCAAACCAGTTCTGGCTGGCGTACCGTCAACACATCTTATCCATACACGTCGCTCAATTTCTTTCTGGCTTGAACAGCATTTTTACCTTTTCTATAGTAAAAAACTCTGATCGATTTATCAATTGTTTCAGGTTTGTCAACAAAGTTCCACCACTACTATCCACCATGTAAGTTGAATAATTATACGATTGAATATTTCCCTTTTTATTAATTTTATCTCAATTAAATGTTCTTTCTCACAATTCCACCATAGGAAGTTAAGGAATCTTGTAAGGTAAGGGGGATTTTTTATTACTGTTTATACAATATATAAACTTTTCATTTTTATTCATCTAATTGCGTATGAAACGTTAGATTATTAGGGCACATTTACTCGATTTTTTACAGAATTAGGCAAGGAATTTGTCCTGAAACTCCTGAAACCACTTTTGATTGACTTTTTATATGGCGCTTGACTTTTGGCAGTTTTCAATTGAATTTTTCGTTACTTGATGGAAATTCCTTTTATTTATTACTCTGCAAATGTGGATCTCCACCTGCAGCTCCCTGTGTTCGTTAGTGACTGATTTTACCTTTTTTTTGTACTTGACATCTCCTGTCCTCACAAATCTGTTCGAAAGCCTCCGAAAACTGGATTCTTTGTCTTCTCTTGGGATATGACACCTTGCCAATTTAGTAAACATATAGAATTAAACACTTATCACACAGTACCAAAGGGAATAAAAGAATTCAAAGAAATATAAATTATCAATGAAATCTACTAAATAAATATCGGGTGTTTTTTTAGGGTGATAGAACTTTAAATTGAAATAAAACACTGTAACATTAGCTCCAGCATTGTATTTAAAGAAATATGGGCAGATGATGCCTCCAGCTTGTAAAGCACACCATTCAGTGAGTCCATTTTTTAGGATGCAATGGAACCTGCAGAACTTCTTGAGGACTGTTTTCACTCCATATACGGCAATTTTGCTTGTTTACATAGCCGTTCAACCAGAAATGAGCTTCATCACTAAACATAATTTTACGATAAAAAAGTGGATCAACTTCAAGCTGTTCTAGGGTCCAATCAGCAAACAAATGACGCTTATTGTGGTCAAGTGGCTATGGCTATTGAACCGGTTGGATCTTGTATGGGTGTAGACCAAGATCTTTACGTAAACTTTTCCATGTGGTGGATGCACAGAGTCCAACTTTTTGTGAGCGTCGACCAATAGACAAATCTTGATCATCATTAATATTATGACTTACAGCAGCGATATTTTCTTCTGTACGTACAGTTCTGTGTCTTGTTGTTGTCAGTTATCTCTATCGAGTGTTCTATCACTCGAAAAAAAAAACACCTGATACTTGAAGGGTACAAAATATTGTTTCGTTCCTTGTTTAATTTAATCCTAATTCCTTTTCAAAAATACAAGAAATTTGGGACTCTAAAATATATTTTGTAGTATATAGTATATTCATAGATATTGCTGAATTTTAGCGGTACTTTAATTTTTCACAATGTTCGCGAATTGAAATTTTTTCTCATGTTTGGAAGTCACCCTTAAAGTTATGGCATGTTGAAGCCCGCAACCCCCCATTATTATTTATTATTATTATTTATGGCGAGCGGGCGGACTCCGCACGGACTATTGTGGTTCACCCCTAATTTATATCTCCCGGACGAGATCCAGTTTTTGGATAAAACGATAATCTTGTTCAGGGGTAGTTTTTTCAGTTCGCTGTGGGCTATAAAAGCCTGGCCAAAGACCTCGAATCTGATGCGACTCACCGCTGGGCACTCTGAGACGATGTGCATGGCTGTTTCAGTGTCCTCAAGACACAGCCTGTATTCATTGTCTTCAGCCAGAGCGATTTTGTGCAAATGCGCTTTCAGTCTGCAGTGACCTGTCATAATTCCGACAAGTATTCTCAGTTTGTCCCTATCCAGACCTAGCGCTAGGTTCGCCATCTTTTTGTTCGAAGCTGTTCCAAGGAACAACTTCGAATGTTTCAGGCCAGAGTGGCTCTGCCAGAAAGACTCTAGCCTTGAGTTCATTCTGCCTGTTATCGCCTCGTTAGCCACGTCATGTGGTATTCCCAGGAATGATTCCGGTCCTACCAGAGGCAGCGCAGCTCCAGCAAATGCTAGCCAATCTGCCTCCTCGTTACCCAAATAGTTTGAGTGGCTCGGTATCCAAACCAGAGTGACTCCGTTATACATACCGAGCCTGTTTAAAGCCGTGCGGCAACTCCAGAGCTTTTAGTACTGACTGACAATCAGTAAATATTTTGATTTTACCGCGGTGGATTTGCCGTTTTATCAGCAGTTCCGCCGCGATCTCAATGGCAAATAGTTCTGCCTGAAATATGGTTGAGTTTTGAACGAGACTCAACGAGATGTTAATTCTCGGTTTGCTCCCATAGACTCCCGCTCCTGTTCCGTTCGTCGGTCGCGAGCCGTCTGTGAACAAGCCAAGGTCGGTTCTCAATAGAACCTCAGCATGCTGGGTCCATTGTCCCAACTGGGGATGATTACATCGAAATTCCGTTCCTGGCTCGTGATTTTTGACATTAGATCCGAGGGCATCGATAGGATACTGTTCGTTAAAAGCTCGTCCAGCAGTCCTGAGCCTCCCATCATTATGGTCTCTGGCCTGTCAATCGCCAGTTGATATAGTTTGTATGTGGTCCGTTCCGCCTCCCTCTGCACGAGTGGGGTGGTAGATTTAGTAGGACCTCCATGGCTGCCGTGGGTGTGGTGCGAAACGCACCTGTAATTGCAAGGCAAGCCTGTCTCTGTAGTCGGGTGAGCTTTTGTTCGCCAACCGTTTGTTGGCCTTTCTTCCACCACGCTACAGCGCTATACACTATCCGTGGTCTAATTACCATAGTGTATAGCCAGTACATCTGCCTAGGCTTTAGGCCCCAGGTTTTACCACAGATCCGCCTGCAAGTCCAGAAACCCATTCTGGCTTTAATACACCCATAGTTACTTTGTATCTTACGTAATAGATGAAATACACTGAGTTATTATTTCCCAAAAGTTTCTCTTCCTCATTTTTCTACAATTTCACTCAGGTATATGAAAAAGTACTGGTTCAGAACTTGCAATCTGGATTGAAAGCAGACCTAGCAGAAGTTATTCGATCAATACCAAGATGGCGGCTTATTCAAGCATCGCTCCCACACGTCATGCACAGTGTTGCTTCCCTTCTTCACGGAAGGTAATTTAGCCTAATTAGTTTCATGCAACATGTTGTAAACCATTAGTTTTCAGGATGAAAGATGGAAATATTCAAGGCCTAGGGACTTCGGAAACTACATTGATGTACACGCTACACTGGATTATTCTGGACGCCGCCGAAGAATGTGCTGATAGTGATTACGATAAAGGAGTAATTCATCCTTCTCCCTTTTATTACCTCTTCTCAATTCCGACAATTACTGTAAGCTATTTCTGAGATTTCAACAATATATCAAGGGACTTTAACAGGTCAATGACAAATACTTTGATTTCCAGTTGTTCGTCTATCTCTTTGCCCCCATATGTCACAATTTCAAGGAATCGGACTTCAACAGTTTCCGCCTAGAAAACGGTTTGAAAATATGGCAGCCAATGTGTGAATTTCGGCACCCAGAAGGTATTTGCTTCTCTGCGCAGTGCAAGCCAAAACCGAAGAACTTCAGTAATAAGAACTGGAATCACAAAGTACATTTTGGAGATGTTTTCCAAGGACGTTGTGAGTATAATAATACCTCTTCAAACGTTCCTGTGTTTTTATTCCAAAATATTCAGTAATGAATCTCAATTTTGATATTCACTTTTTGGATATTTCATATACAGCTGCTGACTGTTACATTAGTTCAGTAAGTTGGCGAATTCATGCTTGTTATATTTAAAGAAATTCAACATGCTCAAAAGGATCAAAACAGCAAACTTTTTTATTATAATTTGTTTATTAGCAATCAGAACACATAGATTCAATAGGCTAATTTGCTAACCATGGAGCTTGAGGCTCTCACATGACATTATTTTTCCAGTGAAAAAACCCCTTCAGCTATATTTAAAGTCAGCTGGCCATTTGCTTCTTAGTCTTCTATATTGAAGCAGTATGGATGCAGTAGATAGTTGGTATGGCTTTCCAGTTTAGCATGATGTTTCTCACTCTTCCCTTACATAAGAGTTTCGTAAATATTCGTGTAGGGTTTGATTAGTGACGTACCATGGAGCATTTGGTATCATTCGATGAAGTATTTTTGATTGGCTTCTCTGAATTATTAATAAATTTGATTTGCTTGTACATGCCCAGAGCTCGATACCATATAGGCTTTATCACTGTTTTATAGAGTATCTTATTTTTCACTGCCAATTCAGACATCCTACCTATAAGCCAATTAAGTTCCGTTGTTTCTAAGTATATTTACTTCCTTTTCTTAATTATGTGTTCCTTTCATGCATGTCTCCTATCTAAATGCATCGCCAAGTTTTTGTACTTAAGACCTCTGGTATTTATACACATTATTCATATTTACTGCTGAACATTGGCATCTCCATAAGTTGAAATTCAGTTGCACAGATTTGGTCTCATTTATTTGTATTTTCTACTTGCGTATTTATTTTTGGATTTTGTTCAAATGTTTCTTTATTTTACTAGTGGTATTTGGTGGATCTTCGTCAACAGCTAGAATGCCTGTATCATCAGCGAAAGTTCGTAATATGGTATGAGGATTTGTAGGTAGGTCAACGGTGTACAACACGTATAGCAGTGGTCCACTGACACTTCTCTGAGGAACTCCTGATCGTGATGGGAAGTAGTTTTATTCCTCACTAGCAACTCACACTCTGAATCGTCTTTAGGATTCCAATAGTTTATAATAACAACCAGGCAGATATGTTTTGATTTTATAGAGCAAACCAGGATGCCAGACTTTATCAAAAGCTTGAATCAGGCCAAAGAATACAGATGTACAGTATTTCCTGTGTTCAAAGGCTTTACTTATTTCGTGGTTAATTCTATAAATTTGCTGTATCGTGGAGTGATTTCACCGAAATCCATACTGATGATTTGCTATCCACTCCTCTGTATTTGGGTTGGAGTTAACAGCAATCTGTACGAATAAAGTGTTAGTTATTGAAAGCGACATCTATGATTTAAAAAATTCGTATCTTACTATTTCGGGTAAAATGTTGTTCAATAAAGCATATTACTCAAATTTGCTCTTTGAGCTCATTTATATATATATATATATATATATATATATATATATATATATATATATATATATATATATATATATACCTATATATATATAGCTTTAAAACGTCTTTCGTCGTTGTCCAATGCCTAATTTCCATGATCTCCTGTCACTTCACTGGTTTTCTGCCAGCTTCCTTGAGCTTATCGCTCCAGAAACCCCCTCCATCCAAGTTTTTCTCGGTCTTTCTCGTTTTCTACGATGTGATGGTATCCACTCCATCATCTGCTTTGGTAGTCTAGCATCATCCATCCTCTGTACATGTCCGTACCAAACAAGTTGCCTGTGTTCAACGTCTGTCATGAGCGATTCTTCTATTCCCATTCTCATTCGAACATCTTCATTCCGTACTCGGTCCCTTCTAGATATCCCTAATGTTCGTCTAAACACATCCATTTCTGTGGGCTCCAGTTTCCTTTTGTAATTCTCTGTGATTCGCCACGTTTCCGATCCATACAATAATGAGCTCTTAATCATTGTTTCGTAGATGTTGTATTTTTGCTTTTTTCCTAATTCATTACTCCAAAAGATTCCATTTAAACATGAGATAAGACCCCTGGCTTGGTTTATCCGTTTCTGAATTTCCCGATCGTCCTTGCCTGTAATATCAAATTCAACCCCCAAGTATGTGTAGCTAGTGCAGGAAGCGATTTCTTCTGTATCGAGTTGGATGTTTGCTAATTCCCCTCCGATGGGAAGATATTTAGTCTTTTCGGTGTTAAGTTCTAGGTCACATTGTTTATACTTTTCCTGCAACTTTCGGGTCATATATTCCAAGTCATCCTTAGCTTATTTAGCTTGAATGAAAACTAGGAATCTTTATCAAAAACTGGGGATAAAAACTGATAAAAAGCAGAACCGACTGAAAGCTCTCCTGTGACACCCCAAAATTACTAAAATTAATGATAAAACAAGAGAAAACGAAAAAAGGGGTATCGATTTTTCTGTGGTGCCTGTTTACGTCGATATTTGCGTTAGTACACAATCGCATATAAGCATAATCCGACCCGAAGGATCATGGAATGACGTCATCGTTTGATTACGATAAATGTGGTAAATGGGCTGGTAGTTATTTCTACCGAAAATAATGAACCTGAATCTTCTACTCCAGGTTCCTTTAATCAACTATATGTGAATATTTCTTTCTACATAATTAGAAAATTGTTATCTAAATGTGTATAAAATATTGAGCTATTCACTTGTCGATATCTAATTGTTACATTACGAAATTATTGAATAGACGAAATAACTTTAACTTTTATTCATCATGTCCGTACCAATATATATATATATATATATATATATATTTTTGAATAAAATTTTTTTGAAATTAAAATTGTAGAAGATAAACATATTTAAATGTGTTTTAATATTCAAATTTTGTTATATTTCTTCTATCAAGTAAAAGGCCTTTCTATTTTATTTTATATATAATATATAATTATATTTTGGCTTCAATAAATCTCATTATAGAATGTCAATGAATTTAAATAAACCTTAAAATAACTCACACTGTTCTTTGATTTTGTTAGAACATAGATCAATCTTGAATTATATAGTTGATCTGTATTTCGAAGCTTAAGTCTTTTAACACGTGAGTGATATAGGTTATGTTTTTGATTTTGACATTTGGAATGTTAAAAGAGGACTGAAGACAGGATTGTCTAGAATTATATTTGTTTTTTGAAGATATAGTGCACATTTTTTTAGAGATTTTTGAAATAATTTATTCGAATATTTAAATATATTAAATATTTCAAATAAATTATATTCTTTGAGAAGTCCTTTAGGTGTGTTTATGTTTTTAAAAGGCAATTGGTGTTCTTAACGGTAAGACCAGAAACAAAATTTTGTCTCCTTTAAATATTTATTTATTAATTTTAATTACTTTCGTATATCTGTTGGGTTATTTATTCCATTTGACATTATATATTGAGTTTTGATTATATATGTCTATTAAATGTGAGCGGTGCTTGTTAGACATAAATTTATTTCTAAAAGTTTTTTGAATAAAAATTTTTTTGAAATTAAAATTGTAGAAGATAAACATATTTCAATTTGTTTTAATATTCAAATTTTATTCATCACAATGGAAGTTTAGAAGAGCGTAATATATAAACGAAACTTACATTCTAAAACACAGCCCGTGGCGACGATAACACGAAAGGAATTAAAGACGACGACTGATACACCATGTAGACTATTAGAGAGGTATTGATATTCTAGAGAGTAGTGGACCCTTCCTGGATGTTGGCTTCAACACAATATTCTGCTATTAACCAGCTAATATGCGATTGCATGTCAATGTCGATGTTAACAGTACCACCAAACAATAAATTTTTTGTTTCAAATTAACTTACCAAATTATTCTTCCTCCAATAAGAAGGTCACAATCGAGGATTTTATTTGGAAAAAATTTTACAGCGAAGTCAACTCAGGAAGATATAGTGTATGAAAGTTCAGTCCAAGACACCAGCACAACTACTTCTGAACCTCCAACACCAACAACTGTCACAGTTACAGCCACTTTCACCAAAATTTCAGACGATGAGGTAAGTGTTGAGTTTTTCAACACAAATTTATATAAAATTCAAGTGACTTTCATAGTTGCATGAGAATACTATATTTCATCAGTATTGTCTTCTGATTCCTAAGGCGAATGACAAAAAACCTTCTTCCTATCCTTTTTCTGTGAACCCTGAAGTTCTTATCACTTGAAATGACATATTTATTCTGACTTTTGCTTTAAAATTTAATATGCTTAGTTTTCAGAATGTCTATTCTGACCCGTCTGGGTCTAATTATTACCTGAAATAGTCATTTTTCTAGAAAATGCGAAAATTGGTACTCTGGCCCATTAGATCGCAGTGAAGTACAGAAACGGCACTTTCCTCAGAAGTTGGCTGCAACTATTTTCTCTTAACTCGATCGAAAACATAATATATTATAAGTTTCATTCAACTGGACTGATGGGTATTACTCAGAGGTTAACAAGAATGGATAAGATATATAACAAAAAATAATATGTAAGTCAAAAGTATTTCTGTCCAGCCGGCGGTCCGATCGTGAACACGCTAACTTTCGAATGAAAAGAGCCAGAGTTTTGGAACTTTCAGAAAAGTTTTGCCTTCTAAATATCTCGATTAAAGTTTGTTAATGGAAAAAATTCGTTCAACAGTTTCGTAATTATTCACGATTGAAAATTTGTCATATTTTTCTAGTATTTCGAAAATTTCAAGAGAAATTGTGTGCGTATCAGCGTTAACCGCTACGTTAAAGACTATTATTTTCGAACGGAAACAGACAGAGCGTAGAAACGTTCGGGTAGGTTTTGAGGCTTGAATTTTTATTGTGTTTTCTACTAAGCAAAATCAATCCAATGGTTCCGCAGTTATTCGCAATTGAATTTTTTCCTGTTTTTATAAATATTTTCAAAACTATAAATCCGAGTGATTAGAAATTCGGGGTTTAAAAGGACAATAGTAACGCACATGTTTGTGCAGACTCTTATGGAAAGATTCAAAACAAATACAAACATTTTGTTAGCTGAGTGCTAAAGAAATCATAGTAATAGTCTCACGATCAGATTTAAATTCAGCATTAAGATGCAAAATAACGACAGGAAGGCTAATACAAAATTTCGTGAGGATCGTGAGTGATATAAACAAGAGCTCAAAAGCTCCTGACTTCCTGCCAGCGATTTCACAAGTTTTTGGTTTAAATCTTATACTTCGTTCCTTAAGTATCGATTTCATACTTTACAGCACTTCAGCAAAATTGGCAGAGGTATCTCTTCATTCGTTGAATTTTTACGCCTCAGTATAAACACTACTTCAGGAATTGCATCCTTTAGTTTTCCTATCGCAACAGGACTTTTGAGCAATAATTCCGTAGTTAATCCAGTTAGAATAGATATTTAACTTAACCAAAATTCGCTTAGAGCTTAAAAATTGGTATAGACGTAAAATAAATCATTACAAATGGAATGTCGAAAATCCTCTTCGATCCTACTTCTGCAAAAAAAAGTATTCAAGGTCGAAGGTAAAAAATTCATGTTTCTTCCATTTTGCTTTAAAACGGTAAGTTTCATCGTAAAAATAGTGCTGGCGAAAGTTGTAGATCATACAATTACCTACAAAAATTATTTCGATACTTTTTTTCCTAAAAATCGAAAATGAGTTGAAAAACTCATATTATACATTATATGCACACACTTTCCGTACAGTACCTATGAGGTAATGTACCTTTGAACGCATTTTTGAATCATATCTTATTGATTGAAAGAATAGTTTTCTAATGATCAAAGTTGAGTTAATTTCTTCTAAATTTTATTATGATAGATAATCTTACGGAAGAAGGGAATTTGTGACTGACATAGTCTTATATCGGGTGTTTTTTTTAGAGTGATAGAAATTTTCATAGGAATAACTGTGATTTGACAGAATGTAGAAACCATGTTGTTTTGACATTTCTGTTCAGTAAGCATTGACAAATTATCATGGAAAGACTCACGCCGCAACAACGTTTACAAATTGTTGAAATTTATTTTCAAGTTCAGCGTTCTATTTGCCAAACTTATGGAGTACTTCGTGAAATTTAGGGTTTACATAATCGTCCATCAGAGCAGCTTATTCGTCGAAATATCGGTAGATTTCGGACAGCATTTTCTCTACTCGATGCAACAACAACAACAAGATACAAAATTTTACGTACTGAAGAAAATTTTGCTGCTGTAAGTCATAGTGTTAATGATGATCCAGATTTGTCCATTCGTCGACGTTCACAACAAGTTGGACTCTGTGCATACACCACATGGAAAATTTTGCGTAAAGATCTTGGTCTACACCCATACAAGATCCAACTGGTTCAAGAACTAAAGCCACTTGACCATAATAAGCGTCGTTTGTTTGTTGATTGGGCCCTGGAATAGCTTGAAGTTGATCCACTTTTTTATCGTAAAATTGTGTTCAGTGATGAAGCTCATTTCTGGTTGAACGGCCATGTAAACAAGCCAAATTACCATATATGGATTATTTTCTTTGGGGTTGTGTCAAGTGTCAAGATTGTGTCAAGCTCATGCTGATAAACCAGAAGCAATAGACGCTTTGGAAGCCAATATAACTCGTGTTATTGATGAATAAAGCCTGTATTACTCGAATATTGGTCTGGTCGAATGCGATTTCTCAGAGCTAGTCGTGGTGGACCTATGCTGGAAATTATTTTTGAAACACAAATGTCATAAAATTATCTTTCAAATAAAAAATTTGCTTCAATCTTAATTTGAATATGTTTTATTTCAATTCAAAGTTCTATCACCCTAAAAAAAACACCCGACATTAAAAGCACGATATCTCACGAATGGTAATTCGTACAAAATAAAGTATCTGAACCTTTTTTCTAGAGAATTGCATGATCTGCATCTTTTGTCATACTAAATAATTTGAAATAAGGTTATTCTGATTTTCACAAATTTTTATTGTTAAACTCACAACAATTGTGATCTTGCCTGATGATGCTACTGTGATAGCGAAACAATTGTGAGTTTAACAATAAAAATTTGTGAAAATCAGAATAACCTTATTTCAAATTAATTTAATATGGATTTTCACCAAGTAAGGACTGATACAATTCAATATTTTGTCATACTCCTTATTACGACCTGTTGATACATTTTTTTGCAGAAGTAGGATCCCAGGAAACATTTCATTTGTGATGGTTTATTTAACGTCTTTACCAATCTTCAGCTATATCCGAATTTTAACTTAGTTGTAACTTTTTTTCTGTCTATTTTAATCAAACTATTCATGCATACCTGATACCTGTTGAACCATCCAACATTCCGCTCAAAGTTAGTGGAAATATTGAGTAGAACACCTAGCTTTATCATCAAGCCTTTTCCATTATTTAATAGTATTACAGTTAGTTCCTCTCAGGTAGACTTCCTCTTCTACTTGTTCATACTTTTATGTTAATGCTTAAGGAAATATTCCCTTTTATTTTCTACTATGCTTGCTGACATTTCCATCTACCTCGAACTATATCTGCATTGTAGTCTCTCATATGAGTAGAAAATTTTAGGAAGCTATAATAAAATGTACTGTCCACAGTGAACTGAAGATGTTAAAGTGAAGAGAATTAGGTTTATAATCAACAAAAGGTGAATCTGTTGTTTTTTGTTACTTTTTCATGGAGAAAAATATTGGATACTTATTTGCTTGAGATTCTTTAATTAGGAGGAAATTCAAATGTAAACGAGACTAAGCGATTAGGGTTGGTGACGGTTCAAGGTATAGGAACAGCAGTTGAAGCCTTTCGAGGAAAACAAAGGAAAGCACGATCAATAACTAAGCTGTTGAACGAAATGAAGACTGAGAAAGACAAGACAGATAATTGAGTCTAGATGTCATTTTCTTTCACGACAATACCAGGTCTCATACAACTACTCTGACAGTATCAGAATTAAAGAAGGACCACTGAGTTCTATTTCATTATCTTCCCTTCAGCCCGGACATACCGCCCATTGATTTTAATTCATTTGCTTGCAATCTGCTTGTCAAAAGTTAAGGATATTGATGCATATTTTTTGTATCATCTTAATATTTTGTGTTCGATTAAATGAATTTCTGAAGATTATAGAAACGTCTTCTGATTCATCGTGAAGCAAGTTTTCATCAAGTTTAATAATTCTTTGTCCATATGTGCTAGAAATGCATATTCGAGTAATTTTCTCTTCAGCCTATGTTTCGTTTTCAATAAAATCAAACGATTCTACGCAATTAGAAGTCAAATTTTCATTATGCCAACAAGTTAAATCTCAGGAAGATGCCAAGAGAAGCATTGGGATGCTTCAGACAAATGCAAGTGGCAAATTTCTTCAATGTTGGACAAAGTGTGATATCACGTTTACCGGCACGATACCTTGCCACCATCAAAAACCCAAAAGTTGTAGACCACGTGCTACAACGCCAGTAGAAGACCGGTTCTTAACTCTTTCGATGAGAAGACAGCCTCTCAGTACTTGCAGAATGACAAGTCAACGTCTTCAGTTTCTCTAAGAACAGTTAGAAGACATCTTCAAGAAGTCAATCTAACATCGCTTGTTTAGAAGAGTGCTATTCACCTGCGAACATGAGCGTCAAAGAATAGAGTTGGCAATGGGTGGATTCTCCTTACTGACGAGTCCAGATATGGATTCCATTCACACCATCCATTTATACGAACAACCGCTCTGTTCAAGAAGTCTATCCTTTGCGAGGAGGAAAATTATGGTTTAGCAGAACTGACATATTAGCACTTCCAAGAACCATAAAGTCTTAGACATATATAGATGAAGTTATCAACAGAGTAGTCGCAAAATTTCATGCAGCTATTGGTGAAAATTTAATTTTTCTGGATGATGCACTGCCACAGAGATACCACACCAGATGGTTAGATTAAGATCTAATGATGCAAATGCTGTCCATCACAATTGGGACCAATTACAAAGAACCCTTGATGGTATAGGCTCCAACACCTCTGAGATCTTTTGCCTCAACTTTGGTCACAAATTGAGCATGATATTCTAGAGAACTTGGTGAAAAGCATGCAAGATGCCAAGAAGCTATTATTGCGCGTAGTGGTCATACTTTGTATTGAGAGTTATTACGCATATGAATTTTCGAAATTTGTTGATGTAAAATCATTTTAATTAAATAAAATAATATAGATTATATCCATAATTCATTAATTCAACCACAATTGTTAGGCCAACGTTGTAACTTCGTCAAGTTTACATTTTGAACTAGCTCTTAAAAGTTCTCCTCAACTTCTTATTCAGCTAAAAACTTGGAAAAAGAGGCAGCTAAACTAACTACCAATTTTCGGAAATAAAGATAAGGAAAACACATGCAAACAGGGATACAAATAACCATCAATTAACAGAAATAGGATGAAGAAAAATATACACAAAAAAGGGATATAAATAACTAACTTTCTCGCCAAAAACTCAACAAACGTGCTTCAGCAACCACCGTATTCGCCGGATTTGGCTCCCTGCGACTTTTTCCTCTTTCCATAACTAAAATTGCCCCTTCGTGGCACCCGTTTTGAGTCGATTGAAGCCATAAAACAAAATTCGGCGCAAGAGCTAAAGTCCATCCCGGAAAGCGCCTATAAAAAATGTTTCGATAATTGGAAGTGCCGTTGGCATAGATGTATTGGAGCAAATGGAGCCTATTTTAAAGGTGACCCAATAAATTTTGACGATTAAATGTAAAAATGTTGTTTTAATTGAAAATTCCCGGTACTTTCTTGACAGAGTAGTATATTAGAGTCTATTATCGGAAGTCCTCACTAAGTAAAAATATTCAACAATGAAGATCTTGCGACATCTGTTTGGTCGTTGAGAAGAATTTTAAGGTTCTTGTACCTTCTAGTTTCTACTGCTTCGAAAAGTGTGATTCTGGTACTTTTAATTTCAATATGGATAATTCCAAAGTTTTGTTGAAATTATGTCTAAATTCATTCAGATGAATGAATGATGGCATATGTTGAATACGAGATCTTTGACGTCCAACTCCGCTGGTGTTTGTGATATTCCTGGTTGACCAATATATAGCAGGGCAATCCCTAAAAAACAACTTATAGACTCCAGATTTAAGTAGGTCTGGATAAATCCGATAATTGGCCCCAATATATTTTACGGTTATTTATATCCCCTTTTTTGCATAATTTTCTTTATCGGCAAATTGCTGATTATTTGTATCTCTTTTTGCATATGTGTTTCTTATCTTCATTTCCGAAAATTGCTAGTTAACTCTTTTTTCAAGTTTTTAGCTATATTTGCAATACTTGTTTTAAGTGAAGAATCACCAATTCTCCAGAAATGATTGAATGATTTGTAGATCGAAAGCTTAGGATTAATTTCAGTCCTCCCGATATGCTGCAGCATTTTTCTCCATTCTCATGGTATATATAAATACCATACCCTTTCAGGCTTGGAATCCATCACCTAAAGATACCGTTTTTCCGGAAACCATCCCCGAAGAAAGTTCAAGTGCAGAGGAAGAACATGTTGTCATATTTAGGTTACCTCCTCTGTATGAAACTGATGGTTTTCTGAGAGATCCATCAATATATACGGTAAGAACTTGTAGAAGAGGCATAGTTCTTGAATTAACTGAGATATAGAACAACATACGAGGTGTGTCCGAAAAATATCCGACCCGTGGTCATATCTTCGCGGCAGAGCAACAAATTTGCACCAAGACATTGGTCGATCAATAAAGAATATTATGTAGAAGCTCTGAAAAGATTGCGGAATGAAGTGAGATGAAAACGACCACGTTTCTGGTCAAGCGGTGACTGGTTTCTTTTCCATCGAACCTTGTGCAGAAATTTTTGGCGAAACATAAGATTGTACAGCTTCGTCAGCCTCCGCACAGTCCCGACAAAGCTCCCTGCGACTTTTGTATGTTCCCAAAATTTCGACGACATCGAGGACTGATTTAAGATGTGGAAGCCCCGCTGAGATCGTGTGGTTTAATCAAATGGGGCCACTTTGAATGATGCCACTGCCTGGATGGAGAAAAATAGCACCAAGGCGGAGATATGCACACAAGTCAGATACTTTTTAGACACCCTTCGTATATATTTATGTTAAATATACAGTTCCAAAGGAAGTGTTCGCATTGACCATGGAATGAGTTTAGTAACTTCATTTGGGGGCTAGTTATTCTTTGAACAGTATAGGTATAAGAGGTGTTCATAAATAATACTCCAATTTTTTTGAAAAGAAATATATTTCTTTCTAATATATTGAGAGTGTATGTGAAGTATTGTTACGATAAAAGTCTAAGGTATGAGCCCTAAATACTTTGGTTAATTTGAAAATTTGAATATTAAAACAAATTGAAATATGTTTATCTTCTACAATTTTAATTTCAAAAAAATTTTTTATTCAAAAAACTTTTAGAATTAAATTTATGTCTAAAACAAGCACCGCTTACATTTAATAGACGTATATAATCAAAACTCAATATATAATGTCAAATGGAATAAATAACCCAACAGATATACGAAAGTAATTAAATGTAACCGGTGTTTGTTTTAGACATAAATTCAATTCTAAAAGTTTTTTGAACAAAGAATTTTTTTGAAATTAAAATTGTAGAATATAATCATATTTCAATTTGATTTAATATTTAAATTTTGTTACATTTCTTCTATCAAGTAAAAGGCCTTTCTATGTTACTTTAGTTGATGTCACTTGTCAAGCTTATTATTATGAAATTTTGATAGGAGTCGAATAGAAGATAATAACCATCAATATGGTAAAGGTTCAATATTGAAATATATTATATTTTTCGGAATTTCAAAAATATTCTGTCGACTACTGAAAATAGAAAAAAATTGATGGGAATTTTTGACTGTTTGTCTCTGAAGATGGTGTGGGATATGAAGTTTCTGTGGAGAATGTAGATGTAGTTAAAAAGTACATCACATAATGACTTGTTTCATAAATAACTCCTGAAGATTTCTGATCCAGCATCACAATGCACTTTTTAACTTACGCATATTTAAAATAGAAAGGCCTTTCACTTGATAGAAGAAATATAACAGAATTTGAATATTAAAACAAATTGAAATATGTTTATCTTCTAAAATTTTAATTTCAAAATATTTTTATTTTTTTTATTCAAAAAACTTTTAGAATTAAATTTATGTCTACAACAAGCACCGCTTACATTTAATAGACGTATATGATCAAAACTCAATATATAATGTCAAATGGAATAAATAACCCAACAGATATACGAAAGTAATTAAAATTAATGAATAAATATTTAAAGGAGACAAAATTTTGTTTCTGGTCTTACCTTTAAGAACACTAATTGCCTTTTAAAAACATGAACACACTTGAAGGACTTCTCAAAGAATATAATTTATTTGAAATATTTAATATATTTAAATATTCGAATAAGTTAATTCAAAAATCTCTAAAAAATGTGCACTATATCTTCGAAAAACAAATATAATTCTAAGCAATCCCGTCTTCAACCCTCATTTAATATTCCATATATCAAAATCAAAAAACTAACCTATATCTCTCCACGTGTTAAAAGACTAAAGCTTCGAAACACAGATCAACTATATAATTCAAGATTGATCTATTTTCTAACAAAATCAAAGAACAGTGTGAGTTATTTTAAGGTTTATTTAAATTCATTGACATTCCATAATGAGATTTATTGAAGCCAAAATATAATTATATATTATATATGAAATAAAATAGAAAGGTCTTTTACTTGATAGAAGAAATATAACAAAATTTGAATATTGAAACAAATTGAAATATGTTTATCTTCTACAATTTTAATTTCAAAAAATTTTTTATATTTTGATATTTGGAATATTAAATGAGGGCTGAAGACGGGATTGCTTAGAATTATATTTGTTTTTTGAAGTTATCGTGCACATTTTTTAGAGATTTTTGAATTAACTCATTCGAATATTTTAATATATTAAATATTTCAAATAAATTATATTCTTTGAGAAGTCCTTTAAGTGTGTTCATGTTTTTGAAAGGCAATTTGTGTTCTCAAAGGTAAGACCAGAAACAAAATTTTGTCTCCTTTAAATATTTATTTATTAATTTTAATCACTTTCGTATATCTGTTGGGTTATTTATTCCATTTAACATTATATATTGAGTTTTGATTATATACGTCTATTAAATGTAAGCGGTGCTTGTTGTAGACATAAATGTAATTCTAAAATTTTTTTGAATAAAAAAAAAAATTTTTTTTTAAATTAAAATTGTAGAAGATAAACATATTTCAATTTGTTTTAATATTCAAATTTTGTTATATTTCTTCTATCAAGTAAAAGGCCTTTCTATTTTATTTTATATATAATATATAATTATATTTTGGCTTCAATAAATCTTTTATGGAATGTCAATGAATTTAAATAAACCTTAAAATAACTCACACTGTTCTTTGATTTTGTTAGAACATAGATCAATCTTGAATTTCATAGTTGATCTGGGTTTCGAAGCTTAAGTCTTTTAACACGTGGAGAGATATAGGTTAGTTTTTTGATTTTGATATTTGGAATATTAAATGAGGGCTGAAGACGGGATTGCTTAGAATTATATTTGTTTTTTGAAGATATAGTGCACATTTTTAAGAGATTTTTGAATTAACTTATTCTAATATCTAAATATATTAAATATTTCAAACAAATTATATTCTTTGAGGAGTCCTTTAAGTGTGTTCATGTTTTTAAAAGGCAACTGGTGTTCTTAAAGGTAAGACCAGAAACAAAATTTTGTCTCCTTTAAATATTTATTTATTAATTTTAATTACTTTCGTATATCTGTTGAGTTATTTATTCCATTTGATTATATATAAGCGGTGCTTGTTGTAGACATAAATTTAATTCTAAAAGTTTTTTGAATAAAAAATTTTCTGAAATTAAAATTGTAGAGGATAAACATTTTTCAATTTGTTTTAATATTCAAATTTTGTTATATTTCTTCTATCAAGTAAAAGGCCTTTCTATTCTATTTTATATATAATATTTAAATATATTTTCGCTTCAATAAATCTATTATGGAATGTCAATGAATTTAAATTAACCTTAAAATAACTCACACTGTTCTTTGATTTTGTTAGAACATAGATCAATCTTGAATTATATAGTTGATCTGTGTTTCGAAGCTTTAGTCTTTTAACACGTGGAGAGATATAGGTTAGTTTTTTGATTTTGATATTTGGAATATTAAATGAGGGCTGAAGACGGGATTGCTTAGAATTATATTTGTTTTTTGAAGATATAGAGCACATTTTTTAGATATTTTTGAATTAACTTATTCGAATATTTGAATATATTAAATATTTCAAATAAATTATATTCTTTGAGAAGTCCTTTAAGTGTGTTCATGTTTTTAAAAGGCAATTGGTGTTCTTAAAGGTAAGACCAGAAACAAAATTTTGTCTCCTTTATATATTTATTTATTAATTTTAATTACTTTCGTATATCTTGTGGGTTATTTATTCCAGTTGGTATTATATATTGAGTTTTGATTATATACGTCTATTAAATGTGAGCGGTGCTTGTTGTAGACATAAATTTAATTCTAAAAGTTTTTTGAATAAAAAATTTTTTGAAATTAAAATTGTAGAAGATGAACATATTTCAATTTGTTTTAATATTCAAATTTACGCATATTTGAAAAAGAGAAACTTTTGAACAAATTTTATTCAGTAGTTTTACAGTGTCCAGTCTTTCAAATATTTTCTGTGGACTTCTCGAATCAGAACTTGAAATTAGCAATATAATATAATATTAGCGATATTCTAAGCCTTTAAGAAAATGATTCAAAGTTCATCATTATGGAAGCCATGAGCCCAAATTGAATGATTAATCAAATCCATAAAGTTCCAATATCACAGGAGAAATTTATCATCTGTAGGTCTGATCTTTTATTGAGTGGAGAATTTCATAATGTGCTATGGAGACGAATTTTTCTACCGCGATATTTCGATTGTCCCATAATCAATTGTTGCTGATGTCTTAAGATCTCACAATAATTCTGCTCTTTATTCTTCCAATTACAGTCAACTTTTTTTCTGGTGTCAAAATGAGTTTGAATCGTCAAATATGAAATAATTTTATATTTTCTGAATAACTGAATGCGAATTATTCTGATGATCTGAATTTTTGCGATTCCTACGTTTGACCAGAAATTTATTTGATTAGATTCATTTTTTGAAAAACGCAAATTCATTTAGATTGATTTTCCAGGCAGAGGCTAGTTTATTTCAGCTAGCTATGAAACGCAACAGCAGAAGTTCCTTAAAGTCAGAAACAGGCTCAGATAAGGAGCAGAAACCAGCTCCACAAGAATCAGGGTGAGTCGTTCCTTTAGAATTAGTGGAAGTACAAATTAATTAAATATTACTCTGAAAACATTAAATTTCCAAAAAATCTATTTTGAAGGATTCACCCACTTTTTGTGTTTCACAGTTTATTCAGAATCCTGATACGTGTTTCGGTATTTCGACTATCTTCAAAGGAGTACAAAAAGGAACTAAATTCAAAATTGAAAAGGTTTCTCTATTACACATAGGATAGCTGGTTATTTTTATCGCGCATAGAAATAACAGCATCCAATGTAGGGATGTTCCAATGGCTTTTTTGATTGGAAGAATCTCCAAATAGTCCACCAATTTACTCTTATTTACATTTTATAGTAAAGTGATGTCTTTCTCACTAAAAAAATGATTATTTTTTATGCAATATTCTGCGACATCTTAGCTCAATTATTTTCTTTCACTGCTAAAGAATTAATTCCCATCTTACTGCTGAAACCTTTTATGTAAGATATGGAAAAGAAAATATGGTTTTCAACTGTTATTCTTTCAGTAAATAGAAATAATTTAGCTAAGATGTTGGTAAACAATAAATAAGAGAACCCAAACTTTTCCGAATTGGGGATTTATCAAATTAAATGTGATGATTATAATGCCGCATATATAAGACAGACAGGCTGATATTTACAACATAGAATCAAAGAACATAGGATGTCCATTTTGAAAAACAAGAAATCAACCGGTTTTGCAGAACATTGTATAAAAAATAATAATTTTTTTAAAGAGAAAGATGTCACTTTACTATATAATGTTGATTAGGGTAAATTAATGGACTATTTGGAGATTCTTTCAATCAAAAAAGCCATTGAGAAAAAGGAGAATTTAACAAATTCCCAAATACTCTTTGGGAACACCCCTATATTGGATACTGTTATTTCCATACGCCATGAATATACACAGATGTCCTAAAAGTAATCAAAGAACAGTTTGAATTTTAAGTTTAGTTCCTTTTTGTACCCCTTTGAAGATAGTCGAAAGACCGAAAAACGTGTCAGTTAATTCCTCTGCATATTGAATGCGCTAAGTTTAATAATCGATATTTAAAATTGAACAATATTATTTTCAGAACCGTACCAGAAAAAGATCCTTTCTCAGAGAGAGATACATCTGAGAGTAAACAAGCATTTTTTGGCGGAGCGCGGGAGTCACAAGAATCCCAAAAAATCGGCCCAGGATATTCGAGTACCGATATTTGCGCTGCTACGTTCCTAGACGTTGCTGTACTAAGATGTTTATTCATGACTTTGTGGCAAGAAGAAGGAATTTATTGGGCTTTGCATTTTATGTACAACAGGTACAAATAATTAAAAATTTCCTTACTCAAATATACTAAAGATTCATTAATGTCACGAAATTTATAAGGGACCCTTATTTGCACAGCAGAAGTTAGGAGTAATTTCTGTGCAGTTTGGCAAATGAAAGTTGAAGTACCTTTTGGGTCACAATTTAGTGAATGAATACGATAGTTGTTTGATTGATTTAGTCTTTACTTGGTGGAAACTCATTTTAATTGAAAAATAAATAAGGGACAGTATTTCAATTGCCACAAAAATGTCTATAATACAACAATTGTTTCACCACGATATAGTTTCCTCAGGTATCTACATTTTACTGGGTGATCCAGTGCAACCGAGTTTAAATACAGTGTTAAGTACGTGGCAAAGTAATGGAAGAACAAGTTATAAAAACTTAAGGTGTTTATTGGAGTTTGCCGCTAATAATGCCATTAGCGAAAGATATTCAGCAATGCAGATTTGTTAACATCTGTTTGTTCATTCTGAAGGATATTACGGGCATTGTACCTATTGATTTCAAGAAATTCTAAAAGTGTTAATCTAGAACTTTTGCTTTCGACGTGTATAATTTCATAGGTATTGAGGAAATTATGCCTGAATTCCTTGAGATGATTGGCATATGTCGAATGTACGCAATCCGATATGTGACTCTTTTGCGGTTCTTGGATGATCTACCTGCCTGGTCATTTATATACCAAAAGGCAATCGTTTCAAGTCAACTTGTACACTCCAGATTATTTTTCTTTATTTGTTAGATCCTCATTGTTTTTTATGTAAGTACCAAGGTTATTAATGATTTTAAAAGCTGGGTTGTAATTGAAACTATTTTTGAAATATTTAGTAATATTTTCAGATAAGATAACGAAAAGTATTTCTGTGTATTGTTCTCTTTTATGATTGGGTACACGAGATTTAATGCCATGTTCTTTTGTTTATTGGATACCATTTTGTCTATAAGAAAGGGGTTGTAACAGTTGATTGAAGCTATCTGTTTAATAATATTTAATTCATCCAAAAAGTTATCTGAACTCAGAGGGCCATTCAATATTCTATAGACAACCTGAACGAAATCGAAAGAACCATAATTGCAGTACCAGAGACCATAAACACCATTGACAATTTCAGATGCCTGGCTTGAATTTTCACCTCCATAAAAAAAACTGTAAAAAATATCGTATTTTCTCTTCGTTGACTTTTATTTTTAACACCCTGTAACTCACAACTAATTGAACTAAACAAAAAACAACCAAAGAATTTTTTTATTTGATCGATATTTTACGAGATATCGATCACTACAGCCCTCAACCGAAAATTTCATGGATTTCTTTTAAACCAACCTATTATTTCATAGAATTATTCCATAATAAATTATCATTAGGTTTCTTATTCTGGGATTTATTTGAATAGATTAAGAGATATAAGTGAGGCAACATGTGGCCAGCAACAGCCAAGAAGACGCAGCAATTCGCTTCCTATACCGAAAATAGAGGTGTCTCTATATCAGGGGTCCGATTCTAGAAAGTCAGACAGCAATAAAGATTTCATCGAAGTTCCAGAAGTTAAGGACGTTTCACTATTAGTTGGTGAGTTGAAATTTTGATGGTTTTTTTTTTAGTAATTGAAAGTAATGCCGTTTCTGCACATGTCGATATTTGATTGTCATTTGTCAGCTCATTGTTTACTTCGAAATCGTGTCAAAGACATTTTAAGGTTATTGTGGCTTGTTCACTTCTAAATAATTAAATATTAGACTTTCTGTTTGCAATTTGGGGTGAAATGGCCAGCGAAATACCAGGAGGGGATACCGGCATTGTATGCTTTTTGAGTTTTGCAAGGGTAGTAACGCAACAGTTGCGACCAAAAACATTTGCGATGCTTGTCCAAGTGCATTAGACGTTCACAAATGCCAAAGATAGGTTCAGATCCGGTAATTTTGATCTCTCTGACTCCTATCGATCAGGAAGATCAACAACATCAGACAACGACATGCCTAGGGCAGAAGTGAAAGCAAATCCAGGTCAGATAATCGAGAAACTTTGAAAGAGCCTTCACCATACCTTGGTCGACCATCCAGTCAGATTAGAGAAATAACCAATGCAGGTGTTTGGGTCCTCCATAATCTGTCCGAAGAGAAGAAGGCCAACCGATCCAACACATACAACGTATGCTTCAACGGCACCATACAGAACCGTTTTTTGATCACTTGATCACTGGACACGAAAAATGGGTTCTATATAATAATCAAAAACGCAAAAGTCAGGGGCTCTCTCTAAATGAATCACCACGAAGTACTGCGTTTGGGTACATCCCAAAAAGTCGCTTCTGTGTGTTTGGTGGAGTATACGCGGAATTGTTTAGTTTGAAGTAGTGAAACCTGGACAAACTGTTAATGTAGCTCTTTGATGTGAACAATTGGATCGAGTGAACCAATCTTCAGTTGAAAAGTACATGATGAACATTGCAAAAAATGAATGAATTAGGGTGGGATATACTGCCTCACCCACCATACTATCTCGATATCGCACCCTTAGATTTCCATTTATTCCGATCGCTACAACATTTTCTTAGTGGCAAAAACTTTGATAATTTGGATGATGTCCAAAATGCCATCTCCATATTTTACTCAAAAACCAATCGATTTTTATCGGTCCGGCATGGAAAATTTGCTCACTAGATAGCAAAAGGTTGCTGATAAAGAAGGTGATCAAAAAAAAACGTTTTAATAACTTATTCGTTTGAATTTAATTTAAAAAAGTGACAATACTTTCCAGTTCACCTTATATATTGAAGGATCTCCTCTTTTTAGAGTCGCCATATGTATATAGAAAACAGAGATCAGAAGAATCTATTCACAGAAGGGCCAGCGAAAAAATAAAAAAGAAAATGAAAATGGCAGATCTTAAAGCTTTTGTGGAAACAAAATTGCTTTCGAAATCTGATAAAGCTCTTGAAAAAATTGGACAGGAAGAAACGCAAACTCTAGCTGAGCAAATGGTAGGTATACAGGGTGACAAGAAAAACCTCGGACAAACATTTTTCATTTAACTTTATTAAACAAAAAAAATTAAACAGAACAACAACGAATAATGATATGAACATTTGCTAATAATATATTTAAGAGGTTTTGAAGTGGCAATATTGGGAACTTTCATTCATAGATGATACGGCATTCTAGCTGTTGACGAAGATCCACAAAATGTCCCACACAAATTACAGAAACATTTGAACGAATCCAAAAATGGCCCCACAGGTGGAAAATCCAAATAAATGATAAAATAAAATAGAAAGGCCTTTTACTTGATAGAAGAAATATAACAAAATTTGAATATTAAAACAAATTGAAATATGTTTATCTTCTACAATTTTAATTTCAAAAAAATTTTTTTATTCAAAAAACTTTTAGAATTAAATTTATGTCTAAAACAAGCACCGCTTACATTAAATAGACGTATATAATCAAAACTCAATATATAATGTCAAATGGAATAAATAACCCAACAGATATACGAAAGTATTTAAAATTAATAAATAAATATTTAAAGGAGACAAAATTTTGTTTCTGGTCTTACCTTTAAGAACACCAATTGCCTTTTAAAAACATGAACACACTTAAAGGACTTCTCAAAGAATATAATTTATTTGAAATATTTAATATATTTAAATATTCGAATAAGTTAATTCAAAAATCTCTAAAAAATGTGCCCTATATCTTCAAAAAACAAATATAATTCTAAGCAATCCCGTCTTCAGCCCTCATTTAATATTCCAAATATCAAAATCAAAAAACTAACCTATATCTCTCAACACGTGTAAAAAGACTAAAGCTTCAAAACACAGATCAACTATATAATTCAAGATTGATCTATGTTCTAACAAAATCAAAGAACAGTGTGAGTTAAAGGTTTATTTAAATTCATTGACATTCCATAATGAGATTTATTGAAGCCAAAATATAATTATACATTTTGTCAAGAAAGTACCGGGAATTATCGATTTAAATCTGGCGGGGCAATAAGGCAGGTAAAATTTTTTTTTCCTAGGTTGGTACCACTGTCCTTAATTACTATGCCAAGCTTGAGCGGGATCTGTCAACTAGTGTGTTTGCAACAGCTGATTAAGTCAGTCGATGTCAGAGTGCGTGCCGATTTTTACTATGGGTGATTACGTTGAGCAAAGAATTTGTTTAAAGTTTTGTGTTGCAAATGAATTTTCGTGTGCCGATGCATTGAAAATGTTGCAAAAGGCCTTTGGTGATAATGCTCTATCGAAAACTCGTGCATATCAGTAGTACAGAGCCTTCAAGGACGGTCGTGAAGTGGTCGCCCATCGACGGCTTCGATCGAAGATAACGTCGATAAAATTAAGGAAAGGGTGCTGGAAAACCGTCGTACCAGCTTGAGAGAGATAGCACATGATCTTAAGATATCCTACGAGTTCGCCCGTACGATTTTGATTCATATTTTGGGCATGAGAAAGGTGGCCGCACGACTCGTACCGAAAGACCTGAATTTTCTTCAAAAACGTCATCGCGAACAGGTTGCTTCAGACATGCTGGATCGCTGTAATTCCGATTCTACATTCATGGAACGCATTATAACTGGTGATGAGACCTGGGTCTACGAGTACGATATGCAAACAAGCCAGCAATCATCGGAATGGGTGGCAAAAAATGAGCCGAAACCGAAAAAAACCACGCCAAAGCCACTCGAAAATGAAGGTGATGCTCATTGTTTTCTTCGATATCCGTGGCGTGGTGCACTACGAATTCGTTCCAGAGGGTCAGACGGTAAACAAGGAGTATTACCTAGGTGTTATGAAACGTTTGCGTGAGCGTATCCGTAAGAAGCGGCCAAATTTGTGGGCGAACAACTCATGGATTTTGCATGACGATAACGCGCCTTCTCACCGAGCTACGATTGTGACTGACTTTCTCGCCAAAAACTCAACAAACGTGCTTCAGCAACCACCGTATTCGCCGGATTTGGCTCCCTGCGACTTTTTCCTCTTCCCAAACCTAAAATTGCCCCTTTGTGGCACCCGTTTTGAGTCGATTCAAATAAATGAGTCCAAATCTGTTAAAGTGAATTTCACCTTAGGAAGAGGCCAGTGTTCGCCAGTATATCGGCGAATAATGTATCGGGTATTTTTTTTAGAGTGATAAAACTGAACTAAAACACATTTGAATGAGGATTGAAGCCAAATTTTTTTTATTTGAAAGATAATTTTATGACATTTATGTTTTAAAAATAACTTCCGGCGTATGTCCACCACGACTAGCTCTGAGGAACCGCATTCAACCAGACCAATTTTGGAACACTTTTTCGAGTAATTCAGGCCTTATTTCATCAATAACACGAGTAATGTTGGCTTCCAAAGCCTCTATTGTTTTTGATTTATCAGCATAAACCAATGACTTGACATAACCCCAAAGAAAATGATCCAGTGGAGTTATGTCGTATGATCTTGGAGGCCAGTTAATGGGACCATTTTCCGAAATAATGTCATCGCCAAATATTTCTTTCAATAAATCAATTGTTACGGTAGCAGCATGAGGTGTAGGACCATCTTGTTGGAACCAAAATACCTCTGGATCGATACCATTCAAATTTTGAAACAAATAATCATTGATTATCGATCTGGAACGAGCACCATTCATTGTAACATTACCTCCAGCATCGTTTTCAAAGAAATATGGACCGATGATGCCTCCAGCACCATACATTTTTAGGGAAGCAATGGAACCCTCAGAACTTCTTGAGGACTGTTTTAACTTCATATACGACAAATTTGCTTGTTTACATAGCGGTTCAACCAGAAATTAGCTTCATCAGTAAACACATTTTTACGATAACAAAGTGGATTAACTTCAAGTTGTTCTAGGACCCATCAGCAAAAAAAAGACGCTTATTGTGGTCAAATGGCTTTAGTTCTTGAACCGGTTAGATCGTGTATGGGTATAGACCAAGATCTTCAGGCAAAATTTTTCATGTGATGGATGCACAGAGTCCAATTTGTTGTGAACATCGACGAATAGACAAATCTGGATCATCATTAACTCTTTGACTCACAGCAGCGATGTTATCTTCTGTACGTACAGTTCTTCGTCTTGTTGTTGTTGTTGCATCGACTACAGAAAATGTTTTCCGAAATCTATCGATAGTTCAACGAATAAGCTGCTCTGATGGACGATTATGTGAACCACAAATTTCACGAAGGGCTCTATAAGTTTGGCCAATAGAACACTGATTTTGAAAATAAATTTCAAGAATTTGTAAACGTCGTTGCGGCTTGAGTCTTTCCATGCTAATTTTTCAATGCTTACTGAACAGAAATGTCAAAACAATATGGTTTCTAGCTTCTGTCAAATCACAGTTATTCCCTTAGAAATTTCTATCATTCTGGAAAAAACACCCGATACAAGAAATGGTAGAGAATCTAATAGAATAAAAATTATTTGGCTGCGCTTAAAAAATTTTGTTCCAGAACACAGTAAAATTTGTCCGAAGTTTTTCTTGTCTAGGAATTACCCAATGTAATTTTACGAAGTTATGAATGTGATAAATAAATTTTTTGAAGGACTATCACAGAAGCTTGGATACAGGTGATGAAAACCTTGTCAGACCAAACTCGGCTACGAGAATATCATTTCAACCTTCAAACCTCGTTAAGGGAAAGAGTATGCCTAGCTTAAGGTGAGAATTGTTCTTTCTACAGAATAAATTGATGCACTCGTGCAGCAAGAATTTTCCAAGTGTTATATCGTTTTGGAATTCTTACTAAATGCGCCAAATTTTGACGTCACTTGCCAAACTCGCGAAGTACATATTTTTTTCAGTACAATCAGTTTAAACTGGGCAATTTTTTTGGGAAAAATTACTCTTTTCCATCCGAGCTGGAGCACCTGGTTTTGAAATTTTGATAACAGCTTAGAGAAGCGTTATTCAGGGAAACATAACAAAAAAAATATTCGGAAAAAGCGAAGATTTGTGGCAACAGGAGTAAAAAGACCGTTACAGGTATAGAATTTTTAGAAGATTTTCAAATATCCATCATTTTGAAAGCGTCTCTATATTTTTCTGATAACCAGTACGACTTACCTCGTCACCCAGTTTAGGCTTGACTTTGATTTCTGGGGCATTCTGTATATGTTTATTATTCAATTAAAGTATATAATTTTGCTCTGCATATTGTGAGAGACAATTTTTCAAAAAGAAATCATCAGTGTTGTTGTATTTCATACATCTTTAAGGTCGAATTATCTAACTGAAAGAGCTTTCGATTTATTTGAATATAATATCAATGATTTTCAATTTTGAATTGTAACAGTGTGAACCTTTCTGAAATCTTTTTTAAATCAGTGAAACTTTTTATTACTTTATTTTCAGATATATCGGGGAAATTCATTGGGATCGCTCGAAGACTAGTAAATATGGAGGGCATAGTTCTCAACCAATAGCCAATCCTATCATTACCGTAACTGAGCATACTCCAGTGCCATCTCCAGATTATATGCGACGTCAGGTAACTCATAAAGGATGGGCCATATACAATTTGCATTTTGAAATAACCTTTCTAATAAACTCATAACTTTGAGAAAATATTCATTAGTTTTTTATCTATAGCCAATCAGAACTTTGAATTTCAATTGGCCCATCCTTCACATTCTTTTTCATTTATTTATTTATTGGTCAAATAATTTAAGTCTTGTTGGAAGTTAAAGCAGTCGAAAGCGTCAGCTATACGTAGAAAGATCTTTACATCGTACAAAATTTAAAACATCTACTTATATCATTAAAATTAATTATAAATAAAATAGGCCCAAGGAGAGACCCCTGAGGCGCCCCCGAAGAAAGATAATGAAAAATATCCGTTAACGGCAACAATTTGAGATCTATTATTGAGATATGAAGATAACCAACGTATCAAGTCTCCATGCACACCTATCTCCGACAAGTTTTTCATCAAGATGTTATGATCAACTTTATTGAAGGCCATCGAAAAACCGGTGAACACAAAATCAACCTGCATCTGACTGTCCATTGCTTTAAGAATAAACTCTGTATAAAGGACCAGATTGGGCACTGTAGATTTTTTAGGAACAAATCCATGTTGTTCAGGAATAATGAGAGGCTTTACTGAATTCATTATCCTATCACGAAGGAAAAACTCAAGGATTCTACTTAAAATACTTAATTTAATTCTGGACCTATAATTTTCAATATTATGTTTATCGCCAATTTTTAGAATTGGAACCACGTAAGCACACGTGCTAATTAGTTCTCGGTTTAATGAAAAAAAGCACAAGTTTTTTTTATTAACTTTGACTTTGCCCACCAATGTAGTTATAAAGGCATCTTATTGGAATTGTTATTTGTCTGAAATAATATTATATGTATTTCATTTTATCAACTCATTCTAAGTATGCTATTCAATGAAGAATGCTACCTTTTCTAGAGTATGGAAAAACATATTATAAATATAAGAGTTTTATCATGCAGGGCTCCATGGATAGTCAATTAGATGCTGCAAGTTTGAGTGGTGGTAAGATGGGCTACTGGCAAGAGAGAAAGGCCAGCCTAACTAGATCTCAGACTGATTCTAATATAACTTATGCTGGAGAAGATATCCCAGAAGCTCCTGGATCTTCATGCTACATAACAAAGGACGGTGACATTGATTTAGATGTTGTTCTAAAGGTTAGTTCCAAAAATATTGGTTTAGTTTACTCGTCTTCGAAATATGGAAGTGTTTCAGTGTTGGCAATTGCGATTAATAAAATAATAAATAAAAACTAAAAATTGAGTTCATAGTATAAATTTTTCACATGATTCAGGTTTCATTCATATTTGGCATTTCTAATTCAAAACCTTCACGATAACAAAACATGCATTCACTTGTATGTTGAAAGAAATTCATAAAAGAATTGGGTAAAAGTGAAAGGGTATTTTCAGGCCTTTCATTGCGGTAGTGCATTATCACGAGAGGGTGAAAGAAAATGTTCCTCGAAATTAAATTTGTGAAGTGAATGCAAATAGAGAGTTCTTTCGTTGAATGCGTCTAAATTATCGAGAGATGAGACTGTGACTTGAGTGAACATGGACTTGTTCAAGAGAAAGTGTGAATAGAACGCACTTGTTAAAAGAGCAAAGAGGACTGTATTGAGGTAGACATTCTAAACATTTTATAACGCTACTATATAAACACACATACAGATTGTGGTTTTCTATAGGCAGTTCACGCAACGTCACTCAGAGAAACCAAGTTCTGTACGTTGAGGGTGCTTGAGGTAATATTGAATCTAATAGAACTTCTAATGGATATGGGAGTTCTGAAACAATTTCTCCGAGATGAAGCTATGGGTAATCAGACCTCAGGAGAAGCAAATGATCCAATCACCAGAAAGGCGAGCAAAGGAAATCAAAATAAGAACACAGAACCCGACAAAAATGTGAAACCAATGACATCCCATAAGTTCATAATGAATACGATAACAAGGCAAGTTTTTTTTTATTGTAACAAGTCTGTAAAAGTGCATTCATTCGCGAATTTCTCTCAATTTGCAGAATACTCAAGCATCTAGGTTGTCCGCATGGCTGTTCAGAAGGACAGAGAGGACCTGCTGCAGAATTTTTACGTACTCAGTGCCAAAACATATTGACAAAACTGAACCGAGCTAGTGGAAAAGAATTCAAGAACTTCTTGCGAGATTTTATCAAGAGCCATACTTTACCAGATCTGCTCGATTTCTTCCATGCCTACGTTGGGTTCTGCATTGATCCCAGTTCTCTGCTCTCCCCGCTAAGTGAGTTCAAAATTATCGTTAAATGCGAATGAATAAAATTAAACATCTAAAGTTAGGCCATCTAGAGTTTGCATTTTGAAGTGGTGGTTATTTCGTGTTTGACAATACTTCTGTCGTTCATATTTTGACAGAAAGTTAGTTTAACGAATTACGCTTGAACAAAACTGGAAAATATCAAAAACTTATATCCAAAGTGGTGAATCTTCTATTCAAAATTCAATACCCTCGGAGCAATTTGTGGATTAATTTGTTCGTGAGAACTGGATCGTTATTAGATGAAACAATCCGTTCGCGTTCTAGTTCAGTGAGCATACCTGAAAACAATGCTACTGTAGACCAGAATGTGGCTGAATATCTATCAACATTAACTCGTCGAAGCCATCTTAAGTTATCTTAAGTATCCAATAAGCGTCGATTTAGGCGCTTTCTGCTTACAAAAAATGGTCCATTTGGCACTTGATTCGTAATCTCGCAACTTCACGTTCAAGCAAGTCGGATATCTCACCCATTTAAAGTTTGAGAATAGGTTGAGGTCGTTTCGAGCCCAATGCCTCTAAGCATTCGCTTTACCGGATGAGACTCGTACGCAATACGGATGGCGCCAGATATCCTGAGGGAAACTTCGGAGGGAACTAGCTACTAGATGGTTCGATGAGCCTTTCCTCCCTATACCCAGTTCTGAGGATCGATTTGCACATCAGAATCGCTACGGATCTCCATCAGGGTTTCCGCTGACTTCGTCCTGACCAGTCGCATTTCAGAGAAATGATTGCCTGGCCGAAGATGAGCATTTTTCCAGAAAAGTAATCTTACCTATTAAGCTCATTTTCACCTTGAAGAACTAATTTTTGTGGGATTTCGTTAGGGATAAGTGTTACTCTAACCATCCAGCAACAACTGATGCCCCCCCATGGCATTAGAGCTTGGCGCGCTGGGGGCGCTTGTCAAGACTAGAACCCTAGTTTCATCCCGGTGAAATGGAGGGTTATGTCTTAGTGCCTAACGTAATGCCACTTGCGCCAGTCACTGGACCCGTGTGGTGGGAGATGGACCGAATGAGGACCTAGTTTCACCGTAAGGTGGAATGGAGGTCTGAGCTGCATTGATAAACTCAGCGACAAGGGAGTCTGTCGCAGCACAGGCTCTCTCCCTTAAAATTAGCGTACTCTACCTTATTGCAGTAAATCTCCGGATTTTTCTGTCCAATGGCCGAGTGCGTTACGTATTATAATGGGTTACCTCGGAAGGGTGGATGCCCACAGGTGGTACTTCTACCACCTGGCCACCCGATTGGTATTGGACTCGAGGGGTTAGTAGTTGAAAGTCCGCATGCTGGACTAGGGAGGTATTTCATTTATCTGTTCGCAGACCCCCATGTTCGGGATATTCTGATGAAATGACTCGGGGTTTAACGGGACTTGACGGTTCGACCGGCTTGTCCTGGCCCCGGATCAATGCGTAATTTTTTAGGGTTTGTGGATCTCGACGAAATGGCTTAGCCGTTAGTGCTTGACGTCAGAATCAATCAAAAGACCTCACATGGGTTCAGTGGGTCATGACGTACAGGCCATGTTGACGGTGCTCGTATCAGGACCAATAGTAGTCATCAATCTTGGGATTATCTTAGTTCATGAGACTGCGTTCGGATGGATGAATAAGAAGCTCTTCCGGTGTGTGAGTTGTATCCCAAAAAAGTCAGACGGTTGTAGGTTTTCGAACTGAAGCCCGAACTGGAAGCTGGTGGGTTCATCTCTTCGGAGGGCTTGTCACCTCGCGCGATGATAAGGCGTAACCCTTATTACACTTTCTGCTTCTGGGGGCAGACTGTGGAGACTTCTGTGTAGTCACTTGGTGAAAGAGCAACGTTCACATGCCAATACACTAAATGGTAGAATTCATGTGATGCCTTGAAACACGATATTGAAGTTTCCATTCTTGGGATTGTGCCCCAAAAAATCGACAATGTTCTGAAGAATTGAGTTGATCGGATGGGGTCCATTTGTTAATGTCAAGCTTCAACCTTTCTAATAAACTTATAATTTTGAAAAAATATTCATTAGTTTTTCATTTGAAGCCGATCAAAAATGCTTATTTAAAATGGCCTGCCCTTTAATGAATTGCAACATTTCGAATATTTCTGAAGAATAAGTTTCGTATTGTTGAAGGTGTCGGAGGTTCTGGTATCAGAGGAGTAGAGGGAGAAATTATTTCTCACACGTTTAAGATTTTAGTAACAAGATTTGTGGAAATATCAAAGGAAATGAAAATGCCTGAAAATTTGGTAAGTCTGTCAAAATATTAAGGAAATAAAAAGTTAAAGATCCATTCTCTAGAGTCTTCATTGCGAAGTCAGACAACTAATGATCTATGTTAAGGAAGGACATGGAAGTGTATTTAGGAAGGTAGTACTCAGTGCATTATTTGCTACCGCAGATAAACCTAACAAAAAAGAAAACAAGAACGTTCAAACAACTAGGGTTATCAGGTAATGAAAAATTTTTACGATTTCGACAAAAAATTGATACCGACTTCATTTATAAGGCACATGCATCACTCAGAAATTGAAGAACCTCCGGAACCTGTATCGGAAACAGTCAATTATGGAATCGATGACAAAAACGCCAGAAAACTTTTATTCAAAAAAAGGAGTACATCTTCCACGTGTGCGGTAACTATTTTTAACATTCAAGGTCAACATTTTTTGATATTAACATGATGTTCTTCTATTTATAATAGAATCTGTTGATTCAGAGCCTGCTAGAAACTGAAACCGAAGAATCGTTTAGGACGAGTCAGAGCCCACTAGGTAATTTGAGGAAGAAGCAGCATATATTAACACCACGTCAGAGTGAAAGAGCACTTGGCATAGTGGACACTTCAATATCTACAAAACCTAAGCCCATGTCTAAAATAGGTAAAAATAACTAAGGCTTTTTCATTCATAAACCGCGTGTCTAAATTCATGCTCATTTTGCTCATTTTATGTTCTATCACTTATAAAGAGGATACTCATTTCGGGATCTTGAAGAATTATTTGAAGAAGAAAAAATTAACGAAAGACAACAATGGAAATAAAGGGTCGTTCATTAACGGCGCCCCATTTTGTTTTGTAAATAAAACACATCAATGTCACAAATAAACAATGGCTGGCAAGCGTGAGTAATGTCAATTTAAAAATAGGGTGTGCCCAGTTTGTATGTTGCAAATCAGGCAACACCAGCTTGAAGGACCACCTAGAAAGACCATCCGATTTCGACAATAAGGCTCTACAAGCGGCCATGGAAGAGGATTAAAGCCTCACAACTCAAACGCTGGCTGAAAACTTCAATGTCGATAACTCAACAATAATGCAACAAACTAGTTGCGAACTCTTTGATAACAACAAGCCTTTAATATCAGAATTTTCGTGAAACTGCTACAAAAAAACAGGCAAGCACATTTCCTGAAGATTTTTGTCACTGCTGATGAATCTTGGTTGCTCTGCACGTCAAAAGAAAGAATAGGCGAAACACCGAAAAGAATACTGAAAATCTTCCTCTATAAAAAGGCTGTTTTATATCTGGTAGGGCAGCAACGGAATCATTCACTGGAGAATCATCACAAATTACATTTGTTACTGACAAAGTGAGTGAACGTCTAACGCAACTATTCACACGAAAAGATGCGTTATGTCGCGTCATCGAATTCATTGCCAATAAAAGCATCTGCTATACTTTCCTCTAACCACGTCAAACGAGTACTGCCGAAGTACCATTTATGATGATTTGAATGAGTTGGCGACAGATATTGAAGTGTAGATTCTCTTTAAGAACAGCAACTCCTTGGCACGTGGAATCAGTTGTCTACCAAGCAAAGGGGAAGCAGTAATTGAAGTAGATAGTGAATACACTACATAATACTGTACTAGTATGATATATTATCCTGATACTCCTAGTGAAGATCCGTCGAAAGCTTTTTCACCATGTAGGACTTCAGAGTCACAAAACTGTTAATTTTCGATCCAACAGTGAAGTGGAGGCCGAAACTCTTTTAACTAGAAAGTGTCTTTCCTAGTTGAACGGGAATTGTACCCGGCATCTTTCGGTTCTAATAGCGACATATCTTATCAAAACCGCACGAACTTAATTTTACGCTCAATACATTTTGTATACTGAACTTTGAAAAAGAATTGGCAGTTAATTATGCACAATTCCAATACTGTTCGAATTAGCATTCAAACAAATTTTCTTGTTTAGTGAATTGGTTCAAGAAGAGTGGACAAAGTTCAACGGATAGTATCGATAATTTTGAGAACGGAGACAATTTCACTGATACAACCAGTTACACAAAACCAATCAAGTTCAGCCAGATGAAATCTTCATCGAAAGGGTAAAAATTTTGGTCTTAAAACATATAGGAAATCTAATATATTCCAATCGATTTCCAGAAATGTTGGCCAAACAATACAAAAAGCCAAACGAAGGGTAGAAGATAAATTCAGTAAGTTAGTTCTGAAGAAAGGTAAGAAGAAGGACGGAAGTATGGAAGAGCCTTCTGGAATATGTATGTGTAACGTTTCTTAGTGTTTTTGTGGTTTGAATATGTTGTGATATTGCAGATTTGAGCCGAAAGAATTCCTATGATTTAGGGGAATCATCAAGGGAATCAGAATTCATTGTGTTGAAAGAGAGAAAATTGATTTCGACCTCAGCTGTGCTTAGTGGAACCATGAGGTTCTCGTTTCTGTTAGAAACTTGTCCACCCGGTTCAGTGCCTGATGCAAATCTACTCGCATCTGTCTTAGACCTAGTGAGTAATAACAAACGTATTATATCTGAGTTGACTTCATGATTTGTTCAGCCAAAATCAGCGAATGTTGCAAGAGCTGCCTTCTTGATGGAGTGTTCATATTTCGTACACTGCTGCAACAAAGGTCAGTGGCCATCATGGATGAAACTTAACTATCCGATATTCAGACAGTCAGGTCCCTTACCAACTAGAGGACCACCCACAGGTATTCGAAGGTCCCATATCCTTCAGAGATCGGCAGGAAAAATGTTTCAACAGTGGGCAGAGGTGAACTTACTGATATATACTCAAACTTGAATCAATATATTCAAAGTTTTGAATTTTCAGGTACTTGGGCAACGTCTAGAAAACATGATAAAAGAAGATAAAAACAATGAAATACAAATAGCAGCAATGGTAGCAGATGAGCAGAAGCAAAAAGAACTTCTTACACAAGACGAAGAAGAAGATTTTTTGGATGAAGGTAAGTTCGTTTGTTTCTATTGGTTTGAAGAATTTTTGGAATGAAAATTTCAGCGAGTATATACTGTTACGGATCAAGCTGTTCGTATGCAATCCGTCTTCTAACTTGTACATTACTTCACGAGATCACTTCATTTCTGAGAGAAACTTACCAAACCATACCGAAGTCATCGAGAATGACTGGAAAGGAAAAACCTACACCTTGGGAACGTCTTTATAGTCGGGAAGCAAACAGGAGGTGGAGCATGGCTCTTTCTTCGATGGGCCACTCACAGACTTCGGCACAAAGTTTACAGTCAATTGCAGGCGATCGAGATTCTGGTAAGTTTCACGGTTCCGCACTCAAGTACAATTTTTCTTCAATTCTTTTTTAGGCCAAACTGAGAGAAAAATAAGCTTTGTGCTACATGAGCCAGATAACGAATCAGAAGGAAGCAGCAACACCACTGTAACAATGCAAGTTAGTATGCCCAAATATAAGGTTGGGGATCAAAAAATCCATCGTTTGACTTGGTCCTGGTGGAACACGACACCTCTTCTGTTGGTCAATTTTGACCATTTCTGGTCAATCTCTAGCTTCAAACGCTGTTGACAGTAGAAATTCGAATTTAGTGTTTGGCCATATGGAAACTACTCATAATGAATGATTCCTTTCGAATCCTACCAAATGCATAGTATAACCTTGCTGATCGTTAGTGCTAGTGCGGTGGCTACTTTGGCCACCGTTTGAGCTGCTTCACCGAGCTTAAACCACCACATTATGCTCGTATGTGACCCATTCCTCATCTCCAGTCACCCTCAGTTTAAGAAATAGGTCCATTTCATTCCATTTGGCCATGGCTTCGAAGATGGAAATTCGATCCATCATGTTTTTTAGCGTTAATTGGTGTGCCATCCAAACATCGAGTTTTTTTTTTTTGATCCAGCTTTGCGAAAATGGTATAAAATTATTTTATGGTCGATCTTCACCTCCTAGATAATGCTACGTTTACTAACATGCCGGTCAACTTCGATTATTTCTGTGATTTTAGCGACATTTTGGACGAAGAGCCTGTCTGTGCAAGGTTCATCTTTAACATCAAAAATACCGGAACAGAATCGACGAAACCAAAATTACATGTAATTCGCTGTTACAGTATCCAGACCATAAATACCATAAAAAATTTTGTTCGCTTGGCTTGCTTTTCCCCTTTTTCAAAGAAAAAATGTAAAATGTACCGAATTTTCATTTTGTTCACTTCGAATTTCAACATCCTGTAACTCACAACTGAATGGACCACACAAAAAATAGCGAAAGAATTTTTCTAGTCTGAAATATCACCTTGGCAACGAGTGTAGGTAAATCTAAAATTGTTTGATCGATACTTTATGATATATCAATCACTACAGCCATTTAGAAATGATGGATTTTTTCTCAAATTTTATGATCATATTCCCACATGAATTCATTTCCAATAAACTTCTGATCCGAATGAAAATGTTGTATCAGGGGGAAGACGGAAAGCGTGTAACTCAGCCTGCAAGACCTTATCTGCTGAGAAGAGGAACTGCAGCTCAAGGTGGTGGATCTTTCAAGAGGCGAAGTTTGAAGCTGAGAAGAGGAACAAAGGAAGGCAAGGAGATGGATGCCGAAGCACGAATACCAGAGGGAGTGAAGAGGACTGATTCAATACAGTCTAAAAGAAAAGTTAGCTCAATATCTGATAGAAGTGATACATCCGAACCAGGTATAGCAGGTGAGGCAAGTGGGGAAGAATCACCAGGCGTTTTGAGTGACGATCAACCTCCAGAAAGTCCAACTGACAGTAATGACACTGATGATACCAATAAACATATGCCTTGGTTGAAGGTTTGTAACATATGATCAATTCTGACGAATAAAATCATCATTGCTTATTCTTGTTTTCTTCCAGACCATGGTACAGGTCATGAACTCTTTCTATTACTTCTGTCCTCATCAAAACTTTTGTCATCCATTCTGCTATCGTAGGGTTATGAGATCTTGCTCCAGACTAGTAAGAGCTGTCAGGAAAGTGTATGGTGAAGAATTTGGTATCATAGAAGACAAAATGTGTATTGATTCTGATAATAAAAAGAAAAACAAGAAGGATAAAAATCAAAGTAGAAAAATTTCTGATCAAACGAGTTCCCAAGTATCACCTATACGTCGCAAGGACAGCGTTGGAAAAAAAGATAGGTGAAAAAAGTCTCCTAATCTCAAGCATATACGCAAATTCCATCGAATCTCTTATAAATTTATGTCCTTTTTGTTTCAGAATTGACAAAAATATAGATCCATCACATTTTGCTAAATTCTCATCGAAGGAATCCTCTAAAGATACACCATTATCTGCTAGTGGAAGTGAGACAGCAGAAAATGACTCTGCAAAGAAGAAAAGTAGCAGTTCTGCAGAAACGCCACCTATTTTAAAATATATAAAAACTCATGTAACTAATAATAAATGGCCATTTTCCATGAGACTTAGATGATTTCAATTCCTAGGTGAAGGATGCATTCCACGCACCCCTTGCAACACTCATCAAGGGTGCTGTGATTCTGTCAGAGGAGCAATTTATGGGAATAATTCCAATTGCTTGGGAGCTTCTTCTAGAAAGTAATCAAGAAGTCGCTGCTTGTGCTGCTTCATTGTTCATTTTGGCCGCTGTGAAGGCTCCTCATCAGGTCTCAGACATCATGCAGCACAACTTGTCCCATTCAGACATGAAAACACGAATTAACGCCATACTGAGGTAATTTGGTTCAACATTTTTCAAGAAAAACCCTCTTTGTTTTTTGAAGATTTCAGGTTCTATGGAAAATGAGGTATCAGGTTTGGCCCCGAATGGAAGATGGCGCACATGCTTTATTCAAAGTTCCCCCTCCCGGAATAGAGTTTACTCTGCCGTCACCGAAAATTGGAATTGAATCGTTGGATGTGGTAGACTCTCCCTGGGAGTTGCTGGTGAAAACAAAAGTAGAAGAAGTTACTATTAACCAGGAAAGACATGTATGCTTCCATTTAATCATGTAAATTACGAGTACTACTTACACAGAAATTATTTGTAGAGGTCTTTGGTTACCGCAACTAAAACGAGAAAAAAACAGCAAACTGAATTGATTAAGATGGCGTTGCAAGCACAAGACGATAAGAAGAGAGAAGAAAGGGAAAATTTCTTAATAACCACTATACCTATAACTATACAAGCATCACATGAGCCTAGCCTGTATCATACTAGCGAAGATCATGAAGAAGGTAAGGATTCTCACAAGGTTTAGAAGCCATGTCATTAAAATAACATACGTTCGATTCAAACAGATGATGAGCAAATTGATGGCCAACCCAGAAATACAGGTCATCACTTGCATTCAGCCCATTCTTTGTTTCCATCATGCTTATGTTCTGCAGTTGTTCAGATTATAAATCTATTGGATGATGGAGCTGTAGCTGCAGATGGAAATGCAGTTTATGAAGTGGCTTATCAGGTATAAGTCCGCTCCTTTTCGAAATGATGCTTATAACGAGTTGATTTTTCCAGGTTATTTGGTGTTGTTTAGTTGAAGATAGTGCATTATTCTTGAGATATATTCTGGAAAGACTTACGAGAGAAAAACAGGAAAAAATCTTTAAAATTTTGAGGCACTTGATAAGATTCATTCCTAAGCTTCCCCAACAGGCCGCATTTGCACTTTACAATTACATCATAGGCTACGTGATGTTTTATGTGAGAAGCCCGCATGAGGAGGGTCAGCATTTAATTGGTTCCGCTCTATCACTTTTATGGATGGTAAATATTCTCGAATTTCGATTGACTGAAATTAAATCATTCTTCCTTTAAGGTCGTCCATAGTGTTCATGGGATAATGTTCAAGGATCTGAAGCAGATTCTACGTAAAGAACAATGCGATGCTTCTATTCTTCTAACAGCAAATGTTCCATCGGCTAAAAAGATAATAGTCCATGGTCCACAAGGTAAGATGTATTTTATTAGCACCTTTCGATGCAGGATATCTCAATGGAAAGGAACCACCATGAATATTTTTTATACTAAAGGAATGACAGAAATTTCTTCAACTAGATCAAATTTTCCCAAATGACCTTTTTGAAGGTCTTGAAGGTTTTGAACTTCTAACTAGTAACTCTAAAGTTGGTGCTTCAACACTCTATAAACAGAGAACGAAACTAATGAACTTTACTAGCCGTTTCGTAAAAAATCTTGTTCGATTTGAATTGTTGAATGCCCTTATTGAACAATTTGAATTTAGTGCTTGAAATAACCTTCATTGGCTTTAAAACTAAAGTTTCGGGTGTATATTTTAGAGTGAAAGAACTTTCAATAAGGATTACTGTGATTTGACAGAAGCTAGAAGCCATGTTGTTCTGACATTTCTGTTCAATAAGCATTGACAAATTATCATGGAAAGACTCAGGCCACAGCAACGTTTACAAATTGTTGAAATTTATTTTCAGAATCAGTGTTATATTCGCCAAACTTATAGACTACTTTGTGAAATTTATGGTTTATATAATCGACCATCAGAGCAGCTTATTCGTCGAACTATCAACGGATTTCGCACAAAATTTTCTCTACCCGATGCAACAACAACAACAAGACAAAGAACTGTACGTACAGAAGAAAATATCGCTGCTGTAAGTCATAGTATTAATGATGATCCAGATTTGTCTATTCGTCGACGTTCACAACAAGTTGGACTCTGCACATCCACCACATGGGAAAGTTTGCGTAAAGATCTTGGTCTACACCCATACAAGATCCAACTGGTTCAAGAACTAAAGCCACTTGACCATAATGAGCGTCGTTTGTTTGCTGATTTGGCCCTAGAACAGCTTGCAGTTGATCCACTTTTTTGTCGACAAATTGTGGTTACTGTGAAGCTCATTTCTGGGTGAACGGCTATGTAAAATAGCAAAATTGCCGTATATGTAGTGGAAAAAATCCTCAAGAAGTTCTGCAGGTTCCATTGCATCCTGAAAAATGCACTGTATGGTTTGCTTTACACGCTGGAGGCATCATCGGTCCATATTTCTTCAAAAACGATGCTGGAGATAATTTTACAGTGAATGGTGCTCGTAACAGATCGATGATCAATAATTATTTGTTTCAAAATTTGAATTGTATCGACCCAGAAGTGTTTTTGTTCCAATAAGATGGTGCTACACCTTATACTGCTACCGTAACAATTGATTTATTGAAAGAAAGAGGATTTGGCCATAACATTATTTCGAGAAATGGTCCAATTAATTGGCCTCCAAGATCATTGGACATAACTCCACTGGATTGTTTTCTTTGGGGTTATGTCAAGTCATTGGTTTATGCTGATAATCCAGAAACAATATACGCTTTGGAAGCCAACATAACTCGATGAAATGTCATATAATTATCTTTCAAATAAAAAAACAATTTGGCTTCAATCTTAATTTCAATGTTTTATTTAAATTTAAAGTTCTATCACTCTGAAAAAAACACCCGATACAAATGTGACTGTAATGTTTCAGTTGCATTTCCTCGACAATTAACGTCGTTCATATTGGCATTTCAAAAAACATATTCCATTCCAAAAATGCCCAATATAAACCCACAAAAACTCTTCAAGAAAACCTCTCTCCAGAAAGCTCTATCAAAAAACTCTCCAAAAATATGCAGTACATTTTCAGAAAGGCGTTTGAGACTGTCACTGAAAATTGTCAATCCATTTATTGGAAAGCTAAATAATAACAATCAATAAAAAATATATCATCCCTTGCTTACCATGTTTATACAAAACTCGGACCACAGAGCAAAATAAGCCAGTACAGAGAATTACAAAAGAAATAAAAAATCTCTTGAATTCTCCACAGTATGAGATGTATTTCAGCTGGCACATTTTCATTGAAACACGCTTTATAATGCTATGAGTTACAGATCCAGATGCAGGTGGTATTCCATCACAATTTCCGGTACAAGAAGACACTCAATTCTGCCAAATTTTGAGAGAAGCCCTAGACTTCTTCGGAATTGAAGATGAACATCAAAATGAGTTTTTTTTGGTGGATTATAAATCTCGTATGTATTCAAATATTCTGAAACTGTTTATGGACATATTGAAATGAAGTAAACGGTATTCGTGTAATAGGTTTCATTTTGAGTAGTCGGCTATCTGGGCGCTTCTGCAGCTGTCATCTTTTGATATTCGACAAGTAAAAACTACATCATTACTAAAATTTGAATATCAAAACAAATTAAAATATGTTTATCTTCTACAATTTTAATTTCAAAAAAATTTTTATTCAAAAAACTTTTAGAATTAAATTAATGTCTAAAACAAGCACCGCCTTCATTTAATAATTAATTAATTTGTTTTGATATTCAAATTTTGTTATATTACTTCTATCAAATAAAAGGCCTTTCTATTTTACATCATTACTATAAATGTAACGATACAGGCTTCAACAACGCACTGGAACTATTAAAATTTACTACACAATTTTGCAATCACAGTTCGCAAAACTAAAGCACTTTGGGGTCGTCATGAAGGACGCTCAAAAACAACTGAAAATTTTGCTGCTGTAGTCTGTAGTGTTGACGAAAACCCAGATTTGTCGATTTCTCATAGATCTTTGGATTAGGCCTTCCACAAACGATATTACACTGTATTTTGCATAAAGTCTTAGGTCTTGAGGCTTTTAAAGTTCAGTTAAACAAGAAGTCAAGCTGATCGATCACCGGAAATCTTCGCTGATTGAAATGCATCCAGATGATTTTCATCGAAAAATCATCATTAGTAATAGGGCCCATTTTTACTTCGTAGGCTACGTTAATAAGTAAATTTTTCGCATTTGGGGCTCCAAGAATGATTGTTCAAAAGCCTCTCCATCCTCAACGTGTCAGTGTTTGGTGAACAAGATCACGTTTTTTTTTAACCAAATTATTCTGAGTGACAAGAAACATTTACTGTTGATTTGGGGCTCCATATTTCCAAAAAAATTAGTCTAACCCTTACTTAACCGGCAACCAGTACCAGTTTGTAGTTTGGTACAGTTTTTTGGTTTGCTTTTACTATTAATTTTTTTCTTTGAAGCTATGTCGTAGATAAAGTTCCTGCCAATGCTCCAGCAACAATTCAAACACTGAAAGAGCACATTACTGCTACTTGCGAAAAAGGTCACAATCATGCCAGAACGTGGTAAAAAATTCATTAAAAGAATGCGTATACTTTGGATAAAAATGAATTCTCTTTCTTATTTCGAAATGACAACCTCTTGGAAGGCCTTTCATAAAATTTCTTACGTCATAGCAAAACTTTTCTAAGACACTTCGGAAGTACTCATTCAATCAACATATTCATTGTAGATCAGATAAGAAACTCAAATTCGTATGTGAGAGATTTCTACTTCTTCAAAAGATCACAGTACCCACAGTTGGAATTGGTACACATGAAAAAAGATGATGCTTTCAATGCACTGCAGAAACAAGAGTTGGTTCACAAGTTTGTCGAGATTGGCAAAGTTCTATTGACATGGGCTATCTTGAAGAACGTGGATATGGTGAAATAATCACAAACTATCGCTGACACGATTCTCTTATTTATTCGAATTTTAGGTCGTACAACGAGTTGTATTTCTTCATGAGGAGCTCATGAAATTACCATCTTTCCCCAGAAAGGCTCTAGAATCAAATTTAGATCTATACAAAGGCGGAGAGTTGGGGAAAGTACTTTTGGGTTTGGATGTTCTCCATAAGTTTATGTGGATTCGTTTGATAGCAAGAATGTTTGAAGCCATGGCTGGAAATTTCGCTTATTCAAGTGATATACACTTATTCCTCAATGTTTTGAATGGGTCTCTAATTTTACATTCAGAAGACGCACTGATACTGAGATATGTCATGGCCACCTATATTAATGCAGCTTTTCATTTCAAGAATATATTTTCTACTAATGGGTAAGTGAGAAAATACTCTCATCGGATTGACTTATTTACAATTTCTCTTAGGTATCTTCTCATCATGCCAACCCTATTGAAAATATATTCCAATCATCAAACTAATAAGTTAGTAACAACAACTATCGAATATGCAGTTAAACAGTTTTATTTGATGAATCGAAAACCATTCATTTTGCAAATGTTTGGGTCAGTATCAGCTATGTTGGACACTGATGAAGAAGGAACATATGGTGATGCCCACAAAGTACGTATATTCATATTCACCTCATACTTAGGCGTAAGCAACAAACATGCAAGTTTTCATGCTTGTTGGTATATCTTCACCGCAATGCTTTAAGGCCACGAATCTATATTAGCGCTAAAGTTAACCTCATCAAGCTGATTCAAGAAGTGAACTCCAAGAAATGAACTTGATTACTTGAAGCATTACAAATGTAAAAGCCTTCCTCATGCTCCAGTCATATCCCGCCGTAATACCAATAATTGTTGACGTGGACAGATCGTAAAAACCGTTCAGAGACTTATTTAATACAACATTATTCTGCCCTTATTCGAAAACTCGCTGTGATTTTTCAGATTCAATCGAGCTGCTTGTTCAATCTTCTGTTAAGTTTGGAAACGCCATCACCAGATCCTTTGAGTATAGCAGAATTGGTGAAGGAAGATAAACCTTTGAAAGCCATTGATTTCTGCTATCATGACGAAAACGAAATGGTTACTATTTTGGACTGTATATCGCTCTGCGTCATGGTTGTTTCTTATGCTTCAGACAGTGTACGAGGTTATCAAATGTTGGTAAGGGCATAACTGATAAACCCAAAAATTTAGTTATAATCAAAAACCTATCATAAACGTACGAAGTGATAGAGCTATTTCCATGAATGAAATGCCTGCTTGCATTTGGTTCGATGAACTGTTTTATAACAGGAAAAATATCGGGTGTTTTTTAGTTGATAAAACTTTCGATAGGGATACCTGTTATTTGACAGAAGGCAGAAGCCATGTTGTTTTGACATTTCTGTTCGGTAAGCATTGACAAATTATCATGGAAAAATTCACGCCGCAACAACGTTTACAAATTGTTGAAATTTATTTTCAAAATCAGTGTTCTATTCGCCAAACTTATAGAGCACTTCGTAAAATTTATGGTTTACATGATCGTCCATCAGAGCAGCTTATTCGTCGAACTATCGATGGATTTCGCACAACATTTTCTCTACTCGATGCAACAACAACAACAACAAGACAAAGAAGAAAATATCGCTGCTGTAAGTCTGTAGTGTTAATGATGATCCAGATTTGTCTATTCGTCGACGTTCACAACAAGTTGGACTCAGTGCATCCACCACATGGAAAATTTTGCATGAAGATCTTAAAATAATAAGGAACGGTTTTACTTGATAGAAGGATTATTACAAAATTTGAATAGCAAAACAGATTTAATCTGTTAGTCTTCTACAATTTTAATTTCAAAAAATTTTCTATGTGAATGTTCCTGAAAATCACATATTTCTGATGATTGCATTCGGTAAGTCTATTTATTGTTGATTGATTTTATTATTTTTTATATGTAAAGTTGAACTGGTCATCTGAATTTTAATTATTTTTTGAGAATGTGCTACATGTTTTGAGATTTTTTGAAGTAATTTAATTAAATATATTAAATATTTCAAATAAATTAGTTTTTGAGAAGTCCTTAAAATTATGTTTTATATTTTTGAGAAGGAGTTAATTTTCATAAATATAGGATCAGAAAACAATACATTTTGTAACAAACAGGGCTTCGTACGTTTGTCTGAAGAGTTCAGTACGCATGCCTGGAACGAAACAAAAAATGTTTGTTTATTTATTTATTAATTTTAATTGACAATTTATATTCGTTGGTTTTTCTTGAATCCATTCGATATCGTATGATGAATTTCAATTTTATACGTCTATTAAATATGAGCAGTGCTTATAAAGACATTAATTTAATTCTTAAAGTTTCTTAACTAAATTTTTTGAAATCAAAATTGTAGAAGACTAACAGATTAAATCTTTGTTTTACTACCACTTAAAATATATTTTACACATTTTCTTGTGACTCGAGTTTTGGAAAATGAACTATCCCATCATCAGACAACTGAAGACCTAACAGTGGTACAGAGGTATTCAAACAAAAGTGATAAATATTTTGAATATTTCAATAGATTCTAACACCTAATAGTGGTACATAGGTTTACAAGCGGAACGTGATAAAAACCCGGTTAAAAAAGGGGTGGCCTTCTAACAGATATCGGAATGTCGGCAATCGACAACGAAGGTTATTAAACAGATGGTACCCATTTAAATATCTCAATATGCTATGTAACCCCAAAAATTATTTGAGATATTTAAATGGGTACCATCTGTTTAATAACCTTCTTTGTCGATTGCCAACATTTCGATATCTGTTAGAAGGCCCCCCCCCGGTTTTTTAACCGGGTTTTTATCACGTTCCGCTTGTAAACCTCTGTACCACTATTAGGTGTTAGAATCTATTGAAATATTCAAAATATTTATCACTTTTGTTTAAATACCTCTGTACCACTGTTAGGTCTTCAGTTGTCAGATGATGGGATAGTTCATTTCCCGAAACTCGAGTCACAAGAAAATGTGTAAAATATATTTTTATTGGTAGTAAAACACAGTAATTTCTACAATTTGTTTTAATTATGATGAACTACCAAATACTAACGGCTGAAACAATTCAGATTAAATCTCTTTTGATATTCAAATTTTGTGAAGATCTTAGTCTACACCCATATAAAATCCAACTGGTTCAAGAACTAAAGCCACTTGACCATAATAAGCATCATTTGTTTGCTGATTGGGCTCTAGAACAGCTTTAGGTTGATCCACTTTTTTATCGTAAAATTGTGTTTGGTGATGAAGCTCATTTCTGGTTGAACGGCTATGTTAACAAGCAAAATTGCTGTATATGGAGTGAAAAAAATCCTCAAGAAGGTCTGCAGGTTCCATTGCATCCTGAAAAAAACAAGCCGGGGGAATCATCGGTCCATATTTTTTTTAAAACGATGCTGGAGCTAATGTTACAGGGAATGGTGCTCGTTACAGATCGATGATCAATGATTTTTTGCTTCAAAATTTCAATGGTATCGACACAGAAGTATTTTGGTTCCTACAAGATGATGCTACACCTCATGCTGCTACCGTAACAATTGATTTATTGAAAGAGGATTTGGCCTTAACATTATTTCGAGAAATGGTCAAATTAATTGGCCTCCAAGATCATGTGACAAAACTCCACTGGATTATTTTATTTAGGGTTATGTCAAGTCATTGGTTTATGCTGATGAACCAGAAACATTAGACGTTTTGGAAGCCATTATAACTGGTGTTATTGATGAAATAAGGCCTGAATTACTCGAAAAAGTGGTTCAAAATTGGTCTGGTCGAATGCGGTTCCTCAGAGCTAGTCGGGGTGGTTATATGCCGGAAATTATTTTTAAAACATAAATGTGATGAAACTATCTTTCAACTAAAAAATTTGGTTTCATTCTTAATTTAAATGTGTTTTATTTCAATTTAAAGTTCTATCACTCTAAAAAAACATCCGATACCTAATGCATTCTCAACTGTTGTAAAGATTTTAATCTCATTTATTTTGAGAAATTTCATTGTACATATTTTTTACCAATACAAATATATATCTTTCAGATAATTTTGGAAGCTATATTGCCATGTTATGTTCAACATATTCAACTACCATCCTATAATAAAGAAGGTAAAACGGAAAAAGAAATCATAAATCAACTAGCTGTGGCTATTAAGACCTTGGTAAACAACTGTGAGGCTCTTACTAAGTGAGTTATTTCAAATAGCTCAATACCAAAATTTCTGTCTTCAATTATAGGGTGACAAGAAATACCTCGGACAAACTTTTTTCATTTAAGTTTATCAAACAAAAGAAATTAAACAAAACAACAACGAATAATAATAACATAAACATTTGGTAATAATATATTTGAGACGGTTTTTTAAATTTTCGGCAATGATCGGCAGCTCTTCGTGCGTTCATCGTTAAAGTAACCCCACAATCAATTTGTAATTTTATGTTACATTCTCTTTGGTGATACTACTCTGTCAAGAAAGTACCGGGAATTTTCAATTAAAACAACATTTTTACATTTAATCGTCAAAATTTATTGGGTCGCCTTCAAAATAGGCTCCATTTGCTCCAATACATCTATGCCAACGGCACTTCCAATTATCGAAACATTTTTTATAGGCGCTTTCCGGGATGGACTTTAGCTCTCACGCCGAATTTTGTTTTATGGCTTCAATCGACTCAAAACGGGTGCCACGAAGGGGCAATTTTAGTTTTGGGAAGAGGAAAAAGTCGCAGGGAGCCAAATCCGGCGAATACGGTGGTTGCTAAAGCACGTTTGTTGAGTTTTTGGCGAGAAAGTCAGTCACAATCGTAGCTCGGTGAGAAGGCGCGTTATCGTCATGCAAAATCCATGAGTTGTTCGCCCACAAATTTGGCCGCTTCTTACGGATACGCTCACACAAACGTTTCATAACGCCTAGGTAATACTCCTTGTTTACCGTCTGACCCTCTGGAACGAATTCGTAGTGCACCACGCCACGGATATCGAAGAAAACAATGAGCATCACCTTCATTTTCGAGCGGCTTTGGCGTGGTTTTTTTGGTTTCGGCTCATTTTTTGCCACCCATTCCGATGATTGCTGGCTTGTTTGCATATCGTACTCGTAGACCCAGGTCTCATCACCAGTTATAATGCGTTCCATGAATGTAGAATCGGAATTACAGCGATCCAGCATGTCTGAAGCAACCTGTTCGCGATGACGTTTTTGAAGAAAATTCAGGTCTTTCGGTACGAGGAGTGCGGCCACCTTTCTCATGCCCAAAATATCAATCAAAATCGTACGTGCGGACTCGTGGGATATCTTAAGATCATGTGCTATCTCTCTCAAGCTGGTACGACGGTTTTCCAGCACCCTTTCTTTAATTTTATCGACGTTATTTTCGATCGAAGCCGTCGATGGGCGACCACTTCACGACCGTCCTTGAAGGCTCTGTACCACTGATATGCACGAGTTTTCGATAGAGCATTATCACCAAAGGCCTTTTGCAACATTTTCAATGCATCGGCACACGAAAATTCATTTGCAACACAAAACTTTAAACAAATTGTTTGCTCAACGTAATCACCCATAGTAAAAATCGGCACGCACTCTGACATCGACTGACTTAATCAGCTGTTGCAAACACACTAGTTGACAGATCCCGCTCAAGCTTGGCATAGTAATTAAGGACAGTAGTACCAACCTAGGAAAAAATTTTTTTACCTGCCTCATTGCCCCGCCAGATTTAAATCGATAATTCCTGGTACTTTCTTGACAGAATGTATATCAATATAACAAACTCAGACATAATTTTAATTTAACATATGTATTTTATTGACTATAACCTTCAATAAGTATAGATTCACCTACAGTATAATTATTCATCTCTCAGTTTCACATCGGTCCTGAAAAAATCAATTCTTCCAGGAGTTACAATGGTCCACATAGAACAAGTCCAGAGCATAAGGGATCTAGTCAAAGGAATTACAGCAGAGGTCCATATACAACAGGTTTTGATTTTGAGGATGAATCACATACAAAATTCATGAGTGAACACTCAAGAGCCAAGAGCATGTACGAACATGATATTGAAGATTCTGAAGCATTCAGAGCTGCATATAGAAGACCTCGTGATGTACTATTGTCCTTAGTCGGTGAATTCATGTGCAGGGCAACAATACGTCTGCAAGAACTGAACAAGAAAAATAACCAAGAAGGAAAAGTTATAGATCTGCTGGATATTAAATCTCATATAGTAAGTTATCATCTCAAATTTATGAATACTTAATGAATAACATTTTTTTAGAGGTTGGCTGATATAGCACACAGCTTGTTGAAAGTCTCACCATATGATTCGCACTCGATGGGATGCCGTGGACTGCAGCACTATATGAGTTATATTCTTCCTTCTACTGAATGGGCAAATGATGCCATGAGACCGGCTTTGGTAACGATCTTGAGAAGACTGGATAAAGTATTTCAAAAGATATCAAAAAAAACTTCAATAAGAGTAAGGATTTAAATTTTGTTCATGAATAAATTCTGATTCATGGGATTCCAGAGAAATATTGATTGGGATGCAGCTGCCGGCTTATTGAAAGGAATATATGATACAATGCATAAATACTCTTACATAAGTAACTGGCAGCACATAAAAGCTTTGCTTAATACTTGTCAGGTATGCTCTAGAAAGTTTGAGTTAACTATTTTCTAATATTATCACAGCGAAAGAAAAATTCAATCAATATTTTCCCATATAATTGTGATTGAATAAATAAAGTATCAGTCAAAATTAAGGAAAAGTAGTTATTACTCTTGATACATCAAAGTTCATTATGATGTGTAACTTTCAAGGAGATAATAAAAAAAGGATTTTTTACTTGATAGAAGGTTTTTTCAAGACGAATTCTTTATTTCGGTGTACTAACCTAGAAAATTATTTGAGAGAAAATGTTATTAATATTTCAGAGCCTCATAGTTACTGATCCCTCTTCCGGTGATGGTGTGTCTTCTGCTACTGCTGCAGTGTTGAATCAAGCCCCCCCTCCTCAGTTTTGTTCAATGGTTGTTCGACTAATAGCGCTACAAATGCAGAATAATATAGTGAGTGTAACTAACATCTTGTTGATACATATAATCATTCTTTTTTTTTGAAGGAACAATCAAATGCTCTTGAACAAGTTTGTGGAGGTAGCTCAGTTTATCCTACACAAGAAAAAGCTGAAAGTATGATAATCAATCTGATTATGCCTCTATGTCTACGCGTTGGAACAGGAAGTAAGACGTAGTTTCAGTAAAAGCGATTAAATTAATTTATTGGCAACCCTTCAAGCGTAGTACGGCTTCATTTGACCTACCGGCTCATTGAACTACCCAAAACAATTGATCAGTCGACTAATTTCCTTTCTTGAAATTAAATGTTTTGGAGTGAAATAACTTTAATGAATGTAATTATTTGAGTGAAGGTTTACTTTTCATATCATTTGACGAAGAGTTAATAACTAAGAACTCTGTCTGAAACCAAAAGTTTACATCTGAAATTACAGTTATAGGATTAACATAATGTTTTCAAAATATTCAATAAAATATCGACTCAAATATCTTAATATAGTGAAAATGTACAGGTTTTTTTAATACAAATGAATATTTCAGCTATACCACAGATGAGTCAAACTGACATTTCCTTTGCACTCACGACAGTGCTACATGCAATGCATCCACCAACCAAAAACCTTGGGCCTGTTGGTCCTAATACAAAAGGTATTGCTGAAATACGAACAGGCAGCTTAACCTTTACTGGAACCAGGGATACTAAAATCAACACTAAGATAAATGTTTCCTTGTATCAGGTAGCCTTCTTAGGTAACCCTAATTGAAAAAATTGTAGGCCTTGATTCAATAAATATATTTTTCAGCATTGAAGATAATCATAATATGTTTTGAGGCTGAATTGAGTAACGAATGGCATAGAATTACCAGAGCAATGAGGGAGCTGGGAAAAAGGAATGAAGCACATAGTTACTTGTGGGATTTTCTTGAGTTTGTAGTTACCCATCGGACTCCCCTCTATATATTGATGTACCCTTTCATATTTCAAAAGGTAAGATTGAATATATATCTTACTTGACTTACGGTTATTTAACTTTATAATCTTATTTTTGAATTATGTAATTTTCAGGAAATAATTATGAAAACTTCATTGCTAATAGGTATTGTATACTCATCTCCTGAATTAAGATGTATAAAACAGAAATAATTAAGTTCAAAGGGCTGAAAATCACTCCCTCACTTCTCTAAATACCGCACCAAACATTTTCAACCGTTGTTTTCTACTTATTGCATGATCAACATCTATTACAGATGTCATTAAGTCAAACAGCAAACACATGATACAAATTTGTATCACTTGTTGCGTTATGTATGTTAACGTAAATTCAAATAATTAAAGTGTCAATGCAACTCAAAAAATTTTCTGGGTGAGTTTAATAAAGTCGACAGGGACTGTAGGTAAATATCAATATATCGGGTGTTTTTTTTAGAGTTATAGAACTTTCGATAGGGTTAACTGTGATTTGACAGAAGGTAGAAGCCATTTTGTTTCGACATCTCTGTTCAGTAAGCATTGACAAATTATCATGTATAGACTCAAGACGCAACAACGTTTACAAATTATTGAAATTTATATTCAAAATCAGTGTTTTATTCGCCAAACTTATAGAGCACTTCGTGAAATTTATGTTTACATAATCGTCCATCAGAGCAGCTTATTCGTCGAACTATCGATAGATTTCGGACAACATTTTCTCTAATCGATGCAACAACAACAAAAAGACAAAAAACTGTACGTACAGAAGAAAATATGGCTGCTGTAAGTCATAGTGTTAATGATGATCCAGATTTGTCTATTCGTCGACGTTCACAACTAGTTGGATTCTGTGCATCCTCCACATAAAAAATTTTGCGTAAAGATCTTGGTCTACACCCATGCAAGATCCAACTGGTTCAAGAACTAAAACCACTTGACCATAATAAGCGTCTTTTTTTTGCCGATTGGGTCCTAGAATAGCTTGAAGTTTATCCACGTTTAATCTTGAAATTGTGTTTAGAGATGAAGCTCATTCCTGGTTGAACGGCTATGTTAATAAGCAAAATTGGCATATATGGAGTGAAAACAATCCTCAAGAAGTTCTGCAGGCTTAATTGTTGAAAAATGCACTGTATGGTGTGCTTTACACGCTGGAGGCATCATCGGTCCATATTTCTTTAAAAACGATGCTGGAGCTAATGTTACAGTGAATGGTGCTCGTTACAGATCGATGATCAATGATTGTTTCTTTCAACATTGGAATGGTATCGACCCAGAAGTGTATTGGTTCCAACAAGATGGTGCTACACCTCATGCTGCTACCGTAACAATTGATTTATTGGAAGAAAGATTTGGCGATAACATTATTTGGAGAAATGGTCCAATTAATTGGCTTCCAAGATCATGCGACAAAAGACCCGATATAAAGATGCTGACGAGACGGCTTGTTCTTCCAGTTTATTCCCAGATCTATCTACCTTGGATTTGGGAATGTAATTTGTTTGATATAGATATATCACACGGGCGCTGGGTGGTGGATGAAACACAAGAAACAGTTAACAGGTTTAATTAATATTCACATGGTTTACCCTATACTAGTGATTACAGGTGATTCCTTTTTTTGAATGTAAACTGGTTGTTTTACAATGGATTCACTTTGACACAAATGCCTTATGTTGATTGACACTACACTTGGACAATTTCTGGCTTGAATTACTCGTCGGCCTTGAACGAAACTAAATGAGAAATACTTGAGTAATTTCTATCGACACATCAACAACATGTGTTGTTACGATACCTCCCAGAAACACATATTTCTAGGAGACATTTGTTATTATCAAAACAAACTGGATGGATCAGACGAGAAGAGAAGAAAAGAGGTGGTTAGAATTTCGAACACAGAGTATTCGCCAGTTTAGAGTATTTAGTTGTTCTTAAAAAACATTTAAATCTTAACAAATAAAGAGTACGCAACCCATAATAAAAGTTAGAGAATTATAGGTGGTCTATAATACTCCAACATGAATAAATGTATTGGTCTTGTTCCAACGGGAGTATAAACTGTCTCCTTCAATTTGCAATGCAAGGGAAATGAAGGGTTGCAAGAAAATTTAATTCATATTTGTAACAATATAAGAAACAGAGGGAGGAAAAACCGCATTTAACAGCAGGAGAAATATTCACCTTGGCGGAAAATCGCAATTCACTGTTTATTGCAACCTTTTTCAGATGACTGACGGAACTATAAGGAATAAATTGTAAATATATCGATAAATCTAACTCATCCAATATGGGGTTGCACCCATAGTTAAGTTCGAATATTTATTTCTTCTTCATTTTCAGCTCTCGAATCCGCCAATTTCAGATCTGGAGAGACAATACCACTCTAAAATAAGGGACAAAATACGAAGTCACAATTTTCCTAAATGCCGAGGAGCGCTTTTAGTTGAACTGGCAAATCGAATGAAGGAATTGAAGTTAGAATTGGATAAGGGTGAGTTCTATGTTTTTAGTTTAACTCTACCAGTTGATTTTTTGACAGAGTTGTTGCTAACTTGGCGCTGTTTCAGCTTCTCGGGGACCTGAATCTCAGAAAAAGGACGAACCTGAAAAGCCTACTGTAGTGATGACATCTGAAACAGTTAGCAAACATCCCAGGCATTCGCTGATTGGTTTACTAACTGGTGAAGGAAAGTTTGGCTCTGATCATTCACATGCTCATTATGGTCATAAAGGTATATTTCTTGGAATGTATTTTTTGTATTTTGTCCGACAGAGTAGCATTCTGCCTGTCCATTATTTGACAGACACTGGAAGACCATTGTAATAGCCAGTAGCATTGAAGAACTGCAGAGCACGACAAACTGTAGCAATGAATCAAGAAAATCTTTCCTTTTTTTGAATGTCAGACCCTAATTGTCTTTTTTTCAGGAGTTTTTTTAGAGAGCTTTTTAAAACATATCATACTTTCCATTTATTTCCTCAAATGACGCCACGTAATGCATTTCGCTATTTTCTTTCTAGTTGGCTGGGGTAGTCATAATAACATGATAACAAATTCAATATTACTGTCATTATTAGCATTACTGTTGTGAAAAATTATTGCTGTATTTAGTAAACGATTTTCATTTGTGATCCTCGTAGATTTTCTTTATTATTAGTTTTTAGTTTTAATCAATAATGTAATCATCTTCGTTATAAACAACTTTTTGCCATCTAGGGTGCAAATTTTCAATGCTGGACCGATAAAAATCAATTGGGTTTTGAGTAAAATAACTCAAGATGGCATTGTGGAGATAATCTAATATTCGAATTTTCTGCCAATAAGAAAGTGTTTTAGCGATCAGAATACATAGAAATCTGAGGGTGCGATATCGGGTGAGTATTGTGGGTGAGGCAGTATTTCCCACCCCAATTCATTAATTTTTTCCAAGGTTCGTTCTGCACAGGGCGGTCTTGTCGTATTGCAGAATAACGCCTTGTTGACAATCTTCGGATACTTTTCGAATAAAGATTGGTTCACTCGATCCAATTGTTCACATTAAAGATCTGCATTAACAGTTTGTTCAGGTTTCACCACTTCAAAATGAACAATTCCGCGTATTCTCCACCAAACACACAGAAGTGCCTTTTTGGGACATAAACCCAAACGCAGTACTTGATTGTAGAGAGAGAGACCCTGCTTTTTGCGTTTTGGATTATCATATAGAATACATTTTTCGTCTCCAGTGATACAATCTGCTGCAAATGTTCTTGGTCGACCAAGGTTGGTTAAGAGTGTTTGAAAATTCCTGGATTACCTGACGCGAATTTGCTTCCACTTCTGGAAGCAAATTCGCTTCCAGAAGTGGAAGTCTTTGCATGTCGTTGTCTAATGTTTTTGGTCTTCCTGATCGGTAGGAGTCAGAGAGATCAAAATTACCAGATATAACCTGTCTTTGCCATTTAAGAACGTCTACTGCACTTGGAAAAACATCGTAAATGTTTTTGGTCGCAACTGTTGTCCAGGAATCAACTCAAAATGTACAATTCCGTGTATAGTCCACCAAACACACAGAAGCGCCTTTTTGGGGTGTAAACCCGGCTCGCAGTACTTCGTGGTGATTCATTTGAAGAGAGCCTCCGCCTTTTGTGTTTGGGATTTTCATATAGGACCGATTTTTCGTTTCCAGTAATCAAGCAAACAAAAAACGGTTCTGTATGGTGCCGTTGAAGCAATGGAATCGATCCGTTGACTTTGTTCTCGTCGGATAGTTTATGGGGGCCAAAACATCTGCTCTGCCAATTTTTCCAGTCTGCTGCAAATGTTCTTGGATGAGCGATCAAGGTTGTTTGAGAGCTCCTCGATTGTAAGCTGACAAATGACAATCAAATATAGACATGCGTTGAAACGACATTACTTTCCGTTCCTCTATTATTATTTTGTTCGTTAATATGGCTCAATTTCAGAGTTGATATCTATGGGATTCCGGTATTTGAAATGACTTTAACTTTAACTAAAAGTGAAGTTAAAATTTTATTTTATATAAATTAATAGGGATTTTCTCCGAAAAACTCACAATGGAAGGCAATATAGGAATAATTATATTAAATGCCCTCGACATTTTTCATACCACAAGATATATTTTGCGATAAAAACTCATTCTTGCAGAGTCATCCACCAGCACGAGTCATGTTTCAACACCCAATCAAGGAACTGCTAACAGCATCGCTGAAGGAAATGAATCGCAAAAAGAATGTTCTACCCCAGTTAATCAACCAGGTAACCGAATATAATTCAAACCGAAAAAGTCTTTTCGTGTCTACATATCTTGTGAATAGATTTTTTCAATAGATTTTTCCTTCTTTTTTGAGAGGAATAATGAAAGTCGGCTTTTTAGTATTTAAATCCTGAAACCGTTTTTATTCTCTTGTTCAATATGTGGTTAATATTTTCATTATATTGTATATTCTTCCCTTTTAATAGTTTGCGATTTTGTTTCAAAATTGCATGTGACACAGTATATTTTACATGGTAAGCAGCATCTTGTAGGTTGCATTATGTGCCTTTGTCATTTGCTATATATTAAGTGCTATTATGGAACCACCTCTAAGTAGGGCAATTCAGGCAGGCGCTTAACACTTTCTACTCTTTCATGAGGTTTGAGTTCGTGGTAGAGCCATGAATTATCTCGATTCTAAGGAAATAGAATCAGATTTTTCTTCAAAACGAATACCATGAAATTTATTTAATGGTTGGGCCATTTGAAATTTGCATTTTTGATCGGCTATAAATCAAAAATTAACGAATATAATTTCAGAGTTCTGAGTTTATTGGAAAGGTTGAATATTGACATTTACGAATGAAAAACAGGGGAGTCCGTCGCAGCACAGGGCCTGTCCCTCAAAACTAGCGTACTCTACCCTATTGCAGTAAATCTCCGGATTTTTCTGTCTAATGGCCGAGTGAGTTATGAAGCATACAGCGTTACCTCGGGAGGGTGGATGCTCACAGGTGGTACTTGTATCACTTGGCCACCCCATTGGTGTTGGACTCGAGGGGGTAGTGGTTGAAAGTCCGCATGCTGGACTAGGGAGGTATTTCGTTTATCTGTTCGCAGACACTCATGTTCGGGATATTCTCATGAAATGTCCCAGGGTTTAGCGGGACTTGATGGTTCGACCGGCCTCGTCATGAACCTGGATCTATTGTGTAACGTTTCAGGGTTTGTGAATCTTGACCAAATGGCTAGTCCGTTGGTGCTTGACGCCAGGATCAATCGAAAGACTTCACATGGGTTCGTGGGTCTTGACGTACAGGTCAGATTGACGGTGCTGGTACCAGGATCAATTGAGGCATCAGTCTTGAGATTATCTTAGTTCATGCGACGGCGTTCGGATGGATAGATAAGAAGCCCTTCCGACGTGTGAATGGCGTCCCAAACAACTCGCATGCAGGGCCAGTAGAGGTTGGATATTGCTTCGCTGCTACTAGTCAGACTGGAAGCTGGTGGGTTCAGCTTTTCGGAGTGGTTCTCGCTATGCGCGATGATAAGGCATAACCCTTCACACTTTCTGCCTCCTGGGGCAGTTTGTGATGATTGCTAACTAGCCACTTAGTGAAAGAGCTACGCTCACATGCCAATACATTAAATGGTAGAATTCACATGTATGTATTGGCGCCTTAACAGATTTAGTTACAAGTATGCACGCACAATGACTTTTGGATCCTATATTCTCTTTTAATTATAAAGTTATCTTGTATGATCCTTCAGAACGCGCACTTGCTCACAGAACAGAGTCCACCTGCTTTCGACTGTGTCAAAGTTCAGTCAGTGTTGATTTTGAAAATTAATTTCAGGTGTTATCTGAACAATTATAGGTATCCTAGTCTATGTTAAAAATTCTCTCTACCCCATCCTCTAAAGCTTTTGTTGCCAATAATTTCAGAGATATTAATTTTATGTAATTTGTTGATAAAAGTATTGAAAAATCTATGAACTGAAATGCCCTAGATAACTCAATGTGATAGTTGTTTGGATGTCGTGCATTACCTCTTTCAGATCGGTCATCACAAAGATCGTCGGTGAGCGAGGACCAAGGCTCCCAAATACACAAATCCGAATCTTTCATTACTCAGAAGGTCCATAAACTACGCTTTGTTTCTTCCGTAGAATTTAGACACTCATCAGGTAATTCTTCTACATAATAACACCAAAGCCAAACTTATGCATCAACACACCTATCTGAACCATATTATGTTGCACGTCGATGTTGTGTCCGCGCATGCGAGTATAAACGAAAATGTTCTTATGCGCTATCCCAAAATAGGTGAAACATCCATAACCCCGCTAAGCCCTGGGAGCCCAACTGAAGAGAGCTCTGGGGAAAATCAGCCTAGCAAGTCAAAATTGCAGAGGATAAAGCCTCAAAGTCGAAAAACGTTTCGTTTGAGGAGGAGCAGAAAGAATAGCCATGGAAGTGAGGTAAGTCTTTAGGAAAAATGAATATTTTTCTTATAAGTTTTCTTTATGGGTGAAAGCGATCACGTAGGCTATTACTTTGGGCTATTTATATTGGATTCATTTAATGCTCCAAATGTTCAATTGTTGGAAGATTAATCTTGGATGACTAAGTAATTTCTTAATAAAATGATTTTTTTGATAGAAAAAAGACATAAATTCAATTAGAGATATATAAATATTTTGTAACATTTAAAATTTAACTATTTTGCGAGAAGAAATTGATTCCAAAAGATAGTTAATTTTTAGATTCAGCCCGTGTCAAACTATTTAAAAACTAATTCTCTCTTTCATTCTTTATTTCAATCTAAAATGAACGTTAGCATACTTTACAGGTTTCTCATGTCAAGCTTACAAACGAAGAGGAGTCTAGTAAACCTTCCTCACCACAAACTGCTACGTCAACACGTTCATCAGATCAGAGTTCCAGCAGTCAAGCTCCAGTAATTCCAGATCCACATCGCTTGCGAATAGCCACGAGAATAAATCCTACAGAAGGATCATGGGACGAAGACAGTGCAGTGTCTCAGACGTCTAGTACCTCAGGGTATCGTGAATCATATCCTGTGATGCATTTGAAGGAAACCTTGGAATCCAGTCCTAAGGCGTTTCCTCCATTGGCCTCGCCTGATTTTCAAGACTTACCATCAACAAGCAGCGCTACAACAACAAACAATTTTATGCATGGTGACAATAGTTCACCGGAATGTTCTCTCAATGAAAACGGTGAAAAAACTGCTCTGCTCAGCCACGCAGAGAGATCGTCATCACAACAATCATTGTTGGTTGTGTTCGATCAACAAGATGAAACAACCCTCATCTGAAATGTTTCAATGCGAATGGTTAATATCTATATTATAAGCATATGAATATCAGAATACAAAATAACGACCTTGAATGATCACTAATTTTCAGTTAACTACATTCTTAGTAATATATGAGAAGGAGAATGATCCATGTTTTTAGAAATGTTATGCAATCGAGTGATTTTGTGCCTATAGATAGATCATGAGGAAATATATCAAGTTCAACAGTAACTCACTGAAATCAGAGAGAAATTTGGTCTATGCTCAAGGTGGAGAATGCAGATGAAATGGATATTTATATATCGATGTTAAACTATTGAAATTCATTCTTTGTTAGTTTAGTTGACAGCAGATCTAATACATAAACGAATTAATGTTAGATTAACAGCAAAGTTTTTATGTCGTCCATCCTTATTGGCCGGACAAGAGGTAAGGGAAAGGTCCCTGATTGGGACGGAATCTTAAATTGGACCATCGCTTCTATTTCAATGAATAATGATATTATTGTGCCACACGACTTCTGTTGGCTGGTATTTATAGCTTATATCGCTTAACTGTAACACAAAACTAAAATTCTGTACAGTTTAGATGATACAGGTAGCCAGCTTGCTGATGTAATTTTTCTGTTAACTTCCTTGAGCTATAACTGATTCATAATTGATCGAGAGTCCAATTTGGGCAACATGTGATCCAGAATAGAAAATCAGTATCCTTCAATGGAATCATTATTCTGTTGCTAATTAAGTTTTTAGTCTGTTTTGTAAGATTTCTGCATTTTTAACAAGGCTGAAGTAATCTCATATCCTTTGCCCACATTTTGTTGAAAAAGTTTCATTTTACAGAGGTATTTTATTAGAGGATCTAATACAGGGATCTTTCCCCAATATATGTTAAATGAATGTTAGATCTTTAATGTGATATGAAACAATTTAAAAGTTGAGTATTGGGTTGATGTCAGATAATATTCATTGTGAACAAGATATGAAGCTACAACCGAACAAGGTAAGTGACGAATGGTTACCAATAATATTTTGAAATATATTTATGTCATACTAGTCCATACCACTGTTTTTTTGCTCATAACGTATTAGTTAACTGCGCACTTCATAGTCCATGCAGTCACAAAGGCAATAACTATGGTTCTTCATTAATAAACCGTATTGAAGAAAAACAGACTTGGAAGTTCTCGAAAGATTCTGTGATTGTTATACTGCCTGCAGCAACTGATTCATATTTTCTTGTTTGGGGTATCATGTTAGAGTACGAAACAGAAGTCATGCCTGCCAGCAATCTGGATATCTAATTTTTTGTAGATATACTATCCTCCAAATATCCTTCAGTGGCCTATTTTTCCATCCTCGATGGCGGTTCAGAAGAGTTGTCAATGTTTGACTGCTTATGCTTCTAAGGACTCAAAACCAGATATTTCACAATGATGAACGGGATTTTTGCAATTGTGTCTTTTCCAACTGTCCATACCTTGTCTATACTATATCAGATAGATCTATAGATCTTCTTTCTGAACAACCACGTAGTCGTGCTTTCATCAGATTCAGGCTATTCGTTTTGTCTTCTCAATAATGGTAAAAATGTATGGGTTTTCATCTTTGGTAAGCTTATCACGAAAACTGATTATCTAGACCATGAGTAACTAGCATATTCACAAGTTATTACAGTCAATATTCACCAAATATTAATGCAAAACTTAAAATAAGAAGGAACGGTTTTTTACTTGATAGAAGGATTATTACAAAATTTGAATATCAAAACAGATCTAATCTGTTGTCTTCTACAATTTTGATTTCAAAAAATTCAGTTAAGAAACTTTAAGAATTAAATTAATGTCTTTATAAGCACTGCTCATATTTAATAGACGTATAAAATCAAAATTCATCATACAATATCAAATGGAATTAAGAAAAACCAACGAATATAAATTGACAATTGAAATTAAAATATAAATAAGCAAACATTTTTTGTTTCGTTCCAGGCATGCGTACTGAACTCTTCAGACAAACGTACGAAGCCCTGTTTGTTACAAAATGTATTGTTTTCTGATCCTATATTAATGTATTATGTAAAGTTGAACTGATCTTATCGTAACTTTAATTATTTCTTGAGGATGTGCTACATGTTTTGAGATTTTTTGAAGTAAGTTATTTAAATATATTGAATATTTCAAATAAATTAGTTTTTGAGAAGTTCTTGAAATTATGTTTTATGTTTTTGAGAAAGAGTTATTTTTCATTAATATAGGATCAGAAAACAATACATTTTGTAACAAACAGGGCTTCGTACGTTTGTCTGAAGAGTTCAGTACGCATGCCTGGAACGAAACAAAAAATGTTTGCTTATTTATATTTTAATTTCAATTGTCAATTTATATTCGTTGGTTTTTCTTAATTCCATTTGATATTGTATGATGAATTTTGATTTTATACGTCTATTAAATATGAGCAGTGCTTATAAAGACATTAATTTAATTCTTGAAGTTTCTTCAAAGAATTTTTTGAAATTAAAATTGTAGAAGACAACAGATTAAATCTGTTTTGATATTCAAATTTTGTAATGCAAAACTTGAATAAATTTCAAAACACCTCCTCCAAACAGAATTTCAGATATTTTTGGCTGCCATCCGTTTGAACTCTGCTTCAAACATTCGGTAAATTTATGGAAATTAACGATGCTAGTTTTATTATTCATAATAATGAAGTTTTCTTCACCATTGGATCGCTGAAGTGTCCAAATAGCACAGTTTCATTTTATGCAGTTGTTTGCCTTTCAATTACTCAATTTTTCATGTTCAGTATAATAGATGTAGATATGTAGAAGATAGCAATTCTGTTTTTTTTTTTCATAATAAAGTCACCAATAAATGTGCGTTTTCTTAATTTTTAAGTTTAACACAAATAATAAGCATTTAACTAGGAACAATTGTGTCTGTCATAATAAAATGTGAATGCAAAAACGCACTAGTATGACCTAAGTTTGTACGTAATACGGAGAGCCAAAGGGCAAAAACGTAAGATTGCCTTAGTATACAGATAAATAGTCTGAAACATATATATGAGCTATTTGTAGAGCTAAAACTAGATGACTTCAACGTCCACTTAAGCAAACTACTGAATTGAAACTGAATTCAACCCAATACTTATCCAATGTTTTGAAATTATTTTCGTAGTATTTTTAGAATTTTTAATGATTTACTCTTTAAATAATGTTTGCTGTTGAAGTAAATAAAATATTACTCATGATATATCACAGATATTAATTACTTCATGACAAAATGAAAAACTTCCTTTATTAAGTGCTTTCATTATCAAACGAACTACCCTAAATATCTCTTTACTTGTGAGAAAAAATTATATGCACGGGGTTTTCAAAATTAAATCTTTCTTTAGCAGAAGTTAGAACTCATCAAAGTAAATCATGTCAACAAAAATCACCTTTATGATATGTTCAAGGGACAAGGATACATAGAAATCTTTCAATTTGAAATCGATTCGGAGCAATTTGAGTCTGATTCTGTTACTTATGGTGACGCCTTCTAGCATTCAATCTCGATTGACAGCATATAATGTCAATTCAAACTATATATAAATCAAGATTATAATTTCAACGTAAACATTCAATAGAATGAATTTTCCGACTTAACGTTAATTTGTCGAAAGATGTGTTATAAAACAAGAAAAAACGTTGCTTGATCTTTTTACCCCCTGATATGAGATGAGTTATCTTTAAACATTTGAAATAATGAAGCCGAATACTCGCCAATTTATGCACATACGTTGTTTGTAGTATTCATTTCTGCACTTATCAAATTGAACACTCGTGGATATTGAGTATTTCCCAACGGATATGTTACTGCTGCATTTTACTTGAATACTCCAAATATTCAATATTTCAATAATCATTAGCGTCTTTTAATTCACGAGAGTTAGAAAATGAATGTGGTTATAATTATTAATCATGGGATTGCCTGAGGAAAAATCCCTGGTATATTGATATACCCTTTAGAAGTCTTCAATAGTAATTAAACGTTAACCAAGTATAGATAAATTCCAGGATTAGCATACTTCGAGGAGAATAGGAAGATACGAATAGACTAGAACTTGCTATAGTCTATATATAACAGAGTAAATTAAACAATTTTGGGTTGTTCTGCCAAAATTACAAGAATCATTGCGATCAAGTTTTCAGTGATCGTTGTGAAAATATCAGGTGTTTTATTTAGAGTGGTAGAACTTTCGATAGGGATGACTGTGATTTGACAGAAGGTAGAAGCCATGTTGTTTTGACACTTTTGTTCAGGAAGCATTGACAAATTATCATGTATAGACTCAAGACGCAACAACGTTTACAAATTGTTGAAATTTATTTTCAAAATCAGCGTTCTATTCGGCTAACTCATAGAGCACTTAGTGAAAGTTATGGATTACATAATCGTCCATCAGAGCAGCTTATTCGTCGAACTATCGATAGATTTCAGACAACATTTTCTCTACTCGATGCAACAACAACAAGACAAAGAACTGTACGTACAAGAAAATATCGCTGCTGTAAATCATACTGTTAATGATGATCCAGATTTGTCTATTCGTCGACGTTCACAACAAGTTGGACTCTGTGCATCCACCACATGGAAAATTTTGCGTAAAGATCTTGGTCTACACCCACACAAGATCCAACTGGTTCAAGAACTAAAGCCACTTGACCATAATAAGCGTCGTTTATTTTTTAATTGGGCCCTAGTGTAGCTTGAAGTTGATACACTTGTTATCGTAGAATCGTGTTTAATGATGAAGCTCATTTCTGGTTGAACGGCTATGTAAACAAGCAAAATTGCCATATATGGAGTGAAAACAATCCTCAGGAAGTTCTGCAGGTTCCATTACATCCTGAAAATTGCATTGTATAGTGTGCTTTACACGCTGGAGGCATCATCGGTCCATATTTCTTTAAAAACTATGCGGAAGCTAATGTTACAGTGAATGGTGCTCGTTACAGATCGATGATCAATGATTATTTGTTTCAAAAATTTGAATGGTATCAACCCAGAAGTATTTTGGTTCCAACAAGATGGTGCTACACCTCATGCTGCTACCGTAATAATCGATTTATTGAAAGAAAGATTTGGCGATAACATTATTTCGAGAAATGGTCCAATTAATTGGTCCAAGATCATGCGACATAACTCCACTGGATAATTTTCTTTGGGGTCATGTCAAGTCATTGAATTATGCTGATAAACCAGAAACAATAGACGCTTTGGAAGCCAACATAACTCGTGTTATTGATGAAATAAGGCTCGAATTACTCGAAAAAGTGATCCAAAATTTATCTGATCGAATGCGGTTCCACAGAGCTAGTCGTGGTGGACATATGCCGAAAATTATTTTCAAAACATAAATGTCATAAAATTATCTTTCAAATAAAAAATATTGGCTTCAATCTTAATTTACATGTGTTTTATTTCAATTTAAAGTTCTATCACTCTAAAAAAACACCCAATACTATGTTTTTCGTAAAAAAGTTAATCGATGGACTTATTCACTATTTTTACTTGGATTCACTGAGTTAGCTTCACAAATTCACTAGCCTTAATTATAAGTATTATCACGAGAGGCTGAACGATTGAAGATTGAGATTGAATTTGAGAAGTTAGAAATGGGTGCGATGTAGAGAGTTTTGCGTTAATGTGGAAGGTTCAACTGAACTGGGGCTTATTTTCTGTTAATGCCGGTTTGAACTGACTGGGGCAGAGTGTTTTTCACTAATGCGGTGGAGGTACGGTTTCAACTTACTAGGACGAAGTCCGTAAACACGGTAACTTTTGAACAGAAAGTGCTAGAGCCTTGAAATTTTCAGAAAAGATTTGAGGTATGAATGCCGAAGCCAAGTTTATTGATAATTCAAATCGGAGCATTCTTTTATATTTTTTCCAATATTTTCGAATCTACAAAACATGCCTATCAAAACAACATGTTACCGTTCAAATTTCCAAACTTCCTACCAAAATAATGGTTTGGGGAGCAATATTTCAGCGTGGTGATACCTCTCTCTGTATAGTTGATGGTACAATTAATAGTGAAAAGTATTGTGGAATTCTAAATGTTTTTCTCCTTGAAACGGCGAATGATTTATTTTCAGAGGGGTGGCGTTTTCAGCAGGATAATGCAAGATGTCATACTTCGGCCTATACTCAAGCTTGGAAGCAAGAACATCAAGCGCCAAACATATGAAATGGCCAGCAGTTTCACTAGATCTTAGTCCTATTGAAAACATATGGAAACTAATAAAGATTTAAGTCATTTAAATATTTTAATATTAGCCTTCTACATATTTAATTTCAAAAAATTATATTTAATGATTATAACTTCTGAAAATAAATTAAAATAATGTCATATAAGTACCACTTATATCAATTGACATATAAAATAAACATTCATTATAAGACATCCGAATGGTATAACAAAATCCAATAAATAAAAATTATTAACCAAAATCCTATAAATTAAATATTTTGAATAGACAAAATTTTGTTTCTGCTGATCAATCTTATGAAAACCAATATCTTTCAAAAATATCCATCAAGAAATAAAGATGATTAAATTCAGTCAGTTTCATAGTCCTGGACTGCCATCATCGAAACTGATGGAGGTGATCTAGTTTGGAGTGTACCTCGACGTTTAGTCAAGTGTTTACAGTTGAATGGAGGTTGTATAAGTAAATAAGATGAATATTTTGTTATTTAAATATTTTAAAAATTTTAAAATTAGCCTTCTACATATTTAATTCCAAAAGATTATATTTATGATTATAACTTCTGAAAATAAATTAAAATAATGTCGTATAAGTACCACTTATATCATGACATATAAAATAAACATTCATTATAAGACATCCGAATGGTATAACAAAATCCAATAAATAAAAATTATTAACCAAAATCTTATAAACTAAATATTTTGAATAGACAAAATTTTGTTTCTGCTGATCAATCCTATGAAAACCAATATCTTTCAAAAATATCCAACATAATCTTAAGAATTTCATCATAAAACTATCTTACTTAGACTATTCAATATTATTGGATATCTAACTAAGGTACTTTATATAAAAACTCAAGATATGTAAAACATTACTGAAAAACAAGTTTTAAAAGAGACTTTGCTTCTTCAGTATTCAAATAATTAATATTCAATAAATATAACATCAATCAACAACAAATATTCACTCACCCTTCGATCTTCTAGAAAGAATTCTTCCGAAATGACACCTTTTAATGTAGAGAGAACGGTTCACTACACACAAAAATATTTCTGTAGTTTACCCTTGATCTAGAAGATTGAAAGACAATTTAACGGCCTCTGCTATAGCACAAGGAATAGTCTAAGTAAGATAGTTTTATGATGAAATTCTTAAGATTTTGTTGGATATTTTTGAAAGATATTAGTTTTCATAGGATTGATCAGCAGAAACAAAATTTTGTCTATTCAAAATATTTAATTTATAGGATTTTGGTTAATAATTTTTATTTATTGGATTTTGTTATACCATTCGGATGTCTTATAATGAATGTTTATTTTATATCCCATGATATAAGTGGTACTTATACGACATTATTTTAATTTATTTTCAGAAGTTATAATCATTAAATATAATCTTTTGGAATTAAATATGTAGAAGGCTAATTTTAAAATTTTTAAAATATTTAAATAATTTTATATACCTTCTATCAAGAATTAACCTCTATTTATGAATATTTTGTTTTAATTTTCTAATTCAAGCATTGAAAAGATATACTAAATAGTTACAATTGATCTTTAGTTTTTCCGGATACTTTTTAAAAGGACTAAATTTTTTCCTGAGTAAGATCATTTTATACAGGTCTAGATTTCCATTATACCTACATTTACTTTTATGTTTGTTAAAGAGTTGTATTATTTCAAGATTAATAGGACTTGTTTGTTTTGACTGGACTCTATAATGTGGTTCTAGATAACGATTTATAATAATTCATTTTGCAAATAGATCACATATCTCTGCAGATATTTATCAGGGAAAACGATCGGAATACATTGTTTCGATCAAATTCCCAAAAGCCGATTAAGGCAATTTACTTACAGCATTTCAATAAGAGTCGAGTTTATCTAAAATTGTACAATGAGGGGATTAACGTATTCATATTTAGATTAGGTACAGCTGCCATAATAAAACATTAAACTTTTATCCCATAATTACAAAACAAATAGAAATATATCATCACCTGCACAAATCCTTTGTTAATATTCAGACAGTCATTCACTTGAAAATTTAATAATAGGTGCTATTTCATGCTTAACCTTGAGGATAAATTGTAATACTTTCTTTTCCGGAATTTTCTTAACATCATATGTATCAAAATGAAACATTTGATGAAAGATATTTTAATTTTCGCCACAAGTATCTCCTTCATTGGTTGCCTAATATTGACAATTATTTGGAACTCCACCAAAGGGGAGGCCAAAATTTGCGACCATCTATTGACCGACTCCACGAAGAAAGAAATTGCTTCATACCAGTATCTAGTGAATAGAATATTCAGTGAAACTGTGAGTGGCTCTTTCAGAGGAAGCACTTATGAGGAACTCTCTTCATTCGTTGATAAATTCGGAAATAGGATTACTGGTAGCGAAAGTTTAGAAAAAGCAATTGATTATCTTCTAGAAAGATCTCAGGAGAAACGTCTGGAAAATATACATCCTGAAGAAGTTCAAATACAAAGTTGGAATAGGTAAGGATGTTGTTATCATAAAGGTCTATATGATCATAATAGTTTTAGTGATTACATTCAATACAATATAATTACAATATAATTATATATTATATATAAAATAATAATATTATTTTATATATAATATATAATTATATTAGGTTTTTTAAATAAAGAAATTCATTATACAGTGTTGAATGGTTTTAACTAAGGCCAAGTGCCTTATAAGCTTTGTATGATTTTCTGTGAACATGGAACATAGAGTACCTTGGATATAAAGGTACCTACTTACATGTTTGTTGAGGATCATGTATTTCTAAGATGGCACTGGGTAAGTCTATACATTGTTTAATTGATTTTATAATTTTTTATATGTAAAGTTGAACTGATCTTATGGTAACTTTAATTATTTCTTGAGGATGTGCTACATGTTTTGAGATTTTTTGAAGTAATTTATTTAAATATATTGAATATTTCAAATAAATTAGTTTTTGAGAAGTTCTTGAAATTATGTTTTATATTTTTGAGAAAGAGTTATTTTTCATTAAAATAGGATCAGAAAACAATACATTTTGTAACAAACAGGGCTTCTTACGTTTGTCTGAAGAGTTCAGTACGCATGCCTGGAACGAAACAAAAAATGTTTGCTTATTTATATTTCAATTGTCAATTTATATTCGTTGGTTTTTCTTAATTCCATTTGATATTGTATGATGAATTTTGATTTTATACGTCTATTAAATATGAGCAGTGTTTATCAAGACATTAATTTAATTCTTAAAGTTTCTTCAAAGAATTTTTTGAAATTAAAATTGTAGAAGACAACAGATTAAATCTGTTTTTATATTCAAATTTTGTATCCGGAATTTATTATTTTTCATAAGTTTAATATACATCTTTTTGTAATATTCTAAGACAAAAGTAATGAATAAAATAGGTTGTGTAGGCATGGCAGCACTATTTGTCAAATATTAATTTTCAACAGGTATACAATTTATGAAATAAAGTCGTAACTAGAAAATAGAACACAGGTGGAACATTTTTATATCGGGTTTTTTCAGAGTGATAGAACTTTAAATTGAAATAAAATACATTTGAATTAAGATTGAAGCAAATTTTTTTTTTATTTGAAGGATAATTTCATGACATTTATAATTTCCGCTATATGTCCACCACGATTAGCTCTGAGGAACCGCATTCGACCAGACCAATTTTGGACCACTTTTTCAAGTAATTATTTAATCAATAACACGAGTTATGTTGGCTTCCAAAGAGTCTATTGTTTCTGGTTTATCAACATAAACCAATGACTTGACATAACCCCAAAGAAAATAATCCAGTGGAATTATGTCGCATAATCTTGGAGGCCAATTAATTGGACCGTTTCTCGAAATAATATTATCGCCAAATATTTCTTTCAATAAATCAATTGTTACGGTAGCAGCATGAGGTGTAGCACCATCTTGTTGGAACCAAAACAATTCTTGGACGATACCATTTAAATTGTGAAACAAATAATCATTGATCATCGATCTGTAACATTAGCTCTGACATTGTTTTTAAAGAAATATGGACCGATGATGCACACCATAAACTGCATTTTTCAGGATGCAATGGAACCTGCAGAACTTCTTGAGGATTTTTTTCACTCATATACGGCAATTTTGCTTATTTACATAGCCATTCAACCAGAAATGAACTTCATCACTAAACACAATTTTACGATAAAAAAGTGGATCAAGTTCAAGCTGTCCTAGGACCCAATCAGCAAATAAACGACGCTTATTATGGCCAAGTGGCTTTAGTTCTTGAACGAGTTGGATCTTGTATGGGTGTAGATCAAGATCTTTACGCAAAATTTTTCATGTGGTGAATGTACAGAGTCCAACTTGTTGTGAACGTCGACGAATAAACAAATCTGGTTCATCATTAACACTACGACTTACAGCAGCGATATTTTCTTCGGTACGTACAGTTCTTTGTCTTGTTGTTGTTGTTGCATCGAGCAGAGAAAATGTTGTCCGAAATCTATCGATAGTTCGACGTATAAGCTGGACGATTATGTAAACTATAAATTTCACGAAGTGCTCTTAAGTTTGGCGAATAAAACACTGATTTTGAAAATAAATTTCAACAATTTGTAAACGTTGTTGGGGCGTGATTCTTTCCATGATAATTTGTCAATGCGTACTGAACAGAAATGTCAAAACAACATGGCTTCTTTCTACCTTCTGTTAAATCACAGTTATTGCTATCGAGGGTTTTATCACTCTAAAAAAAACACCGGATGGAAAAGGTTTTCGTAACCTTAAAGAGTTAGTGCAATTGACTGAATTGGAGAAAAGTGCTGTGTATGAGACAATAAAGAGGGAAATAATGGCATGGATATGAGACATAAACCAGTTTCAGGAAGACCGCGTAAGATTAAAAGAAACTATTTAAACGCTTTTTTGGCCTTAGAAGGACACAATCCGCGCCTGGGGTTTCGCAAATTGGCTAACAGATTAACGGAATATAAAAGTATGTCCAGAAACCGTGCGTATGTCACTGAAAAGTCAAGGCTATATACCAAGGAAACCAAAAAAAATCCCTATAATGACACCTCTACAAAAGAAACAAAGGATAGAATATCGTCAACGATTTCAAGAAGATAATTTTAACAATGTCTTTATATGTTTTTATTTTATGAATTTTAGGACGAATCTCCATCCACACATATTTTAAGTGTAGCCCAAAATGATCAAGTCTTCTGGCTTTGAAATCATCAATTAGAGAAATGGTATACGTAATCGATTGGTAATACCTCTAGAAAGTACTTTTATCTCAGAATGATTTCAAGGTGAACAATTTAAATTCCTTATTCATATCTTGAAAGATATAATTTTCATAAGTTAATAATGAAATTTTATGCTTGTAATTTTCTTACAGCAATTTCGGAAATGAATGCAAAATTTTCCAGAATTTTTTAATGAACATCATAAAGAAATATAGTTAATGGAAATTCATCACCATTTCCATCACATTCTGCAATTAATATTAACGACTACCTAATGAACTTAAAATTTGCCAAGTTATTTCACTATTTCGATTTTAAATGATAAAAGGTGAAATTTATTCAGAGAAATTGATTTCAGTTGCAAGTCCGCAGTTTTATCTTGTTCATAAATGAAACAGTTCTCTAGGTGTAGTATTTGAATATGATTAGGAAATAGTTGCTTTATCTCTATTGAAGATAATAACGCGAAAATAATTTAATGAATGCAACGCCTATTCACTCTCCAGTCTGTCTGAACACGCCGTTTAGTATGGTCAGTTTTAAAGTTTGAGCACGATGTTCAGACCATTTTTTTTATTTTTTCTGATCAACTTCTCAAGTTCGAGTGTCTTAGATAATGAAGTACTGGACTGCAGTAGTCATTTATCGAATAGCTTGAAAGCAGAGATCGCTTCTTATCAACCGATAGTGGACAGGATTATTAGGGATACCGTTGTGGGACGATTCAAAACTAGTACATACAATGAACTCTCATTTTTTGTTGATAAGTTCGGAAATAGATTAGCTGGTACACAAAACTTGGAGAATGCCATCGACTATATGTTGCAGAGATCTGAACTGAGGAATCTTGAGAATGTACACGGTGAAGATGCTCCAGTGCAAACTTGGATAAGGTAAAATTTTCACAACAATGTCATTTTAATTTTTATCGGTATATTGTAGAATAGTATCCAAATTTCGGTTCATCCACTACACAATATATACAGATACATATAATTTTTTGAATAACTTGTACCGGACATATTCATTTGAAATTATTTTCCTCATGAAGTTCAACTAGGTAGAATATATATAGTCCGTCTGGAAAGTATTCAGAAAAACCAAAACTCAATTGTAATTATTTAGTATACACTTGACTAAACGTCGAGGTACACCTGAAACTAGATCACCTCCATAATTTTCGGTGATGGTATTCCACGACTAAAAAACTGACTGAATTAAATGATCTTTATTTCATGGCGCTGCTCATTCAACTTCAATCTTTATTGGTCCCCATATGTTTTCAATGGGACTAAGATCTGGTGAAGCTGCTGGCCATGAAATGGTTGTCACTTGGTGTTATTGCATCCAAGTTTTAGTATAGGCCGAAGTATGACATCTTACATTATCCAGCTGAAACACCACCCCTCTGGATATAAAGCATGCGCTTTTTCAAGTAAAAAATCGTTTAGAATGCCACAATACTTTTCACTATCAATGGTACCATCAACTACCCAGAGAGGCGTAGTACCACGCTGAGATATTGCTCCCCAAACCGTTATTTTGGTGGGAAATTTGAACGGTAACGGGTTATTTTGACAGGATATTTATGTGATTGCCACCAGTTGAAAACAACTTTCATCAGATGTAAAGACATCACTAAATTATCTTCTTGAAAACATTGACCAAATTCTATCCTTCGTCCTTTTGTAAAGGTGTCATTATGAGAATTTTTTGGTTTCCTTGATATGTAGCCTTGTCTTTTCAGTGACATACGGACGGTTTCTGGACATACTTTTATATTTCGTTGATTTCCAAATCTGTTAGCCAATTTGCGAAACCCCAGATGCGTATTGTGTCGTCCTTAGGCTACTAAAACGTTTAAACTGTTTACTTTAATCTTACGCGGTCTTCCTGAAATTACATCAATACAAATATTCTACCTGTTTTCTTTTTTCTAGTTGCAACACTATTTCATGAATTGTATACATGTTAACAATCAACAATATTTCACTAGAAGTGTTGCCATACAACTTTGGCCATAGCCGACTATCTGCACTATCTATTTTATACATTATTTCTGTCTTAGAATGTTACAAAAAAGAAGTATCTTAAAATTATGAAAAATAATAAATTCGGATACTTTCTAGGCGGACTATAGTATATACGAGTACCTTTATACAGCGTGGAAACCGCCTATGGAATAAAATTATTTGTGTCCTTATGTTGGAAAATTATAAAAAACACTGTGACATATCAACATTTAAATTCCAACATAAGCTTAAAAATACAGGGTGATACGCGCAAGTCAAGCATAGGTCGTCCTCTTTATTTTAAATGGAACAACCTGTATATTTTTATATTTTTAAAAGCTCCCTAACAACCTGATTTCAACAAACTATATCATGTTTGGTCTTTTATGAATAATATCGGACAAAATGTTTGATTGGTTCGATCTTTACTTGATGGAAACTCATTTTAATCAAAAATAGATAAGAGACAGTATTTATCGTATTATCGTGGTGGAGCAATTGTTGTATTATGAATATTTCTGTGGAATAAAATTAATGGAGGTTTTATACTTGATAGAAGGTATATAAAATTATTTCAATATTTCAATATTTACAGATATATTCTGTTAGCCTTCTACAAATTCAATTTGAAAAATTTATATTTAATATTATAACTTCAGAAATTAATTTAATGTCATATAAGCACTGCTCATATCAAACGACATATAAAATAAACATTTATTATAAGACATCCAAATGTGATAACAAAATCCAATAAATATAAATTGTTAACCAAAATCCTATAAATTAAATATTTTGAGTAGACAAAATTTTGTTTCTGCCCATCCCTTTTATAAAAACAGATATCTTTCAAAAATGTTTAACATAATCTTAAGAATTTCATCATAAAACTATCTTACTTAGAATATTCAATATTATTGGATATCTAACTAAGTAACTTTTTAGAAAATCTCAAGATATGTAAAAACATTACTAAAAAACAAGTTTTAAGAGAGACTTTGCTTCGTCAGATATGTAGTTTGATATGAGCAGTGCTTATATGACATTTATTTAATTCCTGAAGTTATAATATTGAATATAATTTTTTGAATTTATATATGTAGAAGGCTAACAAAATATATTTGTAAATATTTGAATATTTAAAGAATTTCATATACCTTCTATGAAGTATAAACCTCCATTTATTTTATTTTATTTAAAATATATAATTATTTGATTTCCTTAACATTCTTCATACAGTTGGTTGATTGATGTTATATTTTATTGAATATGAATTATTTGAGTACTGACGAAGCAAAGTCTCTCTTAAAACCTGTTTTTCAGTAATGTTTTCACATATTTCGAGATTTTATAAAAAATAACTTAGATATCCAATAATATTGAATATTCTAAATAAGATAGTTTTATGATGAAATTCTTGAGATTATGTTAAAACGTTTCTGAAAGACATTTGTTTTCATAAGATTGATCAGCAGAAACAAAATTTTGTCTTCTCAAAATATTTAATTTATATGATTTTGGTTAACAATTTTTATTTATTGGATTTTGTTATATCATTTGGATGTCTTATAATGAATGTTTATTTTATATGTCGTTTGATATAAGCAGTGCATATATGACATTAACTTAATTCCTGAAGTTATAATATTGAATATAATTTTTTGAAATTAAATATGTAGAAGACTAACAAAATATATCTGTCAATATTGAAATATTTAAATAATTTCTGTGGAAATTAAAATATTGTTTCTTATATATTTTTAAATATCGGATGAAATTTCGAAAGTACTTATAATTGGTTTCAAGAAACTGAATACTTAAATGAGATGAAGTATTTGATTTTAATACATTATAATAAATGCTACAAATGTTCTCTATCTCGTTCTTGGAAACAGTCCCCTATAAAACTCGTTCCTAACTTTGTTTAAAGTTTGAGTTGGAATATTCCACATTTCTGTATTATTCCAGTGTTTTTATATAATTTCCTAACATAAGTACACAAAGAATTTCATTCCATAAGTGGTTTCCACACTGTATAAACTGCATATGTGAAAAACTTGCAATAGCCATCTTCAAAATAATAAGATATAAGTTTCTTCGATATATCAACAAAAGAAATGGGACTTTGAATTTGATCGACTGAAAGATTTGGAACTTGTTAAAAGGGAAGTGTGTAAATTGCGGTCATTTTATTTTATTGCTACCTCAAAAATGAAAGCTTTAAAATATTCGATTCAATATTTCCAGGGGAAAAGAGTCGGCAACCCTCTTGTATCCAAGAAGGCAGAATCTTCCACTTTTAGGTTTGGGAAACAGTATTGGAACACATCCAGATGGTATTACAGCTGAAGTTTTGACGGTGAAGAGTTTCGATGAATTGGAATCGCGTAGTTCTGAGGTGAGTGAGAATATAATACAATATAATATCGGGTATTTTTTAAGAGTGATAGAACTTTCGATAGGGATAACTGTGATTTGACATGAGGTGTAAGCCTTGTTGTTTTTACATTTCTGTTCAGTAAGCATTGACAAATTATCATGGAAAGACTCACGCCGCAACAACGTTTACAAATTGTTGAAATTTATTTTCGAAATCAGTGTTATATTCGCCAAACTTATAGAGCACTTCGTGAAATTTATGGTTTACACAATCGTTCATCACAGCAGCTTATTCGTCAAACTATCGGTAGATTTCCGACAAAATTTTCTCTACTCGATGTAACAATAACAAGACAAAGGACTGTAGGTACCGAAGAAAATATAGCTGCTATAAGTCAAAGTTTTAATGATGATCCAGATTTGTCTATTCGTCGACGTTCACAACAAGCGTAAAGATCTTGGTCTACAGTCTACACCCATACAAGATCCATCTGGTTCAAGAACTAAAGAACTAAAGCCACTTGATCAGAATAAGCGTCGTTTGTTTGCTGAATGGATCTTAAAATAGCTTGAAGTTGATCCACTTTTTTATCGTAAAATTGTGTTTAGTGATGGAGCTCATTTCTGGTTGAACGGCTATGTAGACAAGCAAAATTGCCATATATGGAGGGAGAACAATCCTCAAGAAGTTCTGCAGGTTCCATTGCATCCTGAAAAATGTACTGTATGGTGTGCTTTACGCGCTGAAGGCATCATCGGTCCATATTTCTTTAAAAACAATGCTGGAGCTAATGTTACAGTGAATGGTGCTCGTTACAGATCGATGATCAATGATTATTTGTTTTAAAATTTGAATGGTATCGACCCAGAAGTGTTTTGGTTCCAACAAGATGGTGCTACAACTCATGCTGCTACCGTAACAATTAATTTATTGAAAAAAAGATTTGGCGATAACATAATGTCGAGAAGTGGTCCAATTTATTGGCTTCCAAGATCATGCGACATAACTCTACTGGATTATTTTCTTTGGGGTTATGTCAAGTCATTGGTTTATGCTGATAAATCTCGAACAAAAGACCATTTGGAAGCCAACATAACTCGTGTTATTGATAATATAAGGCCTGAATTACTCGAAAAAGTGGTCCAAAATTAGTCTGATCGAATGCGGTTCCTCAGAGCTAGTCGTGATGGACATATGCCGGAAATTATTTTTAAAAATGAATGTCTTAAAATTATCTTTCAAATAAAAAAAATTTGACTTCAATCTTAATTTAAATGTGTTCTATTTCAATTTAAAGTTCTATCACTCTAAAAAAACACCCGATATAGTGGTCATTTTAATTACACAGCTGTATCTTGAAATTTGTATAATTTTCAATTCTGCTCTCCGAATTTTTATTCGTTTATAGTCAAAAAATTAATTATTGCCAGTAATCATTCAGTGGTTATACAGAAGGCGCAACAGAACAAACACTTTTGAGGTTGAAGAAAATCTGGTGGGAAGCTTCAGTCAAACATCTACTACTCTGTCAAGAAAGTACCGGGAATTTTCAATTAAAACAACATTTTTACATTTAATCGTCAAAATTTATTGGGTCGCCTTCAAAATAGGCTCCATTTGCTCCAATACATCTATGCCAACGGCATGTCTGAAGCAACCTGTTCGCGATGACGTGTTTGAAGAAAATTCAGGTCTTTCGGTACGAGTCGTGCGGCCACCTTTCTCATGCCCAAAATATCAATCAAAATCGTATGTGCGGACTCGTGGGATATCTTAAGATCATGTGCTATCTCTCTCAAGCTGGTACGACGGTTTTCCAGCACCCTTTGAAGGATCTGTACCACTGATATGCACGAGTTTTCGATAGAGCATTATCACCAAAGGCCTTTTGCAACATTTTCAATGCATCGGCACACAAAAATTCATTTGCAACACAAAACTTTAAACAAATTCTTTGCTCAACGTAATCACCCATAGTAAAAATCGGCACGCACTCTGACATCGACTGACTTAATCAGCTGTTGCAAACACACTAGTTGACAGATCCCGCTCAAGCTTGGCATAGTAATTAAGGACAGTGGTACCAACCTAGGAAAAAATTTTTTTACCTGTCTCATTGCCCCGCCAGATTTAAATCGATAATTCCCGGTACTTTATTGACACAATGTATATCAAAAACATAAACGAGCTGTATGTCATCAGCATAGAGCTGAACAAAACAGTATTTCAAGACTTTCAGCAATCGTCGACTCAAATACTCCAGCATCAGTCTCAACCATATGAGTCCGCGACAACAAGTAAGACCCTATCAGAGAAGTGGCAAGTGGGATGAAACCGTAAAATGTGCACATAATAAGAGATGAAAGTGTCAAAGGTCTTATAGAAGTCTACCAAAATCAAAACAGAGACACGTTTCAATACAAATTATGAAATATGAAGTCAGTTACGGTTGCTAGAGCAGTTAAAGTGGTAAATGATTCTCAGAAACTAGCATGATAGTCAAGTAGTTCAAGTTATTTCGAGAAAACGAACTTGATGCAAGGAGAGAATTTATCAATTAGTTTACTTTAATTAGACATGTGAACGATATAATAATGCCTTTGTTCCAACACATAGAAACAATACCATGTATTTCTATTTCATTCTAGGCACAAGGTAAAATAGTCCTCTTCGCTCCAGATTATGTTTCTTATGGCGAAACTGTAGTTTATCGTTCGAAGGCTGCATCAAAAGCATCAAAACATGGAGCAGTTGCTGCTCTTATACGTTCAATCGCACCATTCTCCATACTCTCTCCACACACTGGAATGCAAAGTTACGAAGCGAATGTTACCAAGATTCCTGTTGCTGCACTTGCAATTGAAGACGCCCATCTTCTCCAGAGAATTGGAGAGAGGGGTCAGAGAGTGGTTGTTAATTTGAAAATGCAGGCTCACTTGGGCGACATCAAAACTTCAAGAAATACCATTGCGGAAATTAAAGGTTCACAACACCCGGAAAAGGTTGTTATTATTTCCGGACATCTTGATAGCTGGGATGTTGGGCAGGGCGCAATGGACGACGGTGGTGGTGCCTTCATCTCTTGGAATGGTTTGGTGATATTGAAGGCACTAAATCTAAGACCAAGACGAACTATTAGGTGAGAATTTTCTTGAAATTTTATCATTACATTTAGTTGTTCAGGATGCACACTGATCTCTTTCGAAAATGAGGAATGAATGAAATGATAATTGTAATATTTATTTATTAATCTCCTCTTCTACAAACTGGGTCGTTAGCGGCTCTGGTTGCATTAATTTAATTGTAATTCAAATTGCTAGAAAGAAGGGAGGAAACGTAGGTTGTCATCTTCAGATTAAGTAATCTGGTATATAGTAGTGCGCTAAGGAACGCTCTACTGGTGCTGAAGGCTTCTTAAATTTTAGAGCTAACACTGTCGAGCCTTCTATGGGATTCGTATAGCCTGGAATTATGTGGGAGACAGTCGTCTGTATGTTGCATGTGTGACACCGTGAGGGAGATTCTTTATTCAACAGATAGGAGTGTGTGAATTGTGTATGGAGTATTCGGAGTTTTCTCAAAGTTTTAAGGTCTTTTCATCTCTGCACAATGGGAGGAGTGTTTGTAGTATTGTGATCAATTAGAGACAATTTGTATCTGCGTGTGTGCTATAGAGTTGTCCATTTTGTCTAATTTCGTGTATTTAGAACTTAGGTCATAAATTGTCCTCGCTTCAATAGCTTGTCCTTCAGATAAGGATCCTTTTGAAGCTATGTCAACTCTTTCATTTTCCTCAATATCAGAATGGGAGGGCATCCACATTAGCGCTTGTTGGCTTCTGGTTTTGGTTGATTAGGTCCGTGATCATATTCTATTGTTTTTTGTATTGCCACTACATCGAAGGTAAAAAAGCTAGTCTTCTTGTTGGTTTTACTTTAGAACTCTTGTTGAAGTGAGAAAAGCACATACAACTCCATCCGAAGATTTGCATGTATCTGCGAATATTAATTCCCCTAAAATATTTGTTTACAGCGTTTCGAAAAAGCGTATCGGGTATTTGTTGTGGCACTGCATTTGAAACTGAACGACAGAGAAGGGAATGGGATCGTGGTGATTTTGTGAAGATTTAGTCACGATGGAGCAGTACCCAGAGACGAATCGCACTTTTTGCCTATGAGCGTATTATCCCAACGGTGATTCAATAGTTTCTTCTCAACGTTTGTATCGTGCAGAATAACGTACACGCCATGCACAAAGTGAGGACAGGATCAGAAAATGGATCCAAATGTTCGATAATACGGGTGCGACGGTGAAAATTCAACACTCTGGCTACCCTCGTTCAGTCCACGACGAAGAAACGATTCGAGAAGTGGAGGCATCAGTTCGTCTAAATCTTTATCCATCCGTCAGTGAGCCCAATCATTAAACATCAAAACATCGTCCTTACATTTGATTTTAAAGAAAGATTTACATTTAAAAGCCTATAAAAGTCAATTGGTTCAAGAATCGAAGGATACAGACTATGCTAATCGATTGAATTGAATGTTAAGGAGGTTCAACAATTTTGATAACATACTCTTCAGTGATGAAGCAAACTTTCATCTAAATGGTCATGTCAATACACAGAATTTTCGGCACTGGACAGAGAAAAATCAAAGACGAAAGCATGGTCGTTGGGTCGCATAATCGCTCCTTTTTCTTAAAGATCGACGAGGTCGACTGCTCAATGTGAATAGTGACCGTTATTGCGATATGCTGCGAAACTTTTTGGGTCCAAAGTTATTAAATTTAAGTTGTTAAATTTCAAGGTTTCAACTCAAGAACGTGGTTTTAACAAGATGTTGCTACATATCAATCAAGCAATGGAAGCTGTTAACGAATTATTCCCTAATAAAGTCCTTTCGCGAGAGGTACCATCAACTGGCCTCCCAGAAGCCCCGACCTTATTCCTCTTGACTATTTCACATGGGAATACTTCAAAAGTAAGGTTTTTGAAATAATCCGACGAACCGGACGCAATTGAAGCAAAATATCAGGTCAGAAATGGCAGCAATATCGGGAACTATGTGTAAGCGTGTGATCGCCAATCTTCGTTTCCGAGTAAAAAAGTGCCAGCATCGTAACGGTCACAATTTAGATAACATCATCTTTTCCAAATAATTGTCCACTTCATATGGTAATAATTAACTATAAATATTTTTTTATTTTAAGTAGTTTCCGTTTTACCGAAGTAACAACGACCTGATACTCTTTTGGTGCACCTTGTAAAGGGTAATTCAATTAGAGGTACTTTAATTGTAGATTGCGCATGCCTCATGTTAACCGAAGTGCCATTTCTGTTCAGTAGTGTTTGAGAATTCATAGTGGAAAGACTTAGCTCGGCACAGCGCCTACAAATTGTTCAATGATCAATTTTGTTCACCGATGAGACCCATTTTTGTCTTAATGGGTTCGTGAATAAACAAAATGCGCGTATTTGGGGTGATGAAAAACCCGAAGAGGTTCAAGAGTTGAAATTGAATTCAGAAAAAACAACTGCCGGGCTAAGTCGTTCTATTATGAATTGTCAAACACTACTGAACAGAAATGGCTCTTCAGTTAACACAAGGCATGCGCAATCTGCAATTAAATCTCCACCACAAAAAGTACCTCTAAATGAACCTTTTATAAGCTGTGCGTTCCTATTTTGTTATATTTTGTTAAGTTTTGTCGATAATAAAAAATGGTGGATTGAATAACGTGTTAAAGTGACTGAAGAATGTTATGAGAGAGCATTCAGCTCTCTCCGTAGAATTTTCGGCCCACCTGATCGACCATCTGAAAGCGCTATTGAAAAAAGTGTGAAGAATTTCCAGAAAACTAGGTCTGTAGCAAATGTTAAGAAACCAGCCCGTTTGAGAATGTAATCGATCGTAAAAACACCTCTATTTATTTGTCCATGGCCAGTTTGAATCGAAGGTTGACAAAAGATCTGTCGCTGCATGCGTACATAATTCAATTAGCGCAAGAACTTAAGCCGATGGAGCATTAAAAGCGCCAAATATTTTCCAATTTAATACACAAGGAAAATTTAGTTGGCACTTCTTCCAGTTGATCTGAATGAGATTCATATTCTACAAACTAAGCAATTACTACAAATTTTAATTGCATTAACGTAAAATAGGTTCTTGATCTGTAGCTAATAACTCATATATGAAAAGAGCAGATTCTTCTACATAGAGAGTCAAAATATGACAGTATTATCGAAAACAGTTTGATAGATCAATTATAAATATTTGAAAATGAGATGCCCCTGCTTTTTTATGTTCATTTAAAGTTCTACAGAACACTAAACAATAATTAAAATTCAAGAAAATTTCACAGTAAGGTGTAGAAAAAGGGCAAGTGATAGAAATACAAATGTAATTGGAAATGCATATGATTAATGAATTTGATTTGAATTGAAAATTGTTGAAATCGATTAGAATGTCTAGAACTTATAGCATACTAGCTGACCCGGCCAGTATGGTATACAGTGTGGTATACAAATTCAATGGATTGAGATTTGAAGTCTAAGTAACACGTGACCGGCTATGCTAACACCAAAAATTTAAAAAGTGGAAATAATTGAATTATACGGTATTTCGTTCACTACAAAATAAATTTAATTAATTTTATAGCGTCAACAACACGTGGTAATTATGCTGTTAAAATGTAGCTTATATGACACGTTCGTAGATTTACCATAGCAGCGCCATCTATTGATTACTTACTCAACCCAGTCGAAAGGTATCGACATCTGTTAGAATCATTTGGAGTTAACAGATAATTGTGACTGTCAAATAATAACAGACAAATAATTAGCAATAAATTAAAATTGCGACTATAATTTGAGATTTAAACTATCCTATCTCTCAAGTTGGATCGAACTGCACATGGTGTGCGAATTTTATTATAATCGGTTAAGTGGTTTAGGAGTCCATTGAGGACAAACATTGTGACACGAGATTTATATATATTAAGATGACTGAACCAACTGCAAATTTCAATTTTTTTGGCACGCATAAAAGATGCCGAATTTGAGCTATTTCATCCGGTCTTTTCTATTTATTTCAGAACAATATTATGGACTGCTGAGGAATTTGGATACGTTGGAGCCCAACAGTATTACAAAGATCACAAACATGAAACTCATAATTGGAATTTTATTATGGAGTCAGACGAAGGAACTTTTGACCCCTATGGTTTGAATTATGTTAGTGGAGATAAGGGATCATGTATCCTGAAAGAAGTAGTTAAGTAAGTGATATTTTTCAATCATTAGGAAATTCGGGATGGGAAAAACATTTCTATTTGTACATTCCGTCAAGAAAGTACCGGGAATTATCGATTTAAATCTGGTGGGGCAATGAGGCAGGTAAATTTTTTTTTTCTTAGGTTGGTACCACTGTCCTTAATTACTATGCCAAGCTTGAGCGGGATCTGTCAACTAGTGTGTTTGCAACAGCTGATTAAGTCAGTCGATGTCAGAGTGCGTGCCGATTTTTACTATGGGTGATTACGTTGAGCAAAGAATTTGTTTAAAGTTTTGTGTTGCAAATGAATTTTCGTGTGCCGATGCATTGAAAATGTTGCAAAAGGCCTTTGGTGATAATGCTCTATGTAAAACTCGTGCATATCAGTGGTACAGAGCCTTCAAGGACGGTCGTGAAGTGGTCGCCCATCGACGGCTTCGATCGAAGATAACGTCGATAAAATTAAGGAAAGGGTGCTGGAAAACCGTCGTACCAGCTTGAGAGAGATAGCACATAACCTTAAGATATCCCACGAGTCCGCACGTACGATTTTGATTGATATTTTGGGCATGAGAAAGGTGGCCGCACGACTCGTACCGAAAGACCTGAATTTTCTTCAAAAACGTCATCGCGAACAGGTTGCTTCAGACATGCTGGATCGCTGTAATTCCGATTTTTCATTCATGGAACGCATTATAACTGGTGATGAGACCTGGGTCTACGAGTACGATATGCAAACAAGCCAGCAATCATCGGAATGGGTGGCAAAAAATGAGCCGAAACCGAAAAAACCACGCCAAAGCCGCTCGAAAATGAAGGTGATGCTCATTGTCTTCTTCGATATCCGTGGCGTGGTGCACTACGAATTCATTCCAGAGGGTCAGACGGTAAACAAGGACTATTACCTAGGCGTTATGAAACGTTTGCGTGAGCGTATCCGTAAGAAGCGGCCAAATTTGTGGGCGAACAACTCATGGATTTTGCATGACGATAACGCGCCTTCTCACCGAGCTACGATTGTGACTGACTTTCTCGCCAAAAACTCAACAAACGTGCTTTAGCAACCACCGTATTCGCCGAATTTGGCTCCCTGCGACTTTTTCCTCTTCCCAAAACTAAAATTGCCCCTTCGTGGCACCCGTTTTGAGTCGATTGAAGCCATAAAACAAAATTGGGCGCGAGAGCTAAAGTCCATCCCGGAAAGCGCCTATAAAAAATGTTTCGATAATTGGAAGTGCCGTTGGCATAGATGTATTGGAGCAAATGGAGCCTATTTTGAAGGCGACCCAATAAATTTTGACGATTAAATGTAAAAATGTTGTTTCAATTGAAAATTTCCGGTACTTTCTTGACAGAGTAGTATACCGAATGAACAACGGTTTCATATATCGGGTGTTTTTTTAGAGTGATAGGAATAACTGGGATTTGACGGAAGATAGAAGCTATGTTGTTTTGACATTTTTGTTCAGTAAACATTGACAAATTATCATGGATAGACTACCCCCGTAACAACTTTTACACATTGTTGAAATTTATTTTCAAAATCAGTGTTCTATTCGGCAAACTCATAGAGCACTTCGTGAAATTTATGGTTTACATAATCGTCCATCCGTGCAGCTTATTCGTCGAACTATTGATAGATTTTAGACAACATTTCCTCTAGTCAATGCAACAACAACAAGAAAAAGAACTGTACGTACAGAAGAAAATATTGCTATGTAAGTTATAATGTTAATGATGATCCAGATTTGTCTATTCGTCAACGTTCACAACAAGTTGGACTATGTGCATCCACCACATGGAAAATTTTGCGTAAAGATCTTGGTCTTAAACCCATACAAGATCCAACTGGTTGAAGAACTAAAGCCACTTGGCCATAATAAGCGTCGTTTGTTTGCTGATTGAGCCCTAGAACAGCTTGAAGTTGATCCACTTTTTTATCGTAAAATTGTGTTTAGTGATGAAGTTCATTTCTGGTTGAACGGCTTTGTAAACAAGAAAAATTTCCGTATATGGAATCCTCAAGAAGTTCGTATATGCAATCCTCAAGAAGTTCTGCAGGTTCCATTGCATCCTGAAAAATGCACTGTATGGTGTGCTTTAAACGCTGGAGGCATCATCGGTCCATATTTCTTTAAAAACGATGCTGGAGCTAATGTTACAGTGAATGGTGCTTATTACAGATCGAAGATCAATGATTATTTGTTTCAAAATTTGAATGGTATCGACCCAGAAGTGTTTTGGTTCCAACAAGAAGGTGCTACACCTCACCCTGCTACCGTAACAATTGATTTATTGAAAGAAAGATAACATCATTTCGAGAAATGCTCCAATTAGTTGGCCTCCAAGATCTTGTGACATAACTTCACTGGATTATTTTCTTTTTGGATATGTCAAGTCATTGGTTTATGCTGATAAACCTGGAAAAAGTGGTCCAAAAATTGGTCTGGTCGGATGCGGTTCCTCAGAGCTAGCCGTGGTGGACATATGCCAGAAATTATTTTTAAAACATAAATTTCATAAAATTATCTTTCAAATAAAAAGAAATTGGCTTCAATCTTAATTTAAATGTGTTTTATTTCAATTCAAAGTTCTATCACTCTAAAAAAAACATCCGATACTTGTAACACCAGATATAATATGAAAACTACTAATGCAAACACCAATTTAATTGAATCTGTCCTTACATGATGGAATTTCATTATGATTAAATAAAATAATAAAACTTATTTCCTCAATTCATTAAGGCGGATATTGTGGCTTCGTCAATTTTACATTTTGAACTGGTTCAAAATGAATGACCTAGCACATGTGTTCATGTTGCACTAGTGTATTATATGAATAAGTTGTTTATGAGCATTTGAAGAAGTTACTATGTAAACGAAAAGCGTCATGTAACTCACAATAATAAATAGAAATCGACATATATATCTGTATCATTTAAACTAAAGTGTACAATCTAGATAATTGATTAAAACGAATTTTCACTCGCAATTGTCATGATGAATGATCTATCTTAACTCTTGAAAATATGTGATATAAAAGTTATTCAAGCATAACCTCAGTTCCATATATGAAAGGATTATTGACCTTAAACATCGAAAACTGTTGTTTTCAAAGTTGCATACAACTATTTGTACATATTTTCTCACATTTTTACAACTATGCTACAAATGTTCACTTTTCCCCAGGCTATTTGCACCCCTTAATGCAACCTCGTCTACCCGATCTGACTCCGTTGGATCCGATATCAACTTATGGCTAGATGAAGGTATTCCAGGAGCTGCCCTCTTACAGAAGAATGATAAGTACTTTTGGTTTCATCATTCTCAAGGAGATACGATGGACGTTGAAGATCCAGTGAGCTTGGATAAGAGCACTGCTTTGTGGGCTGCAACTGCCTATATTATAGCCGATTTAAAAGAAGATTTTCCTAGAGATTAGTGGAAAAAAACTGTGATAGGAGTCTATCGACTTACCGTTTTCATTTATTCTTGTAGATAGTATAGTTAATTTTGTTATGAATAATAATGGTATCGATTTATATCCGAAACGAATGAAAAAAAATTGCCTATTTGTGTAAAATAGGCACCTATCTGACATTGAAACATGTCAAGTGGGTGTCATATTTTTTTATATATAATTTGTTACATATTTTTTTTTTGCACCAATATAGATATAAGACACCAAGTTAAATATCTAGTTTTCATCCATAAGTTATTCTATAATCAGTTATAAATTAAGAAAAAATCAAAGAAATCAAACTGCTAAACAGAAAACTATTTAACAAAAATGTATATACAAGAGATTTAATAGTGTAACGATTTAACGTTTTCCGAGTGGTGTAGAAGTTATTTAATGTCTCATATAATAAAACATCGAGCTTCTTTTTGAATTTAGTCTGGCGCAAATGGTTTAAAACTGGTACAACTGAATGGATCCAACAAAAAACAGCAAAATCTTTTCAGTACAAAACATCACATAATTCTGAAATTGTTTCATGGTTATTTTAAGAACACTACAGCCATCTACTGCAGATCTCCTTTTCCCAATCTTTTATATTGGAGGATGTATTTTTCATCATTTCCAAACAGCAGACTTGTAATTTTCATCAAAAATTACGGTTTGATATCGGATGTTTTTTAAGAGTGATAGAACTTTCGATGGGGATAACTGTGATTTGACAGAAGGTAGAAGCCATGTTGTTTTGACATTTCTTTTCAGTAAGCATTGACAAATTATCATGGAAAGACTCACAATGTTTACAAATTGTTGAAATTTATTTTCAAAATCAGTGTTCTATTCGCCAAATTTATAGAGCACTTCGTGAAATTTATGGTTTACATAATCGTCCACCAGAGCAGCTTATTCGTCGAACTATTCGTCGAACGATTTCGGACCAAATTTTCTCTACTCGATGCAATAACAACAACAAGACAAAGAACTATACGTACAGAAAAAAATATCGCTGCTGTAAGTCATACTGTTAATGATGATCCAGATTTGTCTATTCGTCGACGTTCACAACAATTTGGACTCTGTGCATCCACCACATGGAAAATTTTGCGTAAAGATCTTGGTCTACACCACCCATACAAGATCCAACTGGTTCAAGAAAAAAAGCCACTTGATCATAATAAGCGTCGTTTATTTGCTGATTGGGCCCCAGAACAGCTTGAAGTTGATTTTTTTATCGTAAAATTGTGTTTGGTAATGAAGCTCATTTCTGGTTGAACGGCTATGTAAACAAGCAAAACTGTATATGGAATGAAAACAATTCTCAAGAAATTCTGCAGGTTCCATTGTATCCTGAAAAATGCACTGTTTGGTGTGCTCTACACGCTGGAGGCATCATCGGTCCATATTTCTTTGAAAACGATGTTGGAGCTAATCTTACAGTGAATAGTGCTCGTTACAGATCGATGATCAATGATTATTTGTTTCAAAATTTCAATGGTATCGATCCAGAGGTGTTTTGGTTCCAACAAGTTGGTACTACACCTCATGCTGCTACCGTAACAATTAATTTATTGAAAGAAAGATTTGGCGATAACAATATTTCGAGAAATGGTCCAATTAGTTGACTTCCAAGATCATGCGACATAACTCCACTGGATTATTTTCTTTGGGCTTGTGTCAAGTCAATGGTTTATGCTGATAAACTAGATCCAATAGACGCATTGGAAGCCAACAAAACACGTGTTATTGATGAAATAAGGCCTGAATTACTCGAAAAAGTGGTCCAAAATTGGTCTGGTCGAATGTGGTTCCTCAGAGCTAGTCGTGGTGGACATATGCCGGAAATTATTTTCAACAAATCTGGATCATTATTAACACTATGATTTACAGCAGCGATATTTTCTTCTGTACGTATAAAATAAAATAGAGAGGCCTTTTACTTAATAGAAGAAATATAACAAAATTTGAATATCAAAACAAATCAAAATATGTTTATCTTCTACAATTTTAATTTCAAAAAATTTTTTATTCAAAAAACTTTTAGAATTAAATTAATGTCTAAAATAAGCACCGCTTACATTTAATAGACCTATATAATCAAAACTCAATATATAATGTCAAATGGAATAAATAAACCAAGAGATATACGAAAGTCATTAAAATTAATAAATAAATATTTAAAGGAGACAAAATTTTGTTTCTGGTCTTACACATCAATTGCCTTTTAAAAACATGAACACACTTAAAGGACTTCTCAAAGAATATAATTTATTGAAAATATTTAATATATTTAAATATTCGAATAAGTTAATTCAGAAATCTCTCAAAACATGCACTATATCTTCAAAAAATAAATATAATTCTAAGCAATCCCTTCTTCGGTCCTAAATAATATTCCAAATATCAAAATCAAAAAACTAACCTATATCAACAACGCACACGTGTAAATAAATGAATGATTCGAAACACAGATCAACTTTATAATTCAAGATTGATCTATGTTCTAACAAAATCAAAGAACAGTGTAAGTTATTTTTAAGGCTTATTTAAATTCATTGACATTCCATAATGAGATTTATTGAAGCCAAAATATAATTATATATTATATATAAAATAAAATAGAAAGGCCTTTTACTTGATAGAAGAAATATAAAAAAATTTTAATATCAAAACAAATTAAAATATGTTTATCTTCTACAATTTTAATTTAAAAAATTTGTTATTCAAAAAACTTTTAGAATTAAATTAATGTCTAAAAAATATATTAAATATTTCAAATAAATTATATTCTTTGAGAAGTCCTTTGAGTGTGTTCATGTTTTTAAAAGGCAATTGGTGTTCTTAAAGGTAAGACCAGAAACAAAATTTTGTCTCCTTTAAATATTCATTTATTAAATTTAATGACTTTCGTACATCTGTTGGTTTATTTATTCCATTTGACATTATATATTGAGCTTTGATTTTTATACGTCTATTAAATGTAAGCGGTGCTTGTTTTAGACATTAATTTAATTCTAAAAGTTTTTTCAATAAAAAATTTTTTGAAATTAAAATTGTAGAAGATAAACATATTTTAATTTGTTTTGATATTCAAATTCTGTGCGTATAGTTCTTTGTCTTGTTGTTGTTGCATCGAGTAGAGAAAATGTGGTCCGAAATCTATCGATCTATCGACGAATAAGCTGCTGTGATGGACGATTATGTAAACCATAAATTTATAGAACACTGAGTTTGAAAAGAAATTTCAACAATTTGTGAACCTTCTTGCTGCGTGAGTCTTTCTATGATAATTTGTCAATGCCTACTGAACAGAAATTTCAAAACAACATGGCTTCTACCTTCTGTCAAATCACAGTTATCCCTGTCGATAGTTCTGTCACTCTAAAAAACACCCGATATGTTTTCCGAAACAATAAATTGTTATTCTGTTGACCTTCAGTTTTGCTTGGAAATAACTCTTATTCAACGGTAAGTTCCCTAAAGAATTTCATAAGGAAAACGTTGTGAATTGATAAATTGTCTTATTTAATTTGGTCTCTTTTCTTTTAGGTGTAAAAAATTCACTACTGCATTGTAGGAACAATAGACGTAGGTTAACTGTTGAGGTGTACAACTGAAATATTGCACTTTACGAAATATGGACTCGTTTGGAACAATGAAAATTGTCCCATTTCTCACGAATGTTACAATTTGGTGGCCGCACTATAAAAATTGCATATTTCCGCCGAGATTGTCTATTATGAGATTACATCTATTAATGAGTTGTATATGTATGATAATTGACAAATTAAACGAAAACTCAGACAGTACCTATGTGTTAAAGAAAATATCTTTTCACTCTTTATAGTTTTAGCTCTCGCAATATTCATTCACTGAATGTTAACTCTTTTTGAATTTCATTCCAATATCCAGAAAATCAGACCAAATTGAAGCATACATTTTTCAACTCATTTCATTAAATGAAATAATAAAGAATATTTCCACAATTCATTGAATTAACTATCGGATCTTTTTATCAGAGTGATAGAACTTTAAATTGAAATAAAACACATTTAAATTGAGGTTGAAGCCAAATTTTTCTTTTTTGAAAGATAATTTTATGACATTTATGTTTTGAAAATAATTTCCGGCAGATGTCCACCACGACTAGCTCTGAGGAATCACATTCGACCAGACCAATTTTGGACCACTTTTTCGAGTAATTCAGGCCTTATTTCAATAATAACACGAGTTATGTTGTCTTCCAAAGCGTCGTTTGTTTCTGGTTTATCAGCATAAAACAACCATTTGACAGAACCCCAACGAAAATAATTCAGTGGAGTTATGTCGCATGATCTTGGAGGCCAATTAATTGGACCATTTATCGAAATATAGCCAAATCTTTTTTTCAATAAATCAATACGGTAGCAGCATGAGGTTTAGCACCATCATGTTGGAAACAAAACACTTCTGGGTCGATACCATTCAAATTTTGAAAAAAATAATCATCGATCTGTAACGAGCACCATTCACTGTAACATTAGCTCCAGCATCGTTTTTAAAGAAATATGGAACGATAATGCCTCCAGCGTGTAAAGCACACTATACAGTGCATTTTTCAGGATGCAATGGAACCTGCAGAACTTCTTGTGGATTGTTTTCACTCCATATCTGACAATTTTGCTTGTTTGCATAGCCTTTCAACCAGAAATGAGCTTCATCACTAAACACAATTTTACGAAAAAAAGTGGATCAACTTTAAGGTTTTCTAGGTCCCAATCAGCAAACAAATGACGCTTGTTATGGTCAAATGGCTTAGTTATTGAAACAGTTGGATCTTGTATGGGTGTAGACCAAGATCTTTACGCAAAATTTTCCATGTGGTGGATGCACAGAGTCCATATTGTTGTTAACGTCGACGAATAGACAAATCTGGATCATCAGTAATACTATGACTTACAACAGCGATATTTTTTTCTGTACGTACAGTTCTTTGTCTTATTGTTATTGTTGCATCGAGTGGAGAAAACGTTGTTCGAAATCTATTGATAGTTCGACGAATAAGCTGTTCTGGTGGACGATTATGTAAACCATAAATTTCACGAAGTGCTCTATAAGTTTGGCGAATAGAACACTGATTTTGAAAATACATTTCAACAATTTGTAAACGTTGTTGCGGTGTGAGTCTTTCCATGATAATTTGTCAATGCTAACTGTACAGAAATGTCACAACATGGCTTCTACTTTCTGTCAAATCACAGTTATCCCTATTGAAATTTCTATCACTCTCAAAAAAAAACTCCCGATATTTCACCAGAACTGTCTGAAAATCACGGCGTTTTAAGATCTGACTTGAGCACGAGGAAAGTTTTCTGCGTTTGTAACGTTGAAAATATCGGGAATTCAATTCTTTTCTTGAATTGGCTTGATAAGGTATGTCGTTCGTGTATATTTGCGTGCATGATAAATATTTTGTGTTTCTGTGCAGAGCGAATATAAATGCATAGAAGGTTTTTGATCGTTGGACATCACAGTGCACTGATTCTGCTACCCAGTGATCATTTAAATCTTATCGGGCTTGTTTGAGTTCAGAATTTTTATACAGATAATATTTAAATAAGGTTATTCTGATTTTAACAAATTTTGTATTGCTATGTTTACAGCAATCGTTTCGCATCACACTAGCATCATCAGGCAGGTTTACATTTAGAATAAACAATAAAAAATTTGTGAAAATCAGAATTACCTTATTTAAATATTATTTAATATGGATTTTCACCAAGTAAGGACTGATTCAATCCAATATGTTATACAGATGGTTGTTACAGTGTTTCAGTTTGTAGAACCACAGTTCATACTTCTTATTAATGATAATTCAATATATAATATTCACATAATTCAGCTGATTAAACTGCACTGTCCTCGAAATTAAGAATGTTCTCACTATATTTTGGAGTATATGAAACATGTGGAATTATCTAGTCCTTCAAACAATATTTCATATGAACGTGGCATGAGATGTAAAGATGTCAAGATTCCCCTTTTCTAGTAAACTGATAACTTTGAAAAAATATTCACTAGTTTTTTTGTTATAGCCGATCAAAAATGCAAACTTTAAATGTCCCACCCCTTACGTTGTGAATTCTTTTTTCTTTATTACATTAGACGCAAGAAGTGAAGAGTTTCATTATTTCACAATTGTCTAAAATATAATATTGTACTGAGATTAGAATATATCGAATACAATTAATATACTTAATGGATTCTATGATCTATTCTGTATTATATAAACGATACCACTGAATAGATCCAAACGTATTTGCAAATTAGGGTACAACAACAGTTTCATTATAGCCTTTAAAGCAATTTCCGTGAAATGAATCCAATGAATTCAATCATGGCATTAGCAGAACCGGAATCGACACGAAAGGAAAACAATTTTGTTGGAACAGCAATTGTGCCCTGAAATTTATGTAAATGGGCTGATTTTAATTAAATTATGTTTATGGAAATTCGTTTACCTCATTATCATCAAGCAGTTTCCTGGAGAACAGTCCTTCGAATTTATTCCTTGAATTAAAATTTTCGGGTTTCAATGGTAACTTGATAGTTAACTGCTAAATCAATGGATACGATATAGATTTATGAAGGGTTTTCCAATAAGAAGTTTCATTTCCAATAGCTGTCTTTTGGACATTTGACAAGTACGACATTGCTAAAAATGGAACGATACACGCTTCAACAACGCAATGAAATTGTTAAAATTCACTACAAAAATTATAAAAATTTTGTAGTCACAGTTCGCAAAACTAAAGTACTTTTGGGTCCTGATGAAGCACATTCTCAGCCAGCAATAGTGAACTGGTGGAAGAGTTTCGGCTGTTGGGACAAGTTAGTGATGTGAAGAATCGAAACCGTGTGTGTCACTAAAGAATCAGGTGTAGCACCATCTTGTTGGAACCAAAACACTTCTGGGTAGATATTATTCAAATTTTGAAACAAATAATCATTGATCATCGATCTGTAACGAGCACCATTCACTGTAACATTAGCTTCAGCATAGTTTTTAAAGAAATATGGACCGATTATGCCTCCAGCGTGTAAAGCACACTATACAGTGCAATTTTCAGGATGTAATGGAACCTGCAGAACTTCCTGAGGATTGTTTTCACTCCATATATGACAATTTTGCTTGTTTGCATAGCTGTTCAACCAGAAATGAGCTTCATCACTAAACACAATTTTACGAAAAAAAGTGGATCAACTTTAAGGTTTTCTAGGTCCCAATCAGCAAACAAATGACGCTTGTTATGGTCAAATGGCTTAGTTATTGAACCAGTTGGATCTTGTGTGGGTGTAGACCAAGATCTTTACGCAAAATTTTCCATGTGGTGGATGCACAGAGTCCAACTTGTTGTGAACGTCGACGAATAGACCAATCTGGATCATCATTAACATTATGATTTACAGCAGCGATATTTTCTTTTACGTACAGTTATTTGTCTTGTTGTTGTTGCATTGAGTAGAGAAAATGTTGTCTGAAATCTATCGATAGTTCCACGAATAAGCTGCTCTGATGGACGTTTATGTAATCCATAACTTTCACTAAGTGCTCTATAAGTTAGCCGAATGGAACGCTGATTTTGAAAATAAATTTCAACAATTTGTAAACGTTGTTGCGGCTTGAATCTATACATGATAATTTGTCAATGCTTCCTGAACAAAAATGTTAAAACAAAATGATTTCTACCTTCTGTCCAATCACAGTTATCCCTATCGAAAGTTCTATTCACTCTCAAAAAAAACACCAGATATCACTTCGTGTGGGATTGAGATGATCCGGAACTTCTTTCAATATCATGATTGAAGTATCATATGCCATGATCATAAAAATAATTAACCTTTTCACGCGCTGCAACCAGTCAGTTCAAATGTTGTGTTCTTCAGATTTCTGGCAGAAATTGGTATTAAATAGGAATATTTCATTTAATGTTAAAGAATCAAAGATGAAAATAAATTTTGCCTGAAAGGGATTGTAATTGGCTCTGAAAGTGGGTCCATTACGATAATCCAAAACGGAAATCTCATCATCACCTCTCAAAACGAATATTCATGGCAAGAAGATCATGATGTGTATTTGGTGGGACCAGCTGTGTGTGGTGTATTATTAGCTGTTATAATCGAGCAAAAGGATCACAGGGAAGGTTTTTCGACGACAATTGCTACTTTTGAGTCGATAATCGTGAAAAAAACGGCCGACAGACATGATAAAGTTACTGACAATGCACATGTTGCGTCGCCTGTTACGATGAAGTCAAAAACTGGATCAATGCGTGCATAGCGGGCAAAGTGTCGGCCTTTTTCCGCGAAAGATTACCAGAAACATTGAAAAAAGTAGTGCGTAACCAATTTTTCACTATAAGGCTCCAATTTTCGGCCCTTAATATCTTCATGGTGTCAAGGTCCCATATTTATATGAAGTCATTTATTAGTTGGCATAATATAAAAACTATCAATTTTGAGTCCCTACTTGTTACAAGGATTATGAAAAAATTTTGTTTGGTACCCGAGAAAGACTATTCGTTTTAGATTTGATGAAGTATTCAGTAATTACACTCACTCAGGAAATAAATACAAACGACTTCAAAATAATTAACTTTTACTCGTATATGTACATTATACGGTTGTTCGAAAAGTAGTCTCGTTTTCTCCCGAGAAAGGATTTAATTGTATTTTTTTCGAACACAATTTCACACTGAAGCCATGTCATCATTATTTGTTTTGAAAACTTATATAGCCAGGCTTGTGTGTGAAAAAATTCAATTATTTCTACGGCGTAGTTTTTGATTGGTGCCCTTTTAATTATGGAGAGCAATTTTCAGGATTTTCGTCATATTTAACTTTTTCCTATACAAAAGGTAGAAGTGCTGTTCAGGCCAGAAATAAATTAACTGTATTGATAGTACGCCAGTGCCAGAACTGGTTTGCAAAATTTCGATCTGGCCATTTTAATGTCGAACATGTACCACGTTCCGGAAGGCCGGTTGAAGCTGATAAAGACACTATGAAGGCATTAGTTGATGCAAATCGGCGAATAACAACACGTGAGATCATTGAGAGGTTGAATTTTTCGAATTCATCTGTTTATGAGCACTTGAAAGGCCTGGTTTTAACCTCGAAGTTCGATATATGGGTACCCATGTTCTCACGGAGAGAAATTAATGTCACCGCTATGACGTCTGTGATTCGCTTGTCAAACGTCACGAAAACGTGAATTTTGAATCGCATCATTGCTGTGGACTAAAAATCAGTTGTATATAAGAATGTCAAACGCAAGAGATCATGGAGTAAAAAAGATGAACCAGCTCAAAGCATTTCGAAAGCCAATATCAATCAAGAAAAGGTGATGCTGTCTGATTTTAAAGGAATCGTTTTTTTACCTTGTACCGGATAACACAAGAATTAATTCTGAAGTCTTCTATCATCAGCTAGATAAACTGAATGATGCACTTCAACAGAAAAGGCCAGAATTAATCAACAGAAAATGTGTATTGTTTCACCAAGATAATCAGAGACCTCATACAAGTTTTGACACTCGCTAAAAGGTTATACATTTTGAATTGGATACCCTACCTCACCCACCATAGTCTCCAGATCTGGCGCCTTCGCATTACTATTTGTTCCGATGATTGCAAAATTTTTTGGACGGTAAAACCTTTGTTCAAATAAAAAGGTTAAAAATCACTTGGATCAGTTTTTTGTCGGCAAAGGCCAAAAAATTTTATGAGCGTCGAATTATGCTACTACCAGAAAGATAGTAAAAAGTGTTGGACCAGAATGGCCAATATATAATTTAATAAAATATTTATTCATTATACGACCATTATCTTTCATTTTCCAAAAAAAAAGCCGAAATTACTTTACGAACAACCCAATAATAATACTACAAATGAAGTTCCTCCATTTTGTAACAGTTCTGCATTATTTACTTTACCAAGAATTAAATTTCAGCTGATTAAGTCCAATCATATCAGTAAAAAAAACTTCCAAATGAATCTAATAGGAAAAGCTAGAATCATCTCACTTTCAATTCAATGTATTGTATTCTATTGTCTGAAGCCCCGTTCTTTCTCTTGCACTGGTGGGAATTCTTCGTCTCCCTCCTTGAATGTTGGCCATCTTCTTCAGCAGGTTATAAAGTCTAAATCGAAAATTATCAGGTAGTCAGTGCAAAAAGTGGTTCTTCCATGTATTGGCATAATGTTCATTGCTAAGGTAGGCTGAATGTGACAATATAAACAACGCATATTTATACACGGTGTTAAGTGAGCACGTGGTAAAACTATGATAACTTCTCACGTTCTTCTGAAAATATTTGTGAACTGGAAGGAACCAAGGAAAACTTTAAATTTAGACGAAATCGTGATATAATCCGATTATTCTGCAGAATAGCAAAATATCGCATAGAGATCAAGATCACCATTAAATTTCAAGGATGTGATAATTGATTTGTTTGGTTGTGTTCGGAATAGTATATCGATGAAGAGAAAATTGGAAATTGGACATTTCTTACAGAATATGAAGATGTATGAGGTGAAAAAATCCAAAAAGGGTTTTTTTTACTTGATAGAAGAATTTTTCAACATATTATATATCAAACAGATTAATTCTGCTCACCTTACCACAAATTTTAATTTGATAAAAAATTTCTTCAAAAATTTTTCGAAATTGAATTAGATGAATGCTTTGGAAAAATACTGTTTCAATTTAGTAGATATATAAAATTAACACTCATAAAACATCATTGAAGGAATAAAAGAATCCAAAGAAAATATAGAATATTGACATAACTTCTTTACAATTTTATTTAAAAAAAATATTCACACAGTTTTTATGTTTCACAGTTTATTCAGAATCCTGACACGTTTTTCAGTCTTTCGAACATCTTCAAAGGAGTACAAAAAGTAACTGAACTTAAAATTGAAGAAAGGTTTTTTATTACATTTAGAACATCTGCGTATTTTTATCGAGCATGTAAATAACAGCTACAAATATAGAGTTTTCCCAAAGAGTATTTGGGAATTTGTTAAATTCTCCTTTTTCTCAATGGAAATTTTCAATTAAAATATCTCCAAATAGTCCATCAGTTCACCCTTATTAACTTTATATAGTAAAGTGACATCTTTCTCATCAAAAAAATTATTCTTTTCTGTACAATGTTCTGCAAAACCGGTTGATTTCTGGTTTTTCAAAATGAACATCCTATGTTCTTTGATTCTGAGTTGTGTAAACATCGGCCTGTTTGTCCCATATATGTAGCATTGTAATCATCACTTTTAATTTGATAAATCCCTAATACGGAAAAGTTCGTTATTTTTCACCAGCATTTTAGCTCAATCATTTCTATTTACTGCTAAAAATTTAATTCCGATTTTATGAGGACCATTAGAGATCCTACTGGTGAAACCTTTCATATAAGCCATTGAAAACCATTTTTTTCTTGATAAGGATCATTTATATTGGTATAAAATTTTTGTTAAATATTGTGTTGTTTTCTTTTAGAACATTCTGTCAATGATTTCAGTTCTAAAGCCTTTGTTCACCCCTATAGCTTTAATTATATTGAGTTTTTTCGCAAATTGAATTAGAATAATCTGTGAAGCATAAAAAATGTGTGAACTTTTTTTTAAATAAAATTGTTATAATGTTTCACCTAGAGCCAACCACATACTCCATTCATTCATTTGAACTCATTTTCCTGATGAACATTTGATGGAAACGACCATGTTTCATAACGGTATTATGAAAACCAAATTCCACTTTAAAAATACTCAACTTAACCTCAAGAATTTATTCGAAACTAACCCCTCTTTGAAAAGCTTCTTAAAAAAAATTCAAAAATATGCAGCACATCTTCAAAAAGGCGATTCGAAAATCTAACGGATAATCTTCAGTTTCTTAAACGGTTACCATTCGCATTCTATGTGCGTCCACAGAAAATACATATATCGGTTGTTTTTTTAGAGTGATGGAACTTTAAATTGAAATAAAACACATTTCAATTAAGATTGAAGCCAAATTTTTATGAAATTTATGCTTTAAAAATAATTTTCGGCATATATCCACCATGAGGAACCGCATTCGACCAGACCAATTTTGGACCACTTTTTCTAGTAATTCAGGCCTTATTTCATCAATAACACGAGTTATGTTGGCTTTCAAAGCGTCTATTGTTTCTGGTTCATCAGCACAAACCAATGACTTGAAATAACCTCAAAGAAAGTAATCCAGTGGAGTTATGTCGCATGATCTTGGAGGCCAATTAATTGAACAATTTCTCGAAATAATGCTATCGCCAAATCTTTCTTTTAATAAATCAATTGTTACGGTGGCAGCATGAGGTGCAGCACCAACTTGTTGGAACCAAAACACTTCTGGGTCGATGCCATTCAAATTTTGAAACAAATAATCATTGATAATCGATCTGTAACGACCACTATTCACTGTAACATTAGCTCCAACATCGTTTTCAAAGAAATATGGACCGATGATGCCTCCAGCGTGTAAAACACACCATACAGTACATTTTTAAGGATGCAATGGAACCTGCAGCACTTCTTGAGGTTTGTTTTCACTCCATATACGTCTATTCTGCTTGTTTACATAGTCATTCAACCAGAAATGAGCTTCATCACTAAACACAATTTTACGATAAAAAAGTGGATCAAGCTGTTCTAGGGTCCAATCGGCCAAGAAACAACGCTTATTATGGCCAAGATTTTTACGCAAAATTTTCCATGTGGTGGATGCACAGAGTACAACTTTTTGTGAACGTCGACGAGTAGACAAATCTGGATCATCATTAATACTATGACTTACAGCAATATTTTCTTCTGTACGTACTGTTCTTTGTCTTGTTGTTGTTCCACCGAGTAGAGAAAATGTTGCCCAAAATCTATCGATAGTTCGACAAATAAACTGCTCTGATGGACGATGCTTTGTAACTTTGGCGAATGGAACACTCATTTTGAAAATGAATTACAACAATTTTTGAACGTTTTGCGGCGTGAGACTTTCCATGATAATTTCTTGATGCTTACTGAACAGAAATGTCAAAACAACATGACTTCTACCTTCTGTCAAATCACAGTTATCCCTATCGAAAGTTCTTTCACTCTAAAAAAACACCCGATATATACATATGTTCGGTTTTTTTGGAGGGGAATTTGGTTTTCCTAATACCCTCATGGAACAACGTTCTTTCCGTCAAATGTTCATCAAATAAGTTATGTCAATATTCGTCATTTTCTTTGGATTTTTTTATTCCTTTGATGTTGTGCAATAAGTGTTTATTCTAATTGTGTACTAAACTGAAACATTGTTTTTTAAGGCATCAATTTAATGAAATTTCAAAAAGAGACTGAAACTTTCGGTTGGTTTTGGACCCCTCTTAGTTGAGTTCGTTCTTGCACCAAATCAGTCCAATGGTTTAGCAGTAATTCACATTTAAATTTTTCTCATATTTTCATTAATATTTTACAAACTTCAAATCCGGTTGCTATGAAATTTGGGTTTTAGAAAAAGAATGATAACGAACATGTTCTTGCGAAATTTTGCTTTTCCCCATGTTTCATTTCTCGATCGATAAAAATTACTTTACTTGTAAAATCATAGAGAATTCAATCAAAAATGAAAAGAAGTGAGTCAGAAAAGGCTTTGTTGTTTGATGTATGTCACTGAACTATACTGTTTGGCTCTTTGAGTGATTTGACAAAATTTTGTTTTCAATCCTTATTTAACAATTTCAGGAAATAAAATAATCTCATATAATTTTCTTGTGGATTCTATTTTTTTATAGAGGGTGTCTCAATAAGAGCGCAAGATTTCAGTGTTCAATAAAACATGGTTTTCTGTAGCAAAGTATTGAAATATTTATTGATTTAGAAAATATACATTTGGGAATTATGAAACAAAATATCTTGTAAATAGGCCACGGCTTTGCTGGCATATGCGTACTTTTTTGACGAAATTTTCAATAACGTTATTGGATACAGGTGGTGGTATTTCATTGATACAGCGTTTAATTTCGACTTTCAAAGCTTCGATGGTTGCAGGCTTTTTTCATAAACGTTTGAGTTCAGATAAATCCACAGCCAGAAGTCTAAAGGCGTTAAATCGCAAGATCGTGGGGGCCAATTCTGGTCACCAAATTGGAAAATGACACGACCAGGAACAAACTGGTGCTAGATCGTTAATGTTTTACGGGCGGTATGACATGTGGCATCGTCCTGCTGAACCACATATCGTCAGGATCAATAGCTTCCAAATGAGGCACAAGAAACTGTGTTATCATAGTACGATAACGTTTCTGCACTCTCCGTTACTGCATTACCTTCTTCCTTTTCGAATAAAAATGGTCCAATTATTTTTCTAGACCATAATGCACATCATACACTGACCCGATGCTTTGCTTTCTGATGAATCATTCGTGGATTTTCTAAGCCCCATTTGCGACAGTTTTGCCTATTAACGAAGCCATCGAGATGAAAATGGGCCTCATTACTGAAAATGATTTTGTTGCAAAATCAGCAGGTTGCTCAAGGATCCAATTGCTGAATCCCCTTCGGTGTTCATGGTCTACTGGCAGAAGTTGTTGAGTCAGTTGGTTTTTGTAGGCATGCAGCTGTAGATCTTTAGTGAGAATTCCCTGAAGAGTTCCTGTTGTAATGTCTAATTCTTGTGCCCGATGGCGAATTGACGTCTCTGGCTTTTCTGTCACTCTCACGAACTGCCGTTATCTTTTGTTTTGAATGACGTATCGTATGTTTCACATCACTGCTCCATGTTTACTAACTCCCATCTGTCAACTTTCGATCTGTCACGTCATAATCGTGTGACATTATGACTGTCAAGCATGGCGCGCAATTCAAATCTTGCGCTCTTATTGAAACACCCCTTATAAATTCTCTAAAAATTTGATGACAAACATTCCAGATTAAGACATAACTTTACGAATTCCATCTTGAATCGGTTGTGGAGCATAAGCGGAGATCTAATCTTTCACGTAACCCGAAAGTAAAAAGTCTAAAGGTATTGAATCACAAGATCTCGGTAGCCAAATGTGATCACCACTTCGAAAAATAACACGACCTAAACTTTTCTGGCGAAATTGCGACTGTTTCGATGCTTGTGTAGTACGTAACGACGTCTTTTTGGAAGTAAACGTCGTCCACGTCAATATCTGCCAATTCCGGTCATGAAAATCATTAATCATAGCCTCCGAGGTGAAAATGAGCCTCATCATTGAAGATGAAAATCCGAATTTGAACAATTTCGATGCATTGTTGAAGCGTGTATCGTTGAAGGTTAAGTAATGGAAAACTTGTTGGAAAACCCTTTATAATCGTTGAGATACAATTCAGTTTGAAAATGTTCAAAACTCGAGCCATTCAGTTAATGAAAAATGATAAAAAACTACGTAATTTCTTATTGTATTCCATTACAAAATATTTATTGCATTGGCTGAATCGAAACTACATCCTCGTAATTTCCTCGGAAATTTTCCAAACGCTACTTTGAATTTGCACGCACAAAAACCTGTTAAGGGCAAGGATGAGGCGCTAATATTTACATCCTCCAATTGAAACATTTTTTTGAAGGATCATGAAAGCGTAACCGTAAACAATTAGACGTGGTCGAAAACATGTTATTACTATGAGCACATAGTAATAATGTTTCATTTCCCTAAGCAGCAAAGTTTATGTAAGATGCTGAAGATAATTTCTGTCTATTGTGTACGGCAGATTTATGACATTGTCGATTAATGATGAGTATTACAAGGAATTCATTCATGATCCGAAATCGTTGGCAATGTACTCGTAAAAAGACGTCCGAATCATTTTGTATACTCTTTAATTATATCACTGAGGTAGATTAGCAACAAATCATTAGGTACCTGTCTTACTTATTTTCAACTGGGGTATTATTTGTTCATCATTGAAATACTGAGTGGAGAAAGTATGCATACAAATTGCTTGGGTCGATCAATTTAATCGTTTTCCACGGAAGGACTTCCTTTCCTGAATGTTTCGATGGACTGAATGAAAGCCGTTCGAAAGATGACTGTCCGAGTTCATCATTAGAACTTTTCAACCAGTCATGTTGCTTCTTGATATGGAATTAAAATATTCAATATAAGTTACACGCATAAATTTTTAACGCATTCTTCATCTCCGAAAAAATTTCAATCATTAATTATATTTGATTACACAAATTGCCACTAATAATTGTTACTCGCCATCAATAAAAAACAGTGTGATTGCCAGAAAACAGTATTTAAATGCTATTTACGGAATGAAGGGTTTTCCAATATGAATTATATAGTCTGTCTAGAAAGTATCCGGAATTTATTAATTTTCATGTTTAATATACTTTTTTTTGTAACATTCTAAGACAAAAGTAATGTTTAAAATAGGTTGGGCGGATAGTCGGTTATAGCCAAAGTTGCATGGCAGCAGGTATACAATTTATGGAATAATGACTCAACTAGACAAAAGAAAACAGGTATCGGGTGTCTTTTTAGAGCGATAGAACTTTAAATTGAAATAAAACACATTTAAATTAAGATTGAAGCAATTTTTTTTATATTTGAAAGATAATTTCATGACATTTAAGTTTCAAAGATAATTTCCGGCATATGTCCACCACGACTGGCTCTGAGGATTCACTTTCGACCAGACCAATTTTGGACCACTTTTTTGAGTAATTCAGGCCTCATTTCATCAATTATATGAGTTTTGTTGGCTTCCAAAGTGTCTCTTGTTCAGCATAAACCAATAACTCGACATAACCCCAAAGAAAATAATCCAGTGGAGTTATCTCGTATGATATTGAAGGCCGAAGAATTGGACAATTTCGCGAAATAATGTCATCGCCAAATCTTTCTTTCAATAAATCAATTGTTACGGTAGCAGTATGAGGTGCAGCGCCATCTTGTTGGAACCAAAACACTTCTGGGTCGATACCATTTAGATTTTGAAACAAATAATCATTGCTGAATTGTTTCAACCGTTACTATTTGGTAGTTGATCATAATTAAAACAAATTGTAGAAATAACTATGTTTTACTACCAATAAAAGATATATTACACATTTTCTTGTGACTCAAGTTTTGGGGAATGAACTATCCCATCATCAGACAACTGAAGACCTAACAGTGGTACAGAGGTATTTAAACAAAAATGATTAAACCTAGAGTAAAAAAGGGGGAGAGGCCTTCTAACGGATATCAGAATGTCTGCAATCGACAAAGGAGTTTGTTAAAACAGATGGTACTTATTAAAATTTCTCAAATATTTCTGGGGGTTACATAGCTCCGTACGGTCATCCATTATTTTCACGTTATTTTCATTTCATATCTCAAATATTTGAGATTTACATAGCTCCGTACATTCATTCATTATTTTTTACATAATTTTTATTGTGAACAAATTTTCAATATTTCAATAGATTCTAGGTAACACCAATAGTGGCACAGAGGTTCACATGCGGAACGTGATAAAAACCGGGTTAAAAAAGAGGGGTCTCTAACAGATATCGGAATGTCGGCAATCGACAAAGAAGGTTGTTAAACAGATGGTACCCATTTAAATATCTCAAATAAATTTTGGGGTTACATAGCTCCGTACAGTCATTCATTGTTTTTACATTATTTTGTTATATATCTCAAATATTTGGATTTAAATAGCTCCGTACAGTCATTCATTATTTTTTACATTATTTTTATTGCGAACGAATTTGAAAATTTCGATAATCAAGTTTCTTTTCTTTTGAATCTACATGTAAAATTTTCTTGAGATTTTCTTTTGTCGAAAGGAATTACTGTTTTCTAAAGAATGAGTGGCAAAAGTTGAATTGTTGTTTACTCTTCATTAAATTCATTTTATGTTCGTTAAAAGAGATTTTAAACAGATGTTACTTTACAAATATCTCAAATATTTCCGATTTACATAGCTCCGTACAGTCATTCATTATTTTTACATTATTGTTATTGTGAACTAATTTAAAAATTTCAACAGATTCTAGATAATCGAGTTTCTTCACTTTTGATTCTACATGTAAAATTTTAAGATTATTTATTGTGATGTATGAATGACCGTTTTCTAGTTATTTTTCATGAAACTCATTTTATGTTCGTTGAACCTCGTCTTGAAGGAACGTCCTGTTTGTCCTGTATATTCATTACTGCACGTAGAACAAGATAACTCATGAACTCCTGATTTGTGTATGTTTGGAGTAGGGTCCTTTGCGTTAAATAATAACAACGGTTTCAACCCCAATATAAGAGATAATGTAATTCGATAGAAACTGTCTAAAACAGCTATGAGCCAAACTTATCCCATCATAAAAACTTAAGAAAATAAAAAATTCATTTCCATGTCGTACTTTGGTAGCATAAGTCAAAAAGTGGCCAATAGTTTTTCAAAATCAGATGTCAATATTGCCTTCAAAACGCAAAACAAATTATCATCGGTATTGTTTAATGCAAAGGACCCTACTCCAAACATACACAAATCAGGAGTTTATGAGTTATCTTGTTCTACGTGCAGTCATAAATATATAGGACAAACAGGACGTTCCTTCAAGACGAGGTTCAACGAACATAAAATGAGTTTCATGAAAAATAAACAAAATTCTACTTTTGCCACTCATACTTTAGAAAATGGTCATTTCTTTCCCACAATAAATAATCTTAAAATTTTACATGTAGAATCAAAAAGAAACTCGATTATCTAAAATCTGTTGAAATTTTCAAATTAGTTCACAATAAAAATAATGTAAAAAATAATGAATGACTGTACGGAGCTATGTAAATCCAAATATTTGAGATATACAATGAAAATAACGTGAAAATAATGGATGACCGTACGGAGCTATGTAAATCCAAATATTTGAGATATACAATGAAAATAACGTGAAAATAATGGATGACCGTAAGGAGCTATGTAACCCCCTGAAATATTTGAGATATTTCAATAAGTACCATCTGTTTTAACAACCTTCTTTGTCGATTGCAGACATTCTGATATCTGTTAGAAGGCCCCTCCACCCTTTTTTACTCTAGGTTTTATCATTTTTGTTTGAATACCTCTGTACCACTGTTAGGTCTTCAGTTGTCTGATGATGGGATAGTTCATTCCCCGAAAATGTGTAATATATCTTTTATTGGTGGTAAAACATAGTAATTTCTACAATTTGTTTTAAATAATCATTGATCATCGATTTGTAACGAGCGCCATTCACTGTCACAGTAGCTCCAGCATCGTTTTCAAAGAAATATGGACCGATGATGCCTCCAGCGTGTAAAGCACACCGTACAGTGCATTATTCCAAATGCAATGGAATCTGCAGAACTTCTTGAGGATTATTTTCAATTCATATACGGCAATTCTGCTTATTGACATAGCCGTTCAACCAGAAATGAGCTTCATCACTAAACACAATTTTACGATAAAAAAGTGGATCAATTCAAGCTATTCAAAGGCCCAATCAGCAAACAAATGTCGCTTATTATGGTCAAGTTGCTTCAGTTCTTGAACCAGTTGGATCTTGTATGGGTGTAGACCAAGATCTTTACGCTAAATTTTCCATGTGGTAGATGGACAGAGTTCAACTTGTTGTAAACGTTGACGAATAGGCAAATCTGGATCATCATTAACATTATGACTTAAATCAGCGATAGTTTCTTCTGTACGTACAGTTATTTGTCTTGTTGTGGTTGTTGCATCGAGTAGAGAAAATGATGTCCGAAATCTATCGATAGTTAGACGAATAGGCTACTCTGATGGACGATTATGTAAATCATAAATTTAACGAAGTACTGTATAAGTTTGGCACTGAGTTTGAAGATAAATTTCAACAATTTGTTAACGTTGTTGTGGCGTGAGTCTTTCCATGATTATTTGTCAATGCTTACTGAACAAAAATCTCAAAACAACATGGCTTCTACCTTCTGTCAAATCACAGTTATCCCTATCGAAAGTTCTATCACTCAAAAAAAAAAACACCCGATACTTATATTTGGGGACCTCTAGACTAGAAACCAATCCATCTATTTTTTTTTCAGATAAACGTTTGGACGCTGATATTTCTCTGCATCGGAAAAGCGACAAGTACTGAAACTGAGGCAGCAGAAGATCTAGTCCAATCGGAATCAAAAGATGGAACATTAGAAATAATAAAACAAATCAAAAAAGTGAACAACGATGGCTCCTACACTGTTGGATACGAAGCAGATGATGGCTCGTTCAAAATTGAAAGCAGAGATGTACTGGGCAATATTAAGGGTACATATGGTTACATCGATGATGCCGGCAAAATTAAAAGAGTTTCGTACAGTTCAACGAACTCAACAGATATCGTACATCACGTTGAGGGGGACTCGGCAATCCAAAGAGCTCCCAAATTCAATCGTACTTTCGTTTCTTCAACCACTAGTCGACCATACCACTCGTCCACTTCTTCAAGTATACAAAATCTGGTGAAGAAAAAGCACAACACAGTCAGTACCACCAGTAGTCCCTCGTTCAATAGCGACGAAGACACAGCAATCAAAACTACAACAAGAACACACTTAGTTTATGCTACAACACCACGCAGTCGATTGCTGTTGAAATCAAGTGAAGATTCCCAATCGAATAAACAGGAAGGTCAGTTGGTACGCCCAGAAGAGTTGGACAGGCCAACAGAAATTCCACTTTTTCGAAGATTGGCAACGAACCATCCTACAGTTGATATCAAACCAGTAACTGAGGAGCCCGAATTGAAAAGCAATATTCTTAGGAGACAGTTACCAAGGGAAAACGATTATGATCCACATCAACATGTTCACACTTTACAACAATCTATTGGTAGCGACTCTCCGGATGTTTACAGCGCTTCAATGACTACAGGAACTCCTAGACCTCTTTTTACGACAACGTTCCGTCCAGTCAGGCTCTCAACTACCACACAACCAGTTAGAAGAGCTACAATAAGATATCCTAAAAATCTACAAGCATCGGCGCATCACAAGGAAGAAACTACTCCATCAACAGAACAGGAAGAATCCAATGAGCAGCCAGCAGTTTCCGAAACCACACCAACTGCTGTTCCAGTTGTACAGATACCTGCAAACAGGGCTCAACAAGAAACTCTTGTAGCTATAAGACATCCTTACCAAAGAAATACTGTACTGGTTCCTCTTAGTCATCTTCAGAGAAGACTAGTTCCCTTTGCTTCTCCCCGCGACATTAATGATAATATTCAGGGATATGTTCCTCAACTAGAGCAATACGCAGGAGAACCTACAACGAATCCTGCTTACAATCATGAAGCACCTAGAACCGAATATGCTAGAAGATTGCCATCTCCTGCTTTGAGACCAATGCCGGTTCAAATAGATGAGAACGGTTATGTTAGGGAGTATCCACAGCAATCCTTGCAGCAGAAGTTTGTAGCTGTACCTTTTCCACAGAGATATGTACAGGAAGTTTCGAGCAACAGCATTGAAAATATTCAACCACCCGTTAGTATCAGAGACTTTCAGATTATTTTGCGTCAACTGGAACTCAGGCAGAAGCAGTTAGAACGTCTTCATGAGCTCACTGATCCCAGAAGAAATGTCGAATACCCACAAAAACGAAATTTTGAACCCAACCAGTTTTATAATCGTTTTGCAACAAATAACGATCAAGGCTCCACAACCTTGTTCATTCCAAATTCTGATATACAAAGAAGAAGACAGTACGATTCAATAAGAGCTCGTCCACTTCAAGATCGACAGAATCAATACGAAGATGAGCAGTTTGCGCAATCATACGTACCAACAAAACGAGTGGCAAGACTTTTGCAGAATCCAGGAGAACAAGGCAGTGGAGAAGAGTATCTTCCGGTTGATATTAGAGAAATGCTATTGTTGAAGATGCTTCAGTTAGCTATAAATCCAGCATTACCGTCTGATAACGCTGAATCTGAATCTACGACTACGCCAATTTCCTATTTCAAGAAGGATCCATCACGAAATGTTGAAATTTTGGGTGAAGAACAAGAACAATCAAGAAGACCTTCTAGAGTTAAGAGATTCAAAGAATCCGATGATTTAGAATATACCGATTAAGGAGAACTGAAACCACAAAGAAATACTATTTTTATATATTTTTGTATGTATATATGTTTTAACTGATTAATTTATTTTCAAATATCATGAAAAAGAGATATCTTTATTCTACGTAGGTTGAATTTCTAAACTTATTCAAAGAATACCTTTGAGAGCACTTAGGTTTACTATCTATATCGTTGTGAAGCAAGTTGAGAGTGAAAAAATTTACTTTCCTTCAATTAAATTTTTTTATTTCACTTTTTCAACCAGCATAGAGCAATTCAATATGAAATGTGAATGGAAACACCACAATTTCCACCATGTATTGTTCTCCCAAGTTGCATAATAAATATAATTGTTGACTACCAAAGATGTGAACTGAATTTGTGAGAATTCTGTTCTTGACGTTTCCTAACGAGAAGAATGTTCTATTATTTTAATAATAAAACAATAATAAATATACATGAGTTTATTTCTTAAGTGATTTTGTAATTTGTTAATCTGCAGCTGGGAAAATTGTACCACATGAAGTTGGAGACAACGACTCAGCAGTGCTTTAATTACTTTTTAAGCGGTTCATCATCTGGAGCTTGCGTAATTAGAAATGAAGCCATTGAAACCTTTTACTCATTCATTCAGAATTTTCTGTAACTGTTATGTCGGTTGAAAGAAAAACCTATTGTATGGGGTTACATTCGTGTCTGATTATTTTCATAGACCATTTCTTCACGTTTATTTTAGCACAAAATTAATCCTGAACATTAAATCGTATATGTTGATAGATACGTACTGTACCCATAATCATCTGTCGGCTTTCACCAAACATACAAAATTAGTTTTTATACTCACTTATAAGAACAATACTGTCTCTTTTGTTTTTTGGATGGGAAACAAAAACGCGCCTTCAACTCATTCAGTTGCCTAAACTCGTCTCTTGACGGGATTCTTAATTAGATAAAATAACTTGTAAAGGGCAATTTTGTACATTAAAATCACCATACCGGGTGTTCCTAAATTGAAGGTAAAAATGAAGAGGGGAGAAAACACTTGCATAATTTTGAGGAAAAAAATTCCCATAAACATGGAGCTGCAAACGTTTCGTTTTCGAGATACATGGTGTCAAATTTTAAACTTTTTCAAGTTTTTTCTCAAAGTATCTGCATTTCACAATATATTCAACTGAAGTTTGGCACAGTTATTACAATTTAGAGTTAACACTATGTGACATTTCAATTTCGACTGCAAATCTACAGCGTGATACTTTTTTTGGAACACTGTCCCCTGTTTTACTCCAGAACTTTTATTTGGTGAGTCACTGTTAGTTTGAAAAATTGTAAAAAGAAGCTTTGTTGTTATACTAAGCTTTTTGGCCTCTTGTAGTTTTGTCGTATCTGTAACCAATTTCGAGAAGAAATTTTGAACGATTTTCTCGAATATGAGGAAAACAAATGTTAACTTCAGCTATTTTATTGATTTACACGACAATTCTGTCGTCATACCATGACATCATCAGGTGAGTATCAAAACTGAGGTATACAATGCAAAACATGACCTTAAACACACAGCTCTGGTACAAAAAATAGAGGGGTGGAAAGAGATGGTTTACAATCAATGAAAAATATTAACTAGGGGGGATCTGTTTAAATCTATTTGATCATTCAATAAAATTTGTCATTTATTATATCTATTGATATCTAAAGTTTCTAACATATTCAGTTTGTGACTTTTGTTTGAGATATGTAATATTTCATAGTTCCTATTAAAATTATGACCAGTCTCTAACAAATGGTTGGCATAAGTTGAATTTGGTTTATTATTAATATAACATTTTTCATGTTCTAGTATCATTGTTTGGAATGGCGACCTCACATATGCACCTAATCACTATTATGTTAACCTGTAAACTCCTGATTTTTTTGTTTTTAGGAATGACGTCTTTATTATTTTTTGTTAAGCTGCCTAAAAAAGTAATGGTTCTAAAAGAGATGTTACAATTTTCTTTTTTCTTTAAATATCTAGTAATCTTCTCAGACTTTTGCCCTATGTAAGTTAATGAAATAATTTTTTTAACTTACATAGGACAAAAATCTGAAAAGATTGGTAGATATTCAAAGGAAAAAGAAAATTATAACATCTCTTTTAGAATCAGGTATATTCCTATAGTGTTTAAAAGAGTAAGATCGTCCATAAGAAGAATAGAAGGTTGTATAAGGGTTGTTATTTGGTTTTTCTGTTATGATTAATTTTTGAGTTTTACGTTTCTTTTAGTAATACATTTTTTCTGATTTTACAAGTTTATCGAATCTTCATGAATCATGGCTGCAGATCGGCAGAATAACCATAAAACTAATAATGAATTCATTCCCCGCAGCTTTAAACTGGATTTTTATGACAACTTATATTTCTGAGGATTTCGAGAAAATGTTTCAAATTTTTTTCTCGAAATCGATAGCAGATACGACAATACTGCAAGAGACCATAAAGTTAATATAACAAAAAAGCTTTGTTTTACTAACACTGACTCACCAGAAAAAAGTTATGGAGTAAAACAGTGGATAGTGTTTCTAAAAAACTATCACTCTGTAAATTCGCAATTAAAATTGGCATGTCATATGGTGTAAACTCTCAATTGTTACAACTGTACCAAATTTCGGTTGAATATGTTGTGAAATGCGGATACTATGAGAAAAAAACTTGAAGAAAGTTCAAACTTTAACAGCCGAAATCGCAACGTTTGCGGTCTCATGTTTATAGAACTTTTTTTATAAATTATTCAAGGAATCTCCCCTTTTCGTTGGTACCTCCAATTTAGGAACGCATGTTATTTTTTAAACAAAAGTATAAGGTTTTTAATTTCTACTGAGGACTATTCTATTATTTCAGTGAAAATATATATTAACTATTTGAATAACCATACTAATCTATCATATACAATGGTAAGAGGAACAGCGAAAATTTCATTCCAAAACCGACTCTAGTCTTGAGGGTTCTTCAACGGCTTCCATTTCGGATTGAATATCACCTGGTGCATTCCAATCCTGAACAGAACCACTTCCAAAAGCCATGAAGAATGCTGCTGTAGTTAATAATACCGCAGATGAAACCCCAAAAACAAGTCTCCACCAGCCTGCGAACTTAAAACCAACCAGTTATAAAAATTAAAATCTTTACAATAGGTTGGGGAAAAAATCCATATTTTTGCGTGAACTTCAAGACTTTATTTAACATGTCTCGGATTTACGATTGGGGTAATTTGCTGTTATAATATCGAACAATAAACACTATTCACAATTTTAGTCACGTGGCTTGCATTTTTGTCTTTAAAAAAAATCTGCAAAATGAGCCGAATTTTCTCTTTGTTAACTTCCATTTTTAATACTCAGTATTTATTATTATTTATAGCGAGCAGGCGTCCGTCCACCGTACCACTGCGCACGCCCAGACTATTTTGGTTCACTCCTAATTTATATTTCTCAGATGAGATCTAGTTTTTGGATCAAACCGATAACCTTATTCGGGGGTATTTTTTCCAGTTCGCAGTGGGCTATAATAGCCTGACCAAAGACCTCAAATCTGATGCGACGCATCGCTGGGCACTCTGAGACGATGTACATGGCTGTTTCAGTGTCAAAACACAGCCTGCGTTCATCATCTTCAGGTAGACTGATTTTGTGCAAAGGCGCTTTCAGCCTGCAGTGACCTGTCATAATCCCGACAAGTATTTTGAGTTTAGTTTTGTCCAGACCTAGCGCTAGATCTACCATCTTTTGGCTGCAAGGAACGTCTTAGAATGTTCCAGGACTGGATGGCTCAGCCAGAAAAACTCTAGTCTAGAGTTCATTCTGCCTGTTATCGTCCGCTTAGCCATGTCATGTGGTTCCAGGCCTACCAGAGGCAGCGTGGCTCCAGCAAACGCCAGCCGATCTGTCTCTTCGTTACACAGGTAATTTCAGTAGCTCGGTATCCAAACAAGAGTGATTCTGTTATACATACCAAGCTTGTTTAAATCCGTGCCGCAAGACTGTTTCCGAAATACAATAGCTGGATTCTAAAACTATTACTGAATATCTTGATTTTGCCGTTTTATCATCAGATCCGCCGCGGTCTCAGTGGCAAATATTTCTGTCTGGAATATGGTTGCGTATTGACCGAGACTCAATGAGATGACTCTCGGTTCACTCCCATAGACTCCCGCTCCCGTCTATGAACAAGCCAAGGTTGGCCCCCAATAAAACAATCTCAGCATGCTGGGTCCACTCGTCCCGGCTGGGGACGATTACAATGAAATACGGTTCTTGGCTCGTAACTTTTGACATCAGATCCGTGGGCATTGAAAGGGTGCTGTTCGTTAGAAGCTCTTCGAGCAAGCCTAAGCCTTCCATCATTATTGCCTCCGGTCTGTCGATCGCCAATTGATGTAGTTTGTACGTGGTTCGTTCCGCCTCCCTCTGCACGAACAGATGCAGGAGTGGTAGATTCAGTATGACTTCATGGCTGCCGAGAGTGTGGTGCGAAACGCACCTGTAATTGCAAGTCAAGTCTGTCTCTGTAGTCGTGTAAGCTTATGTTGGCCAGTCGTTTGTTGGCCCTTCTTCCACCACGCTACAGCGCCATACGTTACCTGTGGTCTAATTACCATAGTGTATAGCCAATACATCTGACTGGGCTTTAAATCCCAGGTTCTACCACAGATTCAACTGGAGGTCCAGAATCCCATTCTGGCTTTGTGACACACTTTGTCTAGAAGTGCATTCCAAATGAGAGTTTTATCGAAGACCATTCCCAGGTATTTTGCCTCATTGGAGAATTGTATTGTTTCACCACGGATTGTCGGCGGTTCTAATCCATCCAGCTTCCGTTTCTTACTGAATGGTAATACTCTGTAACTCACAACGTTTTGAATGGACTAAACCAGAAACAGCAACAAATTTTTTTGGTGTGAAATGTCATCTTGACAAGGAGCAAAAACCTGAAATTTTTTGATCGAAACTCTTCAAGACCTCGAACACTATAGCCATCTATCGAAAAAATAATGGATTTATTTGTTCCCAACCTTTTATTTCCAGGGGACCCAGACGAAAAAAAAATTATTTATGAATAACTAATTACTCACTGATCCATGCAGACCTTCCGAAACAGTGTAATTTGCTGCTAATAGACCAACTGCTCCGACAGTTTGGCAAAGGCCAAACACGGTTCCTGAAAATTTTTATTAATAGAAGCGTTTTCCAGTTGCTGTGACCTGAAGGGTTTTCCACTAAGAGGTTTCATTTTGAATAGCCTGGTCATAGCCTGGTATTTGAAGCTGCAATCTTTCGATATTTGGCAAATAAAAAATAGGTCATTACTAAAAATGGAAAGATTCATTCCCCAACAACGTAATGAAATTGTTAAAATTTACTACAGAATGGTGAAAATTTTCAACTTGTTTCATTGTGGCCCATATCTGGGGTTTTAGTTTGAAACTCGACCAAAACATAATCTTCTAAGATAGGAACACGGTTCAGTTCTGCAAAACGATCAAGCTCAACAGCAGGAAACTCATCTATGTCCATGTCATCATTCTCATCTGCATATTCAATGTCACTATCATTTTCTTCTTCGTCCTCTGATCAATGAACGTTCATTGCTCGTACAACAGTTTTACTTTTTGGTTTTGCCTGATGCATGCACACCCTCCTTTTGACTGACTTTTTTCTGGAAATTGAAATCGATTTCTTCTCGGCAATGGCTTTCATTTCTGGATTGCTGGTAGCTATCATACTCTTGCCTTTATTTCTTTGCTTTCGATCAGTTTTTCGTTCTCTTGCTTCTGGATACCCACGAAAATCTTCAGGAGATAGGAAAGCATTACTTGGACCAGCTACAGGATCGAGAAAACTGGTGACTTCATGGTTCAAAACGACTCCCTCTTCTTCTCGTGGAAGTGAACTATTGAGGGAATCCCTTGGCACTGCATAACCAGTTGTCTTAGTTGGTTGATCATCAACAATGGCAGGAGGCGGTTGATCAGTCACATAAAAAGTTTGAATCATCGAAAATATCCCGGTCACTTTTCTTGAATCCTGCAATTGTGTTAGAAGGTATTATACTTTTCTGCTGAGCCGTGTTCACGAAAGAAGCGGTATTATAGATTGTAGCAGTTTAACCAGGGTTCTGCATCATCCACGACTCAAAGGCTGCATTATAATAAGTTTTAAACGGCCCAAAAACACCAACATCCAGTGGTTGCTAGATGAATGAGGAGGTAAAGTTAACACTGAGATGCTATTCTCTTTGCACAGTATCAGAGCTTCCAGAAACAAGTGACTTTCTACATTATCATAGATTAATAGGGCGGTGTTCTCTTTAGAACTGCAGGTGTAACGAATGAAATGATTAATAACGTCAATAAATAGTTCTGCTGTCATCCAACCTCTAGGGATACCTAATCCCAGAGTACCTGGAGGTGCTCCTAGAGTCATGTGCTTCTTGAAATGCACACGTGGAAAAACCATGACTAGCGGAATAGTGCTACCAGATGCAGAAATGATCGACATTGTGGTGACGTTAGTGCATTTTTCTCCACTTTTACTTGCTTTACGCCCTTTTCAGCTACTATTCGTTGAGGTTTCTGTACAGTTGATGTGGCCGATTCGTCCAAATTGTTCCATCTCCAAAGTTTGAGTATTGTTCATAGAGAAATTCCAAGTTTTTGAAGAAGACATCTACATTCTCTTTGGTGATTAAAATAACACGAGATGAGCTGCAAGCCTCAGGGGTTCTTTGGGTGAGTGTGGGATGTCTTTTCAAGGAACCGTAAAACCGTCTATACCTGCCATCTGTTTCTCTTCCCATGATGTAGGTCATGGTATTTTGTTCATCATTGCTATTTCGTATGCAACTCATCTGCAATCTTCAGCTGGTAGATCATGGTACATTCTAGAGCACCTAATGAGATAGTTTTTCAATGTATCCTCCTGCTTTTGTGTGAAAACTATTCTTACTGCGTAGTTAGGCGCATATTTCATATCCTACTCGTATTTTTTCAATATCAAAATGAAACCTCTCATTGGAAAACTCTTCAGAAGTCATAAAGAGGAATGATTTTCCCCCACATTTCAAAATTGATAACGGCACCCCCTATTTCACTTCCCTTCCACGACCTCTTTCCACAATGTCAGCGACAAATCGAATTCAATGGCCATCAATACCTACCGGCAAAATTTGGCGCGATGTCGGCCGCACTGGAATAGGCGCCGGCTGGTGTTGCTCCTGTCAACGCAAGAGCTGCTGTATAGAGTGCTGCCGGTGCGGCAGGATCGCAACCAGTATATCCCAAAACAAAGAGGAGAGCAGCGGGAGGGAAATGAGCTGAAAATGGAAATGATATAATACCAGTTAGCCCACATACTTCAATCAGAAACTTTGTTAATTTATAGCTCAGCCATTCGCGCAACCCAGATTTATTCGGCTTTTCCATATTTAAATTGGGAAACTCGGAGGAACTTCAAGCGAAATATGGTTATCTTTACAAGATTACTTTTCAATTATTCCGCGATTCGAACAATTCTCTCTGGAGTCAGTGTGACCAAATTAACCAAGTTTATTTCAGTAAAGAGTGATGCAACTTCATAAATATGTTGATGTAGTTTATATTAATATACGATTTTCACGAATGCTTTGAGTATTTTTATAAGATCGTGAATATCGAACCAACAATGAACCCAAGCCTTAAGAGAATAATTAAACAACCACAACAAAGACATCTAGATACCTACTCCATTAAAGATCACACAGAGAAATAGAGGAACAGAAAGGAAACACATATTGGAAGACGATTAAGAAATTATCCAAATATAAGAGAAGCGCTTACACACTTGTCTATTATATTTCGTCAATCGTTTTCTTCTTCTAGGCTGCTATTAGCTTGGCTGTCTGCCTCTGTTACGCCTGTGTTCAAGAAGGGCGCCAAGTTTGATCCTAAAAATTACAGGCCTATTCGTCTGACGTCATCTATTTGCAAAGAGAGTTATATGTGAAGCCATCTTAACCTTTGCAGTCACCAACATAATTCTGCCTGAACAGCAGCATGGTTTCTTACCTGTGTGTTCCATTTTAACGAATCTAATCTCTCGTATAAATGATTGGACTAAGGGTTGGGACTCTGTCATCTACTTGGACTTTGCAAAGGCGTTCGATCGTGTACCCTATAGTCGACTCCTTAATAAGCTAAAACATCTGGGTATTAGAGGTGATTGACTGTCGTGGATAAATCATTTTTACACGGCAGGACTTTTCGGGTATGAGCTGGAGATAGCCCATCCTCAGGTGATGGCCAAGTGACCAGCGGTATACCTCAGGGTACGGTCATCATCTTGTTTATATCAGATCTTTCACCTTATATGAAAACGAGCTGTGCATAACTCGCCGACGACATAAAACTTTATAATTTTCCTCTTATGTGCACTAAGGCTCTACAAGATGACCTAAATACACACCGTCAAAATTCTTGCCCCCCCTATCAACTCTCAACTTGCCGAATGTAACATGACAATTTTTTGTGTGTAGAATCTTCACTATCTTATCACTTAAATGAAAACAACAAACCAGCAGAAAATGTTTCAAGTTCGGGAGAATACAGATGTATTCGAAAATAGACAGTTCTCAATAACGAGAGTATTAATATTGAAAATATTTCGTGGAAAATGCCAGGACATCCAATTTCTCAGTTTGACCGGACAAGAGTAGTAGCTCTACATCAAGAAGCTTTGTCGAACCACCAGATTGCACAACGTTTGAATATTCTGCGGACTTCAGTAAGGCGCATAGTGGCCCTTTTCCTGGAAACCGGCAGCGTTGTCGATCCAGAGTTACATCTGCAATATCCCAAATTTTACTCGAAGAAATCGAACGGTATCAGTAATAGCCCTTCGAAATCATTTTTTGAGGACCTATAGACGTGTAGTATTAACCAGTATTATAAGGATATTGTTGCATTCCTCAAATTTAAGGGCAAGAAGACCTTTAGGAGTCCCTCGGTTATCACCTGGACATAAAGCTACCCGTCGCAATGGGCAGAACATCACCAAGACTGGCTTTTACCACAATGGCGCAACGTTATTTTTTCGGACGAGTCACGATTCGGTTTACAAAGAAATAGTCGACGAGAAAGGGTTCAAAGAGGTCCAGGCAGACTAGAGCGACTCAATTTCGCCCGGGAAGTTGTGCCCTTTCAAAGCGGATCAATAATGTGCTGTGGGGTATAATGTTCAGTCGCCGTATCCCTCTTATTATCGTTGAACGAACAATGACTGGTGCCATCTAAGTATAAAACATCACTGAACCAATCATTGTTCCTCTGTGCAATGAATTTGGGGAAAATTTCATTTATCAGAATGATAACGTCCCACCACATGAAGAGTTCAAAGCATTCTTCAAAAGAACAATACACAGAGAATGAACTGGCCAGCAAACTCACCAGACATTAATCCAATTGAGCACGTATGGGATTACCTAGGGAGAGCAATATCCAATCGCCAAAACCCACCTTCAACTTTTCAGGAATTGTTTAGCCCTTCAGGAAAATTGGAACGATATGCCTGAAAATTTCATTATTGACTTGATTCGTGGGATGCTTTGGCGTATTGGGCAGTTGATTGAAAGAAGTGGTGGTAATACGGGCTATTGAATTTGGATTCAGTTGTGGAATAACTATAATTATTGAAAAATAAATAATCGATAAATTTAGATTTTCTCAATTTTCCTAATTTGTCTCATCCTGCGTAAAGCAAAGAGTAACAAACAAAGATTTTCTATCAAATATATTGTAGTTGGAATAGAGGAAAATATTCATCTCATTTCCAGAACATAGATTGTTTATTTCTTGAGAAACCTAGGGGGCCAAGACTTTTGACGATGTATGTACATTGAGTCGATGGTGTGAAGAATGGATGTTGTCCCTTGATGTATATAAATGCTGCGTGCTTCACATAGGCAATAAAAGCCCCAAAATTAACGATTTCATTGAAAAGAGTTTGCTAAAAAGTGTCGACAAGCACTGTAATTTGGGAGTAACAGTTGCCTCAAATATGGCCCTGCCATATTGCAAATATATGCAGTAGAGCTAAGCAATTATGCTATCCTTTATATAAATCGTTTCATGGATAGATGCAGTTTAAAAACGTGCAAGCTATTGTACTCCACATATGTTCGTCCTATAATGCAATTTGTCAGTCCAGCCGCTGGCCTTCTCTTATGAGTGATTCGGAAGCATTGGAGGCTGTTCAACGTACTTTTACTGGGCTGCTATATGGTCACCACCGGCCTGATTATGACTGTAGACTTCAACTTTTGGGCATCTCAAGATTTGCATGACCTTATTATAACCTACCGGGCACACCATGGATATACTGATGGTTGTCTACAATCTTTATTCACTAGGAACCGGAATCGTTTAAAAGGTCACGAATTTAAGCTTGCCAAGGAAGAATTTAGTCCATCAAAATTTCCTACCCAGTAGGATAATTGATACAGTTGGTGCGCCTTCTGTTAATGAGTTGAAGGATCGCTATGACAATTGGTTTTCAAAACATTATTACCATTATCCAAAATGAATTATACTGTTTGCTTTTGTTTACTTTTTTTGTTTATGAGTTTATATGTTCATGCCTCGACTGTTGTCTATATTTAAATGAATAAATAACACACATAACCTCACGAACTCATTCCAAGTAAATAGTAGAACTCTAACAACCGATAAAGAGATCACGAAAGCCTTCAAAAAACATTTCCAGGAATCATTCAAGAAGCCGACCAACAAAGAGTTTGGTGAAACCCATCGAAAGGAAATAGAATACTGGTATTATGACAACTCTTCCCAGACCCAGCCAGATCCTGAATACCAACGACAGAAGATGAATATTACAAGGTCCTAAATCATAGGAAAAGGTATACTAATAACCATTGCAAAAGCAAATACAGATCACTCTAAAGTAAATATCTATAGACCTATTATACTGCAATCTGTATCGGAAAAAAACTTTTTGGAGACAGGATCAAACAGGCATTAGGAAAATTAATTTCTAAATACCAGTTCGGATTTCAAAACAAAACCTCCACAATCCATCCTCTATTAATTCTCACATCAAAGGTCCAATGAAATAATAAGAAGGGGAAAAATCAGCAGCCTTGTTTATGGATTGGATATAAAAAAGCTTCCGATAATGTTTGGCATGTAGGACCCATATATAAACAGATCCAACTGCCCAACCAACCTTATGGAAGTGATCCATCAAATTCTGACTGAAAGATTCATCCAAGTCAAAATCAAAAATGAAAGATCATCTCCATTTACACCGCAACGAGGTGTCCCACAAGGCTCAGCCCTTGTCATATAAGCACTGCTCGTATCAAACGACAGAGCAGTGCTTATGACATTAATTCAATTCCTGAAGTTAAAATATTAAATATAATTTTTTGAAATTAAATATGTAGAAGGCTAACAGAATATATTTGTAAATATTAAAATATTCAAATAATTTAATATACCTTCTATCAAGTATGAATCTCCATTTATTTTATTTTATTCATAATATATTTGGTTTCCTCAACATTCTTTATACAGATGGTCCTTGTGCTATAACAGAAGCCGTTTAATTGCCTTCTGTAAGATCAATGGTAAACCACAGAACTATTTGTTTCGAGTCAATATTAGACTCTCCATTTAAATGTTCAGTATTCATTTGCCAAAGACGCTTTCTGAATTGTTGAAGGAAAGTAAATATTTTTTGTTGATTGATGTTATGTTTTATTGAATACGATTGAGAACTGACGAAGCAATGTCTTAAAACTTGTTTTTTAGTAATGTTTCTACATATCTTGAGATTTTCTAAAAAGTAACTTAGTTAGATATCCAATAATATTGAATATTCTAAGTAATATGGTTTTATGATGAAATTCTTAAGATTATGTTGAACATTTTTGAAAGATATCTGTTTTCATAAGAGGGATAAGCAGAAACAAAATTTTGTCTACTCAAAATATTTAATTTATAGGATTTTTTCTATCAATTATAAACCTCCATTTAGTCACGTTTCAAATACCTGTTATCTTTGGAGTAAACTTTTTTCCCATTTCAACAAACCTTGAAAAAACAATACCACACTGCTGTATTTTTACAAGAATATTAAGCTTTTGACATAGTTTGGCATAATGGAACGAATACCGACGAAACAAACGCAAGAGCTTAAGAACTGAATTGCTTCAACTCTCACGTCTATGTCATCATACATTTTATCTTCAGTTACGTCTTTGGTATTAAATTTGTTTTGAATAACTAATTGAACTTCTTCTTCTAGCCGACCTCTTTATCTTCTACAAATTTTCACCTTTCAAAAAATTTATTTGGATGGTTGATCGAAAAGTGATTACTGTTCGAATCTTTTTTCATTTTAGTTGTAGTTACTTTCATAGGAAGAAACATAAAGCAAGTCATTTCGATAATAATAATAAAAATAAATAGTTGAAGCATAACTCACAGAAGTAAACTACTAGTTTTCTGGACGTTGTTGTTGAGACTATTGCGGATGTCCTTATATGATCTATTACTATTCCAAATGTAATAGCTGAAAAAAAGTGACCAATATGTGGTATGTACTGAAGGACGTCGTCCTGAAATAAAAGTGGAGAATTATATTAATGTCATGGAAAACATTCTGAATGCGCGCCACCCAGCAAAGCCAGGAGGAACATTTGAAAGATGTTCTATTCCGTACATATTGGCATCGATAGGCCTTTCAAACGAATGAAAAATTTCGATGCTATCTCGCACATATTCCGTTTTATTCATATTCAAAAATAAGAAGTGCTTAATGAAATACTTTCTATTAGGTATATAATATTAATAGGATATGACCTTCATATTTTCGTAGTTCATAGAAAAATACTTACATATCCAGTTGAAAACCCATAAACCAATTTCAAATATTTGGTAACTCCCAACATTAAAGTAGCATCAGCCCATTGGCTACCTATAACAGCGATACCACAAGCCCATGCAGGTTTTGACATTAACAGTCTTCTCCAAGGTAGATTACGATGTTCCTATAATTGGATAGGTAAGATAGATTCAGTTGTAAAATAAACACTGTTTTGAATAGAGTTTCATTTAAAAAAAAGAACAAGTCTTTTCTTAGATCTTAATATAAGTCATAGTAATAATAAGTTCAAATTCGACATTTTTAGAAAACCTACTAGTACTGATACCATAATCCATTCAAAATTCAGTCAGTCATGATGAATTGAAATGTCAACATTCCATAGTTTCATTCATAGACTTTTGAACGAAGTCAATTTCCCAAAAGAAGTCAATATAATTAAAACTATAGCAGTGAACAATAGCTATAGCACTGAAATCATTGACAAAATGATTAAAAAAAAAACTTACCACAATATTTGAAGAAAAATTTAGATCAATATGAATGATCCTTATGAAGAAAAGAAAATATGATTTTCAATGGTTTATATATCGGGTGTTTTTTTTAGAGTGATAGAACTTTTAATTGAAATAAAACACATCTAAATTAAGATTGAAGCCAAGGGTTTTCTTTATTTGAAAGATAATTATATGACATTTATTTTTTAAAAGTAATTTTCGGCATATGTCCACCACGATTAGCTCTGAGGAACCGCATTCGACCAGATCAATTTTGGACCACTTTTTGGAGTAATTCAGGCCTTATCTCATCAATAACACGAGTAATGTTGGCTTCCAAAGCGTCTATTGTTTTTGGTTTATCAGCATAAACCAATGACTTGACAACCCCGTAGAAAATAATCCAGTGGAGTTATGTTGCATGATCTTGGAGGCCAATTAATTGGACCATTTCTAGAAATAATGTTATCGCCAAAAACCTTTCTTTGAATAAATCAATTGTTACGGTAGCAGCATGAGGTGTAGCACCATCTTGTTGCAACTAAAACACCTCTGGGTCGATACCATTTAAATTTTGAAACAAATAATCATTGATCATCGATCTGTAACGAGCACCATTCACTGTAACTGCTCCAACATCGTTTTTGAAGAAATATGGACCGATGATGTCTCCAGCGTGTAAAGCACACCATACAGTGCATTTTTCAGGATGCAATGGAACCTGCAGAACTTCTTGAGTACTGTTTACACTCCATATTTTGCTTGTTTACAGAGCCGTTCAACTAGAAATAAGCTTCAACACTAAACACAACTTTACGATAAAAAGTGGATCAACTTCAAGTTGTTCTTGGGTCCAATCAGCAAACAAACGACGCTTATTATGGTCAAATGCCTTTAGTTCTTGAACCAGTTGGATCTTGTATGGGTGTAGACCAAGATCTTTACGCAAAATTTTCCATGTGGTGGATGCACAGAGTCCAACTTGCGAACGTCGACGAATAGACAAATCTTGCTCATCATTAACTCTATGATTTAAAGCAGCGATATTTTCTTCTGTACTTCTAGTTCTTTGTCTTGTTGTTGTTGTATCGAGTAGAGAAAATATTGGCCGAAATCTATCGATAGTTCGACGAATAAGCTACTCTGATGGACGATTATGTGAACCATAAATTTCACGAAGTGCTCTTTAAGTTTGGCAAATAGAACACTGATTTTGAAAATTAATTTCAACAATTTGTAAACGTTATTGTGGCGTGAGTCTTTCCATGATAATTTTTCAAAGCTTACTGAACAGAAATGTCAGAACAACATGGCTTCTACCTTCTGTCAAATCACAGTTACCCTTTCGAAAGTTCTATCACTCTGAAAAAAACACCCGATAAAAGGTTTCAGCAGTAGGATCTCTAATGGTCTTCATTAAATGTGAATTAATTCTTTAGCAGTAAATAGAAATAATTTATTTTTTATTGAACCATTTACATCTCGCTTTGGATGATTATACTGAAGGGATTCCTCAACAAATCTCCACCAGCAAAAGTACCAGCAGAATGCTAATCCTGATATGACATAACTCAGCCAGTCTCTTCCAAATGAGTGCACCAAGATAGTTCCGAGAATACCCACTATAGCGTATCCCAAATTAACAGCTGAAACAATAAAATATAATGAAATTTTATATCATCTGAATACATTCAGAAACAACCTATTCTAATTAACATGATTTTTTTATTTAGCATCTCAGTTATTTTCTCTATTGCATTAAAAACACATTCAGAAATGACCTAGTCCAACGAATATGAATTTGTCGATTTAACTTGTCATTTATCTACGTTATTTTAATGATCTACTATATAGGGTGACAGGAAAAACTTCGGAGAAAGTTAACTGTGTAATCTGAAGTAATCCCGATTATCGCACGAAGCCTTCAAAAATTTCAAGAAGCTTCTGGAGCTATGTATCGCCGCCAAAGGAAGCCACTTCGGAACTGCCTTAATGTATCATTACCAAATGTTTATGTTATTATTATTGGTTGTTGTTTCATTTAATTTCTTTTGTTTAACGAAGTTAAATGGAAGAAAGTTTGTCTTGTTACCCTGTATAAAACGCTTTTCTTGTCACCCTGTAAAACGAGAGAAAAAAATTTTCGGTAAAAAGAATTGAATTGAGTGCGTTGAAAAGTAAAACAAATGTTTTCCAACCAGAGCATCCACCATAATGAAGATATTCAATTGAAATTTCCTCACAAAAATAGGAGTTCAATTAACAATGAATCGAAAAAAAAACTATTGACTGATGAATCATTTACCTGAATATAGGCAGACGAAAGCACTCACATTTTTGGGTTTGATCCATGTGACAGCTATCATATGAGCCGCTGGCCATATAGCTCCCTGAAAGTGTATTATTATATTATACAATACTTTTAAAAAGACCAAATTTCTAGGGGAGAGCATACAAGTTATTTGCAACAAAAAATGTCAAATAACACATGGTCGAAATGTTGATGGTTATTTATCAATTCACAATTTCTTGATTTCACGACGTTTTTTGTCCTGTTGTTGTTGCATCGAGTAGAGAAAATGTTTGAATATTAAAAATTTGAATATTAAAACAAATTGAAATATGTTTATCTTCTACAATTTTAATTTAAAAAAAATTTTTATTCAAAAAACTTTTAGAAATAAATTTATGTCTAACAAGCACCGCTTACATTTAATAGACGTATATAATCAAAACTCAATATATAATGTCAAATGGAATAAATAACCCAACAGATATACGAAAGTGATTAAAATTAATAAATAAATATTTAAAGGAGACGAAATTTTGTTTCTGGTCTTACCGTTAAAAACACCATTTGCATTTTAAAAACACGAATACACTTAAAGGACTTCTCAAAGAATAAAATTTATTTGAAATATTTAATATATTTAAATATTCGAATAAATTATTTCAAAAATCTCTAAAAAAATGTGCACTATATCTTCAAAAAACAAATATAATTCTAGACAATCCCGTCTTCAGTCCTCTTTTAACATTCCAAATATCAAAATCAAAAACATAACCTATATCACTCACGTGTTAAAAGACTTAAGCTTCGAAATACAGATCAACTATATAATTCAAGATTGATCTATGTTCTAACAAAATCAAAGAACAGTGTGAGTTATTTTAAGGTTTATTTAAATTCATTGACATTCTATAATGAGATTTATTAAAGCCAAAATATAATTATATATTATATATAAAATAAAATATAAAGGCCTTTTACTTGATAGAAGAAATATAACAAAATTTGAATATTAAAACAAATTGAAATATGTTTATCTTCTACAATTTTAAATTTAAAAAAAATTTTTATTCAAATAACTTTTAGAAATAAATTTATGTCTAACAAGCACAGCTCACATTTAATAGACGTATATTTTGATTATATACGTCTATTAAATGTTAGCGGTGCTTGTTAGACATAAATTTATTTCTAAAAGTTTTTTGAATAAAAATTTTTTTGAAATTAAAATTGTAGAAGATAAACATATTTCAATTTGTTTTAATATTCAAATTTTGTTATATTTCTTCTATCAAGTAAAAAGCCTTTCTATTTTATTTTATAGAGAAAATGTTGTCCTAAATTCATCGATAGTTCGAGGAATAAACTGCTCTGATGGTCTATTATGTAAACCATAAATTTCACGAAGTGCTCTATAAGTTTGGCAAATAGAACACTGATTTTGAAAATAAATTTCAACAATTTGTAAACGTTGTTGCGGCGTGAGTCTTTCCATGTTAATTTGTCAATGCCTACTGAACAGAAATGTCGAAACAACATGATTTCTACCTTGTGTCAAATCACAGTTATCCCTAGCGAATGTTCTATCACTCTGAAAAACACCCGATATTTGGTTGGAAAATCGCAAACCGTACTCTCGAATCGCTGCGCGAGCATTTCCATTCGCGAATCCATAAATTAACAACATATCGCGATATTCGATGTTTGGAAAAACAGGCATAATTTTCTCGATTTTTTCCAGAATACTTATTATAAATTGAGTTAATTCGTTAGATTCAAGAAAACGTACTAATACCCAAAACTATTAAGCGACAGAAACTGTCAGAGCTCAAATTCAATGTTTACTTTGATATTCAATCACAAGGAGCTTCAAGATGGAGCAAATTTAGGTTTGGAATAGTTCAACTCTTCGTTGTTATCTTATTAGCCATGATATTATGGCAGAAGAAAAGCAGCTAGCACAAAAGTTTATATGTCATTCGAAAACACACTAAATGAGGTATATTTGCTGAAAAGAACACACGTCCATAATTAATAAATTTTCATCGATAAAACCACTGGAGAAATATGATTGATTTTGTTCATTTCAGAATCGTGATATTCATCTCATTACCACGCGCGCTATATGAATTTTTTGGCACACAGAACATCTTATCTTGTAGCAAATTTAATGCCGTTTCCATATATGTGGTCAAATTTGATGAAGCTACAAGAATAACTGAAGTATAATTGAATTTATGAAAAAACTTTAAATATTTCGTGAAATCATGAAATGTTAAATTGAAGAATAACCATCAACATTTCGAACATGTGTTATATGACATTTTTTGTTGCAAATAACTTCTATGATCTCCCCTTGAAGTTTGGCTCTTTTAAAAGTAGACACCCTGCATACATTCTTTACTAGAATTTCAAGCAAAACGCACACCTCACGTTATTTCGAACTATTCAAGTTGGATATAATTTCTCGGTTGGAAACAAAAAATCCCTCAAGCAATTCGAGATTCGGCCTGTGTGTTCTCGTTTTCGCGAAGATTCAAATTCTTACTACACTGAAATGAGGGGGTTGGTATGTTCTAATTAAAATTATCTTGCATACACTCCGAAAGTCCAAACAAACTTGTTAGGTATTTAGCTTTGATCTCTCGTAAAGATAGACAACATACCATGAAAATTCCCTGTATGATGCGTATAACGACATGACAGGGTGTGAGCCAAGAGGCAGGCACCATGACTGCTATTACCCCTGCTCCCAAAACTCCAACGCCAAACAGTCTTTCTGCCCCTACACGGGCGGCAATCCTGCTGGCAGCTAAAGGGGAAATGAGTGTTCCCCACATAAAAGCTTCACGTAGAACGGCTTCAGTTTCATCAGTTCTAGACATCGGAATCTGCAAATTAAACCAAATCTAACTATAATTAAATAATAATAATATAATAATGTGGATCTCGGTGGCATAGTGAGTGAGCATTGATGCTGGCTATGGTGCAAGATATTGCGGGTTCGAGTCCTGCTGCGCCCATGTGTATTTATGTACGTCAGAAGGTGGGGTATGGCTAATAACCACAGCAGTCAATGCCATAAGTTACAACAACAAAACAATATATAATAATGTGATTTAATTCAGAAATTCAGAAAAATAATTGAAACTTTTAACAACCAAAATCAATACAACAAAAGAATTTATACAAAAACAGCAATATGACCCAAAAACAGAAGATCCACGTTGTAGAAAACAATCCGCTTTTACCTTTCCATTGCGTCTTCAAGTACAAGGTGCCCAAAAAGAGTATCAGGTATTTGTTACTTCGACAAATCAAAAACTATTGAATATATATATATATATATATATATATATATATATATATATATATATATAGATATATAGATAGAAATAACTGAGATTTGACAGAAAGTAGAAGCCATGTTGTTTTGACATTTCTGCTCAGTAAACATTGACAAATTATCATAAAAAAAATAACGCCGCAACAACGTTTACAAATCGTTGGAATTTATTTTCAAAATCAGTGTTCTACTCGCCAAACTTATAGAGCACTTCGTAAAATTTATGGTTTACATAATCGTCCATCAGAGCAGCTTATTCGTCGAACTATAGATAGATTTCGGACAACATTTTCTCTACTCGATACAACAACAGCAACAGGACAAAGAACTGTACGTTCAGAAGAAAATATCGCTGCTGTAAGTTAAGGTGTTAATGATGATTGAGATTTGTCTATTCGTCGACGTTCACAACAAGTTGGACTCAGTGCATTCACCACAAGGAAAATTTGGCGTAAAGATCTTGGTCTAAACCCAGACAAGATCCAACTGGTTCAAGAACTAAATCCACTTGACCATAATAAGCATCGTTTGTTTGCTGATTGGGCCCTAGAATAGCTTGAAGTTGATCCACTTTTTCATCGTAAAATTGTGTTAAGGGATGAACCTCCTTTCTGGTTAAACGGCTATGTAAACAAGCAAAATTGCCCTAAGTTCTGCAGGTTCCATTACATCCTGAAAAATGTACTATATGGTGTGCTTTACACGTTGGATGCATCATCGGTCCATATTTCTTTAAAACCTATGCTGGAGCTAATGTTACAGTGTATGGTGCTCGTTACAGATCGATGATCAATGATTATTTGTATCAAAATTTGAATGGTATCGACCCAGATGTGTTTTGATTCCAACAAGATGGTGCTACACCTCATGCTGCTACCCTAAGAATTGATTTATTGAAAGAAAGATTTGGCGACAACGTTATTTGGAGAAATGGTCCAATTAATTGGCCTCCAAGATCATGCGACATCACTCCACTGGATTATTTTCTTTGGGATTATGTCAAGTCATTGGTTTATGCTGATAAATCAGAAACAATAGACGCTTTGGAAGCCAACATAACTTGTGTTATTGATAAAATAAGAGCTGAATTACTCGGAAAAGTGGTCCAAAATTGGTCTGTTCGAATGCGGTTCCTCAGAGCTAGTCGTAGTGGACATATACCGGAAATTATTTTTTAAACATAAATGTCATAAAGTTATCTTTCAAAAAAAAAAATGGCTTCAATCTTAATTTTAATGTGTTTTATTTCGATTTAAAGTTCTATCAGTCTAAAAAAAACTGTAAATAATGGAATTGTAGTCTATTATTATATCTCTTTATTCCCGTCGAAGAATGTTCATCCTAGAATTTGCCTACTAATTGATTAAAGTTCAATAAATTATCAACGAAGAATTCAAAAGTTTATATCAACATACCATGAAAATATTAAAAATATGTAAGAGACAGTATTTTAGTTTCCACAATAATGTTTACAATACAACAATTGTTTCTTCCGGTATCTACATTCTACTGACTGATGGTGTCCAGTATAACAGAGTTTGAATTAAGTTAAGTACGTGAAACAATAATGGAAGAAATAAGTCATAAAAATTTAGGGTGTTTATTGGAGTTTACCGCTTAAAAATGCCATTAGGGAAAAATATTCAGTAATGAGGATTTGTCAACGTCTTTTTGTATATTTGAAAGGATTTAACGGGCATTATACCTGTTGATTTCAAAACATTCTAAAAGTATTAATCTAGAACCTTTGCTTTCGACGTGGATAATTTCATAGTTATTATTGAAGTTATGCCTGAATTCCTTAAGATGATTAGCATAATTTAATGTACGTAATCCCATTCGTAACTTCTTTGGTGTTCTTGGATTCTTTTCTTGAATGATCTACCTGTCTGGCCAATGTATACTAAAGGGTCATCGTTGCAAGTCAACTTGTAAACTTATTTTCTTTAATTGTACGATTCTTCTTGTTTTTAAAATACTGTCTCTTATGAATTTTTTAATTGAAATGAGTTTACACCAAAAAAAGACTGAATCAATCAAACATATACCATGCAATATTCCAAGCAGTGTCATCCTACCTCGATATGTGGAATGGATCGCACAATATGTATGTCACTCTTATTGGTTGGTATTTGGCAGTATCTAGTAATGTAGCTGGTGTTTTCAACATATTCAGCGAATTCTTCGGCTGAATAACTCGCAGTCCTATTTGCTCTCAGTGCAACCGAAGCACTCTGTTCAACAATTCCACACAAGATGAAACCAAAAACGATGAAAATTATAAGTATTTGCTTCGATCCAAATTGACCTGGAAAAATTTGAATCTAAAAATATGGTTGGCGAAGGTTTTCATTAATTTTCTTTCGATACTAATTATCTACAGAGAATAAAAGTGAGCCATCTAGAATTTTCATTTTGAAATAGTTTTTATTTCGATTCTGGCAACACTTTTGTCAGAAAGTTAGTTAGTTAGATAATGACCATTTCATGGCCAGTAGATTTGCCAGATCTTAATCCCATTGAAAACTTATGGGGACTAATGAAGATAGAAGTTGAATGTGCAGCGCCAGGAGTTTTACAGTCCTGGACTACCATGACCGAAAATTATATAGGTTATCTAGTTTTGGGTGTACCTCGACCTTTAATGAAGTGTTTACAGTTGAATGGAGGTTATATAAGTAAATAAGATGAATATTTTGTTATTATTTTATAATTCAAGAATAAAAAATATATGCTAAATAATTACAGCTGAGCTTTGTTTTTGCCGGATATTTTCAAGACTATATAACCAATTTTTCTACAAAAAACCTCATGAATTTATTAATACTCTTAGCATATAATTGAAAAGTACGTTGGCTGAAAAATCAGAGAATTTTTCAGAAGGAATGAAAATATATTTGGAAAGAACTTCGAATATAGTGGCTACACATTTTGGGGTAAGCAGCTAACTTATCGTACGAGGATGTATGTCTAATGTTCCTAATATTCTGTGCTGGTAATTTGATAACATTTTTTTAATCAGTACACTCAAGTAACTGAAAGTAGGAAAGAGTCTTTACACTTATTTTAGAATAAGATTGCAAATAGAAAACACTTTTTTCTGGATTTAGGTTGGAAAAAGAAAAAAGATATTGAAGGTTTCTTCCAATAGATATTTCAGAACAATATGCTTTAATCATAATTCATCAATATTATATCATTCTTTAGCACCAGCTTATTCTGAATATTTCCTCAAGAAAAATATTTTCTGGTTGATTTCAATCACTTATGCACGTTAGATTTATTATTGAAAAAATCAAAGACCAATTTTATCGACAAAACTTCAGTTTCACTGTAATATAACATATTACGAATTATTCTATTCCAATTCTCAAAAAAAAAAATTTAAATTTCTGTGAATAGTGGAGAAATATTTATGTAGTTTGATATATTTGGAAATTTATTCACTCACTGTTAACAACTTTTGCTGCCTTTTGCACCTGGATGCTTCCCCTCTTGAAGGTGCCACTTAAATCCATTTTGAATAATATTTCACTCAATCCATCGCAATATACTTACTTGTTCAACCAACTACTGCCCTCGCATAGTCAAGAATTCCTTTTGCCTTCCATTATTAAATTTATAGAATAATTGCGTTGAGCATCGAGTCTCTCACTCAGCTGCACGTTTGTACTTCCTTCTATCTGTTCGACGCCCACAAGTGAGATGTTCAAAGATGTCTAAGCAGAATGCATACTGAGCACACTAAAGAGGCAAGCAGCGACGCATCAAACAATTTCAGGTTTATGGTGGTTTTCAAGGTGACATTTCACACTAAAATAATTCTTTTGTTGTTTTTTGTTTGGTTTATTCAAATGCAAGTCAGGTGGCTGAAATTGTGAATGGTGTTTATTGTCCCGATATTGTAACAGCTAGTTACATGCAATTTTGTTTTTGTTCATTTCCTTCAGTTATTTTTAATGTTCAAGATTCACCTCGTGCAGACTATGTTGTCCGTCATCGAAAATGTCGATAAAATCATAGAAACAATCGAAGTTGGCCGACATATTAGTAGTCGTAGCATCGCCCACGTGCTAAGGATAGACTATAAAATAGTTTCAAACCGAAAATATAAACAAGAACATTTTTTGCACTTCTCTGAGAAGCATTTTGCATAAAAACCTAGGTATAAGGACTTACAAAGTTCAACCAGTGCAAGAAGGGAAACCTCGTAACCATTCAATGTGTTTCCTAAGTGCTAAATGGGGTAATGATCGTTTGACTGTAGATTCGAAGTTCGACTTTTGAAGTTATATTTTGTAGGAACAGACCTGGGGATTTTTAATTTCACTATTCGATCAAGAAAATCAACGAGTTGGGTTGAGTTGGAGAAAAATGCTGGAATTTCACGGAAATTTCCAAAAACTAAACGGATATCATTATTTCACGAAAATGCATGACTCATTATTAAATTTAAATTATGAGTAAAGCAATATATAATACAAAATGTGCTACAGGATATTTTTCTTTTATTCTAGCTTGAACTCTACTCCCCTTCTCCGCATTTTACAGCTGCACCATCATAGGATTTTGCAATTAATTTATTAGGATTTTTAAATAATGGCTCACCTTCTCCTATGATTAAATGGCTAAGCGCTCCAGTAGTTTGTTGCTCGCTGGTAAAAAATCCTCAAAATTGTTCACGTTTAACATATCGAAAAATCAAAACAGTTGTTTCATCATGTTTCATCTGCCATGATACCTAGAAAATCGACAGTTTGAATTTCTGTCGACTTCCCTTTAAATACAGTTGCTCGCTCTAAATGATCCTTCGAGGTTTAAAAGCTTTTATTTGTTCGGAATGTGAAAATCTGTTTTTAGCTACCTCGTCATCATGAATCGTTACGTTTTTACAATATGCATTGTTCAGCTGTTCATGCATGTTTTTTCTTGGACTCGTAGAAGACACTTTGAAATTGAGGTCAGGCATAGGGCGACCATTGCGTGTAATTTTGAAATGTGTTTATATTTCCAAACTAAATCCATTTTTCATTTTACAAAACAGTATATTTACAAACAAATCGTATAGCATAGACAAACTAGCGATCCTGGCAATTCGAGCAATTTTGAATGCAGCCCAGGAAGCTTACGTTGAAACCTGCATTGAAAATATTCTGCCTGGCAGATCCTGTACAATATTCTCCATTGTGATTGGTTGCCTCAAGGTCAAAAACCGTAAGTTGAAGAGCTGTGCCGAGACGCTGAACTAGTAAACAGACGTAGGACGAATGATATAATACAAGTAATCCAACATAGGCTTTGCTCTCGAGTAGCGAAGCTGTATAAAAATAGCATTAATAAAATAACCAAATTATTCATCTTGTTTTTTAAAATTATATGAAATGATTAAACACAAAAATGTAACAAAAAGTGGAAAGCTACTGCTTGTAACCATCTTCAGTTCTGAAGTCCACCAGAACGTATTTATTTAATTTTACACTTAAATAGTCTATTATTTATTTTTTATTCACGTTCTTTACTTGTAGGAAATACATCTTTATGATTGAAAGTAAAACTACTTCATTTCTACTAATTTATTTAATTTCACAACAATTATTTCATCATGACCAGTTTCAGGAGCACCGCGTAAGATTAAAGAAAACAATTTAAACTCTTTTTTGGCCTTAGGACGACACAATTCGCGCCCGGGGTTTCGCAAATGAAAGTATGTCACAGAGAAGACAAGGCTACATATCAAGGAAACCAAAAAAAAATCCCTATAATGACACCTTTACAAAAGGAAAGAAGGATAGAATTTTCTCAACGTTTTCAAGAAGATAATTTTAATAATGTCTTTATATCTGATCAAAGTTGTTCCCAATTTGGTGGAAATCACTTAAACATCCTATCAAAACAACCTGTTACTTCTCAAATTTCCCACCAAACTAATGGTTTGGGGCGCAATATTTCAGTGTGGTGCTATCCTTTCTGTATAGTTGATGGTTCCATTAATAGTGGAAAGTATTGTGGCATTCAAAACGATATTCTCCTTGAAACGGCGCATGCTTTATATCCACAGGGGTGGCGTTTTCAGCAGGATAGTGGAAGATGCCAGCCTATACTCAAGCTTGGATGCAAGAACACCAAGTGACAATCATTTCATGGCCAGCAGTTTCACCAGATCTTAGTCCCATTGAAAATATATGGGGACTAATGAAGATTGAAGTTGAACGCACAGCGCCACGCAATAAAGATTATTCAATTAAGTCAGTTTTACAGACTTGGACTACCATAACCGAAAATTATGGAGGTGATCTAGTTTCGGGTGTACTTCGACCTTTAGTCAAGTGTTTACAGTTAAATGGAGGTTATATGAGTAAATAAGATGAATATTTTGTTATAATTTACTAATTCAAGAATTAAAAATATACTAAATAATTAAAATTGAGCTTTGTTTTTTCCGGATACTTCCTAGACGGACTTTATATTAATTATCATTTGAAATTGTACATGTTCAATGATATCGACAAAAATAGGCAAACTTTCAGGCCCACCTCTCATTTTCTTTTTAACGGTCTGAAGTACAGCATTGAATAGGACCACAAATTTTTATCTATTGGGCGAAGAATGCAATCCTTGATTATTCAAATCGGTAAAATGCAGATATCTGAGTGAGATCGAAGCGTGACAAAAATTTAAAATCACATGTTTTCTTACGATATTCATAGATTAATTACCGCGTAATTAATGACATTGGATGAAATAATAGGTAAGTACCAATCCTGAGTACCACCCGAGAAATGGCAACACCGCAGCACCTGTTCTTGAAGTGGTAGAGGTATTCATTCAGTTGGATGCATCACTGTTTGCCTACATAGCTGGGTTCATACCCTGAAGTACCACGAATTACCGGTGGTACCAAAGTATTCCATATTTAAATCCTCGTAAAGTGTGAATATAAACGGTTTCCATACCTGGCGGTACATTCCTAGTTTGTGTTCCTTTGTTATTTGAACCAGTTGAAAAATGCAGTGTCCGGTATTGTATGTGTGACAGGAAAATATCGGTGTGTACGTTATTTAACAGAGTTCTTTTACCGATTTGTTTATGTGTTTCTAACCTCAAAATCGGATATACAAAAGGTGAGTTTGAAAGATCCCATTGTAGGAATTTATTGATTCTATATAATTCGGAGGTAAAAATGAGGAGTTTTATGTTTATCCATTAACTCGAACACACATATTTATAGAAAAATCTATGACAGTTTCTTGGTTGATTTTTTGAACCTATCTTTGGGATTGGAAAAAAACAATTATGATTAGTTTTTCTTTTTTCCACAGAAGGTATAATAGTGTTTCTATTATTTTTACGCTTTTATTTTGTTTCATTGATTTTGAAATTTTACCTCCAGTAGTTTTTTATTTGTTTTTTTATGGTAGTGGACAGAATTGTCTGCACTGTGTAAATCACTTATGGAATGAAATTATTTGTGTCCCTATCTTAGAAAATTGTAAGAAACACTGGGACACGTCAACTTTTGAACTCTATATTGCCCTTTTTGAACATTAAATTAGTGCCGATAGCTCAGAGCATAGGGCCAGTAACCAGAAGGTGGCGGGTTCGAATCCCACCTGTTCAGGTGGGAAAGAAATTTTCTCGTTGGACGAGTGTCGGCCACCATTTCACTGTTGGGTCGAAAATTTACAGTGCCGTGACCTAAAGTGGCGCACTATGGCAGTAACACAGCCTACCCAACTGAACTCCCAAGTGGTAAATTATTAATTTCATTATTTCACCCGGTATTATACATAATAGACAATGCATTAGTTGAAATCAGGTTCTCCAGGAGCTTTAAAAAATATACAAATATATTGGATGTTCCATTTAAAATAAAGAGGACGGACTTGCGCGAATCACTCTGTATATTTAAATTTATGCTTAAAAAGTGCACCATTGGATTTGAAAGTTGACATGTCCCAGTGTTTTTTATAATTTTCCAACCTAAGGACACAAAGAATTTTATTCCATAAGTGGTTTCCACACTGTATGCAATACGCGTTCGATTAATTATTTTTTATTTCGGAAATAATTCTGTTGTTGCTAAAACACTATTCAGGGTTAACACTGATATGATGATATAAATGATAACTGTAATGCATTAAATCTACTGAAATAGCATCAGTTCAATTCTATCGAGATGAATCGAGGGGTTTTAGATAATTTTTAGATAATTCATTTCGATGTACCAGGTGTTCTAAATTCTATTCATACGCATTCACCTTAGATTAATATAATAATTGAAAATGATTACGGTGGGAACCAAATTTGATATAAAGGATTACGGTCTGAAGTTTACGGTTCCTTTCAGAGTCGGGCGTTTTTGTAGGTAAATATGAACAATGTACTCTTTCACACATATGCCGGCCTTCAAAGTCTCGTAATTAGCTATCTGCCTTATAATAATAACACATCTTAATCCATTATTAATGATGTTTTTCTGAACAGCATACGAATACATCATAATTTGCCATCGTGAATATATATAGTGTGGTCCAACGAAAATTTAACACCTCTATTTTCCGGCTTCAAAATGAAAATGTGGAAAATTGCTCAGACCCGTCAATTTCTGATTCAAGGGAAAACAACTTTTCCGCTCTTCGAATCTCCGTAACTGCAACCCCCTAACGGGGGTGAGTACAACCTCTTGATTTCGAATAATGATGAGGGGTGTTGCGATACCTCAATTTGCAGATCTTATCAAGTACTCTCTGATCCTGAAATCTCGCTCCAAAATTTCCATCGATAACGAAATGACAGGTAAAATAGTGTAAGAGAACATTCAACATATTCTCTAGATATATATATATATATATATATATATATATATATATATATATATATATATATATATATATATATGTACAGTCGACTCTCGTTAATTCAAATCTGCGATAATTCGAACCTCTCTATAATTCAAAGTTATCACGAGTTCCCTACTAAATCTCTTTATATTTCGAACTAAATCAATACATTTTCATACACTTGGTAATTCGTACGAAAAAATCATTGCTATTTAACAAAACGACGCGTTAATTCGAACTCATCAGCGTCCAACACTCGACAATTCAAAGTTGCAGAGAGAAGAGGCGGAAAGATTGTAAGTACATTTCGCGACAAGTTCAAACTTGTATCAAGATACACGAGCCTTTGTTTTTGTTATGATTAGTTTGACTATTTGACGCACACACTTCTTACGAATTGGTTTGTTTAGTTATTCAGTTACTGTTAATCTTTCGTTGGTATGCAGATTAAAAGTTAGTGTTAGTTATGAGCCCTAGAAAGTATAGATGTTTGACGATTGCTGAAAAGAAAAAGTTAATCGAAAAAGTAGAAGAAGGTGAGAAGAAGAGTGATGTTGCAAAAGATTGGCTTTTAACAGTTAATGGGGACATGAAACGACAAAAGCGGAAAATTTTACTATTTTTAGACAACTGCACTGTCCACAACAGTCCTCCTACATTGTCTAGCGTGGAACTCTACTTCTTTCCGCCAAATACAACTTCCAAATTGCAACCATTGGACCAAGGGATTATCCATAATTTTAAGACGTTCTATCGCAAATAAATTGTTAAGATCGTTTTAGAATCTCTCGACAAACAGCTAACTGCAAATATCACGGTTCTGACAGCTATTTTACTAATTGACAAAGCATGGAGAGCTGTAACACCCCTAACGATTCTCAACTGCTTCAAAAAATCCGGTTTCTTAAAAGAAAATCAAGAAAATCTTCCAATACTTATAGATAATGAAGAACCAGCAATAGAACCATTAGTTGACATCAGCGGTGTGAGTTTTTCTTATTTTGTTCAAGTGGATGAAAATGTTGCTGTCTCAGGTTCACTAACCGATGGCGAAATTTTATCTGCGACAGATACGCAAAGTAACGATGAAGATGAGGACGATACATCGGAACCTTTGGCAGAGGTGTCAGTTAAGGAAGCAAGATCCTCATTTGATACCTTACAAAGCTTCTGTCTACAAAACGAAAGTGATGAAAAAGCATTTCAGGCACTTTTTTTCTTAAAAAAAGTTATTGAGCAGTGTGAGCAGCAGAATTGTGCTTTAAAGCAAACCAGTATAACAAAGTTCTTTCGATAGATTTATTAATTCACATTACGAATACATGTATGTACACGAATGTACCTCTTAATTCTTGTCATTTTTATATTAATTAATAAAAATTAACCAACACTTAATAATTCGAAGTTTTATTTATTTTCTCTCACAAATTTCAAACCATTTGATATTTCAAACACTCGATAATTCGTGATATTTCAAGAGTCCCTCGAGTTCCGAATTAACGAGAGTCGCATATATATATATATATATATATATATATATATATATATATATATATAATGGCGCTAGTGTATAACTAATACTTTAGTGCTTGTGTATGGCGAATATAGATACTTGACTGATTTATAGTCACTGGCATTCATTGTACTGATGAAACCAACAAGTTTGAAACGTGCGCATGTCACATGTCATTATATTCAAATATAAGGAATTTTTTTAAACAAATTTTATTCATCACATAACAAATGAGATGTGAATATTACAGACTGAATATTGTTTAAACAAAATCTATCTTCATTTCTGTTATACGAAGATATTTTGGACTGAATTCGAGAATATTCGTGATTTGTTTCTTCAACTTTACGAACTACAGTATATTCTTCAGTGTTTAATGTTTTTTTCCATGAAATGTGTTCCTGAAATTTTTCTCCATAATAATTATCAATCATTTTCATGATTTCCAGTGAGTACCATCCCATGACTGTTAAAAATATGGTTGCTTTCAAAAATACAGCGAACATTCTTCAATTTTTTGTCGATATTATTGATCAACGTATTGATTAAAAAGTTCGTGGATTGTATTTAAAGCGTCTGATAACTTAGGTAAAGTGATTGTGAAAAATAACACAAGGGCGTTTCCAAGAACGAAAAGTTTCAGATTTTCCGTTCCTTGATTAGATTTCAACCAATTCGAAAATGTCTGTTCATCGTGTTCATTAGTGTCTGTGTTTGGCGACTATAGATACTTGACTGATTTATAGTCACTGGCATTCATTGTACTGATGAAAACCAACAAGTTTGAAACGTGCGCATGTCACATGTCACATGTCATTATATTCAAATATAAGAAATTTTTTTAATCAAATTTTATTTATCACATAACAAGTGAGATGTGAATATTACAGACTGAATATTGTTTAAACAAAATCTATCTTCATTTCTGTAATACGAAGATTTTTTGGACTGAATTCGAGAACTTTCGGGATTTGTTTCTTCAACATTACGAATTACAGTAGATTCTTCATTGTTTAACGTTTTTTTCCATGAAATGTGTTCCTGAAATTTTTCTCCATAATAACTATCAATCATTTTCATGATTTCCAGTGAGTACCATCCCATGACTGTTAAAAATATGGTTGCTTTCAAAAATACAGCGAACATTCTTCAAATTCTTGTCGATATTATTGATCAAGGTATTGATTAAAAAGTTCGTGGATTGTATTCAAAGCGTCTGACAACTTAGGTAAAGTGATTGTGAAAAATAACACAAGGGCGTTTCCAAGAACGAAAAGTTTCAGATTTTCCGTTCCTTGATTAGATTTCAACCAATTCGAAAATGTCTGTTCATCGTCTGAATCAGCAGAATCGTTTTGATAATTTTCGTCTTCGTTAGAAACCGTTTGATCCCTACTTTTAGGACACATTGGAATATTCCATATGATCGTTGAAATCTGAAATCAAAATAAATCAAGTTTCAAATTAATGTGAAAAATTTTCGAAATAGTGATAATGTTATTTTTCAGAAGCAAATAACTCCTGAAAAGAGACCAAAAATTAATCATCAATTCTATAATATTCAAAACCATCAATAAAATATGCTTGAAATAAAATAAAGATCCCGTAGAGCCAGTTCTCCTCTTCATCATAGGCTATATACCTATATTGAAGATTATATAGTAAAATATCTGAACAATATCAGAATATACATAATCAGTATAAAATATTTTTCAATGTCTAGTTAAAAAACTTTTTTCGTTTTACGACAAACGTATAATTACAAATGTATTAGCACAACATAATATAGGTATGTATCAGGTGTTTATTTAGAATGATAGAACTTTAAATTGAAATAAAACACATTTAAATTAAGATTGAAGCCAATTTTTTTTATCTGAAAGATAATTTTATGACATTTATGTTTTTAACATAATTTCCGGTATATGTCCACCACGACTAGCTCTGAGGAACCGCATTCGACCAGACCAATTTTGGACAACTTTTTCGAGTAATTCAGGCCTTATTTAATCAATACCACGAGTAATGTTGGCATCTATTGTTTCTGGTTTATCAGCATAAACCAATGACTTGACATAACCCCAAAGAAAATAATCCAGTGGAGTTATGTCGGCATGATCTTGGAGGCCAATTAATTGGACCATTTCTCGAAATAATGTTATCGCCAAATCTTTCCTTCAATAAATCAATTGTTACGGTACCACCATCTTGTTGGAAACAAAACACTTCTGGATTGATACCATTCAAATTTTGAAAAACAAATAATCAATGATCATCGATCTGTAACGAGCACCATTCACTGTAACATTAGTTACAGCATCGTTTTCAAATAAATCTGGACCGATGATGCCTCCAGCGTGTAAATCACACCATACAGTGCATTTTTCAGGATGCAATGGAACCTGCAGAACTTCTTGAGGATTGTTTTCACTACATATACGGCTATTTTGCTTGTTTACATAGCCGTTCAACCAGAAATGAGCTTCATGACTAAACACAATTTTACGATAAAAAAGTGGATCAACTTCAAACTGTTCTAGGGCTCAATCAGCAAACAAACGACGCTTATTATGGTCAAGTGGCTTTAGTTCTTGAACCAGTTGGATCTTGTATGGGTGTAGACTAAGATCTCAACGCAAAATTTTCCATGTGGTGGATGCACAGAGTCCAACTTGTTGTGAACGTCGACGAAAAGACAAATCTGGATCATCATTAACACTATGACAAAGAACTGTACAGAATAAAATATGGCTGGTGTAAGCCATATTTTTTCTGTCAGTTCTTTGTCTTTTTGTTGTTGCTGTTGCATCGAGTAGAGAAAATGTTGTCCGAAATCTATCGATAGTTCGACGAATAAGCTGCTCTGATGGACGAGTATGTAAATCATAACTTTCACGAAGTGTTCTATAAGTTTGGCGAATAGAACACTGATTTTGAAAATAAATTTCAACAATTTGTAAACGTTGTTGCGGCGTGAGTCTTTCCATGATAATTTGTCAACGCTTACTGAACACAAATGTCAAAACAACATGGCTTCTATCTTCTGTCAAATCACAGTTATTCCTATCGAAAGTTCTCATCACTCTAAAAAAAATCGTTACATAAACATACACATACAGAAAAATATACTATTTTAAATTATATAAAATTCTCAAAATGATGGATAGATGAAATCTTATCGAACCAGAATTAGAACATATTACAAATAAATTTTTTCGAACTCTCTTTCTTCAGATATTTATCAAATTCAGATTTAAATAAATAACAAAAACCATTTTTATCTTATGAGAAAGCTGAAACTTGTGACGAATGAGTTTTAAATGTGTTAAAACGTATTGAAAATATCAAAGAGATTACTTGTAAAAATAATCATGACCCACGTATACTTGGAACACAGAAAAACTCAATAGATATTATTCTTCCTAAGCAATGTCTTATGATTAGAATAAAAATAACCAACATTTTAACAATTGGTGGTTGTTGCCACCCTCAGGTAGTTTTGTCGGAATAATGTCGTCATAGTAATTCCTTTTTCCTTGAAAACTTGAAAATTTTTTTTGAATTCTTCAAAACTCTTAGGTTCTTGAGTTTGGGCGGTTCAACATTACCATTTGACTGTAAGTTCACTATTACATAATTTCGTGAATAGTGAATCGATTTTGAAAATTTAAATTGGGTTGTGTACAGAACATGAATAACTTTCAAACTAAACAACACTCGACATCTCTTTCCTCTTCAAAAAATATTGGGGGTTGATGCCATGGGAAAGGTTTTTCGGAACGAACTCATGATGGAAATTGGTCCCCCTGAAAACAAAAATTGGCTTGTTTTTTTTAATCTTGGAAAATTCTTCGTTTCTGAGTTCTGGGGAGTCAAATTTTCAGTGGGACACCCTGTATATCTATAAAGTGAGACAATGTTTCTATGGCATTTTATTAAATATTCTGAAACGTTTTGAGCAGATTATTAAATTCGTAAAGGTTTCAGAGAATTAATCCATCTGGATTATTTGAAAAAAAAACGTTTCGTAGTAAATTTTCAAACTATATCGTAAATACATTTTCGAGGCATCCGAGAATGTTACGATTTCATGAAAATGGTTGTTTCTTGAATGAATTTGAATAACCCTGAACTTTCTTGTATGTATGCACGTTCCTTTTTCTATTCGGTATTGGATAAATATTAAAGTTCGTAAAATAAAAACAACTGTGGACGTTTAAGGTCAAAAGAGCCGGAAGTGAAGCCGAAGGCACTAAGACTCCATTGCGGACATCAGAGGCCATGAAGGAAAGTAGGTCCTATTACAAAAACACTGTCAAGGGATAGCATCGAACCTAATATTCCCGAAACTATGTTTTCCCAGGAAGAAACGGGAGAATCATCCAATTGATGTTGGAAGATAGTCCGGTCAAATAAGACATTGAAGGTTACAAAAATTCCCATACAGCTACAAATTGGTATGAAATTTCAGAATAGTATTATACATCAATTGTGAAAAGTTCCCATCGTTCTCTCTTGTGAAAAAAACTTTATTGGTGGTGAAAGATTGCAATAATGGGTCTTTTGCGTTTTTCAGCTAAACGGTGAGTTTAAGAGGAAAAATAGTTCAGATAAAAATTGTAGATCATCTAATTCTCTATAACACTTTATATCGTCAGTATCGCCATTTCCGTGATATGACGATTAAAATAATTGAAAAAATTATTTTTTCAACAAGTTGGACTCTGTGCATCTACCACATGGAAAATTTTGCGTGAATATCTTAGTCTACACCCATACAAGATCCAACTGGTTCAAGAACTAAAGCCACTTGACCATAATAAGCGTCGTTTGTTTGCTGATTGAGCCCTAGAACAGCTTTAAGTTGATCCACTTTTTTATCGTAAAATTGTGTTTAGTGATGAAGCTCAACGGCTATGTAAAGAAGCAAAATTGACGTCCGTATATGGAATGGAAACAATCCTCAAGAAGTTCTGCGGGTTCCATTCCATCCTGAAAAATGCAGTGTAAGGTGTGCTTTACACGCTGGAGGCATCATCGGTCCATATTTCTTTAACAACGATGCTGGAGCTAATGTTACAGTGAATGGTGCTCGTTACAGATCGTTGATCAATGATTATTTTCTTCAAAATTTGAATAGTATCGACCCAGAAGTGTTTTGGTTCCTACAAGATAGTGCTACACCTCATGCTGCTACCGTAACAATCAATTTATTGAAGGAAAGATTTTGCGATAACATTATTTTGAAAAATGGTCCAATTGATTGGCCTCCAAGACCATACGACATAACTCCACTGGATTATTTTTTTTGTGGGTTATGTCAAGTCATTGTTTTATGCTGATGAACCAGAAACATTAGACGCTTTGGAAGCCAAAATAACTGGGGTTATTGATGAAATAAGGCCTGAATTACTCGAAAAAGTGGTCTAAAATTGGCCTTGTCGAATGCGGTTCCTCAGAGCTAGTCGTTGTGGACATATGCCGGAAATTATTTTTGACACATAAATGTCATAAAATTATCTTTCAAATAAAAAAAATTGGCTTGAATCTAAATTTAAATGTGTTTTATTTCAATTCAAATTTCTATCAATCTAAAAAAAACACCCGATACATTTATGAATGATATTAATTTCAAGCATATCATTTGATGAAACATTTTTAAATTAATAAGGTAAATAAAAAACAACTTGGCTTAAGTTTCACTGTTTATTTGATGTCTGTTGACAGATAAGTTTCGGGGTATTAGCCCATTTTCAAAACTGAAGAGAACAAAACTCAAAATCCTGTATATAATGATAGGGTAGATCACAGGTACAATTTTGAAGAGTGTAAATAATATGGTGCTAGTTCGGTCCTTATCTTTTAGAGATAAGAGCAATGGTGATAAATTAAATTGAAGTTTTTCATTTGTGATTGGTAGCTTCTTACCATGTGCTAAACAAATTTCCAAACTTTCTAAAAGGTCCATTCTTCTTCTTTTATTACCTACGTGTAAAATCTCAGTTCTACTGAAATCTATGAAATGCTTGTTATTTATACAATGTTCCGAAATACCAGATGTTATTTCATTATTTTTTTATTATTATTTTTATTTTTATTATTATCCTGATACTCCTAGATCTTCTGTGAAGATCCCTCAGAAGCTTTTTCAGCTTGTACGAGTTAGGAGTTCAGTTGTGTTCTGTGTAGGCTTTGTTACTGCGATCTTGCGCCACTTTAGGTCACAGCACTGTTAATTTTTGACCCAACAGTGAAATGGTGGCAGATACCCGTCCAACTAGAAAATTTCTTTTCTACCTGAATAGGATTCGAACCCTGGACCTCCCGGTCACCAGTCCGATGCTCTCCCGCTGAGCTATCCACACTCATTATGTAATATACTTTTTTTAGTTCTTCTACCCTTATGTTTTTAGATCGTCCTTTCTGACCTATGTAAAATACAGGGCATTCAATACTATATAATTTGTACATACCGCTGTTTTCACACGTTTCACGACAGTCTTTGCTACTGACTAAAAGTGAACCTAAGTTTTTCTTATTTGTGAAAATAATATTAATATTATTCTGTATTAGTCTATTGCAAATTTTGTTACTTTGGAAATTTGTTTAGCACAAGGCGAGAGGCTACAAATCGTAAACGACCAACTTCAATTCAATTTATCACCATTGCTCTTATCTTTAAAACTCCTAGGACCGAACTAGAACCATATTTTTACACCCTTCAAAATTGTACCTGTGATCTATGCTACCATTATAAAAAGGATTTTAAGTTTTTTTCTCTTCAGTTTTGCAAATGAACTAAAAACCCAAAACATATATATCAACAGACGTCAAATAAACAGTGAAACTTAAGCCAAGTTGTTTTTATTTATCTTATTAATACATTGATGAACCGTTATACGGGTAAAAATATTATTTTAAGCACAAGGGGGATCGATGGGGACTTTTCACAAATTAATTTATAATAGTATACTGAAAATTCATACCAATTTTTAGCCCTATGGAAATTTTCGGAAACTTATCCCTATTTTTAGTAGTAAGTCTATTGGACTAAGATGGGGAGGCCGAAGTTATTGTTCGTAATTTTTCGATCGACTTTGGCTTATTGCCTATTACAAAGCTCAATAGGGAACAGAATCATTTTCACAAATTGGAAGGTTCGGTGTTATTGAAACGTTTATTGGGACTTTTTCGAGGAGGCAATCAACGAAAAATGTACTCGTTTGGGTTGTATCGTTTCGATCAAATACGTGCGGGATATGTGTTTATTTTAGACATCGAATGGCATCATGCCGAAGCGGTAGTTTAATTTCTGATGAACTATTTGATATCAGTATAATCTCATGTTCCTGATTCAAAGTAAACATTTCAGTTGAAATTGATGTAAGTTGACAGAATTTATATTGGAGCATATAACACTATATTTCATCAAATGTTCACGAAGAATGTAATATAAACAATAAACAATAACTTTATTCTCAGAATAATTGTTTACAAGGAAATGAGAAATCGTCAAAAGAAAATACATGTATGGAAAAAGAACTACATTCCGGAAATTCCCAGACAATGATTATAACATTTTAAAATGGAATATGGTTCAATATCTATAAATAAATTGGTAATTTTTTGTTTGAACTTTTTCTCATTTGCAATATCTCTAATAGAATTTCGTAATATATTATAAATTTTGAAACACATATACTTGGTGTTTTTTCTGTCAAGGTAAGATCAGGGTTAGGAAAAAGGTAAGGAACCGTCCGTCTTGTTTTATTCATATTACGCAGATATTCGACGTAATGTGGATTTTTTCTCAAAAATAGAGCACATTCTATGATGTATATCTCAATAAATGTCGAAATTTTAGTTTGTCGAAATCTTTCTCTACACGATTCTCGATAATTAAACCCATACATTGACCTCTCAGCAGATTTCTGAAGAATGAATATGACTACGAATGAAAGTTTTTCGGCTCTAGAGGTGCCACCCCAAAGAACAACACCATATCTCATCAAAGAATAGAAATTTGCCAAGTAAGAGATCCCTATTTACTCGTCGAGACAATACTCTCATCATATACAGAACTCTATTTAGTTTTTTACTCAGCTCACATATATGTTTGGGCCAGTTTAAAAAGCAGTCTAAATATATTCCCAAAAACTTGGTTGATTCTGTTGTAATGCCGACTTCTGTACTATCGAGGTCGATAGTTGCTGGAATACTTTCCTTGAACTCAGTAGTCCTGAAAAAAAATACACTCAGTTTTGTCAACATTTAGAAGGAGCCTATTTTGAGCACACCAGACACTTATCTAGTCGAAAACTATCTGAATTTGCTCCATGCCGGATTTTAAATCTTAATTACACACAGCGTTTGCGTCATCAGTAAACAAAAGTATTTTTAGGCCTTCTTGAGATGGAAGAAGACAAAGACTCAGATAAGTCGTTAATGCATATCACAAACAGTAGAGATCTCAGAATACTACCCTGAGGTACACCCATAACTACAGTTTCATCCTTGTATAAGTGATTCCTTTCACCAGATTCAATAGAAACTCTGTGTTCTATTCTTGAGCTAACTACTCAACAAATCCAGTTGAGCGTCTCGAATACCATATGTATTTAATTTGTTGAGAAGCCTTTCATGGTTTACACTCTCGAAGGCATTATACAGGTCCAAAAACAGTCCAACAGGTACTTCTTCTTATCGAACGATAGTTCTTAATGTCATCAAGATATCCTTCCTTGTAAAGTGTTTTAATCAGAGCTAATTTAGGGGCCGATGGAAATGTACCCTCAGTAAATGCTCAATTGATGATATGCATTAGAGATCCAGCAATAATATGAATCGATTTTTTTATTAGAGACATAGGTATATCATTGAAACCACAGGAGTTCTTATTTTTCATGTTTTCAACAAAAATTATTAGCTCGCTCTCAGAAAGAGGAAAATAATAGAAAGATTTTCCATTCCGGAAATTAATACATGGACCACATTGCAATATTTCCAATTTGTAATTAGTTACATCTACATTAGCGAAATATTGATTAAAATTGTTTGCAAGGACTTCAGGATTTGTAATATGATCTAAAACATTTCCCTTAGTCGCATATTTCCCAGTTGATTCATTCAATATGTTCCAAGATGTTTTGCATTTATTTTCACTGGTGGAGATTAATTTTCTGAAGTAATAATATGTAAAACTACCTGCAAAAACACATTGAGAGAACATAGAAACAATGTTGTTTACACTACAATAAAATGACAGATAGTAAAAAAAGCCTAATGACGACACTTCAAAATGAAGATGTTGCCAGATGAACCAATGGAATAATAAACTAGTAACGACATACTACCCTGTCAAGAAAGTACCGGGAATTTTCAATTAAAACAACATTTTTACATTTAATCGTCAAAATTTATTGGGTCGCCTTCAAAATAGGCCCAATTTGCTCTAATACATCTATGCCAACGGCACTTCCAATTATCGAAACATTTTTTATAGGCGCTTTCCGGGATGGACTTTAGCTCTCGCGCCGAATTTTGTTTTATGGCTTCAATCGACTCAAAACGGGTGCCACGAAGGGGCAATTTTAGTTTTGGGAAGAGGAAAAAGTCGCAGGGAGCCAAATCCGGCGAATACGGTGGTTGCTGAAGCACGTTTGTTGAGTTTTTGGCGAGAAAGTCAGTCACAATCGTAGCTCGGTGAGAAGACGTCTTTGCTCAACGTAATCACCCATAGTAAAAATCGGCACGCACTCTGACATCGACTGACTTAATCATCTGTTGCAAACACACTAGTTGACAGATCCCGCTCAAGCTTGGTATAGTAATTAAGGACAGTGGTACCAACCTAGGAAAAAAATTTTTTACCTGCCTCATTGCCCCGCCAGATTTAAATCGATAATTCCCGGTACTTTCTTGACAGAATGTATGTTATCAAAACCGCACGAAATTATTTTCACTCCCGATAATTGAACGATCCAAACTAAGACATTCAAAAGAATCTACTATTGTGATAGGATAGGTTTCGTACAATCCTCTAATGAAAAGGTCAACACTAAATTGTTCTGAATCTCTGTGAATAAGTTCATAAAGTTATCGCTAATGTAACAATTACCCATCATAAGAAATTAAATTATTTAATTGAACATCCAAAGTTATGCGCAAAACTATTTATTGTTTATTACTCCTATAAGCCAGCAAGAATGAACTTCGTGAATTACTTACACTTATACGCCCCCTCTATTAAGCCTCCTTTCCACTGACTGCCAATGATGTTATGGAGTTGCTGTTTTTGTCAAGTTCGTAGTTTCCAACAGGGATGTGACTGTTTGTTGTTGAGAGGGTCGAAGTCTGGATGTGACTGATATAATACAGTTATATCGTGATGAGAATCCATAGCTGGCTCTGATCCTATTAGCGCCATAATGGGGGATTTCTGGGGTCCCTGTTTTACATTTGTTTCAATAGGCAGTGTTATTACCGGTGTCTGCATTCTGGTAACTATTAAATATAATGATTTAGCCTTTGGAGATCAAAGCTGATGGATCGATACTCAACAATTCCAATGTGAAATATCAAACAGAGCAATTTTTTAATACCTCAATATGAATTTCCTGAAAACTTCAAAAATTGAATTTAATGAATGCCTTAGAAAACACTTTTCACGTGTTAATAGATATACAGTGTGGTCTAACGAAAATTTAACACCTCGATTTTCCGGCATTAATATGAAAATGTGGAAAATCGCTCGGACCCGTCAATTCCTGGTTCGAGGGTGAACAACTTTTACGCTCTTCGCATTTCGTTACTGCAACTCCCTAATGGGGGTGAATACAACCCCTTGATTTTGAATAGGGATGGAGGGTGTTGCAAAACCTCATTTTGAAGATATGATCGAGTACTATCTGAATCTGAAATTTCGCTTCGAAATTTTCATCGATAACGAAATGACAGGTAGCGTCAAATTTTGCATCCAGTTGCACAACGTAAGCAGCGGATAAATTTTTTCCAGGATGTCGTTCGATAAATAAAGCCGTTGTTTGCTCAGTGTCCTTATTTCTAAGAAATAATTTTACCATTTCCACTCTTTATTCTACAGAATACACCGTTTTAATTCTACTACAAATTTGCAATCGCTTTGACACACTTGTAACGTTTTTAAAATTTCACGACAGACTAAGGTAAATCAAAAACATGGTGCGCCTACTTTTTCGGACAAGAAACTAATACTTTTTTGGACAAAAAATTAACAACATAACTACTAAATACCTTTGAAATGTGTCGGATACGAATAATATTCTCGAGATAAATTTCACTTTGCCCCTTTCACTAATTTCGCTGTTACAGTCGACTCTCGTTAATTCAAACCTGCGATAATTCGAACCTCTCTATAATTCAAAGTTATCACGAGTTCCCTACTAAATCTCTTTATATTTCGAACTAAATCAATACATTTTCATACACTTGGTAATTCGAACGAAAAAATCATTGCTATTTAACAAAACGACGCGTTAATTCGAACTCATCAGCGTCCAACACTCGACAATTCAAAGTTCCAGAGAGAAGAGGCGGAAAGATTGTAAGTACATTTTGCGACAAGTTCAAACTTGTATGCGACAAGTTCAAACTTGTATGCGACAAGTTCAAACTTGTATGCGACAAGTTCAAACTTGTATCAAGATACACGAGCCTTTGTTTTTGTTATGATCAGTTTGACTATTTGACGCACACACTTCTTACGAATTGGTTTGTTTAGTTATTCAGGTACTGTTACTCTTTCGTTGGTATGCAGATTGAAAGTTAGTGTTAGTTATGAGCCCTAGAAAGTCTAGATGTTTGACGATTGCTGAAAAGAAAAAGTTAATCGAAAAAGTAGAAGAAGGTGAGAAGAAGAGTGATGTTGCAAAAGAATTTAAGATTCCTCTGAGTACTCTCTCAACAATAATAAAGCACACGGAGAAAATTAATGCTGCTCAAACTGCTGGAGTACGGAAAAGAACTACTAAAGGTGAATTTCCTCGTCTGGAAGAAAGCCTGGTTATTTGGCTAAGACAGTGTAGAGGTTTCTTAAAAGAAAATCAAGAAAATCTTCCAATACTTATAGATGATGAAGAACCAGCAATAGAACCATTAGTTGACATCAGCGGTGTGAGTTTTTCTGATTTTGTTCGAGTGGAAGAAAATGTTGCTGTCTCAGGTTTACTAACCGATGGCGAAATTTTATCTGCGACAGATACGCAAAGTAACGATGAAGATGAGGACGATACATCGGAACCTTTGGCAGAGGTGTCAGTTAAGGAAGCAAGATCCTCATTTGACACCTTACAAAGCTTCTGTCTACAAAACGAGTGATGAAGTGATGAAAAAGCATTTCAGGCACTTTTTCTCTTAAAAAAAGTTATTGAGCAGTGTGAGCAGCAGAATTGTGCTTTAAAGCAAACCAGTATAACAAAGTTCTCTCGAAAGATTAATTAATTCACATTACGAATACATGTATGTACACGAATGTACCTCTTAATTCTTGTCATTTTTATATTAATAAATAAAAATTAACCAACACTTAATAATTCGAAGTTTTATTTATTTTCTCTCACAAATTTCAAACCATTTGATATTTCAAACACTCGATAATTCGTAATATTTCAAGAGTCCCTCGAGTTTCGAATTAACGAGAGTCGACTGTATTTAGTTATCGATAGATGCTTTGAAGCGAAATTTCAGGGTCAGATAGTACTCGACACGATCTTCAAAATTAGTTTTGGCAATATCATCTCTATTCAAAATCAAGGGGTTGTGCTCACCCCCGTTAGGGGGTTGAAGTTGTGGGGATGAAAATAGCGGAAATTTTGTTCCTCCTCGAATCAAAAATGGACGGGTCCGAGCGATTTTCCACATTTTCATTTTAAAGCCGCAAATCGAGGTGTTAAGTTTTCGTTGGACCACCTGTATGTGGCCAAAAGCAATGTGTGGGTCATCTAGAGTTTGTAACGTTATCTTTATTAGTGTTAATTCTATACAGGGAATTAACACTAATCACACAGTATCAAACGGAAAGAACAGAATCCTAAGAAAATATAGAATATTAATAGAACTTACCTAACAAACATTTACTGGTGTCAGCACTGTTTCATATCAGTGTTATGATAAAATAAATTCCAGTCCTAAAATGTCATAGGTATATGACATAAAATTCAGAAATGCTTCGAAGCACCTTTGTCAAAATACTATTCAAAAATACGTAGTACATTTTCAAAAAGGGATTTGAAAACAATCAATAAAAATATCTGAATATCAAAACAGATTTATTCTGTTAGCCTCCTATAAATTTTAATTTAAAAAATTTTTATTCAAAAACTTGGAATCAATTTAATGTCTTACAAGTACTTCTTTAATTTAGTGAACATATAAAATCAAAACTCATTATATATCAAATCGAATGAAAAACCCAAAAAATATAAATTGTCACTTGAAATTAATAAATAAATATTTGATGGGGACAAAATTTTGGTTCTGATCTTATATTTATGAAAACCAAATCTTTTTCAAAAATGCAAAACTCAATTTTAAACTTCTCCAAAACTAATTTATCTGAAATATTCAATATAATTAAATATTTAAATAAGTTACTTCAAAAATCTCTCAAAAACATGTAGCACATCATCAAAAACAATTGAAAATTCAGATGAGGTCCCCAAAAAACAATTTGAAATCAAATGAGGTCACATTTAAAAAATAAATTCAATTAGCATTAAATAACTCACCAGTAGGACCTCGTAGTATCCTTGTTGAACAGACACTAAAATTAGAGAACCAACGAAGACTTACTGGTTAGTTATTTATTTTTAATTGATTATATTTTTTGAATGTGATGTTGGACTGACGAACACCATATTTGATTTCAAATTATGATGAGGATGTGCTACATGTTTTGAGAGGTTTTTGGAAGTAACTCATTTCAAAATTTAAATATATTAAATATCGGATGTTTATTTAGAGTGATAGAACTTTAAATTGAAATAAAACACATTTGAATTAAGATTTTTGTTCAGACTACTCTGTCAAGAAAGTACCGGGAATTTTCAATTAAAACAACATTTTTACATTTAATCGTCAAAATTTATTGGGTCGCCTTCAAAATAGGCTCCATTTGCTCCAATACATCTATGCCAACGCCACTTCCAATTATCGAAACATTTTTTATAGGTGCTTTCCGGGATGGACTTTAGCTCTCGGGCCGAATTTTGTTTTATGGCTTCAATCGACTCAAAACGGATGCCACGAAGGGGCAATTTTAGTTTTGGGAAGAGGAAAAAGTCGCAGGGAGCCAAATCCGGCGAATACGGTGGTTGCTGAAGCACGTTTGTTGAGTTTTTGGCGAGAAAGTCAGTCACAATCGTAGCTCGGTGAGAAGGCGCGTTATCGTCATGCAAAATCCATGAGTTGTTCGCCCACAAATTTGGCCGCTTCTTACGGATACGCTCACGCAAACGTTTCATAACGCCTAGGTAATAGTCCTTGTTTACCGTCTGACCCTCTGGAACGAATTCGTAGTGCACCACGCCACGGATATCGAAGAAAACAATGAGCATCACCTTCATTTTCGAGCGGCTTTGGCGTGGTTTTTTCGGTTTCGGCTCATTTTTTGCCACCCATTCCGATGATTGCTGGCTTGTTTGCATATCGTACTCGTAGACCCAGGTCTCATCACCAGTTATAATGCGTTCCATGAATGTAGAATCGGAATTACAGCGATCCAGCATGTCTGAAGCAACCTGTTCGCGATGACGTTTTTGAAGAAAATTCAGGTCTTTCGGTACGAGTCGTGCGGCCACCTTTCTCATGCCCAAAATATCAATCAAAATCGTACGTGCGGACTCGTGGGATATCTTAAGACATATGCTATCTCTCTCAAGCTGGTACGACGGTTTTCCAGCACCCTTTCCTTAATTTTATCGACGTTATCTTCGATCGAAGCCGTCGATGGGCGACCACTTCACGACCGTCCTTGAAGGCTCTGTACCACTGATATGCACGAGTTTTCGATAGAGCATTATCACCAAAGGCCTTTTGCAACATTTTCAATGCATCGGCACACGAAAATTCATTTGCAACACAAAACTTTAAACAAATTCTTTGCTCAACGTAATCACCCATAGTAAAAATCGGCACGCACTCTGACATCGACTGACTTAATCAGCTGTTGCAAACACACTAGTTGACAGATCCCGCTCAAGCTTGGCATAGTAATTAAGGACAGTGGTACCAACCTAGGAAAAAAAATTTACCTGCCTCATTGCTCCGCCAGATTTAAATCGATAATTCCCGGTACTTTCTTGACAGAATGTATATTTAAGGAGACCGATTTGTAAAAGTAGTTACTCACCTGATGAAGTCAAAATGTAATTGAGGAAATGATTGTTGTGTAAATAATAAATATTAGCGGAAATAAAGTGTTTTACTTCGAATCATATATCAGGTGTTTTTTTTAGAGAGATAGAACTTTAAATTGAAATAAAACATATTTAAATTAAGATTGAAGCCAATTTTTTTTTATTTGAAAAATAATTTTATGACATTTATGTTTTAAAAATAATTATCGGCTTATGTTCACCACGACTAGCTCTGAGGAACCGCATTCAATCAGACCAATCTTGGACCACTTTTTCGAGTAATTCAGGCCTTATTTCATCAATAACACTAGGTATGTTGGCTTCCAAAGCGTCTATTGTTTCTGGTTCATCAGCATAAACCAATGACTTGACATAACCTCAAAGAATTATGATCTTGGAGGCCAATTAATTGGACCATTTTTCGAAATAATGTTATCGCCAAATTTTTCTTTCAATAAATCAATTGCTACGGTAGCAGCATGAGGTGTAGCACCATCTTGTTGGAACCAAAACACTTCTGGGTCGATACCATTCAAATTTTGAATCGAATAATCATTGATCATCGATCTGTAACAAGCACCATTTACTGTAACATTAGCTTCAGCATCGTTTTCAAAGTAATATGGACGGATGAAATGGAACCTGCAGAACTTCTTGAGGATTGTTTTCACTCCATATACGGCAATTTGTAAAATGGAACCTGCAGAATTTCTTGAGGATTGTTTTCACTCCATATACGGCAATTTTGCTTGTTTACATAGCCGTTCAACCAGAAATGAGCTTAATCACTAAACACAATTTTACGATAAGAATGTGGATCAACTTCAAGCTGTTTTAGGGCCCAATCAGCAAACAAACGACGCTTATTATGGTCAAGTGGCTTTAGTTCTTGAATCAGTTGGATCTTTTATGGCTTTAGGCCATGATCTTTATGCAAAATTTTCCATGTGGTGGATGCACAGTGTCCAACTTGTTGTTTACGTCGACGAATAGACAAATATGGATCATCATTAACACTATGACTTACAGCAGCGATATTTTCTTCTATACGTTTTGTTGTTGTTGTTGCACCGAGTGGAGAAAATGTTATCCGAAATCTATCGATAGTTTGACGAATAAGCTGCTCTGATGGACGATTATGTAAACCATAAATTTCACGAAGTGCTCTATAAGTTTGGCGAATAGAACACTGATTTTGAAAATAAATTTCAACAATTTGTAAACGTTGGTGCGGCGTGAGTCTCTCCATGATAATTTGTCAATGCTTACTGAACAGAAATGTTAAATGGCTTCTACCTTCGGTCAAATCACAGTTATCCCTATCGAAAGTTTGATCACTCTGAAAAAAACATCCGATATTTCAAATAAATTAGTTTTGGAGAAGTTCTTAAAATTATGTTTTGGGTTTTTAAAAAAGATTTGGTTTTTACAAAAATAAAATAAGAAACAAAAATTTTGTCTCCTTCAAATATTTATTTATTTATTTTAATTGACAATTTATATTTGAACAGAGCACTGACGAGAAAGCAACAACTTTCGAAAAGTGCGCATCTATCCTACTTACGTCCCAGCGATCAGCAAAATCTAATCGGGATTGTTTGATTATAGAATTTTTATACAGATGTATGTTACACTGTCTCGATTTGGAGAACTTTCCTATACCATAGCACATTCTCTTTATTAATAATATTTTATTTTCATTTGTGATCTGTTCAAAGCAATATTATTGTGAATTATGGATCAGTACAGGCTATTATTATTATTATAAATTATATAATTTATTTTGACAGCTAAATATCACTTAAATGGTCGAATATGAAATAACGTCATTATCACATTCTGACGGAGTATCCGTTCCATTTTGAAGTGTCCTCGCTTCATGACTGCGTATCAGATTTTCAATTTATGACACATAAGGGCTCTAATATGATAGATTGCGAGAGATAATTAATCAAATTAGCACCATTCAGTATAGTCAATGCCCGACAGAACGATCGCTATGGCTACTAATCGCGTTATGGGTAATTATAATTGAACAGAGCTTCAATGACAAAAAGGCCTCCTACATTTGATTCATCTTTTTCACGTGAAATGATATTGATGTCTTGCGACTCTTCGTTATTGAGATTGAAATTTCGTTTTGAGATAAATGTGTTCTAATAAATCCGAATATCTCTAAGTGGCCGAATTGAACTGGATGAATACGAAGTTTAGCTGTTCTTTTTATGTTCGATCGATCTTTTCCCGGAAAGGAGTTTAATGGATTTTCAGAGTCGACGGAAACGAATTTCAATAATCTTCTGATGAGCGTGCTTATCGAAATGCGTGAGGGTATTAGAAAATGTCGATTGTTCATTCGGCTTTAAAGTTAGGAATTATAAGGCATTCTTTTCTTCATTCGCTAACACGAACAAACTACGTTTCTTGGGTAAATGCTTACAGTATTACAGAAAATACTTTCTGATATTCTGTACATTATCTAGGGTTTTCCACTAAGAGGTTTCATTTTGGATAGTCCGCTATCTGGTCAGCTGTCATTTTTGAAGTTGTTATCTTTTGACATTTGACAAGGAAAAACGCCATTATTGAAAATGGAACGATACTTCACAAAAACATAGGAACGAAACAAAATTTTTTACTCTTCAAGTATTTATTCAATAATTTTTTAGATGCTTGATTGATTCAGTCTTTACTTGGTGGAAACTCATGCTAATTAAAAAATATATAAGAGACAGATGAAGACAACAATTGTTTCACCACGATGTGGCTTCATCAGGTATCTGCATTCTATTGGCTGATGGTGATGGTGATGGTGATGGCCAATGTATACTGAAGAGCAATCGTTGTAAGTCAACTTGTAGACTCCATATTTATTTTCTTTATTTGTTCGATCCTCAATGTTTTTTATGTAGGTACGGAGGTTATTAATGGTTTTAAAAGCTGCGTTGTAATTGAAAATATTTTTGAAATATTTAGCTTTATCTTCAGATAATCCATTAACATAAGATAACGGAAAATATTTCTGTGTATTGTCCTCTTTTATAATTGAGTCATTTTCTTTTCTTTATTGTCTATAAGGAAGGGGTTGTAACCGTTGTTTGACGCTATTTGTTTAATAATATTTAATTCCTTCAAAAAGTAATCTGAATTCAAAGGGACATTCAATAGTCTATGAATAAAACTATTATATTATATGCTGACATCTTTTGGTTTATCGGATTCCGATAAGCAAATATCTTCTTTATTGGTATAGATATGTACATGAAATTTTTTGTTGTTTCAAAGGCACCGACCGACAACTACATATCTTCACGAAGTTCATTAATAAAGTCCGCCCAAAAATCGAATTCAAAATGGAAGAAGAAAAGAACCAAAGTATTAATTTTCTTGACCTCACAATAACAAGACTAGATAATTTACATGATTTTAGAATTTTCACAAACCCACACATACAGACATCACAATACATAAAAGTTTAAATGACCCCACCAACCATAAGATGTTTGCATATAATAGTTTTATTCATAGACTATGAAGTGTCCTTTTGAATTGAGATAACTTTTTGAAAAAATTAAATATTGTTGAACAAATAGCGTCAAACAATGGTTACAGCCTCTTCATTTTAGACAAAATGGTAAACAATAAACAAAAGAAAATGACATTAAAACTCGTATACCAAATCATAAAAGAGGACGATAATACACAGAAATCTTGGTCGTTATCTTATGTTAATGGATTTTCCGAAAATATTGCTAAATATTTCAAAAATATTTTCAATTAGATCGCAGCTTTTGAAACCATTAATAACCTTAGTACCAACAAAAAAAAACAATAAGGATCGAACAAATAAAGAAAATAAATCTGGAGTCTATAAGTTGACTTGCAACGATCGCCCTTTACCATACATTGGCCAGACAGCCAAATCATTCAAGAAAATAATCTAAGAAAGGAGTTATATATCTGATTCCGTACATTTGACATATGCAAATCTTCTGAAGGAATTCAGGCATAATTTCAACATTAACTATGAAATTATCCACGTTGAAAGCAAATGTTCTAAATTAACACTTTTAGAATTTCTTGAAATCAACAGGTACAATGCCCGTAAAGTCCTTTTGAATGAGCAAACAGATGTTGACAAGTCTCCATTACTGGATATATTTCCCTAATGGCATTTTTAGCGGCAAACTTCAATAAACACCTTGAGTTTTAATGAGTTGTTCTTCCATTATTTTGTCACATACCTAACAATGTATTTAAACTCGGTTACACTAAACACCATCAGCTAGTAGAATGTAGATACCTGATGAAGCCACATCGTGGTGAAACAATTGTTGTACTGAAAACATTTTTATGCAAATAAAATACTGTCTTCTATATTTTTTCAATAATTTTTAATTGACAATTTATATTTCTTTGGATTCTTTTATTCCCCTTGGTACTATGCAATAAGTGTTAATACTATATGTCTACTAAATTGACGCAGTGCGCTGTAAAAACATTAATTTAATTTAATTCTAAAAGCTCTTGAAAACATTTTTTGGAAATTAAAATTTCTTGGAGGTTGATAGAATAAATCTGTATGATTTTTAAAATATTTTCAACAAAAAACAAATTTCGAATTGAATTCCAAAGGATAAAAACATATTTACTCGAAATGATAACAAGCTCTAGAAGGCCCACACATTGCTTTTGGCCAAATATTTACAAACATGAATTCATGTGAAAGCATTCTGTGACTCCACCCAAAAATACACAAAATTTTGGGCCCTGCTGCGTTTCAGAATACGCATCCTGCACACCAGTTCTATTTTCTCGTATGTATCAATTTACACCTTTAAATGGGAAACTTTTACGGCTTCAGCAAGTACCCCAGTTGACAAGTGGGAGGAAAGACGTCGAAAAGTTTTATTAGCTTCGCGTGTTTCATCGAACTTTTGACTTTACATAAGCTCCATCCGTTGAATTATGGAAATTTTTAAATCTGACGAATAATTCACAGGGCTTTCTGTCGGTCATTTCAATTTACAGGAAACGCAACTATTTATAACCATCAAGAGTGGTTGTATAAAGTTGTTGCTGTCGTATTGGTTAATTCCTTCAATCTATATAAAGCATAGTAAGCCGATGATAAGCTATTACATAAAGTATCAATATGAGTTTTTGAAACCTGCTATATACTCTTGCCATTCGCTATAAAGTGATATGATTCGGTACTCAGTTTATTCCCAAGGGTAAAGTTGACAAATACCGTTTTCTCTATGTTTAAGTACACTCTTTCATTATTGAACCAACCTACGAACTTATTGAATACATTTTGAGCATATTTCATGAAATCTTTCGTATTCGTCTGGCTACATGAGCAGGTGATATCATCGACAAATATTCTAATCAAGTTTCGATCATTTGTATCATGGAGGTCATTAATAAATAGCAAAAACAACAGAGGTCCCAGGACGGATCCCTGACGGACCCCAAACTACATGGTTTTTGCAACAGATCTCACACCATCTATCTCTACCATCTGTGTTCTGTGAGTTGAGCAGGATTTCAGTAGCTCATTTATTTGTTCTCTGAATCCGTAGGCTTTCTGCTTTTCTAGTAGCAATTCATGAGTAACCAGGTCGAATTCTTTACTCAAGTCCATGAATATTCCTAGAGTTTTCATGTTTTTATCTACTCTGTCATACAGTTTGCTTAGAAAGTCGTAAATGGCTATTGTTGTCGACATATTTTCTATGAATCTACGTTGCTCACCGCTGGGCACTTCGAGACAATGTTTCAGTGTCCTCAAAACACAGCCTGCATTCATCGATTTTGTGCAAATGCGCTTTCAGCCTGCAGTAACCTCATAATTCCGACAACTGTTTGGCTCTATCCAGACCTAGCGCTAGGCCCTTCATCTTTTGGTTCGAAGCTTTTTCAAGGAACGCCTTTGAATGTTTCAGGGCTGGTATCGTCCGCTTAGCCAGGTCATGTGGTATTCCCAGGATTGGTTCGGGGCCTACCAGAGGCAGCGTGGCTCCAGCAAACGCCAACCGATCTGTCTCTTCGTTACCCAAATAGTTTTAGTGGCTCGGTAGCCAAACAAAAGTGATTCTGCTATACATACCGAATCTAATGAATTCTAATGAATTAAAGAACGAAGAAATATTACCTGGGGGAGAGCGATATATAGAGATATGATCAATTGCACTTAGTTCTATTATATTTTCTATTTCTTTATTTTTTTAAAATCCTCAACATTGAATGATTATTGAAAATGCCTTCTTCCATCCTCAGCGTGTCACTGTTTGGAGCGGTTTTTGGGCTGGTGGTCTGATTGGACTTTAGTTATTCGAAAATGAGGTTGGTGCAACATTTAAGGTGAATGGATTGCACTAGCAAGCTATGATTAATGATTTTTTATGGCCGGCATTGGAAGATATTGATGTGGACGACGTTTATTCGCAGACGTGCCACACAAACAACGGAACAATCGCAACACCTTCAGACTCTTTTCTTTAGGGCCACGTGAAAGACCGATTCAAGATTCAAGACCTTAAAGATGGAATTCATGAAGTTATCGAGGACATTCAATCATTCAAAATTTCATGAAAAGGTCATGTTGCTGCAACCATAGCCTCGGCGGCCATGTGGCTGAAATCGTTTTCTTTTGTTGATGGCATACCTTCCTCTTACAATGAAACGAACATCCATTGATTTCTCTTAAAATACACACATCGTCAAAAGTCTTGGCCCTCCTAGGTTTCTCAAGAAATAAACAATCTATGTTCTGGAAGGGGGGCAAGACTTTTGACGATGTGCGTATACTCGTTTCTTTCAGTATCAAAAATGAAACCTCTCAAGTCTCAGTTCAGCGCTGTCGAATAATCGTTATTTCCTCTTTATATGCTGGCCTCGGTTCTGATAATTTTGTTCCGTAAAAGAAGGCCTCAAACTCATTTACCGGAGTGGCAAACTACCATGGTCTAATAGCGGAACAGCTTCATCAACATGCAATAACCTGTGAAATTGCGGATATTGCCAATTGCGCACAGAAATTGTCATTTCGCGGAGCTTCTTCTAATTTCCGATAACGCTGCGCACACCGCACAAGATTTTTCACTCAGGGTCGATGATGATCACAGAAAATTAATTATTCATGGAGTTTGCCAGTATTTGGACAGGAAATTATTTTCAGATTAATTTCGGTAATGAGAATTGGTGATGACCGGATCTATAGCGGATAGTAATACTAGATTTGGCTGTATCTTTGTACAGGGTTATCCATTTTGTGCTTCCGAAAGCAAACGTGAATAAAATACTCTTTCATGAAGAATATCGATGAAATTTTTATTTCGATATAATGCTTGGTCCTTGACGTTATGTGTGGAATACACAACATCATTTCAATGTGCTCTGTGTGTTCTCTTACAGGACTCGGTACTTGTGTGTTAAGTTTCGATGACTCGCAGGCACATTTCGGGCAATATCTCACAAACAACTTGACGGATGTCGGTTTTCAGATCGTCAATAATCTGAGGATTACTCAGAACAGTACAAGTTAACTTGTAGCAGAGATCTCGAATAACATTAAAGCACCATTGTCATCACCGTTGTCCCGAGTTTCTGCTCAAGTTTTGACACTACAGCAGACCCCCGACAAGCTGAAAGAGAAAGAAAGGAATATTGAAGGAAGTTTTATAGTGAACTTTACGCCAGCATAACTAGGTGAGGGACCCCCACAAGTCACCTCCCTCGTCCCAAGAAAAAGGATCGCCGTATCGATCCCAACACTCAGTCATTTCAGCAGAGTGTCTCTATGGTTATGGAAGATTGAAGCAACGAATTAACACAAATAACAGCTTCCCAGCATGGACCCCCCCTCACACAGGACCGCTGTTGCTGTTCGCTGCTGAAAGCGAGGCTCCGAAGCATCGAAGAGGATGGGCTTTAGGATCAAAAAGGGCGCCAATGTTGGGGAGAGCATATCTTCCAGGACCCTCAAGCCCCGTCGAAACGTCGTAATCTCCCTTTCCCTCTAACGGACAACTTTCGACCCCGCAGCGGATAAGTTAAGCTTAAGGATCCACGAATGGGGCCGAAGTTAGGGGCGAGCAGAGCGAATTTCCCAAGGTTAACCAACTTGTTCAAAACGTCGTAGTCTCCCTTTGTCCCCCAACGGATCAATCAGGACCCCGCAGCGGAAACTTCAGGATCTAAAAATGGAGTCAAATTTGGGAGCGAGCAAGCGAATCTCCAAAGTCCAGCAACTTGTTCGAAACGTTGTAGTCTCCCTTTTTCCTTCAGCAACCATTTAAGATCCTTCAGCGGATAAGAGGACGAAGGTTGGAAAACCCACGTTGAGATTCAGCAGGTTATCGCCTTCGCCACTGAAAGGATTACAAAACTCTAACGCAGAGTCGCGTGACTCTGTCACAGCTCAAAGCCACAACTTCCCTGTACGATTCCAAGCCTTGCGGTAGGAAAAGGGATGGAGTGGGACAACATGATGGAATGGTATTATGCAAGAAAGAAAGAAAGTAAGGAAGTTTGGATTGCGAGTCATCTGCTTTAGGCATTATAACCATATCCTCCATTTTATAAATGAAACTAGGACACTCGTTATGACAAGCTCCCCCACCACGACAAGGTACAGAGACATGGGGGGAGAATCTGAGGATTATCAGCATGAACACGATCCTTCGCATAACCCCACAATAATATCCCAAGACGATAAATCAAAGATTTTGGTGGCCAATTCACATCGCCGAAACGAAAAATTACGCATCCTAGGAACTTTCTATTCTTCCTCTTATATTAGGCCTTAGGCCTGTTCCCTATCGATCTCTCCACCTCTTAGTTCTGTAGGCGTATTTGTGATGTAGACTCGCCATCTTTTGAAGGGACGTCTTGGTAGTCTTCTGCCCATTGGTTTCAAATCCCTCGCCATTTGTGCTAGTCTCTTGGGGTTCATTTTGTTAACATGCTGGTTCCACCCCCGTCTTCTCTGTCTTTCCCATTGCACAACTGTCTTCTTGGCGTATTCCAGATCTTATGTTTATTTCTGATGTAAGTCCATTATCTACTTTCATTTTCGTTTTGTTGTTTATATTAATGTCTTTAATGATCTCCACTATACTGTTGAGTAGTTTTTTCTTTTTCAGTAGTCTTAACATATCTTTCAATCTGACCCAATCAAAGGCCTTAGCTAGGTCTGAGAAGCATATGTAAACAGGTTTGTTGAATTGCTTATGCCCATGCAGAGGTTGGGTGGACTGAGCAGCTTAATTGCAGCATTGCTGGACCCAAGATTTAAATGTTGAAGGCAAAGTATTTTGATAATTTTAATTTCAGACATCCATTGCCTGAATTCTTCACATACACAATATATTCTAACGTGAAGTGATCATAAAAAACAGAAAACTTCACGAAATGAATACTTGTCTCTTTAAAAATCAAGTTAAATTAAATTTAAAAATATATTATATATACAATTACAAATCTCGTCAAAAAATAAATTTAAAAATTTATGTTGTGTATAACACGACGTTTCGGTCAGTAAAGTATCTCTGACCGTTATCAAGTGCCAACTGAAAATGGTCGTGGCTACGCGTCTTTATATATCCCTAGTTTGGAGAGTGAGGGTATTCTCACGTCTGCATTCGATCGAGTAGGGGGAGCCATATTGGAGGAACTTCTACGCTTGGGTGGCTGTAGACATTTCGATTTTGTTTTATGAAGACTGCTTCTTTGAACTTGCGCTTTCTCCAGTGTTGTTCCCGGTGGAAAATCTTCGCTTGATTCCATTGGATATTATGATGCTCGTCTGAGGTATGCTCTTATATTCCTCATTTGATCGTTTCTCCTCTGATTGTATGATTTTTGTGTTTTTCGACCCTGACCTCCAAAGGTCGCTTCGTTTCTTCTACAAAGGTCGCTCCGCATTCACAAGGTATCGTGTAGATGCAGTTCTTGTTGTCTATTGATTCTTCCGGCTTGGTTTTTGTGAGAAAACTTCTTAAGGTATTATCTGATTTGAACGCCGTCTGGATGTTGTACTCATGAGCTATTCTGCGGATTTTCTTTGATAAGCCTTTTATATATGGTACTGATATTCTTGTCTCGCCCTCTGGAAATTCAGACTTTTCCGTTTGCTGGTCGCATTTCTGTATAGTATCTTCAATTATTTTAAGACTGTAACCATTCGCTGAGAGATCCTTTTTGATGTTTCTCACTTCGTTCTCTAAATCGTCTTTGTTATTACATATGGTTTTTGAACAAAGGTATAACGACCTTATGATACCTCTTTTTGTTGTTGCTGAGTGATTGGAGTTATAATTCAGGTACTGCCCCGTATGCGTTGGTTTCCTGTAGACTGTAGTGTGGAGCTTGTTTAAGTTTCTCTTTACCATGACATCCAGGAAGAGTAATTTTGCGTCTTTTTTCCAATCCCGATGCCTGGGAAATTTTCTTGCAATAAAGCCAAAACGGGTCATTTTGTATGGCTTGTTCCACCATTTGACTGGAACCACATCTCTCAATTAATAAAATTCCATTTTATTAATTTCAGGCAACAAAAAATCGGTAATCATTTGGCTATAGCAATGAGAATTGACGATTTGGGTGACACCTTCATTTTCAAAGAAGTATGGGCCAATTATTCCACCAGATCAAATTTCACACCATACAGTGACTTTTTGTGGATGCAATAGTCTCTCAGCAATTACGTGAGAATTTTCACTGCTCCACATGAGACAATTTTGCTGGTTTGCCACCGAGTAAAAAATGTGCTACGTATTGAAGAAAATTCAATGCGAAAAATCGACATCCAAACGTTGTTGTTCAAGTACCCAATCGGCATATGTTCTAGGCATTCTGTGGTCAGCTAGCTTTAGTTCTTGAGTCAACTGAACCTTATAAGGATGGAGATGCAAATCCAGATGCAAAATACGCCATAGCGTGACGTCAGATAGGTCCAAATGTTGTGCGCGCCAATGAATTGATAAATTTTGATGTTCTTCAGCACTTACAGTAGAAATATTTTCGGTTGAGCGTGCATTTCGATGATGTACTGACATTTTCAGATAACACAGAAATTATGTTATTCAAATATTTAATTATATTTCAAAAAATTATATATAATATTATAACTTCAGGAATTGAAGTTATAATATTATAACTTCATTATTATATAACTATTATAACTTCATTATTATATAACTTATATTATTATATGATATAAACACCACTTATATCAAACGCCATATAAAATAAACATTCATTATAAGATATCGAAATGAGATAACAAAACCCAATAAATATAAATTGTTAACAAAAATCCCATAAATTAAATATTTTGAGTAGATGAAATTTTGTTTCTGCTGATCAATCTTATGAAAACAGATATCTTTCAAAAATGTTTAACATATCCTAAGAGTTTCATCATAAAACTATCATACCTAGAATATTCAATATTATTGAATATCTAAGTTACTTGTTAGAAAATCTCAAGATATGTAAAAATATCACTAAAAAAAAAGTTTTTTGCTCGTCAGTACCCAATTACATTTAATGAAAATATAATATCAAATATCAATATTGAATGTGATCGGTTACTGACGAGCAAAGTCTCTCTTAAAACATGTTTTTTAGTAATGTTTTTACATATCTTGAGATTTTCTAAGAAGTATCTTAGTTAGATATTCAATAATATTGAATATTCTAAGTAAGATAGTTTTAGGATGAAATTCTTAGGATTATGTTAAACATTTTTGAAAGATATCTGTTTTCATAAGAGGGATGAGCAGAAACAAAATTTTGTTTATTTTATATGTCGTTTGATAAAAGCAGTGCTTATATGACATTAATTTAATTCCTGAAGTGGTATTGAATATAATTTTTTGAAATTGAATATGTAGAAGGCTAACAGAATATATCTGTAAATATTTGAATAAGTATAAATCCCCATTTATTTTAAGAAATTATGTTGTTTACAATTCAGCGAAATGACAGATACTGAAAAGAAATGATGACACCTCGAAATTAAGGCGTTGTCAGATGAAACAATGGAATACTCAACTTGAAGCAACATCTGTTATCAAAACCGCAGGAACTTTTTTCTACTGTTAATGAGAAGAACTGTAGTCACTGAGAATTTATATGTTTCAATTCGTATTGCTCTCCTCTATTCATCAAAACTAACTTATTCTCATGAGCGGAAACTTGATCCATATTTCGAACGCTTTATTTAATAACGAAATGCACTATCGAAACTAAGAAATTTGCCTATTTCGGTTGGATGGCAGATCAAACTTCTTGTTTAGATAATAACGAAAATATTATCTCGGAGCTGATTCTCTTGAACCGCGGCTTCTATTTGTGCGAAGTCTGCAGTAAAACAGCACATCTGAATGCATTTGATGAAGTTGTTCATTAATTGTGCTTGCTGGGTCCCATCTGCAGTCAAAACTACACGTCGAGCTTGGCGGCAAGCTAGCCTCGTAAATCAGACTAGCGAGTGACGGACTTAAGACGTGTTTAATTAATTTCTGGCAGCCAGGGAGTCGATTTAAATTAGTTGCAGCAACAACAGGGTTGACAATCGATTTTCCTATTTGAAAAGTTGTATTGAATCTTCTTAATGGATTATTTCTATCAGATTCAAGTTGCAGCTTTGGGAATTAACAAAAATTAACTAGGATTGGCAGTGACTTTTGCTTGATTCATATTCATTTCCAATGAATTTCAATAAAAACTCAGACACTATACCCAACAAATTATATTTATTGAGTCTTGATGTGGACAATATGTTTCCAAATATTTGATTGTCTCGGTCTTTACTCGACGGAAATTCATCTTCAATATAAGAAAAACAAAACACAACTAGGCACGACTTTTCCATATACAGAAAAACCTACACATACAGATAGTACGATTCATTATACTTCAAACCATCCATTTTCACAAAAATTGTCAGCTTATAATTGTATGTTTTATAGATTGGTTAACATACCCATGATGAAAGAAAATTTTGACAAAGAGTATAAAACCATTAAACAAATAGCTTTGAATAATGATTTTAATCCGTTAATTGTAGATAATTTGCTTGATGAAATAAATTACAAGAAAGCAATATCACTTGTCAATCCAAAATTTCAAAATTCAAACGAAACAAAATTTATTTCATTAACTTACATATGCCAAAAATCTGAAAAGATTGCTAGATATTTAAAGAAAATTATAACATCTCTCTTAAAACCATTAATTATTTAGGCAGCTTAATGAAAAATAATAAATACGTCATTCCTTAAAACAAAAAATCCGGAGTTTACAAGTTAACATGTAGTGATTGCCCATGTATATGTGGGACAGTCCAAACAAGGATACGAGAATATGAAAAATGTTATATTAATTATAAACCAAATTCAACTTATGCCAACTATTTGTTAGATAATGGTCATAATTTTAATATGAACTATGAAATATTACATATCGAAAACAAAAGTCAGAAATTAAATCTGTTAGAAACTTTAGAGATCAATAGATATAATAAAAGACAAATTTTAATGAATGATCAAATAGATTTAAACAGATCCCCTCTACTTAATATTTTTCATTAATTGTAAACCATCTCTTTCCACCCCTCTATTTTTTGTACCAGAGCTGTGTATTTAAGGTCATGTTTTACATTTACTCAGTTTAAATACTCACCTGATGAAGTTATGGTATGACGAAACAGTTGTCGTGCAAATCAATAAAATAGCGGAAGTTAACATTTGTTTTTCGTATATGTTTCTAAATATTCCCAGAAAAGAGACGATAGATTTAGTTTCGGAAATATTAGAACAATCACATGTGAATTCATTGATCCACTGTGAGTTCATTATACTTTTGAAACTTTGCTTATAAAGGAACTATTTTCAGTTCAATAAAAAAATATTTGAACAACTAATCGGCCTTGCTATGGGCTCACCCCTGAGCGCATTTTTCGCAGATATTTTCATGAATTACATAGAAATGAAAATTTTCACTTCAAAATTACCTATAATAAGACACTTTTGGTACCGATTTGTAGATGATGTATTAGAAGTACAAATAAGTTTCCGCCGTTTTATTGTAGATGCCGCGGCACGGCGTTTCGGTTAGCTTTCGCAGATGATAACCGGCTTAAAAAATAGTTTGGACATTCAAGAACAACATAACCTATTAATATCATTGATTTTTTATTTTTTATTGGTAAAATATAATTTTTATAAGTTGAAAATGTCAAAATTTGAGCCAAGTAAGCGTCATTTGCGGGAAATATTAGTTTACTTCTTTAATTTAAAGAAATCTGTTGCTGAGGCGCATCAATTGCTCGTAGAAGCATATGGTGAGGGTGCTTTGAGTGAGAGAACGTGTCGAGAGTGGTTTCAAAAGTTTAAAAACGGTTATTTCGACTTAGAAGTCAAAGATCGCAGTGGAGGGCCAAAAATTCACGAGGATGCAGAATTGGAGGAATTATTGGAGGAAGATTCATCTCAAACACAAAAAGAACTTGCTCTAACATTAGAAGTCACTCAGCAAGTAGTTTCACATCGTTTAAAATCATTAGGAATGAATCGTAAACAAGAAAATTGGGTTCCGTACGGCGGAAACTTATTTGTACTCCTAATATTTGTCTGCATATCTGGAAGATCTAGACAACTTGGACAATTTCTAAATTTGATAAATAACATTCACTCAAAAATAAAATTTAAGTTAGAAAAAGAACTGAATAACCATTTAACATTTTTAGACCTATCAGTATAACATTCAAACCGAAAAATTGAATTCAACATGTTCAGAAAACTCACATCAACCGATATATGTATCCCCATAGACTCAAATCACGCATACTCACAAAACATTGCAGCCTACCGATCGATGATCCATAGAGCCTTTTCTTTTCCCCTGTCCAAGAACAACCGTGAAGTTGAAATTGATACTATCAAAACAATAGCCGCAAACAATGGTTTCAGTCATAAGATAAAATAATTAAACACAAAATGTCCCAAATAGCCATGAACCAAATTTACCCTTTTATTAAAATAGAAAAATTCAAAAAATTCATTTGTCTTTCGTACTTCGGTGACATAAGTGCAAAAATAGCCAATAATATATCAAAACTTGAAATCAAATTAGCTTTCAAAGCAGAAAATAAATTGTCGTCTCTGTTATTTAATGCCAAGGATCCAAACCCTTTACTAAAATAAGGATTTTATGAGTTAACATGTTCAACTTGCAATAAAAAATATATAGATCAGACAGCACGTTCATTTCATAAAAGGTATAATGAACATCGAACGGATTTCTCCAAAAATAAAAGAAGCTCCACCGTCGCAACACATTGCATCGAGAACGGCTACATATGAATGATCAAACTGATCTATGTAATTCCTAAATTTTTAATGCATTCAAATAACATCCTACCCTCATAATTACCTAAAAATTTAAATTTTTTCTAACATCTGGTCGAAACAAAATTCCTGTAACTCTCACTTTTTTATTATCACTACGTTGTACCTGAATCTACATAAAATACCCTGTACCCTGAGCTTAGGGGTCAGTTGCCGGAAGATGAACGAAAGTTCGAAACTAGTTGCAAAAATGTAAACCATACATATTGTTAAACATCTAAAAATTATTGGTAGTAAAACATAGTAATAAAATATAAGACGTTCTTGCGATTTTTTCCGACGATTGAAGCTTTATTGTGAAAATTTAGTACATTGTCGATTGTTTGATACTGAGGCTTTACTTCTTGCACTAGTTGAACACTGTAAGCCTTCATACCGAGGTCTTTATGACAAATTCGCCATAAAGACGTCTGGGAGATGCCTAGTTTTTCTGAACGTCGAAAAATCGATAAATTTTTATCCTCACGATCACTTTCACGTACATCAGCAATATTCTCTTCACTTCTTGCATTTCTTTGTCTCACTGGCACTGTAACATCATGAAGTGTAAAATTTGTTTCAAAATTCTTCACTAAACGTTCAACTGTTCTTTTAACTGGACGATTATAACGACCTAAAATTGGGGTTATAGCACGTTAAGTAACAGAGGGTAACAGATCGCGAATTTTGATAATAAATTTGGATTATTTGTGAACGTTGTTGGAGTGTGTACCTTTCCATGATTAAATGGTAGACATTGACAAGGACAACTGTCAATGTCACAAATAAACAATGGCTGCCATGCGTAATGTCAATTTAAAAATAGGGCGTACCCATTGAAAGACCATTTACAGTAAAACTTTATCATTTCAAACCAGTGTCCGGGAATTAGATAATTATGCCGTTTACCGTTCCAGTTTAAACCTGGTTTTACCATTTCTGCATTGCTTCCTTCAGTTAAATCCTATGCTCGCATATACATATATGCATTTACGTTGGAATAAACCTACCTTCATGAACGTGTATGAGTCCCCGAGTGCAGTTTGTTTTGGAGAATGATACGGGATTGGATGTTAATTCTAAGAGCACTCACCGCTTTTTAGGGGAGCTAAGAGATGTGGTGGAAAATGTCAATAGTTTTACGAGACATCAAGGTGGCTTTTTCAGGTATTTCGGAATATATCTCAGTCACATTAATCAAGTTTAAAATAGGAGTGAAAATAAGTTCGTTTGGTCTTGATAACGCCGCTAATAGTTTATAATTTCTTTGTTTCATATGGCAATACCTTCATTTTAAGGAATCATATTAGGCTTTTTTTAGGTATCTGTCATTCCGCTGGAGTGTAAACAACATAGGCCCTGTGTGTTCTAAAAATATCTACTTTTGTATCGAATAATGTATTTTTGCGGGAAGTTTTACTTCAATATGAAGAAAAAGGCTGCCTAAAGTCATCGTATAGTCCGTCTAGAAGTATTCGTACTTTATTATTTTTCATAATTTTAATATATTTTTTTTGTAACAAAACGAAAGTAAAGTATAAAATGGGTTGTGCAGATAGTCGGCTATGGCCAAAGTTGCATGGCAACACTATTTGTCAAATATTGTTGACAGGTATACAGTTTATGAAATAATGGAAAAACTGAAAAAAAGAAAGCAGGTAGAATATTTGTAAAGAAGAGGTTTTCGGAACGTTAAAAAATTAGTGTAATTGACTGAACTGGGAAAAAGTGTTGTATATGAGACCATAAAGAGGAAAAAAAAAAGGAATGGTTATGAGGCATAGACCAGTTTCAGGAAGACCGCGTATGATTGAAGGAAACAATTTAAACGCTTTATTGGCCTTAGGACAACACAATGCGCGCCTGAGGTTTCGCGGATGGGCTAACAGTTTTGGAAATCAACGAAATATAAAAGTAGGTCCAGAAATCGTCCGTATGTCACTGAAAAGAGAAGGCTACATATCAAGGCAACCAAAAATTCCTATAATGACACCTTTACAAAAGAAACAAAGGATAGGATTTGGTCAACATTTTCAAGAAGATAATTTCAATGATATCTTTATATCCGATAAAAGTTGTTTCCAACTTGGTGAAGGTCACTTAAAAATCCTATCAAAACAACCTGTTATCGTTCTAATTTCCAAATTTCCCACCAAAATAGTGGTTTGGGGAGCAATATCTCAGCGTGGTGCTACGCCTCTCTGTATAGTTGATGGTACCATTAATCATGAAAAGTATTGGGGTATTCTAAACGATTTTTTCCTTGTAACGACGCATGCTTTATATACAGAGGGGTTACGTTTTTAGCAGGATAATGTAAGATGCTATACTTCGGCATATTCAAGCTTGGATGCAAGAACACCAAGTGACAACCATTTCATGGCCAGCAGCTTCATCAGATCTTAGTTCCATTAAAAACATATGGGGACTTATGAAGATTGAAGTTAAACGAGTAGCGTCACGCAATCAAAATGATTTAATTCAGTCAGTTTCACAGTCCTAGACTACCATCTTCCAAATTATGGAGGTGATCTAGTTTCGGGTGTACCTCGACGCTTAGTCAAGTGTTTACAGTTAAATGGAGATTGTATAAGTAAGTAAGATGAATATTTTGTTATAATTTTTATACGGAACTTGGGTTCTGTGTTGGAAATCTTCGTCAGAGAGCGATGATGGCGCTGTAGAAGCGGCCTTACGGTCACTTAACTGCTAGCTAGCACCATCCCAAGGGAAATTTACGATTTCGTACTTCACCACCTGGTAAGTTTACCTCGTTATCTGTTTCCGTCTATTTAGATGACAACAGACAGGCTTCTACTATACCAGTACCAAGACTTAATAACCTCTGTTAGGGTACTAGTGGACCGCACCTGTTCTTTATCTATTATTATATTCTATAAATCTAGGACAGAGAGGCAACAATATGACCTCTCTACAACAGTTGTAATTCAAGTGCACGTGTAAATAAAATGTAGAAAGTTAATATTAAATAAAGTCAGTTGTCAACCAGTGCTTATCATAAATTATTTTTAAACAAGAACCTTCACGTTACATGGCGCTGCGAACAGTTTAAGCATTGGTAATTAAATAATTCAAAATAATGGGTGATAATTGTGGAATATCTCTAATGAAGTTGGAAGTAAACGTGGCTGAAAACTGGAAAATATGGAGAAGCCTCTTCGAAAATTATTTGGTCGCCAGTGAAATCAACCTTAAATGTCAGTCCACACAATGTGCACAATTGTTGCACTATTGTTTCGTACCACGGTTAGTTTACCGTAGTATTTGCCTATAATTTCAGTATTTTAAAATAATAGATAATTGCAAATTAATTAATCTCGATGAATAATTCCAATGGCTTCTAGTGGACTGTATTTTTGATTAGTTGAAGAAGAGTTTTACTTCAAGGGCACTTGTGTGTAGTTATCTCGATGATGAACTAGCTTTGTTTATCCAATAAGATAAACAAACGAAAATGTTAAGGAATTAAAGTAAAACACTCGTATTACACTATGAAAACAGCGAACTATAATTTTTGGTTTACTGTATATAAACCAAGTTAAAGGAATGATTGTTACACTAACAACAAATGAATTTGCCAATACTTTGGCAATCGAATGGATCAATAATAACCGCGATAGCTTGGACCCAAATGTCACAAGCTACGTACAACAAATTGGACTATCCGAATGATAGTGCATAATGTAGCTACTGCTACATGCGATAACTTTGACTGTTAGGAATAATAATGCATGATGTAGCAAAGGCTACATACGACCGACCACTTTGACTATTACGAGTAATAATGATTTTACAGTCTTTTCAAAGACTGAACGTTAGAGGTGCTCGATGCACCCCTTCTAACCGAAAGAGGGAACTTAAAGTAAATGATTGGAAGGTCCATCTGGAGGTGGACTGATTGAACCTTCTTATTGGTTACAGAAAAATTATGAAATTAATGCAAATAAAAAAGGACAGAGTCAGTTTATAATTTCGAATGCTGTGTCATGTGAAATTAACAAGCATAAATATATCCAAATTGACTTTCCATGTTTTCTAAGGCCATATTTAATAATTATAAAATCAATAATCTGAAGTGTCGAGTAAAACTAAACAGTTCGAAACAAATCTCAAAACCGCTAGATCGCATATCAACGTAAAAGACCTAAGTATCGAATGACAGAATAATTTCGAACGACAGGGCCGTCTCTAATGAGACGGAACAACTATATTGGAGAAGAATGTGTTCGAATATATACGACATTCACATTTGAAGAAGATGAGAAGAACAAACTGTCGAAGCTAATCTAAAAATTTGAACAACATTTTCTACCAAAGGAATATGTTACTTATGACAGGTACAAATTTTTTTCAAGTAGACAACAAAGTGGGCAATCACTGGAAAATTTTGCAACAAGTTTGAAAGAAGCATCGATGAAATGTAAGTTGGGAAGCCTTCAGAAAAGCTTGACGAAAAGTGTCCTTATCTGTGTTATACTGAACACCTCTACAAGGGAGAAATTACTACAGGAAGATAAAGACAACAAAATGACATTAGAAGAAGCTATCCACATATGTCAGATAATAGAATCATTCAAACAAAGAAGTGAGGTAATTCCAAGTCAAAATTACCCTGTGGAAGTCGATGCAGTAAACAGAGGAAATTACATTAAGTTATGCAAGACATGCGGAGAAAACCATGCGATTAACAATTGTCCAGCTTATGGTAAAGAGTGCTTCAACTGCAAAAAGAAAAATCATTTCTCCAGTTGCTGTAATAAAAAGAAGAACAGAGGAGTGAATAAGGTCGAACAAGAAGACAACGAAGTGATACAAGTTTCAGGTACAGAAAATTCGAATGCATTTTTTATTGGAAATGTGGAAAGACTATAATTAAAAGGGATGAATGGATTACAGAAATGAAAGTAAATGATAGAATAGTTAATTTCAAAGTAGACACAGGAGCCATGGTTAATGTTTTACCATATCAGATGTTTAGAAAATTGAATTTGAATGAGTCGTTAATTGAAAAAACTAATAAAAAATTAGCGTCTTATACAGGCGATACTTTAGATGTCAAAGGTACATGTAAATTGAGGTGACGAAAACGTGATCATGTATTTGATGTAATGTTTTACATTGTGAATAATATTTCTCAATCATTATTAGATGTAAAAGATTGTGAAATTCAATTTATTCAAAAGGGTTGAAAATATAGCTGATCAAAATTATCACCAACCTAGGATAGCTAAAGATGTGAATGAAAAATTAGAAAAAACTCGTCGCGTACAAGAAAAATACTCTAATAATTGCGTTAAAAAATTGCCAGAAATTTCTCTTAATACAAAAGTTTATGTACAGATCAAACCAAAATCAAGTTGGACCCCTGGTATTGTAATAGAAAAGTTAAGAGATAGGGTCTATAGAATTGAACTGGTAATGGTGGAAAACTTTCAGAAATAGAAAATTTATGAAAATTGTACCATGTGATATAACTTCTGGGGGTAGAACACCATTCTCTAGTTAATTCACAAGAAAATGTAAAGTATTATATAGAGATAGAAAGTAAGAATAACTTGGAGAACACACAAAATAATAGAAACTGAAAGTACAAAAGAAAATGTGAGTCTTGAAAATGTAGGCTTGACCAGCAGTTCTGAGTTGGAACCAAGTCCCAGTACTGAGTTGCTAAGTCTAAGAAAAACCACATCAGGAAGGACGGTCAAGCCTCCAAGAAAACTGGATCTTTAATGTATAAATAATTGACTAGATATTTGTCGTGAAGGGAGATGTTAGGGTATTAGTGGAACGCACCTGTTCTTTTTTTATTATTATATTCTATGAATCTAGGACAGAGAGGCAACAATATAACCGCCCTACAATAGTTGTAATTCAGATACACGTATAAGTAAAATGTAGAAAGTTAATATTAAATAAAGTTAATTGTTACCCAGTGCTTATCATAAATTATTTATAAACAAGAACCTTCACGCTACAATCTCGGTAATACCGTCTTAATAATAATCGTTTTAAAATTGTTAGTTGCACCAGAACCATCTCATGAGTTTTATCCTATTCAGCCATCATAAATGTTGAACATTCACCAAGTAACGACAAAATCTGTACACAATTTGAATATCAAAACAGATTTAATCTGCTAGTCTTCTACAATTTTAATTTCAAAAAAATTTTTATTCAAGAAACTTTTAAAATTAAATTAATGTCTACAATAAGCACCGCTTATATTTAATAGACGTATATAATCAAAACTCAATATGTAATGTCGAATGGAATAAAAAACCAACAGATATAAAAAAGTCATTAAAATTAATGAATAAATATTAAAAGGAGACAAAATTTTGTTTCTGATCTTACCTTTAAGAACACCAATTGCCTTTTAAAAACATGAACACAACTTAAGGATTTCTCAAAAAATATAATTTATTTGAAATATTTAATATATTTAAATATTCGAATAAGTTAATTCAGAAATCTCTCAAAACATGCACTATATCATCAAAAAACAAATATAATTCTAGGTAATCACTTCATCGGTCCGAAATAATATTCCAAATATCAAAATTTATATTATATTATTATATTATTAGGAGTACAAATAAGTTTCCGCCGTTTCTTAACACAAATTAATTATTCATTATAGAAGAACGGTAATATAAATTTATTTAAAGTATTGCCCATCACTTGTAACCACTTTTTCCCATCTCTCAGGCAGCATTCGAATCCCACGTCTGAAGAACTCCTTGTCTTTGGAGGCTATCCACGAATCAACCCAATTTTTGGTATCCTCTTAAGATGTGAACCGCTGCGCCGTCAGAGCATGTGCCATGGACCGGAACAGGTGATCATCGGACGGTGCAATGTCTGGTGAATACGGCGGGTGGGGTAATACTTCCCAATCAAGTGTTTCCAAGTACTGTTTCACGGGAGCTGCAACATGTGGACGAGCATTGTCATGCAGAAGAATAATTTTTTCGTGTCTAGAATAGTATTGAGGGCGTTTTCCCTTCAGAGCTCGGCTCAATCTCATCAACTGTGTTCGATAGAGGGCTCCAGTAATTGTTTCGCTCGGATTAAGCAACTCATAATACACTACACCTACTGATCCCAACAAATACACAGCATAAGTTTTTTTCCGTGAATATTCGGTTTTGCTGTTGATGTTGACGCGTGGCCAGGTAATCCCAATGATTTTCTTCTTTTTGGATTGTCATAATGTATCCACTGTATCCACTTCTCATCACCAGTTACGATACGATGTAAAAAACCCTTTTTCATGTCTAGCTAGCAGCATTTCACTTAAGCATAATCGGCGTTCAATATCTCTCGGCTTTAAATCGTACGGAACCCAATTTCCTTATTTATGAATCATTCCTAATGATTTTAAACGATGTGAGACTGTTTGTTGAGTGACTTCTAATGTTAGAGCAAGTTCTTTTTGTGTTTTAGATGAATCTTCCTCCAATAATTCCTCTAAGAGTGTGGATAGCTCAGCGGGAGAGCATCGGACTCGTGACCGGGAGGTCCAGGGTTCGAATCCTATTCAGGTAGAAAAGAAATTTTCTAGTTGGACGGGTATCTGCCACCATTTCACTGTTGGGTCAAAAATTAACAGTGCTGTGACCTAAAGTGGCGCAAGATCGCAGTAACAAAGCCTACACAGAACACAACTGAACTCCTAACTCGCACAAGCTGAAAAAGCTTCTGAGGGATCTTCGCAGAAGATCTAGGAGTATCAGGATAATAATAATAATAATAATAATAATTCTGCATCCTCGTAAATTTTTGGCCTTCCACTGCGATCTTTGTCTTCTACGTCGAAATCACCGTTTTTAAACTTTTGAAACCACTGTCGACACGTTCTCTCACTCAAAGCACCCTCACCATATGCTTCTACGAGCAATTGATGCGCCTCAGCAGCAGATTTCTTCAAATTAAAGAAGTAAATTAATATTTCCCGCAAATGACGCATACTTGGCTTAAATTTTAACATTTTCAACTTATAAAAATTATATTTCACCAATATAAAATCAATGATATTAATAGGTTATGTTGTTCTTGAATGTCCAAACTATTTTTTAAGCCTGTTATCATCTGCAAAAGCTAAACGAAACTCCGTGCCGCGCCATCTACAATAAAACGGCGGAAACTTATTTGTACTCCTAATATATTTAGATTATATATTGAGTTTTGATTATAAAATAGAAAGACCTTTTACTTGATAGAAGAAATATAACAAAATTTTAATATTAAAACAAATTGAAATATGTTTATCTTCTACAATTTTAATTTGAAAAAAATTTTTATTCAAAAAACTTTTAGAAATAAATTTATGTCTAACAAGCACCGCTTACATTTAATAGACGTATATAATCAAAACTCAATATATAATCTCAAATGGAATAAATAAACCAACAGATATACGAAAGTAATCAAAATTAATGAATAAATATTTAAAGGAGACAAAATTTTGTTTCTGGTCTTACCTTTAAGAACCCAAATTGCCTTTTAAAAACATGAACACACTTAAAGGACTTCTCAAAGAATATAATTTATTCGAAATATTTAATATATTTAAATATTCGAACAAATTGTTTCAAAAATCTCTAAAAAATGTCTATTAAATGTAAGTCTATTAAATATAAGCGGTGCTTGTCTGACATAAATTTATTTCTAAAAGTTTTTTGAATAAAAATTTTTTTTAAATTAAAATTGTAGAAGATAAACATATTTCAATTTGTTTTAATATTCAAATTTTGTTATATTTCTTCTTTCAAGTAAAAGGCCTTTCTATTTTATTTTATATATAATATATAATTATATTTTGGCTTCAATAAATCTCATTATAGAATGTCAATGAATTTAAATAAACCTTAAAATAACTCACACTGTTCTTTGATTTTGTTAGAACATGGATCAATCTTGAATTATATAGTTGATCCGTATTTCGAAGCTTAAGTCTTTTAACATGTGAGAGATATAGGTTATGTTTTTGATTTTGATATTTGGAATGTTGAAAGAGGACTGAAGACGGGATTGTCTAGAATTATATTTGTTTTTTGAAGATATAGTGCACATTTTTTTAGAGATTTTTGAAATAATTTGTTCGAATATTTAAATATATTAAATATTTCGAATAAATTATATTCTTTGAGAAGTCCTTTAAGTGTGTTCATGTTTTTAAAAGGCAATTTGTGTTCTTAAAGGTAAGACCAGAAACAAAATTTTGTCTCCTTCAAATATTCATTTATTAATTTTAATTACTTTCGTATATCTGTTGGGTTATTTATTCCATTTGACATTATATATTGAGTTTTGATTATATACGTCTATTGAATGTAAGCGGTGCTTATTAGACATAAATTTATTCTAAAAGTTTTTTGAATAAAAATTTTTTTGAAATTAAAATTGTAGAAGATAAACATATTTCAATTTGTTTTAATATTCAAATTTTGTTATATTTCTTCTATCAAGTGAAATGACATTCTATTTTGTTTTATATATAATATATAATTATATTTTGGCTTCAATAAATCTCATTATAGAATGTCAATGAATTTAAATAAACCTTAAAATAACTCACACTGTTCTTTGATTTTGTTAGAACATAGATCAATCTTGAATTATATAGTTGATCTGTATTTCGAAGCTGAAGTCTTTTAACATGTGAGAGATATAGGTTATGTTTTTGATTTTGATATTTGGAATGTTGAAAGAGGACTGAAGACGGGATTGTCTAGAATTATATTTGTTTTTTGAAGATATAGTGCACATTTTTTTAGAGATTTTTGAAATAATTTGTTCGAATATTTAAATATATTAAATATTTCGAATAAATTATATTCTTTGAGAAGTCCTTTAAGTGTGTTCATGTTTTTAAAAGGCAATTTGTGTTCTTAAAGGTAAGACCAGAAACAAAATTTTGTCTCCTTTAAATATTTATTTATTAATTTTAATTACTTTCGTATATCTGTTGGGTTATTTATTCCATTTGACATTATATATTGAGTTTTGATTATATACGTCTATTAAATGTAAGCGGTGCTTGTGTAGACATAAATTTATTTCTAAAAGTTTTTTGAATAAAAATTTTTTTGAAATTAAAATTGTGGAAGATAAACATATTTCAATTTGTTTTAATATTCAAATTTTGAGTTTTGATTATATACGTATATTTAATATTAGCGGTGCTTATTGTAGACATTAGTTTAATTCTAAAAGTTTTTTGAATAAAAATTTTTTTGAAATTAAAATTAAATTGTAGAAGACTAACAGATTGAATCTGTTTTGATATTCAAATTTTCAATATTTCTTCTATCAAGTAAAAAGCCTTTTTCTATTTTAGAATCTGTACAACTCCAGTTGATCCAGACATCCTTCAAGCGGAGATTTTCATTGCGCGGAGTTTAAGTAGTCCATATACTAGTCTTTCATTATTTCATACTCGCATTACCCTCATAATAGGAACCATCACAAAGATATCAGACGGAAAAGGGAAATCTAATTACTGTATAATTTGGGCCAGCCTCGAGTCCGACCGTCATTTCACGGTTTCACGAGAGATAAACGACGTCTCCGACGTTTCCCGGTAAAATTCCAATTTCTACTGCGAGTACATCAACTCAACCGTTGTATGTGACACAAAAATTTAATCGAGGAGGCTGGTTTCCTTCAAAGCGACATTCAAGTCGCATCCGTTAGGGCACTCTCGCCCCATTCAATTCTGCGAGTGGTTCTTTTATTTTATTTGTTCGTTGGTTTTCTTTGAAATGAAGGGATCGACCTCCGGTGGTGTTGATGAGGTTGGATGGGATAAGAGATTTGGGAAACAGGGGAATATTATCCTTTGTTTATTTGAAGAGGTCCAGTTGGCGCCGCCAATGATACATTTGTGGAAAATTGTTTTTTATTTTTAGACTTCTGAAGATAAGGCTACAGATAATCTCTTCGTTCTTCACGTATCGGTTGTTTTTTTAGAGTGATAGAACTTTAAATTGAAATAAAACACTTTTAACTTGAGATTGAAGCCAAATTTTTTTTATTTGAAAGATAATTTTAGGACATTCATGTCTTAAAAATAATTTCCGGCAGTACACCACGGCTAGCTCTGAGGAACCGCATTCGACCAGACCAATTTTGGACCACTTTTTCGAGTAATTTATGCCTTATTTCATCTATAAAACGAGTTATGTTAGCTCCCAAAGCGTCTATTCTTTCTGGTATATCAACATAAACCAATAACTTGACATAACCCCAAAGAAAATAATATAGTGCAGTTATGTCACATGATCTTGTAGGCCAATTAATTGGACCATTTCTCGAAATAATGTTCTTTCAATAAATCAATTGTTACGGTAGCAGCATGAGGTGTAGCATCATCTTGTTGGAACCAAAACACTTCTGGGTCGATACCATTCAAATTTTGAAACAAATTATCATTGATCATTGATCTGTAACGAGCACCATTCACTGTGACATTAGCTCCAGCATCGTTTTCAAAGAAATATGGACCGATGATGCCTCCAGCGTGTAATGCACACCATACAGTGCATTTTTCAGGATGAAATGGAACCTGCAGCACTTCTAGAGGATTGTTTTCACTCCATCTACGGCAATTTTGCTTGTTTATATAGCCATACAACCAGGAATGAGCTTAATCCCTAAACACAATTTTTCGATAAAAAAGTGGATCAACTTCAAGCTGTTCTAGGGCCCAATCAGCAAACAAACGACGCTCATTATGATCAAGTGGCTCTAGTTCTTGAACTAGTTGAATATTGTATGGGTGTAGACCAAGATCTTTACGCAAAATTTTCCATGTGGTGGATGCACAGAGTCCAACTTGTTGTGACCGTCGACGAATAGATAAATCTGGATCATCATTAACACTATGACCCACAGCAGCGATATTTTCGTCTATACGTACTGTTATTCATCTTGTCGTTGTTGTTGCATCGAGTGGAGAAAATGTTGTCCGAAATCTATCGATAGCTCGACGAATAAGCTGCTCTGATGGACGATTATGTATACCATAAATTTCACGAAGTGCTCCATGAGTTTGGAGAATAGAACACTGATTTTGAAAATAAATTCCAACAATTTGTAAACCTTGTTGCGTCGTGAGTCTTTCCATGATAATTTGTCAATGCTTACTGAACAGAAATGTCAAAACAACATGGCTTCTACCTTCTGTCAAATCACAGTTATCCCTATCGAAAGTTCTATCTCTAATAAAACTCTAATAAAAACACCCGATATATTTTAGCTCGAAATTATTGAACGATTCTAATAACGTTACTTCAATTATGCAATAAGCGTTTCGAACTTTAGGATGAAAGTCTAGACAGTATGCAGGTGAAACAAAGGATTGTTATCCAGTCATGATAAATCACTTGACTGTTTTCACCAAAATACTGTTTGTTTGATTGCTTCGAAATTGAACAAGGTTTGTGGACTTTGTTCCTACTAAGTAGTTCCAGCTCCACTTTATGTGGACTTAGTCCATTACAATGACGTCATTAGGGACCGGTTATCTAATCTAAAACCTCTCGAAAATCCATCATTCATCGTAGAAATTTCATGGTACACTAGTTACTAAAGACAAATGTCGCCTCATTGACTGACTAAACGGGTCAATCGACTTATAAAGTTCCAGGTGCCATACTTCAACAATTCAGCTGGAATATTACCTGTGCCTGAAGAACGTCCGTTTTTCATTTTCTTGAGAGCTTTTTCCACATCTCTCTCATCTATTGGCACAGAAGTACCAGCACTTCCGGTATCTTCTTCCGCCATGAATTCTGGTCTGTTCTACACTAATAATTAAGCAAAGGGACCTTTCCATGACCATTTTATTGAGAATCTTGTCAATTTGATTGGTTTTTAATTGTTCGATTGTTCTCCAGACTTACGTACTCCGTGCATCTCCTATAAGACTCTTTACTCATTTTCTTTTCCACAGTTCCGTTCTTTCCTTCTTAATCTCTGATCTAACTTCTCTGTTTATATTGGTCCCAATTTGTTTGAGCTTATTCTGTAAGCCTTCCTGGTAGTTCTTTTGTTTTTCACTTATTAACTCTTTTATGTTGTCTGTCAGTCAAATTGGGGTATCTCCTCGATTTTGGTTATGTTCTTGTCCTAAAACCTCGCTTGCTTTCTTCTTAACTAGGAATTTTGTGTTCTCATACTCCTCTTCAACATTGTTGGATATATTTAGCTCTGCTAGTGCTGAATCCACTCTTCTCTGATGAAGTCACCTGATACTTCTGTGAAGTAGATTTCTGCGCTTGTATGTTACACAATCTTCCATTTTTCCCGTTTGGGAAAATTATCCAGAAAAAGCTGAGAGATAGCGTTAACCATGAAATATCAGAGAATCAGAGCGGTTTTACACCTGGAAAATCCTGCATGGACAATCTGTTCATTCTGAAGCAGATAATGGAAAAAAGATTTTGGTAAACCAAGAAATCCATTTGGCGTTTATAGATCTTGAAAAAGGATACGACTCAATACCTTGAAAAATATCTGGGAAGCTCTCGAAACCCTAGAAGAAGATTGAGCATTTGATAAAGTCATCAAAGAATTCTACAGATCAAATCAATCTTATGTGAGAATCGGATCTCGAACCCTATAAAAACCACAAAGGGTTCAAGACAATGGATGCAACTTGTCTACCCTGCATTAAAATGCCTATGTTGAAGTGGTACTGAAAGATTGGAAGAGGAGATGCGAGAAAATGGTAGTACCTATTGAAAATGGACCAATCTTCTCCCTTAGATTCCCTATGATCACGTTGTGGTTGCACAAGACTTTATGATGAGTATAAGAAATGGGGACTACAAGTTAGTTTGAAGAAAACGAAGTACCTGGATTTTAACTCCGATTCTCTCTTCTAAGTACTCAGCAACGATGATGTGCACATCCAACAAGTTGACAAATTCAAGTACCCGGAAGTCACAATTAACAAGGATGGCATTGGAATGGAGGAAATAAGAACCAGAATTCAGAATAGCAAAAAGGTAATTGGATGTTTCAATGGTCTTTGGTGGGATCGAAACATATTCTTCAAAATCAAACTAGGCCCAACACTGGTTGAATCGCTGCTGTGCTCTGGCTCAGAGCTGGAACACTTACTGCAGACTCTAGCAGAAAATTTCAAGCAGCGGAGATGGATTACCTCAGAAAAAGTGCTGTTATATTAAGAATGGAAAAAAGAACTTATAGCGAAATAAGATACATTATAAAGGTAGAGGAGACAGTACGAAAACGGATAGAAAACAGAAGTAATAAATAGCTTGGACATGTGATTCGAATGCAGGAGGAAACAGGTTTTTCCGTGGACTCTTGTCCGTAGAAGAAAATGGGGTAGACCAAGGAAATCCTGAAACGTTATAATGAAGGAAGCAATGAAGGTCTGTGATGACTTTCTAGATGGAGAGGTGTGGAGAAGGATTACTGGAAGACGGCAATAGACTGTATTGCGTACTCGTTTGATGAAATTTTCAATAACGTTATTGAATACATGTGGTGGTATTTCATTGATAGAGCGTCCAATTTCGGCTTTCAATGCTTCGATGGTTATAGGCTCATTGGCATGAACCTTTATCTTCAGATAACCCCACAGCCAGAAGTCTAAAGGCGTTAAATTGCAAGAGCGTGGAGGCCAATTCTGTTCACCAAATCGGGAAACGACACGATCAGGAACAAACTCATGCAAGACTGTCAATGTTTTACGGGCAGTATGATATGTAAAACCAAATGTTGTCAAGATCAATAGCTTCCAAATGAGGTACAAGAAACTGTGTTATCATAGTATGATAACGTTCGCCATTCACCGTTACTGCATTACTCTCTTCGCTTCCGAAGAAAAACGATTCAATTATAACTCCCAACCATAACTTACACCATACAGTGACCCGTTGTGGATGCATTGCTTTCTGATTTATCATTCGTGGATTTTCTAAGCCCCAAATACGACAGTTTTGCCTATTAACGAAGCCATCGAGGTAAAAATGAGCCTCATCACTGAAAATGATTTTGTTTGCAAAATCAGCAGGTTGCTCAAGGATCCAATTAGAACTGGCAGAAGTTGTTGAGAAAGTTGGATTTTGTAGGAATGCAGCTGTAAATTTAGTGATGTTTCGTTCTAAAAGATCTCTACGAGCTCGTATCGTATGTTTCATTATTCACGAATAGTGGCAAATGAACTTTCACCATTTTGATAACAATTTTCGATTATTAAAATGCGTTGTTCTACCGTGTAATGCTCAATGTTTACTTACTCCCATCTGTCAACTTTTGATCTGTCATTATGTGACATTATGACCGTCAAACATGGCACGCAATTCAAATCTTACGCTCTTATTGAAACTCCCTTTATTCAATTAGTAAAATATGAGTTTGTTTCAATTATTTGTGAAGCAATAGTTATTTGACACTTGAACGCATTCTCGAAGTACTAGACTTTATATATGACTTCTCGTTTTTCAGAATGAAAAAACCTTTCAGTGTTCACCCTTGAAGCGAAATCCGATATTTCACTCCTCATTCATCTCTCGTTAGCTGTCAGGAGTATTGTTGAGCCACTGCTAACAACCAACATTCCATACCGAGTGGTAATTTGCCATATTTTTAATTAGTTCCCGTTATTCATAAGAGACTTTCAGGCTCATTGTCTGCTTCAATATGCTGTTCTATGTCTCGTCGAATTTATTTCTGCCATTGTAGCTGCTGACAGCACGAAATGAATTCGTGGTTGTAATTCTGATGTGGAACCCTCTAACATTTCTCACTGACTTTGCCGATTAATCAACAGAATCAACAGTCACAAGGGAGCCAACTTCGATTTCGGACTCGCAGAGGTAATTTTGGTTAATGTTTCTCCCCGTACTTTCAGGAGATGATGTAACAAAAATTTCATCAAAGCATTCACTTATTGTCTGGAACTTCAATATGCTTGTATACTGGTTATATAAATTCCACTGTGACCAAATTTGTGTGAGGTCTCGCATTATCTTTATGGAGCAACACTTTTTCTGTTGATTAATTCTGGACTTTTCTGTTGAACTGCATCATTCAGTTTGTCTAGCTGATGGCCGTAGACTTCCGAACTAATTGTTGTGTTATCCGGTAGAAACTCAAAAAAAAAGATTCCTTTAAAATACCACCAAACAGACAGCATCACCTTTTTTGATGGATATTGGCTTTCGAAATGCCTTGGGGTGGTTCATCTTTTTTGCCCCATTATCTGTTGCGATTGACATTGTTATATACAATCCATTTCTCGTCCCCAGTAATGATGTGCTTCAAAAATGGATCATTTTCGTGACGTTTGAGAAGCGAATCGCAGATGTCCACGCAACGACACAAATTTCTCTCCGTGAGAACATCGATCTTCGAGGTTAAACCCAGGTTTCTCAAGTGGTCATAAACTAATCATCAACTAATGCCTTTATCGTGTCTTTATCAGCTTCAACCGGCCCTCCGGAACGTGGTGCACCTTTCAAAATTGCCGGTTTGAAATTTTGCAAACTGGTTCTGGTACTGGCGTACTGTCAACACATCTTTTCCATACACATAGGTTTATTTATTTCTCGCTTGATCAGCATTTTTACCTTTTCTATCTAGTAAACAAGTAAAATATTACGAAATTTTTTGCTTATTGGCCTCAAATTTTTTGCTTATTAGCCTGAATATTTAAAAGGTAACCAACCAAAAACTACTGAAACTTCAGAAATGATTGATGTCTTCAAATACGAAATCAAAGTTGCCATTCATTGAGCCCCAAACAATCGACAATAGACTAAAAAATTGGTGGCCAATAGTTTTTCAAAATCAGATGTCAATATTGCCTTCAAAATGCAAAACAAATTATCATCGGTATTTTTTAACGCAAAGAACTCTACTCCAAACATACACAAATCAGGAGTTTATGACCTATCTTGTTCTACGTGCAGCAATAAATATATAGGACAAACAGGACGTTCCTTCAAGACGAGCTTCAACGAACATAAAATGAGTTTCAGAAAAAATAAACAAAATTTTACTTTTGCCACTCATTGTCTAGAAAACGGTCATTCCTTTCCCACAATAAATAATCTCAAAATTTTACATATAGAATCAAAAGGGAAGAAACTCGATTATCTAGAATCTGTTGAAAATTTCAAATTAGTTCAGAATAAAAATAATGTAAAAATAATTAATGACTGTACGGAGCTATGTAAATCGAAGATATTTGAGATATTTGAAAAGTAAAAAAGAAAAGAACTTGATTATTGAAATTTTCAAATTCATTCACAATAAAAATAATGTAAAAAATAATGAATGACTGTATGGACATTTGTAAATCCAAATATTTGAGATATACAACAAAATAATTCAAAAATAATGAATGACTGTACGGAGCTATGTAACCCAAACAATTATTTGAGATATTCAAATGGGTATCATCTGTTTAACAACCTTCTTTGTCGATTGCCGACATTCCGATATCTGTTAGAAGGCCCCTCTTTTTTAACCCGGTTTTTTATCACGTTACGATTGTAAACCTCTGTACCACTATAAGGTTTTACCGAGAATCTGTTGAAATATTCAAAATATTTATCACTTTTGTTTGAATACCACCGTACCACTGCTAGGTCTTCAGTTGTCTGATGATGGGATAGTTCATTTCCCAAAACTCGAGTCACTAGAAAATGTCTAATATATATATTTTTTTTTGTAGTAAAACATAGTAAAATCTACAATTTGTTTTAATTATGATCAACTACCAAATAGTAACGACTGAAACATTTCAGTATCTAAAAAATTAGATTGATCGTACTGGATACTAGACAGTCTTAGTGGTCATTTGATCGATATTGTTTCTAATTCGCCAATGTTAAGGTTCAACCTTTCCAATAAACTTATAATTTCGGAAAAGTATTCATTAGTTTTTTATTTATAACCGATCAAAAATGCAAGTTTTAAATGGATAAAAAATTACGTACATTAAAGTTTTTACATTGCGATACTGCCTAGCACGTTCATATCTTGACTTTATCCAAAACTATACGATAAAATATACTATCCGGAAATTTGAATATTCCAGTTACGAGTACGTCTGCTCTGTTATGTAAAACACGATATATAATTCCAGATTGTGGCTAGAGTAGGAGCTGTATATTTGAGCGCATTTGAGCATGCACATCGAATCATAAATACTTCAAAAACATAGGTTAACGATTCATTAGCGAAAAAACGAGCGTAGAGGCTAATAGAGATCTCATTCCATGCCAGGACTGGCCTTTCAGTGAATGCTGCATTTGAAAAAGTTCCTATTCATTTCTATCAGTTTGGTTATTTATTATTTTCGAATCATTTTTATTACGTCATTTGAAAATATATAATCTAAAAATTATGAAGGAACCACTTGATCCATATTTATAATCAAAAAAATTCAACAACTCAAATCATACACATACACACATCGTCAAAAGTCTTGGCCCCCTAGGTTTCTCAAGAAATAAACAATCTATGTTCTGGAAATGAGATGAATATTTTCCTCTATTTCAACTGCAATATATTTGATGGAAAATCTTTGTTTGTAACTCTTTGCTTTATGCAGGATGAGACAAAATAGGAAAAATGAGAAAAAATCTAAATTTATTTCACTGAATCTCAATTCAATAGTCTGTATTACCACCTCTTCTTTCAATCAACTGCCCAATACGCCTGGGCATCCCACGAATCAAGTCATTTGTGAAATTTTCAGTCATATCGTTTCATTCTTCCTGAAGGGCTAAACTCAATTCCTGAAAAGTTGAAGGTGGGTTTTAGCGATTGAATATTGCTCTCCCTAAGTAATCCCATACGTGCCCAATTGGATTCATGTCTGGTGAGTTCGCTGGCCAGTTCATTCTCTGGATATTGCTCTTTTGAAGAATGTTTTGAACCCTTCGTGTGCGTTGTGGTGGGGCGTTACCATCCTGATAAATAAAATTATCCCCAAATTCGTGGCGCAGAGGAACAATGATAGGTTCAATGATGTTTTCTACTTAGATGGCACCAGTCATTGTTCGTTCAACGATAATAAGAGGGGTAAGGCAGTTGAAGATTATACCCCCGCAGCACATGATTGATCCGCCTTGAAAGGGCACAACTTCCTGGGCGAAATTGAGTCGCTCTAGTATGCCTGGACTTATCCAAACCCTTTCTTGTACAGAAATTGAAAGTCTTTTGTGGATTTTCGATGAATATCGTCCGAATTTTCCGCGTGAGAAAGCGATGAGCCGTTAAAAATTGTGTGTTCTTCTCGAGATGCAAAGACCAAGTGTGGTAAGAAGGTGGAGGGGTGAGGAAAAGAAGGAATCCAGAAGAGATGAAATATTGCCGCAAATCCTCTCAAGTCCTTATCTCGAGATTCGAAATCAAACAGTCCTCTTGTCCTTAAATTTGAGGAATTCAACCGTCTCCTTATGGTACTGGTTGAGACTCAAAAAATTACTTCGAATGGCTGTTACAGATACCGTTCGATTCCTTCAAGTGAAATTTGCAATATAATGGTCTTTCCTTGTAGATGTTACTCAGGGTCTACTGGGCTACGCTGCCGGTTTCCAGGAAAAGGGCCAATATGCGCCTTACTGAAGTCCGTGGAATTTTCAAACGATGCGCAATCTGGTGGTTCGAGAAAGCTTCTACTATTCTTGCCCGGTCAAACTGAGAAATTGAATGTCCCGGCATTTTCCGCGGAATATTCTCAATATTACAACTCTCTTTATTCGCTAAAAACTGATTAACTTCGAATACATCTGTATTCTCCCGAACAAGAAACATTTTTTACTGGTTTATTGTTTTCATTTAAGTGATAAGATAGTGAAGATTCCACACACAAAAAATTGTCATGTTTAACTCAACAAGTTGAGATTTGATGAAGGGGGCCAAGACTTTTGACGATGTGTTTATATGTTGATTTCTATTCATTACGAATTGTAAGAAAATGCATTTCGCCCTATTGTAGCTTCTTCAGTTGTTTTCAAACAAATGGTTTATGAAAATTAGGCATGAGCAACATTTAAAGTTCGTATCGTACTGGCCTTCACTTGATAAAAATCCATTGTACAAACATGTACATTCTGTCAAGAAAGTACCGGGAATTATCGATTTAAATCTGGCGGGGCAATGAGGCAGGTAAAAATTTTTTTTCCTACGTTGGTACCACTGTCCTTAATTACTATGCCAAGCTTGAGCGGGATCTGTCAACTAGTGTGTTTGCAACAGCTGATTAAGTCAGTCGATGTCAGAGTGCGTGCCGATTTTTACTATGGGTGATTACGTTGAGCAAAGAATTTGTTTAAAGTTTTGTGTTGCAAATGAATTTTCGTGTGTCGATGCATTGAAAATGTTGCAAAAGGCCTTTGGTGATAATGCTCTATCGAAAACTCGTGCATATCAGTGGTACAGAGCCTTCAAGGACGGTCGTGAAGTGGTCGCCCATCGACGGCTTCGATCGAAGATAACGTCGATAAAATTAAGCAAAGGGTGCTGGAAAACCGTCGTACCAGCTTGAGAGAGATAGCACATGATCTTAAGATATCCCACGAGTCCGCACGTACGATATTGATTGATATTTTGGGCATGAGAAAGGTGGCCGCACGACTCGTACCGAAAGACCTGAATTTTCTTCAAAAACGTCATCGCGAACAGGTTGCTTCAGACATGCTGGATCGCTGTAATTCCGATTCCACATTCATGGAACGCATTATAACTGGTGATGAGACCTGGGTCTACGAGTACGATATGCAAACAAGCCAGCAATCATCGGAATGGGTGGCAAAAAATGAGCCGAAACCGAAAAAACCACGCCAAAGCCGCTCGAAAATGAAGGTGATGCTCATTGTTTTCTTCGATATCCGTGGCGTGGTGCACTACGAATTCGTTCCAGAGGGTCAGACGGTAAACAAGGAGTATTACCTAGGCGTTATGAAACGTTTGCGTGAGCGTATCCGTAAGAAGCGGCCAAATTTGTGGGCGAACAACTCATGGATTTTGCATGACGATAACGCGCCTTCTCACCGAGCTACGATTGTGACTGACTTTCTCGCCAAAAACTCAACAAACGTGCTTCAGCAACCACCGTATTCGCCGGATTTGGCTCCCTGCGACTTTTTCCTCTTCCCAAAACTAAAATTGCCCCTTCGTGGCACCCGTTTTGAGTCGATTGAAGCCATAAAACAAAATTCGGCGCGAGAGCTAAAGTCCATCCCGGAAAGCGCCTATAAAAAATGTTTCGATAATTGGAAGTGCCGTTGGCATAGATGTATTGGAGCAAATGGAGCCTATTTTGAAGGCGACCCAATAAATTTTGACGATTAAATGTAAAAATGTTGTTTCAATTGAAAATTCCCGGTACTTTCTTGACAGAGTAATATATGTAGATACATATGAAACACAACATGCAGATTTCCATTTATTATCTTGAATTGTTCACAGGACGCGTTTCGTTAACATAGTTAACTTCTTCAGATGCTTATGAACAACTGCTGTCTGTAAATATTCGTTGTTGTTTGTTGATGTTAACATTGTTGCTAGTAAATAAGTTTCCAAGGACTTGTTTCAATATTAAACGTTCAAAAAATATACAAGAAAACGTTGTAATCCTGCCCTGAAGAGCTTAAATTTGCTCCATTAAACTAAAAAGTAAAATGATGTGTGTTTTAATGGCAGCAAAGTTTCCAGCGGAACCTGAGCTTAACGACTTTATAGACCGGAGGTCCGATAAACGCAGCGAATGCTTTGGCAGAACTTTAAGGTGAAAATATTGTCATAATTCCAAAATACGAAAACATCTACACACATCGTGAAAAGTCGTGGTCCCCCTAGGTTTCTCAAGAAATAAACAAACTATGTTCTGGAAATGAGATGAATAATTTTCTCTATTCCAACTGCAATAGAAAATCTTTGTTTGTAATCTTTGCTTTCTGCAGAATGAGACAAAATAGGAAAAAATCTAACTTTGTCGATTATTTATATTTGATTGATTATAGTTATTCCACAACTGAATTCAAATTCAATAGTCCGCGTTACCACCTCTTCCTTCAATCAACTGTCCAATACGCCTAGGCATCCCACGAAACAAGTCATTAATGAAATTTTCAGGCATATAGTTTCATTCTTACTGAAGGGCTAAACTCAATTCCTGAAAAGTTGAAGGTGGGTTTTAGCGATTGAATATTGCTCTCCCTAAGTAATCCCATACGTGCCCAATTGGATTCATGTCTGGTGAGTTCGCTGGCCAGTTCATTCTCTGGATATTGCTCTTTTGAAGAATGTTTTGAACCCTTCGTGTGCGTTGTGGTGGGGCGTTACCATCCGGATAAATGAAATTATCCCCAAATTCGTTGCGCAGAGGAATAATGATTGGTTCAATGATGTTTTCTACGTAGATGGCACCAGTCATTGTTCGTTCAACGATAATAAGAGGGATAAGGCGACCGAACATTATACCCTCCCAGCACATTATTGATTCGACTTGAAAGGGCACAACTTCCCGGGCGAAATTGAGTTGCTCTAGTTTTCCTGGACCTCTCCAAACCCTTTCTTGTCGACTTTCACTTCGTAAACCGAATCGTGACTCGTTCGAAAAGAGTACCTTGCGCCATTGTGGTAAAAGCCACTCTTGGTGGTGTTCTGCACATTGCCGACGGAAGCTCTATGTCCAGGTGATAGCCGAGGTACTCTTGAAGGTCTCCTTGTCCTTAAATTTGAGGAATTCAACGTTTCCTCATGGTACTGGTTGAGATTATAGGTCTATAGGTCCTCAAAAAATGACTTCAAAGGGCTTTTACAGATACCGTTCGATTTTTTCGAGTAAAATTTGCGATACAATGGTCTTCCGTTGCAGATGTTACTCTGGGTCGACTAGGCATCGGTCTCCGGGCAACGCTGCCGATTTCCAGGAAAAGGGTCACTATGCGCCTTACTGAGGTCCGTGGAATATTCAAACGTTGTGCAATCTGGTGGTTCGACAAAGCTTCTTGATGTAGGGCTAGTATTCTTGCCCGGTAAAACTGAGAAATTGGATGTCTTGGCATTTTCCACCTAATATTCTCAATATTACAACTCTCGTTATTCGCTTAGAACTGATCAACTTCGAATACACCTTTATTCTCCCGAATAAGAAACAATTTTTGCTGGTGTATTCTTTCCATTTAATTGATAAAATAATGAAGATTTCACACACAAAAAATTGTCATGTTGTATTCAACATGTTGAGAGTTGATAGGGAAGCCAAGACTTTTGACGATGGTGTATTTTATTGGCTTTATTCTCTGGAAAAAAAACATTTTTTACTGGTTTATTGTTTTCATTTAAGTGATAAGATAGTGAAGATTCCACGCACAAAAAAATTGTCATGTTACATTCAACAAGTTGAGAGCAAACAATAAGGGATCAAGATTGGATCCCTGAGGAACTCTAGCTTTTAGTTTATAAGAACAACCTTTGGGCTGTGCAGGAGCCGTTCACGCTTGCGTCTTGGATTTTCCTGTGCCAAGTACCGAAAATTCTGTTTATTCACGATTCATATGAAAGTTTGCTTCATCACTGAAGAGTATGTTATCAAAATTATTGAACCCCCGTAACATTTCGTTGGCAAAATTCAATCAATTAGCATAGCCTGTATCCTTCAGTTCTCGAACCAATTGAATTTTATAGCCTTTTAAATGTAAATCTTTCTTTAAAATCAAATAAAAGAACGATTTTTTTATGTTAAATGATTCTACTTGCTTTCGGATGGACAAAGACGGATTTTGACGAACTGACGCCTCCACTTCTCGAATCGTTTCTTCGTCGCGGTCTGAACGAGGGCGGTCAGAGTGTTGAATTTTTAATGGTGTGGTCACTTGGTGCTTCTGCACGATACAAATGTTGTAAAGCCGCTATTGAATCACCGTTGCGATAATACCTACGCTCGTACGCAAAAAGCCCGATGCGTTCCCAGGTACTGCTCCATCGAGACTAAAACTCCACAAAATGGCGGACACCACGATCAGTTCCAAATGCAACGACAATAAAATACCCGATACGCTTTTTGGACACGCTGTATAATTAACTAAAAGTAAAACTGGCAACGGTCATAAGTCACAGCAAATCAACAAGAGATCTTATTCGGAAACTCTACAACTGATCCCTTAGATGAGATAATATGTTTAGGATGGATAGAAAAGAGTAATTGAAACAAAAAACGACTATAGACAAAGTAGGTTACAATAAAAATATCAGTATTGCTGACCATATAATAAATTATATTCTGATATCAATATTCTATTCACATTGAACCGATACATATTTCATTATTGTTGAACTGATATTCAATTGTTCCTATCCATTTATCTTGTATGATAAATATTAAATATTATTTTGGAATGAAAATGCTCGACGTTTTTATTCAGATGGAAGCGATAGGACTGGCGTTTTCAATAAAACATGCACGTGTGTATGTTATCCATATATTAGCTTGTTGATGATTTAACCTATCAGATTTAATCAAACCAAAACAACAATAATGGTTATCTATTATTTTTGTATTAGTGGATTTCCCTAATCATGATTAGGTAGACACAATGTTTCTTCCCAATAAAAAATCACGTTTTTTGGTTAATGCAATGCATAAGAAAGAGAACTATGACCGTCCAGTCGAACAGTGGAATAATCGAAATAAATGCACGTCATGAGAATGAATAATCTAGTGTATTACTCGAAAAGAATGCTATTGTGGGAAATGGAAAGATGGACTACTCGTAATCGCGTAATCCTCAAATTCAGTTGCAGCATAGAACTCAGAAGTGCTGGTGTGTAATACAATACGATACGACTTTCGTATCTCATTGCATATTACATTAATAAATGACGCAGATAATTTCATCTCTGAAAATCAGTGTTTTTTGCCCTAACTGGTGTAAAATTAAAATAAATTCTACGAAAATAAAAAAATCTAAAGGAAAATAGAAACAGATTAAAAAAATTTGTTGCCTGTAAAGTCGGTATACGGGCGAAAGTTTTACGTGACAACGACTTTGAGTGGTAAAATAATTTTAATGTGAATATTCATTCGTATAGTAGGAAGAAGGATGAAATAATAGTAACAATTTAAAACATTTATTTATACAAAGAATTATATTTAAAACATTAATTTATACAAAGAATCTCGCACTGAATTTCATATTAACAAAATTTTATTTATCAATCAGTTGTTATAAGTTATTAATAAATTTAATTTGTTTTACATTGTTATAAATATAAAAACTAAATTTAAAAGTTAGAACATTTATTTAAATCACATTAATTGTTAATATCAATCGATTTTAATTCAAAGTGTATTTTCTAAAAGGAGAAAACTAATTCACATTTGATCTTTGAATTTGTAAATCGCGCGCTTACGACCTTGCGCAGTGATTAGTCGTCTCGGTTTGAATGTTTGAAAGTTTCGATTTGACAGGTTGGAGGTTAAACATTGTTATTTCAATTTTTTACATAGCAAGTCGCGCTCATTTTTTCAAGTTAAACAAATTATTATTGGTTGAGAAACGATTTCTACTACTTTTTTGATTGAAAACTACCACAACATTGTGATTACTACAACATAACCTATTCACTTATGTCTTAGTCATTTATTTCACTTATGTCTTAGTCATTTATTTCATCATGTTATATTATCAGTCTGAAATTATTTACCTTTGCTGTTTGAATTGTTGCGATGGACGAAACTACCTTCACATTATCACTACACAATCGTTTTACAATTAACTGGCAACGTGTAAACTTGTATGCAGGCGCCTAAGCGAAATAGAAGCGCAAGACATGAACCGGTGTGTATGCCTATCTCTCTCACTCTCTCTCTCTCTCGCTCTGTCTCTCTTGCTCTTAGGCGGGCTAACTGTGCTCGAGTGGAAGGGACGCGTGCCTTTCACTTTTTATGTCTGTCTCTCTCGCTCTTAGGCGGGCTAACCATGCCCGAGTGGAAGGGACGCGTGCCTCTCACTCGCTCTCATTGTGAGCGCATAACGTGAGCGGAGCGTAACGCAGTTTCTTGAAGTGTCACCCGGCAAACCAATTTATAAGACGTTGTCACGTCAAAAACTTAACGCAAGTTCGAGACTTGCAAATTTAAATTAAGTATTCAAATAATAGCCAAATCTATTATAAAGAGATAATCTCATATCTCTGAGCCGATTTGGCATAATGGGTAATTTGGCACAAAGTTAGATTATTTGTAACATTCAATTCAACAAGATTTGTAGCTCTACCGATCTCATGTCCAAAAATCGAGCCTTTCAGCTATCCCCGACGAAAAAATCATTGGGAGATAAATCCGGTGATCTTGGTGGCCATTTGATCGTGCCATTTGTAGAAATGGCACGAACCGAAAAAGTGGTTCTAGATATTGTGTGTGAATGCTTATGTGTTGTGACTTGAAAAACCATTATTAAAACCATCGAAATGGATTAGGAGTTGTCGAATTATCGGAATAATTTGGGTCTATGACAGATCTAGATATTCAGCACCGTTAAAGTTAACATCGATAAAGGACGGCCCTGTAATTCCCCAGGATCCCAGTCCAAATATTAAGTTTTTGTGGATACTGGGTATGCACAAAAATTTTCAATATATTGTTCCACTAATGAGTTATGTTTTCTGTTCAAGGAAAACGATGACTCATCAGTGAATAAGATATTGTTTAAAAGTGAACTATATTCATTTCCTCATTTTTTGAAAGAATGACTTTCCACTAATGAATTATGTTTTCTCTTCAAGGAAAGCGATGACTCATCAGTGAAAAAGATATTGTTTAAAAATGAACTAATTCATTCTCTCATTTTCGTTTTTAAATTCTTTTTTTATGAAATTAAAATTTAAATTTGTGATGACGTATAACAGAATTACTCTCCACAAAAATGTTTATAATAAAACAATTGTTTCACTACGATGTGACTTCTTCAGGTATCTACATTCTACTGGGTGATGGTGTCCAGTGTAACCGAATTTAAATACAGTGTTGAGTACGTGACAACATAATGGAAGAACAATTCATAAAAACTCAAGGTGTTTATTGGAGTTTGTCGCTAGAAAATGCCATAAGGAAAAGATATTCAGTAATGGAAACTTGTCAACAAATTTACGGGCATTATACCTGTTGATTTCAAGAAATTCTGAAAGTGTTAAACTAGAAATTTTGCTTTCGACATGGATAATTTCATAGTTATTGTTGAAATTATGCCTGAATTCCTTAAGATGATTAGCATATGTCGACCGAATCCGATAAGTAATTCTTTTAGTGTTCTTGGATTCTTTTTTCTTGAATTCATCAACCCATCTGGCCAATGTCTTCTGAAGGGCAATCGTTGCAAGTCAACTTATAGACTCCAATAACATAAATAGAGGTTAATTTTTGATAGAAGGTATATAAAATTATTTAAATATTTCAATATTAGCCTTCTACATATTTAATATCAAAAAATTATATTTAATAATTATAACTTCTGAAAATAAATTAAAATAATGTCATATAAGTACCACTTAAATCAAATGACATATAAAATAAACATTAATTATAAGACATCCAAATGGTATAACAAAATCCAATAAATAAAAATCGTTAACCAAAATCGCATAAATGAAATATTTTGAATAGACAAAATTTTGTTTCTGCTGATCAATCTTATGAAAAAAAAAATATCTTTCAAACATGTCTAACATAATCTTAAGAATTTCATCATAAAACTATCTTACTTAGAATATTCAATATTATTGGATATCTAAGTTACTTTATATAAAAACTCAAAATATGTAAAAACATTACTGAAAAACAAGTTTTAAGAGAGACTTTACTTCGTCAGTATTCAAATAACTCATTCAATAAATATAACATCAATCAACAACAAATATTTATTCGCCCTTCAACAACTTAGAAAACTTTTGGTAAACTGAAATTTTTTTAAATGTAGTGTAACGGTTAACTATGGATAAATATTTCTGTGGTTAACCCTTGATCTAAAAATTGAAAGACAATTTAACGGCCTCTGTTCTAGCATAAGGACTATCTGTATAAAGAATGTTAAGGAAACCAAATAATTATATATTATGAATAAAATAACATAAATAGAGGTTAATTCTTGAGAGAAGGTATATAAAATTATTTAAATATTTTAATACTACCCTTCTACATATTTAATTTCAGAAAATTATATTTAATAATTATAACTTCTGAAAATAAATTAAAATAATGTCATATAAGTACTACTTATATCAAATGACATATAAAATAAACATTCATTATAAGACATTCAAATGATATAACAAATTTGTTTTCATAAGATTGATCAGCAGAAAGAAAATTTTGTCTATTCAAAATATTTAATATATAGGATTTTGGTTAACAATTTTTATTTATTGGATTTTGTTATACCATTTGGATTTCTTATAATGAATGTTTATTTTATCTGTCATTTGATATAAGTGGTACTTATATGACATTATTTTAATTTATTTTCAGAAGTTATAATTATTAAATATAATTTTTTAAAATCAAATATTAAAAGGCTAATATTAGAATATTTAAATAATTTTATAGACTCCAGATTTATTTTCTTTATTTGTTCGATCCTTATTGTTTTTTATAATGTTACGTACTCAACACTGTATTTAAACTCGGTTACACTGGACACCAACACTCAGTAGAATGTAGATACCTTTACAAGCCTTATCGTGGTGAAACAATTGTCGAATACGACAATTAAATTAATTTTAATTACAAAATCAATAAGAAACAGTATTTCAATTTCCACAAAAATTTTTATAATAATAAACATTTTTTAATTAAAACCAAGTAAAGACTGAATCAATCAAACAAGAATTACTCTGTTTGATATTCAAGATATTGAGAAAAGCCTTCTATCAAGTAGAAAACCCCCTTTTTAATTTTTTTTTTCATATACATGTAACAATAGGTAATTATGCTGAGAATAATAAACTGATTGGTTTCTGATTGAAACACAATTTCCCACCATATTCGTTATACATTTGACAATTTATGTCGGAACTCCCATATTTCATTAAATTTCAATGCGCTTTCCACATCTCTTTCTCTGATAAAGAATCAATTATGCCTTTGAATAATATAATATCCTGCAACTCAGATGGCGAATCACAATTTCCACGATGTTTTTCCTCCAGAATCGTGTCAGATGACGAATAAAACGGAAGAAGCTTCCGACGAAATGTGCTGTTTGACAGGCCGTAATATAGTTACCTAATGTTAAGGAAAATTTTTCCTCTAGGTCCTGTTTCAATATTCTGATCGAATTTTGTCCCATAAATCAAATTGATTTCACCTCTTTCCTCTGAAGAACTTCCAAGATTCGATTTGCGAAATAATATTCTGTCTTGTTGAAAGTGAAGTTAACTTCAGTTCTGTTCAGTTTATTAACCAATTAAATACTCCATCGTCAAAAGTCTTGGCCCCCCTATCAACTCTCAACATGTTGAATGTAACATGACAATTTTTTGTGTGTGGAATCTTCATTATTTTATCACTTAAATGAAAACAATAAACCAGCAAAAAGTGTTTCCTGTTTGGTGGAATACAAGCGTATTCGGAGTTAATCGGTTTGCAGCGAATAAAGAAAGCTGTAACATTGAGAATAGTACGTGGAAAATGCCGGGACATCCAATTTCTTAGTTTGACCGGGCCAGAATAGTAGCTCTACATCAAGATGCTTTGTCGAACCACCAGATTGCTCAACATTTGAATATTCCATGGACTTCAGTAAGGCGCATAGCGGCCCTTTTCCTGGAAACTGGCAGCGTTGCCCGGAGACCGGTGCCTGGTCCACCCAGAGTAACATCTGCAAGGAAAGCCATTACATCCCAAATTTTTTTTCGAAGGAATCGAACGGTATCTGTAGCAGCCTTTCGAAGTCATTATTTGAGGACCTATAGAATGGTAGTCTCAACCAGTACCATAAGGAGACGGCTGCTTTCCTCAAGTTTGAGGGCAAGAAGACCTTTAAGAGTACCTCGGCTATAACCTGGACATAGAGCTACCCGTCGGTAATGGGCAGAACACCAACAAGAGTCACGATTCGGTTTACAAATTAATAATCGACGAGAAAGGGTTTCGAGAGCTCCAGGCAGACTAGAGCTACTCAATTTCGCTCTCTCATGGCGGATCTATAATGTACTGGGGAGGTATAATGTTCGGTCGCTGTACCCCTCTTATTATCGTTGAACGAATAATGCCTGGTGCCATCTACGTAGAAAACATCATTGTTTATCTGCGCGACGAATTTGGAGATAATTTCATTTATCAGGATGATAACGCCCCGCCAAACCTCACACGAAAGGATCAAAACATTTTTCAAGAGAACAATATCCAGAGCATGAACTGGCCAGCAAACTCACCAGACATGAATCTGATTGAGCAAGTATGGGAGAGCAATATCCACTCGCCAAAATCCGCCTTCAACTTTGCAGATATTTAGTTTAACCCTTCAGGAATAATGGAACGATATGCCTAAAAATTTCATTAATGACTTGATTCGTGGGATGCCTTGGCGTATTGGGCAGTTGATTGAAAGAAGAGGTGGTAATAAGGACTATTAAATTTGGATTCAGTTGTGGAATAACTATAATTAGTCGAAAATAAATAATCGAGAAATTTAGATTTTTTTTCATTTTTCCTATTTGGTCTCATCCTGCATAAAGTAGGAGTAACAAACAAAGATTTTCTATCAAATATATTGTAGTTGAAATAAAGGAAAATATTCATCTCATTTCACGAACATAGATTACTTATTTCTTGCGAAACCTAGGGGGCCAAGACTTGACGATGTGTGTATTCTTCGTTTGACAGAATACAGGGGTACATGTATGTTATTTCTGAGGACTCGTGACAGATTTATGGAAAAATATGTTCTATTTCTTCGGCCAAGATAAGATATTTGTGTCAAATTGCATGGAATTATATCAAATGAATCATTCACATCAATTGATTAAATTTGCATTTCCATTCGGTTAGAAGATGGACCCTTCAACACTTTGCAAGGAAGCGAAATTAATGAGGGATGTGTCTCATCCTGAGTAGGGTTGGGATCGATAGTTTGACCAGCAACTTAATTATTCGGCAAAGTGAACTGAACATCGAAATCTCATAATCATCATTTCAAGGATGTGTTATATCTATGAAACATGTTATAAAAGCAACAATTGGTTACAGCGTACCCCTATCATTGCCTAATATCTAACAATTCTGGAAAAATTCCTGAAGAAAGTGGACAAAATTATACGGTACCCGGAACTTGAACTCGGAAATCCCAATTACTAAGTCCGAGTGTGAACTGATTTGACAAGCTGAATACAAGAAACCCCTTTTATTTTTATCGTTGGAGCTGTTCTTCACATTTGAAAAAACGGCTTCGACGTCTCTTGGCTTCAGTTCATATGGTGCCCAAATTCTTACCTTCTGGATAATTTCCATTGCTTTTAAAATATAGCAAATAGCCGATTGAGTGACTCCACGTGTTTTTGCGAGTTCCTCTTGCTTTTGCGATGGATTTTCATCGAGCCTTGCCTCTAATTCTTCATCCTTAAACTTTGGTGGCATTCCGTTCTTCTTCTTCCGAATTAAAATTGCCACTTTTAAATCAGGCAAACCACTAGTTCATTCAGTTGGAACATGGTCACCATAAATATCCGTAAAAAACTATGATTTTTGGCAGCCTATTTATTCGTATTAAAGTAATGAAGAAAAATTTACCGCAAAAACACATTATTTGGTACAAAAAAGTTGACATTTTATGTATTTTATAATGGAATAATAAACTAGTGACTAGTTATCAGAACTGCACGAACTCATTTTTATTTCATAGACCTTCACAAAGTATTTCATTTAAAATTGATAGTATACGAAAAAATAAGACACCTATAAATAATGTACATTATTTATTTTCAGGAATATTCCTGCCTTTTATATGGAGCGTTGCGGATAATATAATTCAGGTAAGAGTAATGAAGCAACAGTTTGAATTTATTCTCAAAGAGACTCCAGAAGTTTTGAAGTAGATTGTCAACTTCATTCGAAAAACTTTGGCCTTATGTGTGAAGTATTTTATTGCTTTCCTATGAAAACTTAACATAACATACTCAAGTTCTTTCAGTATCTGTATATGTACAGTGCTTGCTCACTTTGTTAATTTTTTTTAATCGAGTTTAGTGAATGAGAATATTTTTTTGCATGGTATACTCAGGTTGAATACCCATCTCATGAATTAATGGTTTAACCAATCAATGGTTTAACCAATCAATTATCGTAAAAACGATAAATATTAGCGAAATTTCAAGTTGTTTTGGTTTTATAAATTTCAAGATGAATTTTCGTAAATTCCGAAAAATACTTGCTTGTGACTGTAATGAGCAAATACCAAGGTATATTATAAAATATTCATAATGCCCAGATACTGTGATGAATAATGAAGTTCAAACGATTATTAATCACTTTGTCTGAGTCGACCAAGCAAAACTAAACTTTCTCATAAACCTGAAAACTGAATTGCAAGGTGTTTGAGTTTTAGTGAATAGAGTTGAGTAAATTGGAATTTTTTTCCGTATTGTATACTTAGTATATTCACTTCATGACTTAATGATATGACGAATCACCTGTTTTGAAAACGATAAAAATGAGCGAAAGTTAAAGTTGTTTTGGTTTTATAAATTTCAAGATGAATTGTCGTCAAGTAATCACCGAAGAATCACCAAAGTTTATTATCAAATCGCCTAAGTAACATGGAGCAGTAGTCATAATGGCTAGACACTGTGATAATGAAGTTTAAATGATTATTAATCACTTTGTCTGATTCCACTAGGCAAAACCTCATAACCTGAAAATTCAATTGAGGTGCTTATGGTAGATTGATAATAGAAATAATTTCACTTATTATTTATAATAGACACAGGCTTTTTTACTTTGAGTTATTAAAATGTAATATAGACCTTTGTACTGGGAAACTCATAATCAATTCTTTCTAATCGTTTTATTTTGATCTTGACTCCTGAGATACAACAGGATAATGAGAATTATATGATACTATTAAAACCAGCTAAAAACATTCATTAAATGTAGCTATGTAACTAAATATTTCGATATATGTTTTATGCCAAAGTTATATACGAAAAAGAAGAAACACACCTAAGAAATAATAATTGATTTTATGGTGAATATATTCAAAGAACGGTTGTATTTTCGACCTCACCACCAATTCGATTCTCTTTCATATCCTTCAAGATTTGTTCTATATTCTTCATTTTGGCTTGTAATCTTCCTGCATAACAATTCATATCAGAGTAAAAGATAGATATGGATTTTTTCTTTTCTTCGGCCCATTTCTTAATGTCATATAGGCAATCGCAGTCGAAAGGATTAGCATCAATATCATTTATTTCTGCTGTGAGTAGAGAGTCTTTATCGTCAATACATGTCAATTTGTTGCTGCTCAATCTCAGTTCATGCACTGATACCCCATTTAAGATCTTTTTGGGAACTTCCTCTAAAAGATTGTTATCTAACCAGAGATTATTGATATTTTTTAGGCCTCTGAATGTGTCCGGATCAAGCTCCCTTATTTTATTGTAACTGAATATCAAGTTCAGTGTAAGAGGTATCTTTCCAAATTTCTTAGTACCTGCCATGTTCTTGAAGGCATCTGCTGGAAGATCTGTTATGAGATTATGTTGAAATGATACACGTGTGAGAAGAGGAGTTGCTTTAAACCAATTTTTGTTCCATCTGCTTATTTGATTGAATGTTAATCTAACGTTCAATAGGTTCAACATATTGTCAAATGCTCTCTCTTCAATAACAGAAATCTCATTTTGACTAAGATCGAGATCACTTACTGGTAGATTATTGAATACACCCTCTCTGATGGTTTTAAGTTGGTTCTTCTTGAGTTTGATCAAACGAATCATAGATAAGTTCTTGAACGCCCCTGATTGTATATCTTGTATGTTGTTTTCTTCCAATATCAATTCATCGAGATCATTGATGTCACTTATGCAGTTCTCGTACAAAACGGTGATATCCTGGTGCCTTATTTCGACAGCATCGAAAACAGCTTTTGGAAGTTCACTTTTTAACGAATTCGAAGAAATGATCTTCTTTTCAAATTTGTGAGTGAAAGCGCTGTATCCGTGTATTGTCACATTTTTAAAGGTTATGTTTTCTGCGTTCGAACAGCAGAATACTGCAAATAGCAACAACACTATCTTCGCAACGAACATCTTCTGTTTTTCGCGTCTTGTTGAGTACCGTTGTTTATATAAAAATTCGATAGCTACTTTCCTGGTATTCGTTATTTACATCTACGTAAATTCCAGTCCGATAACCTTTTATATTGTGATTTATCGTTTAATTCATCGAATTAATGAGATGAAATTTCTTTTGGTTTCGTGGCTGATTTTGTTCATACTGAGTTATCGAGAAACAATGCCGTTCTAAGAATTGAAAGAAAGTGATTTATCCTGAATTGTTTTTGTTATATTAATTTCCTTGAAACATTCACCTACTATTGTGATACAATTATAAGTATTCATTTGGACGAAGATAATCTGGAATTGTTTCATACATTTCCATTTTTACTCAACATAACTCTCATTCATAGTAATTAATAGTATACTTAAGTATTGGAGAAAAAGCTATGTGTAGCCATTATTTTCACATTTTTATTGAAGGATTTTAATGAAATGTGGCTGAAAAAATGTATGTAACATCTCACGTTTAACTTTCTCATATTTTTATTATAAACTAATGAATATTTGTGTAATATATGAGAAGTTTTTGTAAATGATGGGCCATCTAGAGTTAGCATTTTGAAGTACCAGTTATTTAGATTTTAATCTGAATAAATATGTTTAAAATATCTATAATTAAATTTTAAACATGTCCTAGATAACACTGTATCACTTTATAGACATATATATCACCATTACATGTAACATTTCAAACTGAAGTTGTTGCCAGGTGAAACAATGGAATATTACGTTGAAAAAAAGGATCAACTTCAAGCTGTTCTAGAGCCCAATCAGCAAACAGACGACGCTTATTATGGTCAAGTGGCTCAAGTTCTTGAACAAGTTGGATCCTGTATGGGTGTAGACCAAGATCTTTACGCAAAATTTTCCATGTGGTGGATGCATAGAGTCCAACTTGTTGTGAACGTCGACGAATAGACAACTCTGGATCATCATTAACACTATGACTTACAGCAGCGATATTTTTTTCTTGTCGTACAGTTTTTTGTCTTGTTGTTGTTGCATCGAGTAGAAAAAATGTTGTCTGAAATCTATCGATAGTTCTACGAATAAGCTGCTCTGATGGATGATTATGTAAACAATAAATTTCACGAAGTGCTCTATAAGTTTAGCGAATAGAACACTGATTTTTAAAAAAAAATTGAACAATTTGTAGACATTTTTGGGGCGTGAATCTTTCCATGATAATTTGTCAACGCTTACTGAACAGAAATGTCAAAACAACATGGCTTCTAGCTTCTCTCAAATCACAGTTATCCCTATCGAAAGTTCTGTCACCCAAAAAAACACCCGATACAAAGCTTAAGATCTTTCTACTAACGACGCAGATCTACTATGAAAACTATTGGAATTCATTATGATTTTCCTTTGTAACTAAATTTCAGCCCACAGTTCTTTTGGTGTTAATTAGTTCCACCTCAAATAACCAAACACTTCCAATGTAGGATGAAACATTTTCTGAGAAAACACTTTCGTGAATGAAATAATTCCAAGGCAGTTTTTTCCACGTATCTACATCCTCTTGCGTGGAAATATTTCAATCTAATGATTTACAATTGTAAGTGCTTGTTAATTGTTATTTATCAATATATATAATGTTATAAACAGTTCCTTGAATAGATTCAATTTTGCCTTGCGTAGAGCTGTTATTTATTTACATGCCTTAATTAATACAAATGAATTTCAATTATTCATTGGTTATGATTGAAATTAATATCAATTGTGTAGATTAATCATCTGTATAATTACTCCGTAATAAACCGTTTAATCAGATTTCAGAGAAGTTTTGTCATGAGATTGATACAATGAAACAGTGTACAATAAATACGATTTTGTCCTATATACGGTAAGCAAATATAGTTTTTCATTTTTTATTCTACTTACTTATCGACAAACTACTAAGAGAAATACAACAAAAACAATCTATGCCATTAGTTTACCCACAGAGTAGAAAAAAAATTAAAACTATTTTAGCTAACCGTATATGGGACGAAAATCTGAACTGATAGCTTGCTATTTGAAGAAAAATGGAAAACTCAATATTTCATATCAAACCATACATTCTTCAGGTAAATCGATAAAAAATAATAAGACATTGCCAATAAGAACAAGACATAGGAAGTGTATAGGTTAACCTGCGGTATATATCTATATGTATATGGCCAAACACACAGGGCTTTCGAGAATAGGATCAAAAAACATCTAATTCATTCATTAGAGATAAATTATAAATAAATTCCACCTATGCCCCAACCATCCTCAAGAAGCAGGACATGATTTTGACCATAATTTCGAAGTGCTCCATATATAGTAGACCTTTTAGAAGCACTAGAAATAAACCGGCATCATGAAAAATACATTTTACTCTACCAGACAGATTTAAACCGATCCCCGTTATTGGACTTTTTCGAATAAATTCTTAAAACTCCTAAAACAACCTTCATGTTAATTTTTATTAAGACATGTATTTAAGGAGACTGATTTTGTAAGAGTAGATACTCACCTGATGAAGTCAAAATGTAATTGACGAAATAATTGTTGTGTAAATAATGAATATTACCCGAAATAAAGTGTTTTACTTCGAATCATATATCGGGTGTTTTTTTAGAGAGATAGAAATTTAAGTTTTAATAAAACACATTTAAATTAAGATCGAAGCCAAATTTTTTTTTATTTGAAAGATAATTTTATGACATTTATATTTTAAAAATAATTTCCGGCATATGCTCATCACGACTAGCTCTGGGCAACCGCATTCGACCAAACCAATTTTGGACCAATTTGTCGATTGATTCAGGCCTTATTTAATCAATAACACGAGTTATGTTGGCTTCCAAAGCGTCTATTATTTCTGGTTTATCAGCATGAACCAATGACTTGACATAACACCAAAGAAAGTAATCTAGTGGAGTTATGTCGCATGATCTTGGAGGCTAATTAATTGGACCATTTATCGAAATAATGTTATCGCCAAATCTTTCTTTCAATAAATCAATTGTTACGGTAGCAGCATGAGGTGTAGCACCATCTTGTTAGAACCAAATGACTTCTCGGTTGATACCATTCAAATTTTGAAACAAATAATCATTGATCATCGATCTGTAACGAGCACCATTCAGTGTAACATTAGCTCCAGCATCGTTTTTAAAGAAATATAGATCGATGATGCCTGCAGCGTGGAAAGCACACCATACAGTGCATTTTTCAGGATGCAATGGAACCTGCAGAACTTCTTGAGGACTGTTTACACTCCATATACGGCAATTTTGCTTGTTTACATAGCCGTTCAACCAGAAGTGAGCTTCATCACTAAACATAATTTTGCGATAAAAAAGTGGATAAACTTCAAGCTGTTCTAGGGCCCAATCAGCAAACAAACGACGTTTATTATGGTCAAGTGGATTTAGTTCTTGAACCAGTTGGATCTTGTATGGGTGTAGACCAAGATCTTTAGGCTAAATTTTCCATGTGGTGGATGCATTAAGACTGTGACAGCAGCGATATTTTCTTCTGTACGTGCAGTTGTCTGTTGTCTGTTTGTTGTTGTTGCATCGAGTAGAGAATATGTTGTCCGAAATATATCGATAGTTCGACGAATAAGCTGCTCTGGTGGACGATTATGTAAACCATAAATTTCACGAAGTGCTCTATAAGTTTGGCCAATAGAAAACTGATTTTGAAAATGAATTTCAACAATCTGTGAACGCTGTTGCAGCGTGGGTCTTCCCATGATAATTTATCCATGCTTACTGAATAGAAATGTCATAACAACATTGCTTCTACCTTCTGTCACATCACAGTTATCCATATCGAAAATTCTATTACTCTAAAAAAGCACCCGACACCTGGATATTACACAGGATGTATCGAATCTTGAATTTACTTAGGTAAGAAATTAAATGCGTGGTTTCAAGTGAATTGAAAAAATAATTCGCTACATCTTTTCTTCATTTACTGCTCTGAAATGATGAGGTAATTTTATTTGCAATGAGGCTTCACAAAACTCATTCAGTTCAGAATCCACAAATAAAATGTACTGTTGTAATTTCCTAACTGAATTATGATGAATATGTCTGTTTCTTCCCACTTTGTTATCCTCATCAAATCCCGAAAGCTATTTTCATGAAGAACGTAGTTGTCCAAAAATAACGAGCTGTCCTCATTTCAGAGGTACTGTATTAAATGATCTGAACCTTTCTACCTTCAGTTATGTCCATGTTATTAAGGAAAAAATGAAGGTAATATTTTCCTTTCCTACTAGCGGTTAACTTGCAAAGAGTGGGCCATCTAGAGTTTGTATTTTGAAGAAGTGGTTATTTCGAGTTTGGCAACACTGTTGTTATTCGTGTTTTCACAGAAAGTTAGTTTAGTATTTTACATTTAGGAAATGGGTCGATTTACGCTGGATAAAACTGGTTAATATTAAAAACCTATTAAATGTTTGATTGATTCGGTCTCTACTTGGTGGAAACTCATTTGTATTGAAAAATATATAAGCAGGCAGTATTTTATTTCCACAAAAATGTTTGTAATACAACAATTTTTTCACCACGATGGAAGGAAGTTCCTTTTTGTACTCAATTTTCATAATAAATCGTTATGAAACAAACGTTTGTATCCTCCAGGTGTTTATTAATTTATTTTATTTATTTAAAAAAAATTTTAATATCAAAACAGATTTGGTCTGTCAGTCATCTACAATTTTAATTTCAAAAAAATTTTTATTCAAAAAATTTTAGAATTAAATTAATGCCTTATTAGCACGGCTTATATTTAATGGACGTATAAAATCAAAACTCTAAATACAATATCCAATGGAATAAATAAACCAACAAATATAAATTGTCAATTAAAATTAATAGATAAATATTTGAAGGGAACAAAATTTTGTTTCTGATCTTACCATTATGAAAAGCAATTCCTTTTCGAAAATTCAAATCATAATTTAGGGCCTTTTCAGATAATATAATTTATTTCAAAATTTGAAAATCAAAACAGATTTAATCTGTTGTCTTCTACAATTTTAATTTCAAAAAATTCTTTGAAGAAACTTTAAGAATTAAATGAATATCTTTATAAGCACTGCTCATATTTAATAGACGTCAAAATTCATCATACAATATCAAACGGAATTAAGAAAAACCAACGAACATAAACTGTCATTTTATTTTAATTTTAATTGACAGTTTATGTTCGTTGGTTTTTCTTAATTCCGTTTGATATTGTATGATGAATTTTGACGTCTCTTAAATATGAGCAGTGCTTATAAAGACATTAATTTAATTCTTAAAGTTTCTTCAAAGAATTTTTTGAAATTAAAATTGTAGAAGACAACAGATTAAATCTGTTTTGATTTTCAAATTTTGTAATAATCCTTCTATCAAGTAAAAAACCGTTCCTTCTTATTTTATAATTTATTTGAAATATTCAATATATTTAAATAAGTTAATTCGAAAATCTCTCAAAACATGCATTAAATTTTCAACAAACAATTAGAATTCCGATAATCTCTTCATCGGCCCTAAATCATATTTAAAAAAATCAAAATCAACCATCAATAAATATGACTTACCTAAAAGTTGTCCTGCTGTTATCGTTTTAACAACTAACTTTAAAATAAAGATATTCTATGTTCGTCATAAAAATCACACAAAGCTGTAAGGTATTATAAGGTTTTATTTAAACCACTGATATTCCATAATGAGATTTTCATTCAAGCCTCAATATAATTATATATTATGTATAAATTAAAATAGGAAAAGGCTTTTTACTTGATAGAAGGAATATAAGAAAATTTGAATATCAAAACAGATTTAATCTGTCAATCTTCTATATTTTTTTTTGAATTAAAATCGTAGAAGACTGACAGATTAAATCTGTTTTGATATTCAAATTTTGTTATATTCCTTTTATCAAGTAAAAAGCCTTTTCCTATTTCATTCTTTATTTTATTTGGATTTGTGTATTCCTTTTAATGCTTTTTAATGAGTATAAGTCTACTAAATTGAAATTGTTTTTTTAGAAAAATTTTTATGAGATTATAATTTGTATTGAGGTTAGCTGAATTAATCTTTTTGATATTTAAGATATTTTAAAAGCCTTCTATCAAAGGCAACCCCCGTTTATTATTTCATTTCGTTAATGCTAAATATTAAACTAACTTTCTATCAATAAACGAATAAAATAAAATAAATAGAGGTTATAATAATAATAATAATAAATAATAATAAATGAATAACAGAATTTTTGCCAGACTCCAAATAACCACTATTCAAAATGCGAACTCTAGATGGACCACTCTTTACAATTCGAAATTTATTCAATCAACATCAGTATCAACGTAGAGTTAATTATTGAAGGGGAAACACTCCTTAATAAAACAGGATCTTTCTATTGAAGACATAATCCAGATTTCACAATCCTAGTAGTAATTTATGCCTGCGTGGTTCGTGATTCAGCATTTAATTAAATTTTTACAGGTGAATTTTCTCAGTTTGCGTTCCAGAGAGCTCATCTCGACGAGATAATTTTTCAGCTCAGCACAACGGTATGGTTGTTAACATTACATTACATACATATGCAGACTGTAATTACGCAAAATGAAATTACATCTACATTGTTGTCTCTTGTCATTCACCATAAACTAATGGTCACTGGTGACACACACTTATGAATGTATGTGTAGTGTTTATAAGAAATACCAGTAAATTTTGGTCTCAATGTTACAGAAGGTGGAGTTGAATTTCACTTGATTATATATGAAATAAAATAATAAAAAGGGGGTTTTCACTTTATAGAAAGCTAATTACAGTATCTTGAATATCATACAGGATTATTTTGTCAACTTTAGTACAAATTTTAATTTTATAAAATTTTCAGAGCTTTTCGGAATAAGATAAAATAATTGTCTCAGAAAACACAGTTTTAATTCAGTAGACATATAGAATTAATACTCATTAGACAAAACCAAAAAGAATACAAAGATAATATAAAATATTAATTGAAAACATCGGGTGTTTTTTTAGAGTGATAGAACTTTCGATAGGGATAACTGTGATTTGACAGAAGGTTGAAGCCATGCTGTTTTGATATTTCTGTTCAGTAAGCATTGACAAGTTATCATGGAAAGACTGACGCCGCAACAAAGTTTACAAATTGTCGAAATTTATTTTCAAAATCAGTGTTCTCTTCGCTAAAATTATAGAGCACTTCGTGAAATTTATGGTTTACATAACCGTCCATCAGCAGCTTATTCGTCGAACTATCGATAGATTTCGGACAAAATTTTCTCTACTCGATGCAACAACAACAACAAGACAAAGAACTGTACGTACAGAAGAAAACATCGCTGCTGTAAGTCATAGTGTTTATGATGGTCCAGATTTGTCTATTCGTAGATGTTCACAACAAGTTTGACTCTGTGCACCCACCACATGAAAAATTTAGCGTAAAGATCTTGGTCTGCACCCATACAAGATCCAACTGGTTCAAGAACTAAAGGCACTTGAGCATATTAAGCGTCGTTAGTTTGCTGATTGTGCCCTAGAACAGCTTGAAGTTGATCTACTTTTTATCATAAAATTGTGTTTAGTGATGAAGCTCATTTCTGGTTGAACGGCTATGTAAACAAGTAAAATTGCCGTATATGGAGTGAAAACAATCCTCAAGAAGTTCTACAGGTTCCATTTCATCCTAAAAGATGCACTGTATGGTGTGCTTTACATGCTTGAGGCATCATCGGTCCATATTTCTTTAAAAACGATGCTGGAGCTAATATAACAGTGAATGGTGCTCGTTACAGATCGATGATCAATAATTATTTGTTTCAAAATTTAAATGATATCGACCCAGAAGTGTTTTGGTTCCAACAAGCCTCATGGTGCTACCGTAACAATTGACTTAGTGAAAGAAAGATTTGGCGATAACATTATTTGAGAAATGCTCATGCGACATAACTCCACTGGATTATTTTCTTTGGGGTCATGTCAAGTCATTGGTTTATGCTAATAAACCAGAAACAATAGACGCTTTGGAAGCCAACATAACTCATTTTATTGATGAAATAAGGCCTGAATTACTCGAAGAAGTGGTCCAAATTGGTCTGGTCGAATGCGGTTCCTTAGAGCTAGTCGTGGTGGACATATGCCGGAAATTATTTTTAAAATATAAATGTCATGAAAATATCTTTCAAATAAAAAAAGGCTTAATTTAAATGTGTTTCATTTCACTCTAAAAAAACACCCGATATCAATTCATCCTGTTCTTAGATCAAATTTGAGTTCATAATTTTGTAACCGTTTCCAATTTTTATCTCCATTTTTGAATATAATAATGAGTCTTGCAATAAGTGGAATAACCTAGACTTTCTTCACAATTATCAGGCTTTCAACCAGAAAGTGATATCAGTTATAAATGAAAGTTCAGAGGATTCGTTTGAAATGCCCCAGCCAAACTATTCCGTGAAATATTTTCCTAATAAAATACACGCTTTCTTCATTTTTCACGTTTGAAGTACTTCGAGAACAGACATAAAAGTACACTTCTCTCCACTTCACGCAAGTTGAGCGAGATGGTTATTATATTCGAGCTTTATAAGAAATTTTAGAAGCAAAGACGTAGTGTTAACAGCTTCATCAACTTCTTACAGTAATAGTTCAGAGCTTCGCGCTATAATTAAAACTCACTGCAACGAAATTATCCAGATCATGTGTTTTTCTGAAGTAGAATTGATTTTTGAATTTGATCTAACACTATCTTAGAGTGGAAAGACTAGAGACTAAATTGATAAAGTAAATAAAAACAACTTGGCTTAAGTTTCACTGTTTATTTGATGTCTGTTGACATACCACTCTGTCAAGAAAGTACCGGGAATTTTCAATCAAAACAACATTTTTACATTTAATCGTCAAAATTTATTGGGTCGCCTTCAAAATAGGCTCCATTTGCTCCAATACATCTATGCCAACGGCACTTCCAATTATCGAAACATTTTTTATAGGCGCTTTCCGGGATGGACTTTAGTTCTCGCGCCGAATTTTCTTTTATGGCTTCAATCGACTCAAAACGGGTGCCACGAAGGGGCAATTTTAGTTTTGGGAAGAGGAAAAAGTCGCAGGGAACCAAATCCGGCGAATACGGTGGTTCCTGAAGCACGTTTGTTGAGTTTTTGGCGAGAAAGTCAGTCACAATCGTAGCTCGGTGAGAAGGCGCGTTATCGTCATGCAAAATCCATGAGTTGTTCGCCCACAAATTTGGCCGCTTCTTACGGATACGCTCACGCAAACTTTTCATAACGCCTAGGTAATACTCCTTGTTTACCGTCTGACCCTCTGGAACGAATTCGTAGTGCACCACGCCACGGATATCGAAGAAAACAATGAGCATCACCTTCATTTTCGAGCGGCTTTGGCGTGGTTCTTTCGGTTTCGGCTCATTTTTTGCCACCCATTCCGATGATTGCTGGCTTGTTTGCATATCGTACTCGTAGACCCAGGTCTCATCACCAAATATAATGCGTTCCATGAATGTAGAATCGAAATTACAGCGATCCAGCATTTCTGAAGCAACCTGTTCGCGATGACGTTTTTGAAGAAAATTCAGGTCTTTCGGTACGAGTCGTGCGGCCACCTTTCTCATGCCCAAAATATCAATCAAAATCGTACGTGCGGACTCGTGGGATATCTTAAGATCATGTGCTATCTCTCTCAAGCTGGTACGACGGTTTTCCAGCACCCTTTCCTTAATTTTATCGACGTTATCTTCGATCGAAGCCGTCGTGGGCGACCACTTCACGACCGTCCTCGAAGGCTCTGTACCACTGATATGCACGAGTTTTCGATAGAGCATTATCACCAAAGGCCTTTTGCAACATTTTCAATGCATCGGCACACGAAAATTCATTTGCAACACAAAACTTTAAACAAATTCTTTGCTCAACGTAATCACCCATAGTAAAAATCGGCACGCACTCTGACATCGACTGACTTAATCAGCTGTTGCAAACACACTTGTTGACAGATCCCGCTCAAGTTTGGCATAGTAATTAAGGACAGTGGTACCAACCTAGGAAAAAAATTTTTACCTGCCTCATTGCCCCGCCAGATTTAAATCGATAATTCCCGGTACTTTCTTGACAGAATGTATATGTTTCGGGTGTTTAGCGCATATTCAAATGACCTAAAAACCTGAAACATGTACAGGTGTCCCAGAAGTCGACGTCAAGCCACAATTAGGTAACAGGTTGAGTTATAATAGTCATCAGAAAAATATAAAAGAAAATCCAGGTCCTATATTTTTAAAATTATATTGCACTTTCTTTTATTCAATAAAATGTACACCCTAGATGATTTTTGAACTCCTGTTGCTACAATTTTTCATTTTGTTCAAATTTAATTTTTCCTATGTTATCCCCAATAGTGGTTATGTAACCTGTAATCTTCAATTCTAGCCCATTTGTTTCAGCTCGGAAAATACCGTCACTTTTGGCCGAACCAAGTATTCAAAATTAAAATTTCGCCCAACTTTAATTGACTGTATTGAAAAAAAAATTGTGCTACATCTGTTTGGCAAGTTACTTCAAAAGTTAGCACATTTAATGAGGATTCTAAAATGCTATAACTACATTCTCTTTTAGATTGGACATAAAAAGGTTTTACTTAAAGTTTTATTTTATGACAAGATTCAATAAATTCACAGAAGATGTTCAAATTTCCCTCCATCAGCCGCAATACATGCACGAAATCTTATTAAAAAAGATCGGAATATCAGACGGGCGAATATTCCGTTATTGACGAATTGCATTGCTTCCCTAATTCTCTCCCGAAACTCAACTACATTTTCAATTTGTTTTGAATAAATTTTATCCGTCACTGCTTCCCAGTAAAAAAATCTAATGGATTCAAATCAGATGAACGGGCTGGCCACGAGATTGCAACAGATCGCCCTATCCATCTGCCCGAATATTCTTCATTTAGAAATTTTCTAACTGGGAGAGCATAGTGCCATCTTGCGGAAACCATATTCATCTGAAAATACTGAGCAGCACGTCTTCAAGTAAATTTGGCAACTGGTTTCGTGAAAATTCTGAATAAATCTCAGCATTTAAAACCTCTGACAACGCAAACTATTGCGTTAAAAATTATGTCTGTATTTGTGGCAGGGAAAAAAATATAAAGTAAAAATTTATTTGTTTATAACAAATTGTTTATTATATGAACAATGAAAAATTCAACAAAACGAAAAATTTTTTTTTTATATGGAAAAGAAAAGTAAATCATGATTTTTGAAGAAAAAATGGTTCCTTAATATTAGTTAGAAGTGGGAGAAAACGATTGTTAATTAACAATTGCGTTTTTAAGCAATAAAAAAATTTTTTTAAGAAAAAAAATTTGTTTTCAAATCAATATTTGTATCAGAGATTGATATTCCTTAAAAAAATTTCAATTGTTTTATAAACAACGCATTTGTTTATAACAATTTTTTAGACAATAAGAGATAAAAAAAAATATTTCTATGTAGCTTCCTACAACATAAAAACGGACCATTAATATAATAATATTTGAGAAAAAAATTTTTTTCGATAATTAATCTGAGTTTTTAATTTTGCAACAATGAAAAATAAACATTTTTAAATTTTTCCAACGGGGATCTATTTTGAAGTCTTTCAAAAATTGCTCCAAGAGAGGAAAAAAATCTCAAGTTAATAGTTTAACAATTATCACACTTGCAATGTTCATGTCCAAGCAGAAAAAAATTATTAATTAACTATTGCATAACTAATTGAAAAATTGAGATAAAAATCTTTTTTGGCGGATTATTGTTCATTCATCTATCCAGTATGCCCCTGAATTTTTTCATTTATTAAATTTCATATTTAATCTGTTAAAATAATCTTTATTAATAAAGGGTCCAAAGTAGGCGTGGTTTACAAAAGCCAGAGTACCCGTTTTCGGCCGTATTTTCATACCTCTGGGAAAATTATTAATATTGGGACTACAATTCCGCGAGTCGACACTTTTTTTAGGAAATTTCCTCCTCTTTTTGAATCTTTTTTTCATATCAAAAATCTTTATTAGTTTTTGAGATATTTACAAAAAACCATTTCCTCTTTTTTTTTAGTTAATTGTTAATAACTTTTGCAATTTTTGCGAGCGGAACTTCATTTTTTCAAAAATCATCTAGATGCCATTCCGAATCGAATGACACCTTGATCATAATTTTTGGAGACTACTGAAAAGAGTTGACCAAAAGGCACTTATTGACTAGACTATTAGGGTATCTCTCGCGATACATTCTCGACGCTGCACTCGCGTTATATCTGCATTCCCCATAAATGAGGTGCATGTTGGCATATTCCTGTGGGGTATACACCGACATGATGGCAATACAGGTTAGTCCAGGTAAAATCAAAGTTCGTCGTAAAGAGATCAAACTACGCAAATCACAATCAAACAATTCTAATAAACGAAGCCAAAAGTCGTAATTACACAAATAACACGATCAAATACGGAAAGATGCGCAGTAGACCAAGGAGCGTAGCGTACTGATCTGCATCACGTTTACGTGTTCCAATACCAAATAGTGGCGTCACTATCTGTCTCACTCACACTTTATGGAAGGACTCACCCCATCTCATTCAACCAGATTCTTAAAGTATTGGATGCACTAGAATCATTTTTAGAAAGTTCGAAGAAATTGTTCGAAACTGTGTTTCTATAAGAAAGACCGTTTTCTTTGACTGATCTAAGAAATAATGTAATAAGTGTTATAACATTTTAGAATCCCTAATAAATGCGCCAACTTTCAAAGGTAATTTGACAAACTGATGTAGTACAGTTTTTTTCAGTACAGTCAAGTTCTGCGAAATATTAATTTTGAATAATTGGTTCGGTAAAAAGTGACATTATTTTCTAAGCTGGAGTAATTGGCTTAGAATTGAAGTAATTTACTTAGAATATTCAATATTATTGGATATCTAACTAAGTTATATTATATAAAAACTCAAGATATGTAAAAACATTACTGAAAAACAAGTTTTAAGAGAGACTTTGCTTCGTCAGTACTAAAATAATTCATATTCAATAAAATATATTATAACATCAATCAACAACAAATATTTACTCACCCTTCAACAATTTAGAAAACTTCTGGTAATTTCAAAAAATTATATTTAAAGATTATAACTTCTGAAAATATTCAATTTATAAGATTTTGGTTAACAATTTTTATTTATTGGATTTTGGATGTCTTATAATGAATGTTTATTTATATGTCATTTGATATAAGTGATACTTATGTGACATTATTTTAATTTATTTTCAGAAGTTATAATCATTAAATATAATTTTTTGATATTAAATATGTAGAAGGCTAATATTAAAATATTTAAAAAATTTTATATACCTTCTATCAAGAATTAACCTCTATTTATGGTATTTTATTCATAATATATAATTATTTGGTTTCCTTAACATTATTTATACAGATAGTCCTTGTGCTATAACAGAGGCCGTTAAATTGTCTTTCAATCTTTTAGATCAAGTGTAAACCACAGAAATATTTACATATAGTTAACCGTTATACTAGGTACATTTAAAGATTTTTCAGTTTGCCAGAAGTTTTCTAAATGGTTGAAAGGTGAGTAAATATTTGTTGCTGATTGATGTTATATTTATTGAATATGAATTATTTGAATACTGACGAAGCAAAGTCTCTCTTAAAACTTGTTTTTCAGTAATATTTTTACATATCTTGAGTTTTTATATAAAGTAACTTAGTTAGATATCCAATAATATTGAATATTCTAAGTAAGATAGTTTTATAATGAAATTCTTAAGATTATGTTAGACATTTTTGATATTTGTTTTCATAAGATTGATCAGCAGAAACAAAATTTTGTCTATTCAAAATATTTAATTTATAGGATTTTGGTTAACAATTTTTATTTATTACCATTTGGATGTCTTATAATGAATGTTTATTTATATGTCATTTGATATAAGTGGTACTTATATGACATTATTTTAATTCATTTTCAGAAGGTATAATCATTAAATATAATTTTTTGAAATTAAATGTGTAGAAGGCTAATATTAAAAAATTTAATTGAGCCAAGTTGTTTTTATTTACTTTATTAATTTAAAAATGCTTCACCAATTGATATGCGAGAAATCAATATACTTTATGTGAATCCCACACATAATTTTTCCTCAGAAATGCATTATATTTTTATTATATAAACTGGGATGAGTACGTTTTCAAAAGATGCAAAATTCTGATGTTATTTATAAGGATTTTGCAATACCAGGTTCTATTTTGAATAGCCCGCTATCTGAGCAGCTGTCATCTTTTGACATTTGACAAGTAATAACTACGCAATTATTAAAAATGGAACGAATTATTGAATGAACAAACTGAGTTTTCTGATTCACCTCAGTTGGATCTATTTACCTAGAGACCCGGTGGTTTCACCAAATGTAATGAAAAATTCTTATTTTACCCTTATTTCAAAAGGGAAATAATGTAAAGACAGTATGTTACCAAATTTTATACCAATTGCTTATAACCTTTTTTCTTTCACTATGGAAATGAAACGAGTGACGTGAGCAACTCATAATAACGATTAGAAATCAGCATATATATGTTTATTATTCGAATAAAGTGTAAATATTCGAATCATACACCTAATGAGGATGATATAAAAATCAGAAATCATCAGTTTAATACCACCGGCCGATTTAAATTGAAAATACATCGAAATGCAAATAACGTGATTATACCATTAAAGGACATATGCTACGCCATCAGATGGGGTCCATCATGAATTCATAATAGCTTCACCGTAATTGCTCAGCAAGCTGTGCATATTCCTGACGAAAGATGGAAATGGAGGTGAAATAAATCATTCAATATATTTATGAAACGATAAAATCCCTTGAAATTGAATTTTTGTCATAATTGGTCTGTTGGATTTGCATTGAAGAAAATTTATCAGTAAATTTATTTCACGAATTTATGTTTTAAAGATTATTTTATTCTGATCATATACAGGGTGTCCAAACGAAAATTTGACCCCCTCAGAACTCAGAAACGAAGAATGTTTGAAGATTTGAAAAAAACAGTTCAACTTCTGTTTTCAGGGGGACGAAATTCCATCATGAGTTTTTTCCGAAAAAACCACCCTTATGAAGGTGGCTTCAACCCCCAACATTTTTTGAATAGGAAAGAGATGTCGAGTGTTCGTTAATTTGAAAGTTATTTCACACATTTTCGTTGGGACACCCTGTATGGATAACTCTTTCAAAATCCTCTTGCAGAAGCCGCCGAACATAGGAATTTCATATAACAAAATCCCATCGAATGGATTCCATGTGGCATTTTTGCATTAAACGAAATTTATGCTCGATCAATCCATCCTGAGTGGAAGCCAAAATGGAATCTATCATTCAATGACCGTTTTCCTAACCTGAGATTGTCAAAAAAATTTACAAATTGAAAAGATTTTAAAGAATCCTTTTTGAAGTCTGAAGGATTCATTTATCCCATAGGGATTTTCCGAAGAGTCATCGTATCGGGTTGCGCGGAAAGTAATTTCGTTTTTTCTTGGGAAAATAAAAGACAATTTTCGTATAAAGAATAAATACTTTATTAAATTATATATTGGCTATTCTGGTCCAATACCTATTGCCATCTTTCTGGTAGGAGCATGATGCCACGCACATAAAATTTTTGGTCTTTGCTGGTAAAATACTGAGATTTTTGACCTCTTCATTTGAAGTAAAGGTTTTACCGTCCAACAAGTTTTGCAATGACCGGAACAAATAATAATCCGAAGGCGCCAGATCTGAAGAATATGATGGGTGTGGCAGTGTATCCCATTCAAGCTTTAAAATAAAATAGAAAAGAGTTTTTACTTGATAGATGAAATATAACAAAATTTGAATATCAAAACAGATTTAATCTGTTAGTCTTCTACAATTTTAATTTCACAAAAAATTTTTATTCAAAAAACTTTTAGAATTAAATTAATCTCTACAATAAGCACCGCTTATATTTAGTAGACGTATATAATCAAAACTCAATATATAATGTCAAATGGAATAAATAAACCAACAGATATAAAAAGTCCTTAAAATTAATTTAAATATTTATTTTTTAATTTAAATGACTTTTTTATATCTGTTGGTTTATTTATTCCATTTGACATTATATATTGAGTTTTGATTATTGATTTGTCTATTAAATATAAGCGGTGCTTATTGTAGACATTAATTTAATTCTAAAAGTATTTTGAATAAGAATTTTTTTTGAAATTTAAAATGTAGAAGACTAACAGATTAAGTCTGTTTTGATATTCAAGCTTTAAAAGCTTTTGGCGAGTGACTAAACTTGAATGAGGATTATCTTGGTGGAACACAACGTCTTTTCTGTTAATTAATTCTGTTTTGAATGCATCATTCAGATTGTCCAACTAATGACAGTAGACTCTCTGTGTATAGCGAATATATAATAGATACTTATCTATATTCGCTATACACAGATACTCTGAGGTATTAATAATACAAATTAATTTTTTAATTAATTTATTTGAATATGAATATGCTACTTATGAGCATTACGGCAAATAATGGTCTGATTTGAGCATGACGGAAGTTTGTTCTCTACTTGAATTAACTCGCAATAGTATGTCTTGAATGTATCGGGTGTTTTTTTTGAGTGATAGAACTTTAAATTGAAATTAATTACATTTAAATTAAAATTGAAGCCAATTTTTTTTTTTTAAAAGATAATTTTGACATTTTTGTTCTAAAAATAATTTCCGGCATATGTCCACCACGACTAGCTCTGAGGAGCCGCATTCGACAAAACCAATTTTGGACCACTTTTTCGAGTAATTCAGGTCTCATTTCATCAATAACACTAGTTATGTTGGTTTCCAAAGCGTCTATTGTTTCTGGTTTATCAGCATAAACTAATGACTAAATAATCCAGTGGAGCTATGTCGCATGATCTTGGAGGCCAATTACTTAGATTATTTCTCGAAATAATGTTGTCGCCGAATCTTTTTTTCAATAAATCAATTGTTACGGTAGCAGCATGAGGTGTAGCACCATCTTGTTGGAACCAAAACTTTTCTGGGTCGATATCATTCAATTCAATTTTGAAACAAATAATCATTGATCATCATTCACTGTAATCATCGAGCACCATTCTTTGTAACATTAGCTTCGGCATCGTTTTTGAAGAAATATAGACCGATGATGCCTCCAGCGTGTAAAGCATACCATACAGTGCATTTTTCAGGATGCAATGGAACCTGCAGAACTTCTTGAGGATTGTTTTCACTCCATATACGGCAATTTTACTACTTTACATAGCTGTTCAATCAGAAATGAGCTCCATCACTAAACACAATTTTACGATAAAAAAGTGAATCAACTTCAAGCTGTTCTAGGCTGCAATCAGCAAACAAACGACGCTTATTATGGTCAAATGGCTTTAGTCCTTGAACCAGTTGTGAAGGTCGACGAATAGACAAATCTGGATCATCATTAACACCATGACTTACAGCAGCGATATTTTCTTCTGTACGTACAGTTCTTTGTCTTGTTGTTGTTGTTGTATCGAGTAGAGAAAATGTTGTCCGAAATCTATCGATAGTTCGACGAATAAGCTGCTCGGGTAGACGATTATGTGAACCATAAATTTCACGAAGTGCTCTATAAGTTTGGTGAATAGAACACTGATATGGAAATAAATTTCAATAATTTGTAAACGTTGGTGCGGCGTGAGTCTTTCCATGATAATTTGTCAATACTTACTGAACATAAATGTCAAAACAACATGGTTTCTATCTTCTGTCAAATCACAGTTATCCCTATCAAAAGTTTCATCACTCTAAAAAAAACATCCGATAGATACTGGACAGATTTGGAGTCACTAGCATACATTTCAATCTCAGTCTGTTTGCCTATGTGAACAACAAAACCTTGTCGAGTTTGTTTGAGTAAAGAATTGTTATACAGGCTTATGTTACACAGTCTCGATTTCTAGAACTTTCTATTACGAGGGATCATACTCCTTATTAATAAAAAACGATTTCCTTTAAAATCCCACCAAACAGACAGCATCACCTTTTTTTGATGGATATTGGTTTTCGACATGCTTCAAGCCGGTTCATCTTTTTTGCTCCATGATCTCTTCATTTGAGAATTGTTAGTTATAACCAAATTTTCTTCCCCACTAATGATGCGCTTCTAAAATGGATAATCTTCAAGACCTTTAAGGAGCAAATTACAGACGTCAACGCAACGAATAATTACAACAACAAAAAATGTTAGGTAGTCATAAAAACTTCTATTCCTTCTTAATTTCCCACCTTATTTATTCTGCAGAGGAAATCTTCTTTGGACCGATATATTTGCTCTCGAATAAATGTTTCATGACCTTCATTAACTTCTGCGCCCATAAAATCTTCATTGCACATAAGACTAGCAGAATAATGTTTATAATACTATCGTAATCATTCCAGAAACTTAAATATCAGATAGCCCTTTCGAACTATTCCTCGCAGTTCCTCGAAGCGAATCAAGTTTCTAAGTGCTCTAAGTATCTAGTTTGTAGAGGAGAACTATGCTAAAGGAATTTCATTTGAGAATTAATCACTACTAACTCATTTGTTACTCTTTCGAGTAATGTAAGTAACTAGGGTAGATAAATAACTAAATGCTTTCTGAAAGGATGTAACAAATACTACACGCTCAATGATGATTTGTCTGAATTCACATTGAATGAAGAAGAATGGCCTTAGGAGGCTCGATGAAAGAGTTTTCTCAATTCGTTATGTGGAATTGGAAAACTAAGATGTAATTTTTCTCGATTTAGGTATTTGAGTCCCCATAGAATTTAAGATGAACGGGACTTTCAATTTGTAACATGATTGCAAATATAAATTAAGACGTATGTCTCAAATTTAAGGGAGCTACGGTTGTCGAAGACATAAAATTGTCGCTTGAACCTCCTATCTAGGAGAAAACAACAGAGTAGAAGGGCTGAAATATGATGATCAAGACCGACTTAGCCTTATCTGAAAATTGATGATTTCGCAAATACAAAGTGTCAAAAATTCAATTTGATTCCAGTTTTTCATTATTTTTTTTTAATATTTAGAGTAGATCATTAATAAGAAGTATGAGCTATGGTGGAAAATTCTTGAAATCGAGATAGTGTAACATACATCTGTATAACAATTCTATACTCAAGCAAACTCGACAAGGTTTTATTGATCACAGATGTATGTTACACAGTCTCGAATTCTAGAACTTTCTATTACCATAACTCGTACTACTGTTCAATGATTTCTGGTACAGATCAGCCGAATTAATTTATTTGAATATGAATATGCTAGTTATTAGCATTACGGCAAATAATGGTCTGATTGGAGCATATGGAAAGTTTTTTCTGCGTTGGTAACGTGAAAATATCGAGAATACATTCTTCTACTTGAATTAACATATTTTGCATATTATAGATGGCGCTAGTGTATTTTTAATACCTTAGTCTTTCTGTGTAGCGAATAAAGATACTTGACAGATTTGGAGTCACTAGCATACATACGAAAACCAATCAGTTTCAAACGTGCGCATGTATGCAATTTGCTCCTGTGATGTATAAAACCTTGTCGAGTTTGCTTGAGTATAGAATTGTTATACAGATGTATGTTACATTGTCTCGATTTCTAAAACTTTCTATTACCATAGCTCATACTTATCAATGGCCTTGTCTAAGTTTGATATTATTTTGTTATTCGATACTTAAGCCTTTCATGTTATTATTTCTATCTAGCAGTTCCTCAGCTACCAGAGGAACTGTTAAGTATTATTCGAAGTTTCAGCTTATTTGTTTTTTAATGATTATATATGGCCTTAGAAAACAAGGAAAGTCTTTTAGAGCATTTGATATATTTATTGCTATAGTAATTTCGACATCAGCATTAGAAATTATAAACTAATTTTATTGTTCTTACTTGCATTAATCTCCCAATTTTTTTGTAACCAAGAAAATTTATTTCGCTCATTCAGTCCACTTCCAAATGGACCTTCCAATCAGTTACCTTAATTTACTTCTATTTGTTAGAAGGGATGCATCGAGCACCTCTAACGTTCAGTCTTTAGAAAGACTGTAAAATCGTTATTCTAATAATCGTCAAACTTGTCGCATGTAGCCTTTGCTACATTATGCACTATCTTTCGGATAGTCAAATTTGTCGTACGTAGATTGTGATATTTCGGTCCAAGCTATCGCGGTGATTACTGTTAATATAGTAAACCAGTGGATTGCGAAAGTATTGGCAAATTCATAACATTTGTTTTCTGTGTAGTAGTCATATTTTTGACTTGGTTTATATATAATAAACCAAGAATTATAGTTCGTTGTTATCATAGTGTATTTGACTTTAATTCTTCACAATCCTCGTTGGTTTATCTTATAAGATAAACAAAGCTAGTTCATCATTGAGATAACTACAAGTAAGTGCCTTTGAAGTAAAACTTTTCGTTAAATTACGCCAAAAATACAGTCCACTTAAACCCATCGAAATTAATCATCGGGATTAATTAAATTGCAATTGCCTGTTATTCTCAAATACTGAAATAATAGGCATAACACTGCCGTAAACTAACCGTGGTACGAAACAACCTCATTTAAAATATCACATCCAGTATTTTCGTCCGTGCGTACAGGAGAAATATGAAAAGATGTTCGATAGAAAAATGTAAACTAAGCGAATCACGGACGTTAACGTGACGACACAAATTTCTCTCCGTGAGCACATGGGGAATCTATATTTTGAGCTTTGAGGTTCAACCCAGGCCTTTTAAGTGATCATAAACAGTTGAATTCGATAAATTTAACCTCTCACTGATCTCACGTATTGTTATTCGCCCATTTGCATCAACTAATCTTTATCAGCTTCAACCGGCCTTCCGGAACGGGGTGCATCTTCGATATAGAAATTTCCGGATCGAAATTTTGCGAACAAGTTCTGGCACTGGCGTACTGTCAACTCATCCTCTCCATACACAACGGGAAATTTATTTTTGGCTTGCACAGTATTTTTACCTTTTCTATAGTAAAACAGTAAAATATAACAAAAATGCTGCTTATTGCTCTCCATATTTAAAAGCGCACCAATCTGAGACTACTGCATAGAATTTATTAAACTTTTTCACCCACAAGTCTTGCTATATCAGCTGTTAAAACATACACACAACGTCAAAAGTCTTGGTCCCCCTAGGTTTCTCATGAAATAAACAATCTATATTCTGGAAATGAGATGAATATTTTCCCCTATTTCAACTCCAATATATATGATAGAAAATCTTCGATTGTTACTCTTTGCTTTAAGCAGGATAAGACCAAATAGGAAAAATGAGAAAAAATCTAAGTTTATCCATTATTCTTTTTTGATTCATTAGAGTTATTCCACAACTGAATCTAAATTCAATAGTCCGTATTAACACCTCTTCTTTCAATCAACTACCCAATACGCCTAGGCATCCCACGAATCAAGTCGTTAATGAAATTTTCAGACATATCGTTCCATTCTTCCTGAAGGGCTAAACTCAATTCCTGAAAAGTTGAAGGTGGGTTTTGGCGATTGGATATTGCTTTCCCTAAGTAATCCCATACGTGTTCAATTGGATTCATGTCTGGTGAATTTGCTGGCCAGTTCATTCTCTGGATATTGTTCTCTTGGAGAATGTTTTGAACCCTTCGTGTGTGGTGTGGTGGGGCATTATCATCCTGATAAATGAAATTATCCCCAAATTTGTTGCGCAGTGGAATAACTATTGGTTCAATGATGTTTTCTACGTAGATGGCATCAGTCATTGTTCGTTCAACTATTATAAGAGGTACGGCGACCGAACCTTATACCCCACAGCACATTATTCATCCGCCTTGAAAGAGCACAACATCCTGGGCGAAACTGGGCCGCTCTAGTTTTCCTGGACCTCTCCGAACCCTTTCTTGTCTACTATCATTTTCTAAACCGAATCGTGACTCGTCCGAAAAAGTACGTTGCTGCATTGTGGTAAAAACCAGTCTTGGTGGTGTTCTGCCCATTGCCGACGGGTAGCTCTATGTCCAGGTGATAGCCGAGGTACTCTTAAAGTTAAAACAAATTGTTTAAATTACTATGTTTTACTACCAAAAAATATATATTACACATTTTCTTGTGACTCGAGTTTCGGGAAATGAACTATCCCATCATCAGACAACTGAAGACCCAACAGTGGTACAGTGGTATTTAAATAAAAGTGATAAATATTTTGAATATTTCAACAGATTCTAGGTAACACCTAATAGTGGTACAGAGGTTTACAATCGGAACGTGATAAAAAACCGGGTTGAAAAAGAGGGGCCTTCTAACAGATATCGGAATGTCGGCAATCGACAAAGAAGATTGTTAAACAGATGGTACCCATTTAAATATCTCAAATAATTTTTGGGGTTACATATAATAGCTCCGTACAGTCATTCATTATTTTTACATTATTTTGTTGTATATCTCAAATATTTAGATTTACAAAGCTCCATACAGTCATGCATTATTTTTTACATTATTTTTATTGTGAACGAATTTAAAAATTTCAATAATCAAGTTTCTTTTCTTTTGAATCTACGTGTATTATAAAATTTTCTTGAGATTTTCTTTTGTCGAAAGGAATTACTGTTTTCAAAAGAATGAGGGCACAAGTTGAATTTTTATTTATATATATAAATTCATTTTATGTTCGTTGAAAAAGGTTTTAAACAGATGTTACTTTTCAAATATCTCTCAAAGGTCTTCTTGCCCTCAAATTTGAGGAATGCAACCGTCTCCTTGTGGTACTGGTTGAGACTACCCGTCCATAGGTTCTCCAGAAATAACTTCGAAGGGCTGTTACAGATACCGTTCGATTCCTTCGAGTAAAATTTGCGATATAATGGTCTTCCCTTCCAGATGTTACTCTGAGTCGACCAGGCACCGGTCTCCGGGCAACGCTGCGGTTTCCAGGAAAGGGGCCACTATGCTCCTTTCTGAAGTCCGTGGAATATTCAAACGTTGCGCAATATGTTGGTTCGACATAGCATCTTGATGTAGGGCTACTATTCTTGCCCAGTCAAACTGAGAAATTGGATGTCCCGTCATTTTCCATGGAATATTCTCAATATTACAAATATCGGTATTCGCTGAAAACTGATTATCTTAGAATACACCTGTATTCTTCCGAACAAGAAACAATTTTTGTTAGTTTATTTTTTCATTTAAGTGATAAGATAGTGAAGATTCCACAAACAAAAAATTGCCATGTTGCATTCAACAAATTGAGATGTTGTTATGTTGATAGGCGGGCCAAGACTTTTGACGATGTGTATAATGGTTATAAGCCTCAAGTGTAAAGTTGGGTTCGAAAAAATACAATAAAATTCTCTGTCAGGAAAAAACGCAGTTATTTTCCGAACAATCTTATACATAAAGCAATCTTCCCTGAATAATATGATTTTATATCTCGAAATATGTGGAACTCAAAATGTTTTTCGGATAATTTCAGCCCCACACTTCCGTGCTGCGAAACAATGCATTGTTTTGATCACAATACACCAATGTCCCATTGTCATGTTATGTTTTTCTCCTTCCTAGAGTATATTGCTGGACTAAAACTCCATTCAGGAGAAAAATGTGGCATGTGAATGAAAGATGACATGGTCCCAGGCGAAGAACCTCTAAAAGCTTTTGCTGGATTACGTTTTTCACACCGGTATCGTTTTACGCTGTATTGATTTTTACGAGTGAAAAATGTGAATCGTTAGGTACGAACGGCTATAGATAACTGATAATTGAGAACGTGAACTGGAAATGAAGTTGATTCGAACCAACGACGAACATTTATGTTGTCCATCGTCGATCTGAACGTACGGAACCGCCTCCTGTCAGCAGAAGACAGGAGCGTAGCAGAAAAATTAGGCAAACGAAGTCAAAAATTGAATACACACCAAACTCTTAAATTACGAAAGTCACACTCAATTATTGGAACCGGAACTCTTTCGTTCCATTGTTCTGTTATAGGAAAGTTGGAAGCATTGTTATTTCGTAATTTTAATTTTCATGCACCAAACATGACACAAACTTCTTCTAATTGGCTCCGAGAAATAAGGAAAGATTTAAGACTTTCACTAAATAAAACACATATAGAGGATTCAATGAGAGGTTTCATTTTGAATACCCCTCTATCTGGGCAGCTGGAAATCCTGGCATCCAGGAAATGGAGGTAAACGTAATGAAATCCGAGGGTCTCCATCAGGAAAATAGCCTGTGAGACCGGTATCAACCGTGAATCCGTTCGTCAAATCTACAAAAACGAGCTCAACCTCAAGCCATATAAGCTCCAAAAGGTTCAACTCCTAACGGATGAAAACAAGCGCGTACGATTCCAAAGGTGCTGCCAACTGCTTCATCTCGCCGCCGGTCAGCAACGGTAGCCCATTCTCTTCATAGACGAGAAACCATAGAACAATCCCACAACCACCAAAACGACAGATTCTGGTCCGCAGAGGCTCTCGGTAGGTCGAAAATCCGCAATCAGTCATGGTCTGGAGCGGAATTTACGCCAGCGGCAAAATACCCTGGGTTTTCGTGAATCAAGGGATCAAAATCAATCGAGAAGTCTATCACTGCGACATTTTCGAGGTTGTAGTACTATCTTCGGCCCAGTAGCACTTCGGCGACACGCATTGGACCTTTCGAAAGGACTCCGCTCTGGCACACATAGCGAAAATGACGCAAGAATGGTGTAAGACCCATCTTCCAGGTTTGAACACATCTGCAGAATGGCCGCCCTACTCGCCCGATCTTAACCCAATGGACTACAGCGTGTGGTCGATTTTGGAGCTCAAGGCGTGTTCTAAAGACGACAAAAGTTTGGAGTCGCTGAAGCAAACCCTGCGCCGGGAATAAAACCGATTAACGGCCGAAGAGCTGCGACCTATCGCCGAACATTTCAAAAAACGTCTGAAGCTAGTAATTCAGGCCTTACTTAAACAATAACACGAGTTGTGTTGGCTACCAAAGCGTCTATTGTTTCAGGTTTATCAGCATAAACCAATGACTTGACATAACCCCAAAGAAAATAATCCAGTGGAGTTATGTCGCATGATCGTGGAGGCCAATTAATTGGACCATTTATCGAAATAATGTTATCACCTAATCCTTCTTTCAATAAATAAAATGTTACGGCAGCAGCATGAGCTGTAGCACCATCTTGTTGGAACCAAGACACTTCTGGGTCGATACCATTCAAATTTTGAAACAATTAATCATTGATCATCGATCTGTGACGAGCACCATTGATTGATTGATTGTTTTCACTCCGGAAATTTTGCTTGTTCACAACCAAAAATGAGCTTCATTACTGAAAACAATTTTTCGATAAAAAAGTGGGTCAACTACAAGCAGTTCTAGAACCCAATCAGCAAACGAACGACGCTTATTATGGTCAAGTGGCTTTAGTTCTTGAACCAGTTATATGGATGTAATAATATAATAATAATAATAATAATAATAGTGCTTTCATTCATACATTTACAATATATAAACATAGGTCGAAGTCTAGCCTAAGCTACTCCACTCAACCCTGAAAAAAAACAAGAAGGAAAGAAAAAAAAACAAAAGGATAGAAACAAAAATAAGCGAAAAAAAAATAAAATTAACCAATCAATTATATTGTGAGTAAACAGAACATATTTCATATTCACAAAATTATCCTAATTTATAATTGGCTCGTCAAGAATTTTAACTTCAAAATTTTTTTCAGTAAGCTCAAAGAAATGCCTTCACACGAAACTAAAAATTCATTATGTAACTTCACCACATTGAAGGTGAAGGAGCGCTGAAACATGGCTGAACCAAATCTTGGCAACATGAGCCAATGTCCGTGCCTAACGTCTACACAATGAACATCACGTCTGAAAATTAGCTTTTCCCTCAAATACGGTGGAAGAAAGAACGTAAAATTTGATGAACCATAGTCGTCAGGTGGAGTCGGAAAACATTCTCAACCCTAAGCCATCCCAAGCTGTTAATTCCGTCCCTTATTCCACTGTCATATTTCCTCAAACCGAAAACAAACCGGCAGCATGAATTCTGCATTTTCTGTAGTCTACACCTCTGCACGGAATCAAGGCAAGGGTAAAATACCGTTGAACCATAGTTTAGTTTGGACAAAACGAGAGTCTCACAGAGATAGTGCGTGACTGAAAATCCAAACAATATCTCTGCCGATACAAAAGGCGCAATGCAAGGAAAGAATTCCTCAACAGCAACGAGACATGCTCCCTGAATCTCAACTGGCAATCGAAAAAGATTCCCAGGTTTCTACAGCAGGAGGAGGACGGAATTATTTCACCGCTCATCTTAATCTCAATCACACGTTTATAACGTTTATCTTCAAATTATTCATTTGGGAATAGCGCATAATTAAGTCTAAATCCTCATTCAACCGCCCGACAGCCCGAGAAACAGAGGAGGGATGAAAAGAGAGGCGAACCTGAGTGTCATCACAATAAAAATGGGGGGATGCGAATCTGATCACTTTATGCATGTCAGCCACATATATAAAGAAAAGCAGAGGGCCAAGAACAGATCCCTGTGGCACCCCTGAAGTTATAAGGCAATAATCTTAATGTGTTTCACGCAATTTAACGCACTGATACCTATCAAAAAGGTAAGACTTGAAAAATCTCAGAGCAGTTTCATCAAAACCAATATAAGTTAATTTAGCACAAAGCAGTTCGTGGTCCAGGGTATCGAATGCCTTTGCGAAATCCAATAAGGTGAGAATATAGACCAAGATAATTACGCAAAATTTTCCATGTGTGAATGCACAGAGTCCAACTTGTTGTAAACGTCGACAAATAGACAAATCTGAATCATCATTAACACTATAACTTACAGCAGCCATATTTTCTTCTGTATGTACAGTTCTTTGTCTTGTTGTTGTTGTTGCATTGACTAGAGAAAATGTTGTCCGAAATCTGACGATGGTTCGACGAATAAGCTGCTCTGATTGTAGATTATGTGAACCATAAATTTCACGAAGTGCTTTATAAGTTTGGCGAATAGAACACTGATTGTGAAAATGAATTTCAACAATTTGTAAATGTTGTTGCGCCGTGAGGTTTTCCATGATAATTTGTCAATGCTTATTGATCAGAAATGTCAAAACAACATGGCTTCTACCCTCTGTCAAATCACAGTCATCCCTACCGAACGTTCTATCACTCTGAAAAAACACCCGATATATCCTTGTTTATAAATCGGTTCTAATAACTTCTACCCAACTTTCCACCTCTTTGCTTGTTTTTCTCCTGAATTATCGGGACCGTATTGAACGAATTATAAATATTTTCCTTTAGATGCTCCACCTACGCCATCAACCCCATCCATTATAATTAGGCAAGCACATACGCTGGGCCTATATATTAATCTAATTTCATATCGCCTGTACAATTCACCTGCACGCTCACAGAATTGATTTAACTCCCACATTTTCTCCGAAGGACATCAGGTTAAGCTATCGCCGCGAAATTTAATTTTCTCCAAGCTACCGAAGAACGTAACAGAAAAACACGTGCAGTTCCATAAACAACCTTATAAACCTAGGAAAATGGATATTCCTTCTGCATATTACATGCTCGTTCGTCCAATAAAATCATTTATATTTTATTGTAGATTACTCTGCCTTAGGTTTCGTCTGGGTCGATCAATTTGATAACAATTCAGTAATAAAATTGCATTTTCGTTTCCTTATTCAGGATCGATATTGCTTTTTAGATTTTCAAATAGTAAGTTGGAACGGAATACATTTTAGCGGAGGCAAAATTCTAAAATCCAATTGCATTTTTCAATATATTTCGAGATCTACTAGCCATTGCTATAAGGTTTTGAATAGTAGCCAACATGAAGTATAAAAATGGGTATTAGTTGCTATGCTAAGTTGTTTGAAATGGTGTATGGTATCATTGAGATGGTGTATACAAGGCGTTGTTCATTTAATTTTTATATCTAAAACTTGTGTTTGGTTATATTGATTTTATCATTTTCATAAACACATCCTTGAAATAGTTAATAAATACTCCGTATCTCTGGACCATTAAAATGTTACGCTGTAGGAATACTTAAACCCACTTCCACCAAGAGTAAGTAACCGAACCAACCTAGTCCATCCCATGGTTATTCTGCCAGTCGCATGCTGGTAAGATGAAATGGGGTCTTCATCATCGAAGTAGAAGGGAGTTTTTATCGCCCAGGTGGGCAAAACTGGTAGTGCTAATGTAATTACCACGAAAGAATAGTCAGTAAGAGAAGTTTTGCTTCATTTGTAATGGTGAGCATTGGGGTGTTAATCTTGATACTTTAGGAAGGAATTCATCGGGAGGAAGGTCTGATTGGAGAAAAGAGGAAGATAATTCTACCATTTAGTGTATTGGCATGTCAGCGTAGCTCTTGCACTGAGTGACTAGTGCGCAGTCTCCATAGTCTGCCCCAAGAGGCAGAAAGTGTGATAAGGGTTACGCCTTACCATCGCGCATGGCGAGATCCACTTGGAATAGCTGAAACCACCAGCTTCCAGTTTGGGCTTCAGTTAGAAAACCTACAACCGTATGACTGGTAGCAGCGAAGCACTACCCAATCTCTACTGGCATGGTCCGTACCCGGGTTGTTTGGGACGCAACTCACGCGCCGAAGGGGCTTCTTATCCGTCCATCCGAACGCAGTCCCATGAACCAAGATAGTCTCAAGATTGATGACTCAATTGATCCTGGTACGAGCACCGTCAGTCTAGCCTGTAAGTAAAGACCCACGAATCCTTGTGAAGTTTTTCAGTGGATCCTGGCTTCAAGCACCAACGGACTAGCCGTATCGTCGAGATCTACAAACCCCAGAAACGTCTCGCAATCAATCCTGGTTCAGGACGAGGCCGGTTCAACCGTCAAGTCCCACTAAACACTGAAGCATTTCTCGAGATATCCTGAACATGAGTGTCTGCGAACAGATGAAGGAATGCCCTCCTAGTCCATGCGTATATCAAATGGTAGAGCGCTCGCTTAACTTGCGAGAGGTACCGGGATCGATGCCCGGCGCCTCCAAAAACTTTTATTCTGTTTGAATAATATCCTTCATTACTTAAATATTTAATTGAATCGATCTACACTTGATGCCAATCATTTCAAAATGATATCACCATAAATTCTATTGAATATGATATATTGAATTATGTTATTCTTTTTTCCACATATGTATTGAAGGTGTAACAACTGTTTCGCAATAACAGTAGCATTTTACATTTGGAATAACCCATCATTATATAGTGTTGTCGGTTAAGTGGAAGGAGCAATGTCTCGGCTGGGGTTGACTTCCCAGTTGAGCGTTTTTAAGTACGTTTTAACGGACGATGCAACATGTGGCCGTGCATTGGCATAAACTTCGTCTTGATTGTTGGCGTATTGTGGCCGTTTTTCTTGCAATGCTCGGTTTAAACGCATCAATTGTCGTCGGTAGACCTCCCTGTGATCCCTTCGTTCGATTGGCTAATAATACATCACAACTAGCTGGTCCCGCCAAATAAATAGTATGATCTTCTCGCCATGAATATCAAAAATAACAGCATCCAATATAGGGGTGTTGTCAAATAGTATTTGGGAATTTGTTAAATTCTGCTTTTTCTCAATGGCTTTTTGATTGAAAGAATCTCTAAATAATCCATCAATTTACCCTTATTAACATTATACAGCAAAGTGACATCTTTCTCGTTAAAAAAATGATTATTTTTTATAAAATGTTTTTCAAAATAGACATCTTATGTTCATTGGTTCTATAATATGTTTTAAACATCGGTCTGTCTTAAATGTGATGATCGTAATGCTACATATATAGGACAGACAGGCCCATGTTTACAACATAAAATCAAGGTACTATACAATGTTAATAAGGGTAAATTGATGAACTATTTTGAGATACTTTCAATCAAAAAAACCATTGAGAAAAAGGAGAATTCAACGAATTCCCAAATACTCTTCGGCAACAACCCTATATTGTATGCTATTATTTCCATTCACCATAAAAATGCACAGATGTCCTAAGTGTAATAAAAAGAACCTTTTTCCATTATAAATTAAGGATGCAATGGAACCTGCAGAACTTTTTGAGGATTTTTCTCACACCATATATGGTAATTTTGCTCGTTTACATAGCCGTTCAACCTGAAATGAGCTTCATCACTAAACACAATTTAACGATAAAAAAGTAGATCAACTTCAAGCTGTTCTAGGGCCCAATCAGCAAACAAACGACGCTTATTATGGTCAAGTGGCTTTAGTTCTTGAGCCAGTTGGATCTTGTATGGGTGTAGACCAAGATCTTTATGCAAAATTTTCCATATGGTGGACGCACAGACTCCAAATTGTTGTGAACGACGACGAATAGACAAATCTGGATCATTATTAACACTATGAGTTACAGCAGCGATATTTTCTTCTGTGCGTACAGTTCTTTGTCTTGCTGTTGTTGTTGCATCGAGTAAAGAAAATATTGTCCGAAATCTATGGATAGTTCGACAAATAAGCTGCTCTGATGGACGTCATGTAAACCATAAATTTCACGAAGTGAAATAAGTTTGATTTTGAAAATAAATTTAAACGATTTGTAAACGTTGTTACGACGTGAGTCTTTCCATTATAATTTGTCAACGTTTACTGAACAGAAATGTAAAACCTTCTGTCAATTCACAGTTATCCCCATCGAAAATTCTGTCACTCTAAAACAAACAACACTCAGGAGCTTAACATCGATTATAAACCACCTTTAAATCATTTGTGCCAAGCTGGATTCATAAAGAAGCTCGATGTTTGTTTGCAACATCAACTACCACCAAAAAACATAATGGATCGAATTTCCATCCGAGGAGCCTTGGCCAAACGGAATGAAATCGACCCATTTCTTAAACGGATAGTGACTGGGGTCACATACAAGAATATTGGTGAGATGGTGGTAAAAGCGCTGTGAAGCAGCCCAAACCAAGACCAGGAAGGTTCTGCTTATGAACGAACACTAAATTCGCATTTCTTCTGTCAACAACCGCTTGAAGCTAGTGATTGATCAGAAACGGCCAGAATTTACCAACAGAAGAGGTGTTGTCTTCCATAAGGATAACGCCAGACCACACACGTTTGTAGTGATTCGCCAGGAACTCCGGGAGCTTGGTTGGGAAGTTTTAATGCAGTGACTATATTCCGGACCTGGCACCAAGTGATTACTATCTTGTTCTCGCACTACAAAACTTCCTGAATGATGAGAAATTGGCACCAAGAGAAGATTCTGAAATTCGATCATTTGTGTTTTTCGCTAGTAAGGACCAACACTGCTATGAAAGAAGCATTAAGTAGCTCTCTTTAAAATGACAACAAAGTAGGACTCTCTACACAACCTACGTGCGTTTTATTCTGGAATATGCAGCCCTGTTTAGTGAAGGGTGATCGGGAACTTTTGGAATCTGTCCAGCGGTGGAACACCCTATGGTTGTTTGAGTTGCCCTCCTTTTCGGATCGTAGAAGAAGGGGAGATCTGATTACCACCTATCGAGAACTTCACTCTCTCTTCGATATAGATATCTTACCTTCAAACCAGTATCGTGCCTTAAGAGGACACCGTTTTAAGCTTGCCAAGGAGAACTTCAGGTCGATACCGAGGAGCCAGTTTCTTCCCAACTGAGTGTTCGAGACGTGGAATCGGCTCCCTGCTGAGGTTGTGTCATCCCCATCGGTGAACTTTTTCAAGAACGCTCTAGATGGATGGTCTAGACAAGTTCAATAATTGTTTCCATTGCATTCAATTACTTTCATTATTTAATCGTTTCACTTCTCAGTTTCATTTTATTTTTGTTTTTGAGTTTGTAGGTTTACCTCTTCTCTTATCACTTTTGTAATTATAATAATAAATTATAGAACCAAATCGGACAACCATGCCATTCAACATGTTGAATAAAGACTTGAAGTTCACGCAAAAATAGTGGATTTTGTTTCCCAAGATAATAAAAAAACTCTCTTCTAAGCAATATGCACTTTAAATTTATTGGGGTCTGTGTTTCTCATTCATTACTTAACTTGAGTCGGCTCTCATTAAAATTTCGACCAGATCGACGCTATCAACTTCTTTGAACTACCCGTCCATGAACGAATCAATGGAACATAAATGCCCCTCTTTCGACTCCAAAACTTCAACGACTCAGCGACAAGGCTTTTCCGAAAGTTTGAACAAGAAATCGTTGACAGCTGCTCCCGAGTCTTTGCTTAAATTGGCCCTCGAAAAGTGCATCGCTGCACTTAACACCCCATGTAAAATACCTTACTCCTGAAATATCGCCTGGTCTATCTTTCCGAACTTGAATGTGGGCGGAATGTTGACTCTGCCATCGATGGAAACGTGGATAGCCTCCGCCGCGACGTCAGTTCCTCCGAAGCGTCGCTGGCGGCAGGACAAAACGTTGGTGCTCCGTCGAGACGCCGACTACTGTTGCACGTCACGTGTCGTGAATAAGTGGCGGGATTTCCTGAGAGGTATCTTTAAGCTCGGATTATTTTTTATTTCGTCTTCAGGTGATTTTCATTAGAAACGAGGGAAGGTATATACAGTGTGAGCGTGATAAATAATAAAAATCCAATTTGAATCGTGAAAAAAATTATAAATAAAAAACATATTAATATGAACGGAGTCTTCGGTTTTGCTTAAGGTACAATGAAGAAACAATTTTCTCTGAAAGAAATTTGAGGGAATATCAAAACAGTTTTAAACTGTTAGTCTCCTATAATTTTAATTTAAAAAAAAATATTCCAAATTTTTTAGAATTAAATTAATGTCTTATAAGCACAAACTATTTTTAAAAGACATCAAAATCTAAACTCATTATATAATATCAAATGGAATAAATAACCCAACAAATATAAAATTAAATATTTTAAGATTTACAGATACATTCTGTTAGCATTCTATTTAATTTCAAAAAATTATATTTAATATTCTAACTTCAGGAATTAAATTAATGACATATAAGTACCACTTATATCAAACGACATATAAAATGAACATTCATTATAAGACATCCAAATGATATAATAAAATCCAATAAATGTAAATTTTTAACAAAAATCTTATAAATTGAATATTTTGAGTAGACAAAATTTTGTTTCTGCTCATCCCTCTTATGAAAACAAATAACTTTCAAAAATGTTTAAAATGATCTTAAGAATTTCATCATAAAACTATCTTACTTAGAATATTCAATAGTATTGGATATCTAACTAAGTTCCTTTTCAGAAAATCTCTAGATATGTCAAAACATTACTAAAAAACAACAAAAATATTTACTTACCCTTTAATTCAGATAGCTTCTTGGTAAATGAACACTGAACGTTTAAATGGAGTCTAATATGGCCCGAAATAAATAATTATGTGAGTTACCATTGATTTTAAAGATTGGAAGGCAATTTAACGGCTTCTGTTATAGCACAAGGACCATCTGCATGAAGAATGTTAAGGAAACCAAATAATTATATATTATAATATGAATAAAATAAAATAAATGGAGGTTTATACTTGATAGAAGATATATAAAATTATTCAAATAATTTATTATTTACAGACATATTCTGTTAGCCTATATATATATATCTATTAATATTTATAAATTGTCAACTAAAATTTATAAATAAATATTTGAAGGAAGTTTAAATTTATTATTATTAATTTTGGATTTTAATTGACAATTTATATTTGGTGTGTTATTTATTCCATTTGATATTAGATAATAAGTTTTGATTGTATATATCTATTAAATATAAGCTGTGCTAAGACATTAATTTAGTTTTAAAAGTTTTCGAATAAAATTTTTTGAAATTGCAATTATAGGAGGCTAAGAAATTAAATCTGTTTTGATATTCAAATTTTGTAATAACCTCTTCTTATTATTTTATTTTAAAATTGAGGGGTATATTCCGTTGAAAGGGTTTTTTCTGAATAATAATACCAATTTTAAATTTCAAACTGAAATTCTGAAATACCTACTATAAATTTCAATTTCACAAAATTAAAATTAATGTTCAGGTGATTTTTATTAGGAAAGTGGGGTGGCATATTAACTGTATTGTATTAATATAAAAGAAGTCTTCGGTTTTGCTATGGGTAGAATGAAGAAACAATTTTCTCTGAAATTAATTTGAGTGAAAAGTTGAAAAGGTTTTTTTTTTAATAATAATAATCTTAAATATCAAACAGAAAATCTGAAATACCTACTACAATAACATAAATAGAGGTTGATTCTTGACAGAAGGTATATACAATTATTTAAATATTTTGATATTAGCCTTCTAGATCTAATTTTATATACCTTTTATCAAGAAGTAACCTCTATTCATGTTATTTTATTCATAATATATAATTATTTGGTTTCCTTAACATTCTTTATACAGATAGTCCTTGTGCTATAACAGAGGCCGGTAAATTGTCTTTCAATCTTTTAGATCAAGGGTAAACCACAGAAATATTTATCTATAGTTAACCGTTACATTACATTTAAATTTTTCATATCCATTTACCAGAAGTTCTCTAAATTGTTCAAGGGTGGTAAATATTTGTTGTTGATTGATGTTATATTTATTGAATATGAATTATTTGAATACTGACGAAGCAAAGTCTCTCTTAAAACTTGTTTTTCAGTAATGTTTTGATATATCTTGAGTTTTTATATAAAATAACTTAGTTAGATATCCAATAATATTGAATATTCTAAGTAAGATAGTTTTTTGAAGAAATTCCTAAGATTATGTTAGACATTTCTTAAAGATATTTGTTTTCATAAGATTGATCAGCAGAAACAAAATTTTGTCTGTTCAAAATATTTACTTTATAGGATTTTGGTTAACAATTTTTATTTATTGGATTTTGTTATACCATTTGGATGTCTTATAGTGAATGTTTATTTTATATTTCATTTGATATAAGTGGTACTTATATGACATTATTTTAATTTATTTTCCGAAGGTATAATTATTAAATATAATTATTTGAAATTAAATATGTAGAAGGCTAATTTTAAAATATTTAAATAATTATCTACTACAAATTTTAATTTTCATAAAAACTGTTGAAAATTTCTCGAAGAACACAGTTTACTTTTTAATAGACATAAGAATTAACACTGATCAAATAGCATCAAACGGAGATAAAAGATTCAAAAGAAATACGCAATATTGATCAAATTTACTCAACAAAAATTTGGCGGAGATTATTACCGGTGAGTTGTTTCAAATGCCTTTTTGAAGATGTCTCATAGTTTTGGAGGAATTTTTTAAAGAACTTTTTTAAATAGAAGTTGTTTAAAAGAGTTTGTTAATTTTTTTTTTATAATACCTATATGAAACTTATATTTTTGTTGAGTACATTCGATCAATATTCTGTATATTCTTTGGATTCTGTTATCTCTGTTTGATACTATGCGGAATTACTCTTTCTATGATTTATTTAATAATAATAACTTTCATTAACAGATAATCCCGAATAATATGGAAAAATCAAAACAAAATGGTTAATAAACAAACATTCTAAATATAAGGCATAATAATTCTGTGAGACCTCTACATAATTTTGTTCAAGAGAAATTTATGAAAATTAAATCAAAATGTCTTAAAAAACTATTTTTATTAAAGCTCACATATTGAATTCCCAAACACACAACTCTCAAATATAGAAAATTGAAATTATCTAACAAACTTTAGCCAATAGAGCTCTTTTGAATGAACATTATGAATAACAATTCATTTGAAACAGCTGTTTCAGTCTGTAAATATTAAAAAATTTTCTGTAGGTTCATTTATATTTTTAGGAATTGTGTGATATCTGAGAAATCTTAACTTAAATCGAAACGGTTTTTCTCATATATATATATATATATATATATATATATGAGACAAAAAAAAAATATATATATATATATTCTAGAAATCATAAAATATTTATATTTTTTTAAAAACGGATTTTGGAATAGGGTTTGTTATTCCCAAGGTTCATTTGAAAATATTCATAAGGTTTATTTGAAACAGGCTGAAGTTCGCTATCTGAGTTCGGTCAATATTTTTTATAGCTTTCTTTAATTTTTTGAGGGTTGTAAGATGCTAGAAAATTTTATGTGTCTTCTTGAATAGAAATAAGGTTTCTGTTTTGAAATTTTTAGAAATTTTTTTCAATTAAATTTCTTAGAGGTTTTTTATATTTCAAGCAATATGCAATTCAAATTTATTTTCATTTTATATTCAGTCCGCCAAGAAAGTATCCGGAATGTATTATTTTTCATAATTTTAATAGACTCCTTTTTTGTAACATTCTAAGACAAAAGTGATGTATAAAATACGTTGTGCAGATAGTCGGCTATGGCCAAAGTTGCATGGTAACATCATTTGTCAAATATTGTTGATTGTCAACAGGTATATATACAATTTATGAAATAATCACGCAACTATAAAAAAAGGAAACAGGTTAAATATTTGTGTAGAAAAGGTTATCGAAACGTTAAAAAATGAGTGCAATTGACTGAACTGAAAAAAAATGCTGTAAAATTTGAATATCAAAACAGATTCAATCTGTCAGTCCTCTACAATTTTGATTAAAAAAAAATTTTATTCAAAAACTTTTAGAATTAAATTAATGTCCTATAACCACAGCTTATATTTAATACACGTATAAAATCAAAACTCAATACAGAATAGCAAATGGAATAAATAAACCAACAAATATAACTTGTCAATTCAAATTAATCTTCAAAAAAGCAGTAGAATTCCGATAATCTATTCATCCGCCCTAAATCATATTTAAAAAAATCAAAATCAACCAAAAATGAATATAACATACCTAAAAGTTGTCTAGGTATTATCGTTGCAACAACTAATTTTAAAATAAAGATATTCTATGTTCGTCACAAAAATCACAGAAAGCTGTAAGGTATTATAAGGTTTTCTTTAAACCATTGATATTCCATGATGAGATTTTTATTCAAGCCTCAATATAATCATATATTATGTATGAAATAAAATGAGAAAAGGCTTTTTACTTGATAGAAGGAATATAACAAAATTTGAATGTCAGAACAGATTTAATCTGTCAATCTTCTACAATTTTAATTTCAAAAAAATTTTTATTCAAAATTTTTTAGAATTAAAATAATGTCTTATAAGCACGGCTTTTATTTAATAGACGTATAAAATAAATAAAATATATAAAATATAAACTCAATATACAATATCAAATGGAATAAATAAACCAACAAATATAAATTGTCAATTAAAATTAATTAATAAATATTTGAAGGCGACGAAATTTTGTTTCAGATCTTATTATTATGAAAACCAATTCCTTTTCAAGAATATAAAACATAATTTAGGGACTTCCCAGAAAATATGATTTATTTGAAATATTCAATATATTTAAATATTTAAATAAGTTAATTCAAAAATCTCTCAAAACATGCAATTCGAAAAATAAGTAGAATTCCGATAATCTCTTCATCGGCCCTAAATCATATTTAAATATTATTATTTCTCACATACTTCATCTCTGATAAAGTTGAATTTGTGACTGACTATGCCTTTCCTTATGTTATTTTCTGTAGATTTGGTAAATGTTTTAGGTTAACCTCAGACATTCTGTATTATTTCTGTTTTACTTAATAATAGGTGTGAACAAGGAGGTATGGAATATATTTTTATGATTGCTTTTATTTCTTACTAATCAAAGTGCGACTCTGGACAGGAGTTTCGAACGCTGTTCTGAAATGTGCTATATGTTTTCAATAATATATAATTTAGAAATAAATTTCAATTTTCAATAATAATTTAAAAACTAATTCCCCAAATTTATACGGACCATTTTTTGGAATAGAATTTTCCTTTCATAAAGTTCATTTTGAACAATTTTATCGGCTGAAGTTTGCTGATATTCTGTTTTCTATAGTTTCTTTTATATTTTTGAGAGTTAGGTGCTGTTCGAATATTCTATATATCTACTTGAAAAGAAACTGTGTTTCTAAGACATTCAAATTTAATCGTTGAAAATTTTTCAAGAAATTTCTTCAAAATTAAATTTCGTAGAGATTTCACAGAATTATTCTGCGGAGTATTCAGAAAATTTACTCTTAATCGAAATAGTTTTTCTGCATGAAATTTGAAAAAATTACCATCTTAGATATAGAGGGTAAATCCAATTTCATTATATTATGTTTTCGAATTCTATGTTTGCTTAAATAGAAACAATGGTTCTCAGACATTTCGATTTAGTATTTGAAAATTTTCAAGAAATTTTTGGATTTTATTTTTTTCGGCTTTCACAGAATTATTCTGTTTAATATTCAGAAAATTTCGAAAAACGTTCTTCCAAGGAATAAATCGGTTTTTATTTCTTCTATAATAATTATAATTTGATGTTTCACACATGCACCTCTCTGTTATAATTAAATTTGGACCATGCCTTTTCTCCTTCAGATATATTTTGTACACGAACATAGAATCGGACATTCAGTCTTCGTTTCTGTTTTTAAAACTTGTATATATTTGAGAGCCAAATATGTGATAATTTTTATTGATTGTGTTCATTCATTGGGTTGTTAGGAATGTGATTTCGTTTTATTTTGGAAAAATGAAACACTGCTTTCATATAACGAATAAATATTTTATTAAATTATTTATTGTCCATTCTGGTCTAACACCTTGTGCCATCTTTCTGCTAGTAGCATAATTCCATCCACATAAAACTTTTGGTCTTTGCTGGCAAAAAAGGGATCCAGGTGATTTTTGACCTTTTCATTGGATTTAAGGTTTTACCGTCCAAATAATTTTGCAATGATCGGAACAAATAATAATCCAAAGGCGCCAGATCCGAAGAATATAATGGGCGTGGCAGTGTCTTCCATTCAAGCTGTAAAAGCTTTAGGCGAGTGACCAAACTTGTATGAGGTCTCGCATTATCTTGATGAAATACTACACCTTTGCTGTTAATTAATTCTGGCCTTTTCTGTTGAAGTGCAGCCTTCAGTTTATCCAGCTGATGACAGTAGGCTTTCGGATTAATCGTTGTTGGTAAAACAACCCAACATTGTATATGTACTGTGTAATCTTTATACTGTAAACAAACCAGTTCTAGTCTAGTATTACATCTCTATATTTTCCTAGAATAACGCTCATCCTGAGATTTTCATTCCACATACCAGAGAATTCTTCATAACTCGAAAACTAAGCGATTTCGCATTATATAGATAGAGATACGAACAACTAAAATAAATTATTGGACTTCGTCCTGTTCTCTGATATAAAAGTGTTGTAGGTGAGATGCATTATGCATAGAAACCTTTCTACAAAAAACGACATATTGAGAAATTTGTGAACTTAACCTCTTCCTCGACTAGCTTTGAAAGTATTGTCGTCATCGATAACTTAAATTGCGAGTCATATTTCAAAACTGACAAAACAATCGCTCAGGCCAGAACTTATAGGGCACATCATATATCGAAGTGAATATCTATCTACCTTACAAAAACTCGAATCATGTTTTCGATATTGCTCCTCAATTCTTCTACCTTCCATATTTTGGTATCTTTGTTTGGAAGCGCGAATATGGAAAGTTGATCAAAACGAATTTCCAAGTTTTGAATAGATATTGCTCCCTCTAATCTCTTATCCAAATTCAGTTCACATCAATTCCTTCCAGCGACTTGTACAGGACTGTATTATTAGGTTCATCGCGTTCTAAAAGAAGTTTTCTCATATTCAAGAAATATTCCAATTTAAGTTGAACTGAAGGAGACATTGTCTGTAATCTTATGTCTGGTTATTGAATTTAATTTCTGCTTCAATATACAATGTGGAAGTCACTTATGGAATGAAATTATTTGTGTCGTTCATTGTTGTTCATTCGGTAGGCTTAGATCTATTGTATATTGAATTGAATCAGTCCTTACTTGGTGAAAATCCATATTAAATAACATTTCATTAAGGTTATTCTGGTTTTCACAAACTTTTATTGTTATGTTTACAAAAATCGTTTTGCTATCACAGTAGCATCATCAGGCAAGATTGCATTTTGAATAACTAAGCTTGTTTCCGGAATCCGTTGCTATTTATATTACAGTAAGTACAATAAATTTTTATTGAGCACTAAAATCCAAAAAAGGGTCTCTGCAAATTCCAGCTTATCTGAATATATTTAACAGAGGTGAGTTATTTATATCTATTTGTTCGTTAAGTAATATTCCAATTTTATTATGTTTATTTATCTCTAGGGATTCTAACAGATTTAAGGCATAACTTTTACTTTCTATATGTAGAATTTCAAAATTATGGTTGAAAATATGTCCTGTTTCTAACAAATGGTTGGAATACGTAGAATTACTTTTATTATTGAGGAAACTCTTCAAATGTTCAGAGATTCTATGTCGGAAAGTTCTTCCAGTCTGTCCTATGTAAACTTTAGGGCAATCACCGTAGGTTAACTTATAAACCCCCGATTTGTCATCTTTATGTGTACAGTCTTTATTATTTTTAATAAATCTACTCAAGTTTGAATTGGTTTTAAATGAAGTTCTTAAATTATATTTATTTTTGAGGTATGTACCAATTTTCTCAGAAATACCCTTAGTGTATTTTAAGGAAATGTATTTAAATTTTTTTTTATATTAGGAAACGCCATATTTAAAGCTATTTTATTATTTTTATTCATCAACAATTTATCTATCAACTAAGGATCATAGTCATTATTAATAGCTATTTGTTTAATTATGTAAAGTTCTGTAATATAATTTTCTCGATTCATGGGAATATTAACTAATCTATGGATCATACAATTAAATGCTAATAATTTTTTATTTAAAGGATGATTTGATTTGTTGTGTATAATAGAATCCGTATAGGTTGGTTTGTGAAATATTGAAAAATCATGTGAATTATTCATTCGAGTAACAGTTAAATCGAGAAAATTAATGGAATTATTTTGTTCGGTTTCCATAGTGAATTTAATTGAAGGATATATTTCATTGATGAATAAGAAGAATTTTTTTGAAAGTCTGTCTGTACCGGTGAAGCAACAGAAAATATCGTCTACGCATCTATACCAATATAAAAAGTATTTCTTACGGGGACTTTGGTGAATTTTAGTTCCAATATTGTCCATGAATATTTCTGCTAATAAAGGACTTAAGGGATTTCCCATAATCAAACCGTTCTCAGATTTGTATTAAAATTTTATTTTTGAATTGAAAATAATTTTGTTTCGTGCAAATATCTAGATATTCTAAAATATGTTCTTTGATAATTGTATTACATCTGTTGTTGATTAATAGATTATCTACTAGTTGCTTCACAGGTACAGAGAGACTTTTGAAAAAATTCTTCTTATTCATTAATGAAATATATCCTTCAATTAAATTCACTATGGAAAGCGAACATAATAATTCTATTAATTTTCTTGATTTAACTGTTACTCGAATAAATAATTCACATGATTTTTCAATATTTCACAAACCAACCTATTCGGATTCTATTATACACAACAAATCAAATCATCCTTCAAATCAAAAATTATCAGCATTTAATTGTATGATCCATAGATTAGTTAATATTCCCATGAATCGAGAAAATTATATTTCAGAGCTTTACATAATTAAACAAATAGCTATTAATAATGACTATGATCCTAAGTTGATAGATAAATTGTTGGTGAATAAAAATAATAAAATAGCTTCAAATATGGCGTTTCCTAATATAAAAGAAAATTTTAAATACATTTCCTTAAAATACACTAAAGGTATTTCTGAGAAAATTGGCACATACCTCAAAAATAAATATAATTCAAGAACTTCATTTAAAACGGATTCAAACTTGAGTAAATTCATTAAAAATAATAAAGACTGTACACATAAAGATGACAAATCGGGGGTTTATAAGTTAACCTGCGGTGATTACCATAAAGTTTACATACGACAGACTGGAAGCACTTTCCAACATAGAATTTGTGAACATTTGAAGAGTTTCCTCAATAATAAAAGTAATTCCACGTATTCTAATCATTTGTTAGAAATAGGACATACTTTCAACCATAACTTTGAAATTCTACATATAGAAAGTAAAAGTTATACCTTAAATCTGTTAGAATCCCTACAGATAAATAAACATAATAAAATTGGAATATTACTTAACGAACAAATAGATTTAAATAACTCACCTCTGTTAAATACTATATATTCAGATGAGCTGAAATTTGCAGAGACCGTTTTTGGGTTTTTAGTGCTCAATAAAATTTATTGTACTTACTGTAATATAAATAGCAACGGATTTCGGAAACAAGCTTAGTTATTCAAAATGTAATCTTGCCTGATGATGCTACTGTGATAGCGAAACGATTGTTGTAAACATAACAATAAAAGTTTGTGAAAATCAGAATAACCTTATTTAAATATTATTTTGGATCTATTGCATTAGGAAATAAGTTGATTAACGCAGGAACGACTTCGTCTCTAAACAAACTCAAATTTTTTTTGGCTGTAAGCAGACAAAATTGTAGATATTGGTCAGCGGAGAATCCTCATTAGCCAACTCAAAAGTTAAACGTTTGGGCAGATATCATAGGTGACCATATTATTGGTTTTATATTTACAGATGGAACTTTGGCAGCCGAAAATATTAGAGCCGAAGTTAAAATGAATAAAAATAAATAAATAATTTCGTGTGATATGTTTCAAAAATCATTAAATATCGAGAATAGATTCCTTTACTTGAATTAAGTCGCGAAGTTATGTCTTGTCTGTATATTGCATACTCTAGATGGCTCTAGTGCATTATTAATATCTTAGAGTCTCTATGTATAACGAATATAGATACTTGACAGATTTAGAGTGCAATGTTTGCTAGTGGCAAACATTGCACTGACGAAAACCAATAAGTTTGAAACCTGCGCATGTCTGCAATTTGCCTCTGGATCTACAAAACCTTGTCGAGTTTGTTTGAGTACAGTATTGTTATACAGATGTATGTTACACTGTCTCGATTTCTAAAATTTCCTATTAACATAGCTCATACTCCTTATTAATAATTTTTGGCACAGATTAGCCGAATTAATTTATCTTAACGAAAGCTCATTAATGATTAGTCATCTTATTTTCTAATGCAATAGATCCAAGCCTACCGAATGAAAATGTCTGGTTTCAGCAGGATGCCCCACTTCATTATGCATCAATGGTCAGAACTTACTTAAACGCAATCTTCCCCATTAAATAGGTGGAGAGCATTTTGAGCATTTATTTTGATGTATCTAAATGAATTGCATAACGTAATTCAAGTATTCAGTTTCTTGAAACCATTATTATTTCATTTATGAATACTCTGAAAATTTCATCCAGTATTATTCATAGTGGACCATACATGAATTAATTCATTGAAATTAGGTTATCAAGGGGTTTTAAAAATTTAAAAATATACCGGGTTTTCCATTTAAAATAAAGAAGTCGGACGATGTTGGACTTGCACGAATCATCATATATCGGGTGTTTTTTTAGAGTGATAGAACTTTCGATAGGGATTACTGTGATTTGACAGAAGGTATAATAGAATCCATGTTATTTCGACATTTCTGTTCAGTAAGCATTGACAAATTATCATGGAAAAACTCACGTCGCAATAACGTTTACAAATTGTTGAAATTATTCTTAAAATCAGTGTTCTGTTCGCGAAACTTATAGAGCACTTCGTGAAATTGATGGTTTCCATAATCGTTCATCAGAGCAGCTTATTCGTCGAACTATCGATAGATTTCGGACAAAATTTTCTTTACTCGATGCAACAACAACAACAAGACAATGAACTGTACTTACAGAAGAAAATAACGCTGCTGTAAGTCATAGTGTTAATGATTATCCAGATTTGTCTATTCGTCGACGTTCACAACAAGTTGGACACTATGCATCCACCACATGGAAAATTTTGCGTAAAGAACTTGGTCTACACCCATACAAGTTCTAACTTGTACAGGTTGACTATAATAAGCGTCGTTTGTTAGCTGATTGGGCCCTAGAACAGCTTGAAGTTGATCCACTTTTTTTATCGTAAAATTGTGTTTAGTGATGAAGCTCATTTCTGGTTGAACGGCTATATAAACAAGCAAAATTGCCGTATATGTAGTAAAAACAATCCTTAAGAAGTTCTGCAGGTTCATTGCATCCTGAAAAATGCATTGTATGGTGTGCTTTACACGCTGAAGGCATCATCGGTCCATATGTCCTTGAAAACGATGCTGGAGCTAATTTTACAGGGAATGGTGCTCGTTACAGATCGATGATCAACGATTATTGGTTTCAAAATTTGAATGGTAACGACCCAGAAGTGTTTTGGTTTCAACAAGATGATGCTACACCTTATGCTGCTACCGTAACAATTGATTTATTGAAAGAAAGATTTGGCGATAACATTTTGTGGAGAAATGGTCCAATTGATTGACCTCCAAGATCATGCGACATAACTGCACTGGAATATTTTCTGTGGGGTTATGTCAATTCATTGGTTTATGCTGACAAACCAGAAACAATAGACGCTTTGGAAGCCAACATAACTCATGTTATTGATGAAATATATATGAATTACTCGAAAAAGTGGTCCAAAATAGGTCTGGTGGAATGCGGTTCCTCAGAGCTAGTCGTGGTGGACATATGCTGGAAATTATTTTTAAAACATAAATTTCATAAAATTGTCCTTCGAATTAAAAAAATATTGGCTTTAATCTTAATTTAAATGTGTTTTATTTCAATTTGAAGTTTTATCACTTTAAAAATAACACCCGATATTTGAATTTATGTTTAAAAAGCGCACTATCGAACTTTAAAGTTGACGTATCCCAGTGCCTTTTATAATTAATTTTCTAGCATAAGGATACAAATAATTTTATTCATTAAGTGGTTTCCACATTTTATGTTTACAAACGGTGTTATGTAAATATACTTTTTTGAATCTGAATGTAAATAACTTGTTGAAAAATTGTGATATTGAACCATATTGTTGGAAGCATGAATATTTTACAAATCCTTGAAAAATTTCTATAATTTACGCTTAAACAGTATGTCCAACAATTTTTGTAAATTATTGGTTTTGAGCCTATTTTTTTGAAGATCGACTTAAAATTTAAAATACAAGAACAGTTTCATGAAATATTTCACCGTGTATATATGTCAAAAACATATGATACAGGGTGAATCATAACATTGGAGTTAGGACAGGTTATTTGGACCAAAATATGGAGTTTGGACCAAATATGCATTAATGGAATATTGCTGTGGAAAAAATACGTTGAATTTTTTTTGTTTCGCTGTTTATTTCTAAATTATTATCAATATCGACATAGAGGCTCAACTTTGGACGAGGAATGTATATTAACAATTTTTGAATAACTCATAAGAGTTATTCAAAAATTAATTATTAATTATTCAATAAATTTCTTTCAAAATAACATGATGTTGAATATTTCCACATAGTTATGAAAATTCCCGCGGATGCGTCAATATGTTCATCATCCCATTATATCATTTCGATTGTGACGATCAACTGAATTTAAGAACTCCCATCATCTTGAATCAGTTCGAATGTAGTATTAGAAAAAGTTACAGTGAGGTGAAGGAATACTGTTTGAATAAAAGATTTCATTTAATATTTATTATTTTAATTCGAGTTAATGAGTTTTTGTCTAGTATATCGGGAAAAGGTTCTTACGGCAGACGCAAGTATTTTTTAAAATAGAATATATAATTTTGAATTTAAGGTCATTTAAATTTCACTTCTATCAAGTATTAGCACATTCAAATTGATTTTTAAATCATGAAATTAATTTATAGAGTCTGAATATCCACAAAATATTCCTTAATTATTCATTATTCTTGAAATTCTGGTTATTTTTCTCATCATGGGACATTATTTGGGGTGAATAAGTTTCGTTAAATTTTTTTGTGCTCAAAGTACAAATAGTTATAGGTTATAGGTAACAACACGTTGATCATGTCTGTTTTATTTTCGATACTTTAAAGCTTACTTTGAGTTTATTAGTTCCAGGTTTCGTCTTATTTGGTGAGTTAAATTTTGATCTCGTGATATATTTGATTCTGAATTCAGTGCATTTCTGAAAAGGTCTATAGACCGAAATAGCTATCAAATGTTAGAATTCTCGTTCAATTATTTTATTTGATCCTTTATTTTGAGAATTTTAGATAACTTTCTGATAGTGGATTTTCTTGTATTTGTATGTTAATTTAGTTACTCATATAGGTTTTGTTAATACATTTCTATTAATACGTTCCAGGTCGGGATGTAAAAAGGTTTTTTCCGAGACATTAAAGAATATTTTAGATTGATTATACTACTCTGTCAAGAAAGTACCGGGGATTTTCAATTAAAACAACATTTTTACATTTAATCGTCAAAATTTATTGGGTCGCCTTCAAAATAGGCTCCATTTGCTCCAATACATCTATGCCAACGGCACTTCCAATTATCGAAACATTTTTTATAGGCGCTTTCCGGGATGGACTTTAGCTCTCGCGCCGAATTTTGTTTTATGACTTCAATCGACTCAAAACGGGTGCCATGAAGGGGCAATTTTAGTTTTGGGAAGAGGAAAAAGTCGCAGGGAGCCAAATCCGGCGAATACGGTGGTTGCTGAAGCACGTTTGTTGAGTTTTTGGCGAGAAAGTCAGTCACAATCGTAGCTCGGTGAGAAGGCGCGTTATCGTCATGCAAAATCCATGAGTTGTTCGCCCACAAATTTGGCCGCTTGTTACGGATACGCTCACGCAAACGTTTCATAACGCCTTGGTAATACTCCTTGTTTACCGTCTGACCCTCTGGAATGAATTCGTAGTGCACCACGCCACGGATATCGAAGAAAACAATGAGCATCACCTTCATTTTCGAGCGGCGTGGTTTTTTCGGTTTCGGCTCATTTTTTGCCACCCATTCCGATGATTGCTGGCTTGTTTGCATATCGTACTCGTAGACCCAGGTCTCATCACCAGTTATAATGCGTTCCATGAATGTAGAATCGGAATTACAGCGATCCAGCATGTCTGAAGCAACCTGTTCGCGATGACGTTTTTGAAGAAAATTCAGGTCTTTCGGTACGAGTCGTGCGGCCAACTTTCTCATGCCCAAAATATCAATCAAAATCGTACGTGCGGACTCGTGGGATATCTTAAGATCATGTGCTATCTCTCTCAAGCTGGTACGATGGTTTTCCAGCACCCTTTCTTTAATTTTATCGACGTTATTTTCGATCGAAGGCGTCGATGGGCGACCACTTCACGACCGTCCTTGAAGGCTCTGTACCACTGATATGCACGAGTTTTCGATAGAGCATTATCACCAAAGGCCTTTTGCAACATTTTCAATGCATCGGCACACGAAAATTCATTTGCAACACAAAACTTTAAACAAATTCTTTGCTCAACGTAATCACCCATAGTAAAAATCGGCACGCACTCTGACATCGACTGACTTAATCAGCTGTTGCAAACACACTAGTTGACAGATCCCGCTCAAGCTTGGCATAGTAATCAAGGACAGTGGTACCAACCTAGGAAAAGAAAAATTTTTACCTGCCTCATTGCCCCGCCAGATTTAAATCGATAATTCCCGGTACTTTCTTGACAGAATGTACACTTCTTTCACTTGTCTCTGTAATCAGTTAAAGCTTGAACTTATTTCGTTATATTTTCCATTCGTTACGGAATCTTCCAACGTAAAAGAACCAAGATTTTCCATATAAACGTCTGCAGAGAATAATTTTACCTGCCTCATTGCCCCGCCAGATTTAAATCGATTATTCCCGGTACTTTCTTTACAGAATGTATACAAGGATATCAATTTGATACGTTTTTTATATAGTTTCAATATATATTGTATAAGTGTGAATATGTATATATATATATATATATATATATATATATATATATATCGTAATTCTATTATTATATATATATATATATATATATATATATATATATATATATATATATATATATATATATATATATATATATAATAATAGAATTACGAATTTAAACTCAGTTTTCAATTATATCATTAAAATCTATATACTTGCAAACGTAAAAGGTGAAGATTTCAGCAGAAATAAATTTTTGTTACTTTTCAATTATGAAATCAAATTGGAGTATCCTGGAGTGGTTCAAAGATGAACGTACAAATTTCCTCCATGTCATACAACTGAAAATAAGCAAACAAAAAGCGACCCAAATGTCTAAAACAGCTTCTTCATAATTCACGCCGTTGTATTCTGCACAGAAACATAACTCAATACACATACTCGAACATAACATACGGGTCATTAGCGAAGCCCCTAATTTCAAAGTTAGTTTCGAACTGAGTTGAAACGAATGGAACCTCGAATTCAATCTTTCCGTCCATGTACACGAACGCGCTTTATGTAGGAATAAATCATAAACATGTCGTACAAGCTCAACTCTTGTTTTAATTTCAATGGTGGGACAGTTCATAAAGAGACAGACATACGTAAATAATACTTTGAGTAAACAGAGCAGCGTCAAAAACAGAGGTGGTTAACTATGTAAAATCCTTCACAATGGATATCTTGAAAGATGTATGGCGTACGAAGCATTCTCTTTATGTGCAGTTGAACACAAACCCTTTCCGCCAGGTCCTAACTCGTTATATAGATAACACCCACTATTATTCGTTCTACTATCCGCTTTATCTGTGTGGAGCCGCTATACTAATGGAATTTCTGCTCTGACGGTGTACGAAGGAAGGAATTCGTTCAGGATTAATTTGGGATACCAGAGCATGTTGAAAATGTAACCAAAGGGATTGTATTGTGAAAAAAAATTCGAAGCGAGTCCACCAGATATGGTAGTTGACAAAGTTGACGAAGCATCTCGAATGCCTTATGGAGTTAAAATTAAAACTCAGCGACATGGAAAATGTTACAGCCGGAAGAAATAAGTTTGATCCATTCACTTGGTCAAATACAACGTGGGGTAGTGGAAATAAATGTTTTTATTTTTATTTTCGAGTAAATTAGTTCATACACGTTAGGATACTCAGTGGTGAAAAACAGCCTCTGACTTGTGGTGCCACAATCAGCAATGCATCGCTGAAACCGTTCTTGCAAGTTGGCCGCCACTCTCTCCAGCAGCGCTGTGTCGTTAGCAGTGGTTTCCATGCGAATTGCTCACTTCAAATCCTTCAGAGTTCGAGGCTTATGTTTGTATACACGTTCCTTCAAGTATAGTGTCCTGGTTAGACCCCAAACTACCATTCGCATTCTATGTTCGTCCACAGAATATACACAGAGGTTGCATGAAGTATTTTTCAAGACTCAGTTATATACAAAAACTACTGTCTGCATGAGTGAAAAAACAAATTATAATTATCGTGCAGGTGTCTCAGAATGAGGGAAAAGTCCTGAAATACTATATAAAAGAGCTATAGGGCACTCTGAAAAAACACAAAACAAATTATCCCCAGTAGATATCTTTTTTTTCAAAATAATGATTTCTACTACACAACGTTGCTTTTCTATGAAACACGCTCACAAATAAATGAAATCCATCAGTTTCTTCTTAGTGAAATATTCTTCATTAAAATACCAATAGATATGCAGAGAACTGTATGAATAACTGTTGTCATTTTTTCGAAAAAAAACATCCAACTTCAAATTGCATGACAAAATGTGGTAAATATTTCATTATGTGAAAGTTCAATCGTTTATAATGGAAAAAACTAGTACAAGGCAAATTTTTGATTGTCTCGGTCTTTACTTGACGGAAATTCATCTTCAATGTAAGAAGAACAAATGTTAACTTCCGCTATTTTATTGATTGACGCGACAATTGTTTCGTCATACCATGACTTCATCAGGTTAGTTTTAAAACTGAGGTATACAATGCAAAACGTGACCTTAAATACACAGCTCTGGTACAAAAAATAGAGGGGTGAAAAGAGGTGGTTTACAATCAATGCAAAATATTAAGTAGAGGGGATCTGTTTAAATCTATTTGATCATTCAATAAAATTTGTCTTTTATTATATCTATTGATCTCTGAAGTTTCTAACAGATTTAGTTTTTGACCTTTGTTTTCGATATCCTTCTTTTTTTTTGTTACTGCTCATCAATCTTATGAAAACAAATATTTGTCAAAAATGTTTAACATAATCTTGAGAATTTCACCATAAAACTATCTTAATATTTAATATTATTGGATATTCAAGTAAGTTATTATAAAATCTCAAGATATTCATTACTAAACAACAAGTTTTAAGAGGGATTTTGCTTCGTCAGTACTCAATTATATTCATATTCAATAAAATATGACATCAATCAACAAAAATATTTTCTCACGTTTTAACAATTCGGAAAGCTTCTGGTAAATGAATACTGAAAATTTAAATGGAGTGTAATGTTAACTCAAATAAATAATTCTGTGGTTTACTATTGATCTAAAAGATTGAAAGGCAATTTAACAGCCTCTATTACAGCACAAGGACTATCTGTATAAAGAATGTTAAGGAAACCAAATAATTATATATTATGAATAAAATAAAATAAATAGAGGTTTATACTTGATAGAAGGTATATAAAATTATTTAAATATTTAATTTCAAAAATTTATGTTTAATATTTTGAATAATCAAGTATAAACCTCTATTTATTTTATTTTATCCATAATATATAATTATTCGGTTTCCTCAACATTCTTTATACAGATAGTCCTTGTGCTATAACAGAGTAACTTAGTTAGATATCCAATTATATTGAATATTCTAAGTAAGATAGTTTTATGATGAAATTGTTAAGACTATGTTAAACATTTTTGAAAAATATCTGTTTTCATAAGATTGATGAGCAGAAACAAAATTCTTTCTACTCAAAATATTTAATTTATAGGATTTTGGTTAACAGTTTTTATTTATTAGATTTTGTTATATCATTTAGATTTCTTATAATGAATGTGTATTTTATATGTCGTTTGATATAAGTGGTAACTATATGATATCAATTTAATTTAATTTCTGAAGTTATAATTATGGAATATAATTTTTTGAAATTAAATATGAAGAAGGCTAATATTAAAATATTTAAATAATTTTATATACCTTCTATCAAGTATAAACCTCTATTTATTTTATTTTATTTATTGTTTGGTTTCATCAAGCAACCATCATTTGGAAAAATGTATACAGACTAAACCTGTATTGAAGTGACATGCGGCTGCAACGCATTCGATACATTCCTCCTGAAATTCCGTCACTTAAGAAAAAACTCAATCGATAAACCAGAAACCCTTGAACAAACCGCCATTCAAAACTCCCCATCGCGAATAAAAGTTGAACTCTCTCCGGCGTCATCGAAACTGCTTTGGAATCAAGCACCTATCAGATGAAGCCCGGCGAACAGAAACTTTTTTCGGTTCAAAAACCCCACCGATTGGAATTCTATTCCGAAGCGGGGCCCTCGGACGATTTCGCAGAGGAGTTGGATATTCTATAGAAGGAAAGCCGGATTTAGGCAACGTTACATCGGATTTATTGCAAATCCTAACTATTTTCTGGAATATGCGCAGGCACGTAGTGACCGATAACACTGAATTACTCTCAACGAGTTCATTTGGGCGTTATCGAATCTGTGATGGGTTGTTTCGCTGGAACTAGGTGAAAGATCAATTTGTTGACATCTGATATCGCGAAATTGCGAAGAGCAAAAAACAGGCAGCAAGTGATTACGGCTCTCTTTTATCGTCTTCACAGAAATAGATTGCGTAGAATGTACTGCTTGGAAGTATTCTTGAGACGTATGTTCAGGATATAATCATCACTGTTTACAAAATTTTCTATTAACAGACTGGCCAAGTTATCTTTGGCCAAATTTCACAGGGCGATTCTACACGAAATTTGCAACAAAAAAGTTCTCATACAGTATGGTCCAATTATCTATCGTTGTGAAGTTAATCAACATTCAGGCATGGGCAAAGACAGTCGAAAACATAGGAAATTCAGTGTTAAACTAGAGGACCACGAGAGTCCAGTGAAACAGTGGTAAAATCAAAACCTCAGCACGATGCGATGAAGAATAAACGACTGTTCTCTCTCAGTGAGAAACTAGCGAGAAGCTTCGATTGAAACGAGGCTCTGCACTGCTTTCAGTTCAGCAATCAGAATCATTTGCACTTCAAACGTGAGCTTCGTTTTGTCCATATCGGTTGAAAATGAAGTAAACCTAAATGTCCAGTGTGGAAGAAAAAATTCAGATCATAAAAGGGTATTTTGGTGGTCAATCAATTCGAGAGACAATAAGTTGATTTATTGTTGCCTTTGAAGATAGGCCGATTCCTTCAAGTTCGGCTATTTCTCAAATAACTAAAAAATTCGAGAAATGTTGGTGTGTACGAACATGCAGACATTGAAAGATTGACGAATTACCAAGAACCATGAGTGAGAATCATAGGATAAATTATAACAAATTATTCATCTTATTTATTTATACAACCTACATTTAACACTTGACTTAACGTCGAGGTACACCCGAAACAAGATCACCTCCATAATTTTCGGTAGTCCAGGATTATACTACTCTGTCAAGAAAGTACCGGGAATTTTCAATTAAAACAACATTTTTACATTTAATCGTCAAAATTTATTGGGTCGCCTTCAAAACAGGCTCCATTTGCTCTAATACATCTATGCCAACGGCACTTCCAATTATCGAAACATTTTTATAGGCGCTTTCCGGGATGGACTTTAGCTCTCGCGCCGAATTTTGTTTTATGGCTTCAATCGACTCAAAACGGGTGCCACGAAGGGGCAATTTTAGTTTTGGGAAGAGGAAAAAGTCGCAGGGAGCCAAATCCGGCGAATACGGTGGTTGCTGAAGCACGTTTGTTGATTTTTTGGCGAGAAAGACAGTCACAATCGTAGCTCGGTGAGAAGGCGCGTTATCGTCATGCAAAATCCATGAGTTGTTCGCCCACAAATTTGGCCGCTTCTTACGGATACGCTCACGCAAACGTTTCATAACGCCTAGGTAATACTCCTTGTTTAGCGTCTGACCCTCTGGAACGAATTCGTAGTGCACCACGCCACGGATATCGAAGAAAACAATGAGCATCACCTTCATTTTCGAGCGGCTTTGGCGTGGTTTTTTCGGTTTCGGCTCATTTTTTGCCACACATTCCGATGATTGCTGGCTTGTTTGCATATCGTACTCGTAGACCCAGGTCTCATCACCAGTTATAATGCGTTCCATGAATGTAGAATCGGAATTACAGCGATCCAGCATGTCTGAAGCAACCTGTTCGCGATGACGTTTTTGAAGAAAATTCAGGTCTTTCGGTACGAGTCGTGCGGCCACCTTTCTCATGCCGAAAATATCAATCAAAATCGTACGTGCGGACTCGTGGGATATCTTAAGATCATGTGCTATCTCTCTCAAGCTGGTACGACGGTTTTCCAGCACCCTTTCCTTAATTTTATCGACGTTATCTTCGATCGAAGCCGTCGATGGGCGACCACTTCACGACCGTCCTTGAAGGCTCTGTACTACTGATATGCACGAGTTTTCGATAGTGCATTATCACCAAAGGCCTTTGCAACATTTTCAATGCATCGGCAAACGAAAATTCATTTGCAACACAAAACTTTAAACAAATTCTTTGCTCAACGTAATCACCCATAATAAAAATCGGCACACACTTTGACATCGACTGACTTAATCAGCTGTTGCAAACACACTAGTTGACAGATCCCGCTCAAGCTTTGCATAAGAATTAAGGACAGTGGTACCAACCTAGGAAAAAAAATTTTCACCTGCCTCATTGCCCCGCCAGATTTAAATCGATTATTCCCGGTACTTTCTTGACAGAATGTATATCATCTTTATTTCGTGGCGCTGAACGTTCAACTCAAATTGTTGACAGAAGATAGAAGCCATGTGGTTTTGACATTTCTGTTCAGTAAGCATTGAAAAATTATCATGAAAAGACTCACACCGCAACAACGCTTACAAATTTATTTTTAAAATCAGTGTTCTATTCGCCAAACTTATAGAGCACTTCGTGAAATTTATGGTTTACATAATCGTCCATCAGAGCAGCTTATTCGTCGAACTATCGATAGATTTCGGACCAGAATTTCTCTACTAGATGCTACAACAAGACAAACGTACAGAAGAAAACATCACTGCTGTAAGTCATAGTATTAATGAGTATCCAGATTTGTCTATTCGTCGACGTTCACAACAAGTTGGACTCAGTGCATCCACTGCACGGAAAATTTTGCGTAAAGATCTTGGTCTACACCCATATAAGATTCCACTGGTTCAAGAACTAAAGCCACTTGACCATAGTAAGCGTTGTTTGTTTACTGATTGAGCCCTAGAACAGCTTGAAGTTGATTCACTTTTTTATCGTAAAATTGTGTTTAGTGATGAAGCTCATTTCTGGTTGAACGGCTATGAACTACGTACTACAATTTGGCTTCAATCTTAATTTAAATGTGTTCTATTTCAATTTAAAATTCTATCATACTGAAAAAAAACGCCCGATATATTTGACAAATAGTGTTGCCATGCAACTTTGGCCATAGCCGACTATGTTCACAACCAATTTCATGCATTACTTTTGTCTTAGAATGTTAAAAAAAGAAGTACAGTCGACTCTCGTTAATTCGAAACTCGAGGGACTCTTGAAATATTACGAATTATCGAGTGTTTGAAATATCAAATGGTTTGAAATTTGTGAGAGAAAATAAATAAAACTTCGAATTATTAAGTGTTGGTTAATTTTTATTTATTAATATAAAAATGACAAGAATTAAGAGGTACATTCGTGTACATACATGTATTCGTAATGTGAATTAATTAATCTTTCGAAAGAACTTTGTTATACTGGTTTGCTTTAAAGCACAATTCTGCTGCTCACACTGCTCAATAACTTTTTTTAAGAGTAGAAGTGCCTGAAATGCTTTTTCATCACTTTCGTTTTGTAGACAGAAGCTTTGTAAGGTATCAAATGAGGATCTTGCTTCCTTAACTGACACCTCTGCCAAAGGTTCCGATGTATCGTCCTCATCTTCATCGTTACTTTGCGTATCTGTCGCAGATAAAATTTCGCCATCGGTTAGTGAACCTGAGACAGCAACATTTTCATCCACTTGAACAAAATCAGAAAAACTCACACCGCTGATGTCAACTAATGGTTCTATTGCTGGTTCTTCATCATCTATAAGTATTGGAAGATTTTCTTGATTTTCTTTTAAGAAACCGGATTTTTTGAAGCAGTTGAGAATCGTTAGGGGTGTTACAGCTCTCCATGCTTTGTCAATTAGTAAAATAGCTGTCAGAACCGTGATATTTGCAGTTAGCTGTTTGTCGAGAGATTCTAAAACGATCTTAACAATTTCTTTGCGATAGAACGTCTTAAAATTATGGATAATCCCTTGGTCCAATGGTTGCAATTTGGAAGTTGTATTTGGCGGAAAGAAGTAGAGTTCCACGTTAGACAATATAGGAGGACTGTTGTGGACAGTGCAGTTGTCTAAAAATAGTAAAATTTTCCGCTTTTGTCGTTTCATGTCCCCATTAACTGTTAAAAGCCAATCTTTTGCAACATCACTCTTCTTCTCACCTTCTTCTACTTTTTCGTTTAACTTTTTCTTTTCAGCAATCGTCAAACATCTATACTTTCTAGGGCTCATAACTAACACTAACTTTTAATCTGCATACCAACGAAAGAGTAACAGTAACTGAATAACTAAACAAACCAATTCGTAAGAAGTGTGTGCGTCAAATAGTCAAACTAATCATAACAAAAACAAAGGCTCGTGTATCTTGATACAAGTTTGAACTTGTCGCAAAATGTACTTACAATCTTTCCGTCTCTTCTCTCTGCAACTTTGAATTGTCGAGTGTTGGACGCTGATGAGTTCGAATTAACGCGTCGTTTTGTTAAATAGCAATGATTTTTTCGTTCGAATTACCAAGTGTATGAAAATGTATTGATTTAGTTCGAAATATAAAGAGATTTAGTAGGGAACTCGTGATGACTTTGAATTATAGAGAGGTTCGAATTATCGCAGATTTGAATTAACGAGAGTCGACTGTATATTGAAATTATGAACAATAATAAAGTCTGGATACTTTCTAGACGGACTTAATAACTGAACTGACTGTCTATTGCCGTCTTTCCGTTACTCTTCTACACACCACTCTGTCTATCTAAGAACTAGGCGTGCACTAATTAGTTCACTATATCAAGAGTCTACTGTAAATAGTTATTATTCTTCACTTATTTTCAAGCATTTTTATTAGGGAGGTATGATTTCTTAAACGGTTATTGAAACTCAGACTTCTGCTCTGAACATTTCTAATAGGTCAATATCAAATTCAGCCTGGTATGAATAATATCGAAAACTTTTACGTCTAGATCACTCTGACATGAACTCGATTATTCAGAATGCCGACTATATAATGAAAGTAAGCACCGCTACAGAATATATTTCAGGAAATAATCGGTGCTGTTAACTATGAAATTGAATGCACACTGAATGATCTGGTTCATTCATCCAGTTATGCATACATTGAATGGGTTCGTTTAGTTTGGAACTTCAGCGAAGGCATTGCTGGGAAATTAAACCAAAGGAAGGGTAATTTATTCACTACCAGAAAAAGCACATTATTGAGGAACGGCATGAGTATAATTTATTTCGAACCGTTTTCGAATTGCTGATATCGTTCTGGCCTCCACTTGATAAAAATCCATTGTACCCTTTAATAAAATAATACTCATACTCGTATATCATGTTGATGTATATTTATTACACTATCGGACAAGATAATTTTTTTTGGTTTATATTTATAGAACCAAAATTTTTTAACCGTTTTAATCGACTTTATTCAGTTTTACACCTACTAAACGCACCTTACATTTAAGAAAAATACAAAGAATATTTATATGTTTTCCTTTTATGAGAGGTCATATCTTCTCTCTTCAAAATCCAACAGTCATCACTCATTATGGCTGGATCCCATCGCCCTTGATAGCAAATTTCCATTGTCCTAATATCTTTCACGCTGCTCGTGACTGACACCTCCAAAATTTTCAGGAAAAAATGACAGATACGAATGGAGGAAATGAATTAATGACATTCGAGCACAAGGTGATTTGTAGGCAACTAATAGTTCATTAACTAACTGTTGGTAGTTTGCATCCATAATGTTACCCAAAAATCCTCTTACTTCACCAACAAATGAGTTTCATGTTATGAGTTCCTGCCTGTAAGCTTTTTTGTAAAATTAACGTCGTCCAACAATTTTCTGATTTGTGGTACAAAAAAAATGTCTTCCTTTAATTTGGCATCACTTAACTGGGAATAGACTTGTTTTAAATATTTGAATCCATTACCATCTTTTTTCATAGCCTTCACAAAGTTTTTCATCAGACCAAGTTTAAAATGAAGAGGAGGCAGGACATTTTTGTTGTCTACAAGAGGTCTAAACTTAACATTTTGAGATCCTGGTTGAAATACACTTCTTTCTGGCCAAATTTTTGTTATATAATGCTGATTTACTACACGACGGTTCCAGAGACAAAAAAACAGCAATATTTTTTTAAATCCTCCCAGAAGTCCCACTAAAATTCCTATTTCAGTCCCCACATATCTGCCATTTGTACGTGTAGTAGTTTATTTTATCCAGAAGATTGCGTCTATTTTCATAACTTACTTTCATCGTTACTGAATGAGCAATTGGTATAGAGGGTTTTAAATGTCCATTATGCAATAATACAGCTTTCAAACTGTATTTAGACGAAATGAAAACCTATCTATTTACCCTTTTCAAATTCCTGTAAACATATTCGTAATGAATATCCACTGATTCAATTAATTCATTTGGATAGAAATGCTATTGTTGGCAAAGTATAATACCATAATTGGAAATTACTTGAGCATGTGGAAGAGTTCTTCATCTGTTATGCCAGATATAATTAGCAGTACAGTTCGCTTCTTGATTAAGCCTGGTGTTGCATGCTAGGTGTTCTCGTTCATTAGAAGGCGCTCTTGTTTGAAAAAACAGAAGAGTCGCTACGCAGCGTGAATATAGAAGCGCGAATGTGTTGCATTCACTGACATTAGAGCAATGTACTGATGATTAGCCAAAAAGCTATGAAACATGGATGTCTGCTGCTTATGCCTGACGATCAACAAAACCTATTCATTTCATTTGACGTACAGAATTTATTTCCAAGTATACCACCAAACGAAACAATTAAACTAGTAGATAATCTATTAATCAACAATAGATGCAATACAATTATCAAAGAAGATATTTTAGAATGTCTAGATATTTGCACAAAAAAATTATTTTCAATTCAAAAATAAAATTTATAAATCTGAAAACGGTTTGATTATGGGAAATCCCTCAAGTCCTTTATTAGCAGAAATATCCATGGACAATATTGAAACTAAAATTTATCAAAATCCCCTTAAGAAATACTTTTTATATTGGTATAGATATGTAAACGATATTTTCTGTTGCTTCACAGCTACAGACAGACTTTTGAAAAAATTCTTTTTATTCATCAATGAAATACATCCTTCAATTAAATTCACTATGGAAACCGAACTTAATAATTCTATTAATTTTCTTGATTTAACTGTTACTCGAATAAATAATTCACATGATTTTTCAATATTTCACAAACCAACCTATACGGATTCTATTATACACAATAAATCAAATCATCCTCTAAATCAAAAATTATCAGCATTTAATTGTATGATCCATAGATTAGTTAATATTCCTATGAATCGAGAAAATTATATTTCAGAACTTAACATAATTAAACAAATAGCTATTAATAATGACTATGATCCAAAGTTGATAGACAAATTATTGATGAATAAAAATAATAAAATAGCTTTGAATATGGTGTTTCCTAATATAAAAGAAAATTTTAAATACATTTCCTTAAAATACACTAAAGGTATTTCTGAGAAAATTGCTACATACCTCAAGAATAAATGTAATTTGAGAACTTCATTTAAAACTAATTCAAACTTGAGTAAATTTATCAAAAACAATAAAGACTACACACATAAAGATGATAAATCTGGGGTTTATAAGTTAACCTGCGGTGATTGCCCTAAAGTTTACATTGGTCAGACTGGAAGAACTTTCCGTCATAGGATGTGTGAACATTTGAAGAGTTTCCTCAATAATAAAAGCAATTCTACATATTCCAACCTTTTGTTAGAAACAGGACATACTTTCAACCATAACTTTGAAATTCTACATATAGAAAGCAAAAGTTATGCCTTAAATCTGTTAGAATCCCTAGAGATAAATAAACATAATAAAATTGGAATATTACTTAACGAACAAATAGATTTAAATAGCTCACCTCTGTCAAATATATTCAGATAAGCTGGAATTTGCAGGGACCCTTTTTTGGGTTTTAGTGCTCAATAAAAATTTATTGTACTTACTGTAATATAAATAGCCACGGATTTCGGAAACAAGCTTAGTTATTCAAAATGTGATCTTGCTTGATGATGCTACTGTGATAGCGAAACAATTGTTGTGAGTTTAACAATAAAAAATTGTGAAAATCAGAATAACCTTATTTCAAATTATTCGGCTTTATTTAAGTTTCGAACTGTAATACAGATGTAAGTTTCACTGTCCCGATAAGACAAACTTTCTATTCACCATTCTCAAATTGGCGTTAACATGTACTGAGAATTGTTAAATTCAGGAAAAAACAGACTGAAAATTTTTAGTAGGTAAGTAAACCAACCAAAGATCACCTCATCCTCATCTATTTTTACTGTGATTTTCGTTTCATAAGGCTTCGTGGTATTATGAGGTCACAACAGCTTTAAATCATCATCGTTCTCGATCAATACTTGAAGTGCTTCCCAATAAGAGGTTTCATTTTGATATTGAAAAGAATAAGTATATTTTAGGAAAAATCAATGGATGCTTCTTTTATTGTGAAGAGAAAAGTAAGCCATTAACAACTGAAAATGATATCTGCCAAATGGCTGTCACGGCTATGGTTGCAACACCATATACTTCTCATGAAGTTTTCCATGACCAATTCGCACATTTGCAGCTGTATGTCCTCGATAACTTCTCGAATTTCATCTTCAAGGTCTTGATTCGATTGTGAAACATTGGCATAGACCTTATCTTTCACGTGGCCTCAAAGAAAAAAGTCTGAAGGTTTTAAATCACAAGATCTCGGTGGCGACATGAATTCTACCAGGTAATTGTATTAGCATGCGAGCATAACTCTTATCGAAGTGACTACTCAGCAGTCTCCACAGTCCACCCCAAGAGGTAGAAAGTGTGATAAGGATTACGCCATATCATTGCGCGAAGCGAGAACACCTCCGAAGAGATGAACCCACCAGCTTCCAGTTTGGGCCCCGACTCGAAAGCCAGAACCGTCTGACTGGTAGCAGCGAAGCACTATTCAACCTCTACTGGCTCTGCAGGTCAGTACCTGAGTTGGTTTGAGACGCAACTCACCCGCCGGAAGGAATTCTTATCCATCCATCCGAACGCAGTCCCATGAAATAAGATAATCCCAAGACTGATGACTACTATTGATCCTGATACGTCTAACGGCCTGTACGTCCTGACTCACCGAACCCATGTGAAGTCATTTGACTGATAATCTCGGGGGCAAATTGTGATCTCTTAAAGAAATAACACGGCCAGGAAATTTTTCATGCAAAATTGCAATTCTTTCGTTGCTTGTATGGCACGTAGCGCCGTCTTGTTGAAAATAAACGTCGTCCACATCAATTTCTTTTTTTCCAGCCATAGAAGATCATTAATCATAACTTGCAAACGCAATCCATTCACCATAACAGTTGAACCAGCCTCATTTTCGAATATGTAAGGTCCAATCACACCACCAGCCTAAAAACTGCATCAAACAGTGACACGTTGAGAATGGAGGGACTTTCCAACAATCATTCTTGGATTTTCCGAGCCTCAAATGTGACAATTCTTCTTATTAACGTAGCCTTCAAGGTGAAAATGAGCCTTATCACTGATATGATTTTTCGATGAAAATACAGATCATTTTGATGCATTTCAAGGACCCAATCAGCGAAGAACTTTAAGACCTAAGCATTTATTTAAAATACGGTGTAATTTAATTTATGGAATGCCTAATTTCAAAGATGGACGAGGAATCGACAAACCGGGGTTTTCGTCAACACTACTGCTACATCAGAAATATTCTCAGTTGTTTTTGAGCGACACACACGACTTTTGTAGTGGATTTTAACAATTTCAATGCATTGTTGAAGCTTGTGTCTTGTATATCCTTAACTTGTCAAATGTCAAAAGATGACAGCTTCACAAGTGACAACCGCGCAGATATTACAAATGACTTCTATTTAATAAGGATATGAATGTATCATCCACAAAGAAAAAGTATTGGTCATCATGAAAGTACTCTGTCGTTTCAGAACTCTTTAAATTCATTGTGATGGATGAATTCTGAGGATCTTTACTTTGAATTGTATGAGATACTGTTTGAATTTCATTGCTTTTCACATTATCCACGGTATCGTTACGAATTCTCCTCACTGGACCCAGGATAATCGGTTATGAATAATTCATATTACCAAACAAAGACGAACCCAACGATTTCCGGGAAATATGTATAATGCCAAAGCTTACTTTAGCATCTAACTGGTCATTTTCGAGACTGCTCTCGTAAAGATTTTACGAGATTGAACTTTCATGTTTGTCTAGGACCAACTCAACCATATCCTTTACATCCTGAAAAACTCAGAGTTCTTCAGCAGCTGACTAATCGCTGAATAACAGTATATAAAAGCGCCAGTCCCATTATGGGGAACTTGTTCTCCGATTCAAGACTCGAGAGGATTCATCGAATAATGTCATTTGCTATTCTTTTGTGTTAACCGTTCTTTTATTCCTCTAAGTTTGCAGGGGTTTTGAAGTGTTTGGAAAGATCGATAGTACAAAGGTGAACGAATTGTTCGTTAAGGACGTTGACATGGATTATCTTAGTTCTTTTACGTTGGAAGACGTTGGAAGAAGAATGGAAAATATAACGAAAGCAAGCTTTAATTGATCACCGAGAGAAACGAAAGACGTGTATATTTATCATTTACATTTCAAATGGAATGGAGATTTATAATTACAAGTCGCAACCGGATGCAGCTTTTAAAACTTGCTTACAAACTTTAATAAGTAAGTAATATGCCTAGGGGCTAATAAGAAAGTACTGTGCAAGCTTTTAAATACGAACGCAAACAATTCTGGCTCTAAGTTTGCAGGGGTTTTGCAGTGTCTGCAAAGATCGATAGTACAAAGATGAACGAATTATTCTCTGCAGACCTTTTTATTGAAAAACTCTTGGTTCTTTTACGTTGGAAGATTCCGTAACGAATGGAAAATATAACGAAATAAGTTCAAGCTTTAACTGATAACAGAGACAAGTGAAGGAAGTGTATATGTATCATTTACGTTTCAAACGGATTGGAAACTTGTAGTTAATTATAAGTTGCAAGAGGATTCTGCTTTTAAAACTTGCTTACAAACTTCAATTAGTGAGTGATATGCTTAGAGGCTAATATGAAAGTACAGTGCGAGTTATTAAATAAGAGCACAAACAATTCTTGCCCTAAGTTTGGAAGGGTTTTGAAGTGCCTGGAAAGATTGATAGTACGAAGGTGAACGAATTATTCTCTGTAGAGGTTTACACGGATTATCTTAGATATTTACGTTGGAAGAGTCCGTAACGAATGGAAAATATAACGCAATGAGTTCAAGCTTTAATCGATGGTAGAGAGAAAAGAAAGACGTGTATATCGGGTGTTTTTTTTAGAGTGGTAGAACTTTAAATTTATATAAAACACTTCAAAATTGAGATTGAAGCCAAATTTTTTTTATTTGAAAGATAATTTTATAACATTTATGTTTTAAAAATAATTTCCGGCATATGTACGACTAGCTCTGAGGAACCGAATTTGACCAGAACAATTTTGGACCACTTTTTCGAGTAATTCAGGCCTTATTTCATTGATAACACGAGTTATGGTGGCTTCCAAAATTTTTATTGTTTCAGGTTTATCAGCATAAACCAATGACTTGACATAACCCCAAATAAATTAATCCAGTGAAGTTATGTCGCATGATCTTGGAGGCCAATTAATTGGACCATTTCTCGAAATAATGTTATCGCCAAATCTTTCTTTCAATAAATCGAATTATTACGGTAGCAGCATGAGGTGTAGCACGATCTTGTTGAAAAAAAAAACACTTCTGGGTCGATACCATTCAAATTTCGAAAAAAATAATCATTGATCATCGATCTGTAACGAGCACCATTCACTGTAACATTGGTTCCAGCATCTTTTTTAAAGAAATATGGACCAATGATGCCTCCAGCGTGTAAAGCACACCATACAGTGCATTTTTCAGGATGCAATGAAACCTGCAGGGGATTGTTTTCACTCCATATACGCCAATTTGGCTCGTTTACATAGCCGTTTAACCAGAGATGAGTTTCATCACTAAACATAATTTTACGATAAAAAAGTGGATCATTTTCGAACAGTTCTAGGGCCCAATCAGCAAACAAACGACGATTATTATGGTCAAGTGGCTTTAGTTCTTGAACCAGTTAAATCTTGTTTGGGTAAAGACCAAGATCTTTACGCAAAATTTTCCATGTGGTGGGTGAACAGGGTTCAACTTGTGAACGTCGACGAATAGACAAATCTTGATCATCATTAACACTATGACTTACAGCAGCGAAATTTTCTTCTATACGTACAGTTCTTTGTCTTGTTGTTGTTGTATCGAGTAGAGAAAATGTTGTTCTAAATCTATCGATAGTTCGACGAATAAGCTGCTCTGATGGACGATTATGTAAACCATAAATTTCACGAAGTGCTCTATAAGTTTGACGAATAGAACGCTGATTCTGATACTAAATTTCAACAATTTGTGGAAGTTGTTGCGACGTGAGTCTTTCCATGATAATTTTTCAATGCTTACTGAACAGAAATGTCAAAACAACGAGGTTTCTACCTTCTGTCAAATCACAGTTATCCCTATCTATCACTCTAAAAAGAAAGACCCGATATTCATATTTAAAGTTTCATACAGAATGAAGACTTCTAGTTAATTAGAAGACGCTACCAGATACAGCTTTTAAAACTTGCATACAAACTTCAATTAGTAAGTAATATGCCTAGGGGCTAATAGGAAAGTACAGTACAAGAGTTTAAATATGAACACAAAAAATTCTTGCTCTAAGTTTGCAGGGATTTTGAAGTGCCTGGAAAGATCGATAGTACAAAGGTGAAATAATTATTCTCTAAGGATGTTTACATGGACTATCTTAGTTCTTTTACGTTGGAAGATTCCGTAACGAATGTTCTAAATTATTGGAAAATAGGCGTTCCTTCCTCAATAATAAGTTGGATTCATCTTACGCCAAACATCTTATGAGAGAGAAACATGATTTTGACGAATGTTTTGAGATTTTACATGAAGAAAATAAGGATCTAAAATTTAACCTGTCAGAAAGTATGGAAATGAACTAATTCAGAAATTCAGGGAATTTATTGAACCATCAAACTGAGTTATCTAATTCACCTTTATTGGATCTTTTCAACTAGGGAGCCGGTGGTTTTACCAAAAGTTAAAAAAATATCTTTTTGTTCTAAACAGGAAATATGTATATACCTACTGCATGTTACAAAATTTCAAACAAGTTTTTTGTAAGCATCTGAAGAAGTTCACTATGTTAACAAAACGCGTCACGTGAACAACTTAAGAAGATAAATAGTAACATATATATATGTATGTGTTTCGTTTAACTAAAGTGTACAATGGATTTCTACCAAGTAAAGGCCAGCAGGATACGAAATATTTCAGAATTATTTATGTCCTCATCATATTTTTCCTTGAACACAACAGAGGAAATTACTCAACTGAAGGGAAACGAACGCATTATAACGTAAACAACAAACAATTGACTGACGGGAGAAAATCTACATCCACCAGATGGATCCCCGTCGAATTTAAATTCCCTTCTTACCGATTTCATTTCATAAAACGTGCTGTATCATGTTCAAGATTAAATTCGCCGAGCTCAATCCCTAGTTAAGATTTATCATTATTCTCATCCTTTCCTGTGGCTTGTACCCGCGTATTTGCATATTCACTATTTTCGATAGATTTCGGCTTCGAATTTCCGAGATTAATATTAAGGCGGGATATCGGAAGATGAATTCGAATCCATTTGGATGTCATTCTTTATCTTTTAGCTTAATCTGAAAATGCTTATTTTGATTTAATTGAAGGAAAATTACAAATTCGTTGCTTTGAACCATTCTAAAATTTGTCATTTCTATATGCTTTTCTCGACTAATATACAGGTGTCCCAGAAATCAACGCAAGCCGGAACTGAGTGACGAGGCAAAAATGATAGGCATTTGAAAGAATTCTAAAAATTCTACACCTTGTTATGGTCTTTTTACTCCTGTTGCCACAAATCTTCACTATTTACAAATATTTTTTTTATGAAACTCTAAATAATGCTTCTCTAAACTATGATCAAAATTCCAGAATAAGCTGCTTCAGCTTGAATGAATAAGAGACATTTTTCCCAGAAAAATTTTCAGAATGACAATTTTGCCCGGTATAAACTGACTGTACTGAAAAAAAATTCTACTACGAGGCAAGTGACGTCAACATTTGACGCACTTGTAAGGATTTCAAAATGATATAACACTTAGTAAATTCTTGCACTTGCCAAACTAGCGTAGTACATTTTTTTTCAGTACTGTCAGTTTGAACTGGGAAAATTTTTTATTTATAAACATTTTGAGGTACTTTTTGTGGTGGGGATTTAATTGCAGATTGCGCATGCCTTGTGTTAACTGAAGTGCCATTTGGGTTCAGTAGTGTATGAAAATTCATAATGGAAAGACTTAGCCTGGCACAGCGTCTACAAATTTTTCAACTTTATTACGAAAAGTAATCCGAAAGTTTGAGACTCAATTTTCATTATTGGATAATACTCGACCAAATAGACCACACCCAGTACGTAGTGAAGAAAATATAGGGTGGTAGCAGAGAGCGTACGCGAAGACCGTGAAGCTCTCAACAGCTTTGCCTGTCATATTCAACAACTTGGCGTATTTTATGTAAGGATCTTTCTTTGAAAGCTCGATGAATGAACTCCTGAATATCTATTAATTTGTTATTTGGTGAGACATATATGACTGCCATGATTAAAGTAACGCCGTTTTCCATTACACAGTCTGCTGCACATAAATCTGCAACACTTGTACGTCTTACGTGCAAGTCCTGAATATTGTTCATAATGACCGACAAATTTGGTGTTACAAGATTGGTCGTATCATTTGTGTTGTGATAAATCGCAACTCCACCTGAACGAACAAAATCACGTTTAAAGTGAGCTATACAATTAAAATTCGGTATATCACATTCTTCTTGATTGTCCAACCATGTCTCTGATAATAACAAAATGTTCGTTTTTTCTGTAACAAAGTCGATTAAATCAACTGAATGTTTACGTAGGCTTTGGACGTTGAACGTACACAATAAAATGCCTTTATCTCTAGAAATGAAATCAATGACTGATTTTGTCTTCGTTTCAAGCTTATATAATGACAATCTCTGAAACTCTTGTACTAGAGATATTGTTGATGAAGCTTGTACTCGATTATGATGAAATCGAAATTTAGTTTCATCATCAGCAAATGTAACGTTCGATGCTTGTTACACGGGAGAGAGCAACATAAACAAGTTGTTGTGGATGTATTTTGTCATACTCGTAAAGAATTTGATCAAATGTTCCGTCTTGTGATTTATGAATAGTAATAGCCCAAGCAGAAATTATGGGAAAGTGTTTACGTTCAGTAACTGCTTTATTCCTTGTCATGGTAACGTTAGATGTTCGCCATTCAATAGGTACAGCAGCATTATGTACTTTGCTTTGAACAGTTAGTAAAGCAGCTTTTTTTCTAGCTTTTTGCCCAACCCTTGGTGATCCACAGAATTCAAGCCAAACTCTGCAAACTACGTTGTCTCATTGAAGTCTAGGTGAATTAATTTACCAACGGCACCATTAACTAATCCATCACACACATCGATGTTTGTTGTGATAAGGTAATACTTTCGTTTCACAAAAGTGATTTGGTAAGGAAATCCCCCAGTATCGATGACAGATTTTTTGTGTAGCTGTAATCTAAAAGAAGCTCCTTTTTCTTGAATTTTAGATCCAGTTATTATATCCTTTGCTCTTGAGATGACTTTATCTGGAGCTTCTTGCAGAATTGAATTGTTGTAACTGTCTACAGCGACATTGGTATAAAATAAACGAACACCATGAGGACTTAATTGTTGAGCTTCTCCTTTTTTGAAAAATCTTGATTCGATAATTTCTAATTGAAACTGTTCCAAAACTTCACCATTGCCAATATTTGTAAGTATCAATGAAAATGCAGCATTAGCCTGTCTCTTGACTTGCGTTAGTTCAAAAATTTTAAGAGTGTGGCATTTCGTATATCAGCATTAACGACAAATCAACATCCTGTAGTAATCTTGCTTATGGTTGTTCCTCAAATATGACATTAGCTTAGTTTCGCAACTGTTCGTCTTCATTGTCATCATCTCTACCTAACTGTCTACAAATTTCAAGTGTTTTTTCTAGGTCTAAATAACATTCAAACTCTTTTCTACGTTCTAAAATCAAGTTTTTATTATCTTCATAAATTTAAATGAATTTATTTTCAGCAAGAACTTCATTATCTTCACTTCTAAAAGAAATGTGTAGTAACACCATTCCTCTTCTATAATCGTTGAAATTGTTAGCCATATCATAGTTACGGTATCTAATAACTCTAGACATTTTTCTTTTGTAGTATTGTCCGTGTTTTCTCGTACTATAAGTAGCAACAAATTGAGCTAATGTTACATTTTCAAGAATTTCAGTCCTTTTTTCGTATTTATCCAACCAATTTTACTTCCATATATTTGTACAGTCATCATCTAAATCACTTAGGTCTTTCAAAGTTTTTCTTATTCTCTGACGTTCTGTTGGGTATATCGTTGGTATGTAAACTGTTGCTACAGATGATTTACTTCAGTTACCACAAGCCAATTATTACTAAAATTGGACCTACTAATTAAGTTCATATTACATTATATTTGTTAATAATAAAAAAATATTATTATAACTTCAAAAAAATTAAATTTTATTACAATTCATTCACTAATTAATCGAAAGGAATTTCGTTCCATCCGGATGTCCCTTGACACCTCTCAATTTTTTATTTATTATGTAAAAAAAACCTGTATACACTCAACTAAAATAATCGTCGCGACACCACACTGTTTAATGCGAAATAGACAGACGAAACGAAAATAACTGGCTTGCTTTCTATGAGAGAGAGAGAGAGAGAGAGAGAGACAGGCAGAGAAACACGTGCACGCCGCACAGCTTGAAACTATAGCAAAAAGTGTCGTTACAACTTTTGGTCTTAATTTTTTCCGTCTAGCCCCCTTTCGCAACGCGCGATAAGGAACTTCGTTCCAAAAATGTATTCTTCGAACCTCAATAAAAATTAATGAGACTATTGCTGCTGTGTTTGCAAATTCGGTTCATGTCCTTTGATCAAGACCGTTTGGTCTCGTTCTAAAGACTGCTTAGGGGTCCGCGAACCCCTGGTTAAGAACCCCTGATGTTAGAGTCTTCCAGAATATTCTGAATTTCAATTGATTAAGTCAATCTGCACTGAGTAGGACTCATAAATTTATAATTATTTTTATGAACTTCTGAAACCACGAAACGAATGACGCATTATCATTCTAATATTTGTTCAGACGGCAACATAGACGCGTTTTATAAAGGATCGATTCGTTCGTTTTGTCCCAGAATTCGGAAAGCCCGAAGCAAGGCATCCCTCCAAAGCGTTCGGAAAACAATGAGTGAAGAATTATTCGTACATAAATCAACGTTTTAATGATATTCATTCCAGATATTTAGAACCCGTATTGTATACGACCCCTAAAACCCGGTGTTATTGTAAACGGATATTTACGGCTCTATCGGAATGTTATGTGAGAGCTGAACTTTCCTAAAACGAACTGATTGTGCGGATCCAGTGATGCTGGGCCTTAAGCTCAAGCTGTGGACCAAACTGTTGGACTGGTGATGCGATTGGTCGCGTGGAATTCACTGATTATGTTCGATATAGTGTTCGTGTTCTTCCTCTTTCTGGTGGGAGTCACGTGTCTGGTATACTACCTGCCGGGCAGAAGAGTGATGGAATCGGATGACAACAGACCGCTGCAGTGTTACGTCACTGTGACATCAGTTGGAGATGTGCAGAGATCTCCGATCGACCATGTCTGAAAAAAGCTGTACGTATGTTTAATGTTTTCAATGTTTTTTTGTCACTTGTAATTGATTAGCAAGCTCCTCTGAAGCTTGATGAGAGGATATTTATGATTATTGATAGCTCCGAGTAGTTTTGGTAAGGAATAATTAATCTTGAATTCAATTTTAACTAGATAGTAAACTATAAAAACTGCTCAAGTTATCTCTGGCCAAATTAATTATTATTATCAAGACCCTTGGACTCCACAATGATAAAGATTTGAGATTTTCATACCATGTTTCTCATATTCTGAATAGATCATACCACAACTTCAAATTTATATTTCATAATGGGCAAATTAAGTATTTATTTATGAACAACATGGATTTGTTCCTATAAGATCTATTGCGTTCAATCTGGTCCTTTATACAGGTTATATTGTTGAAGCAATGGACAGTCAGATGCAGGTTGATTCTGTGTGCACCGATTTTTTGAAGGCCTTCGATAAGGTTGATCATAACATTTTGATGAAAAAATTGTCTGAGATAGGTGTGTATGTAAACTTGCTGCGGTGGTTATCTTCATATCTCAATAATAGATCCGTTAACGGATATTTTTCATCGTTCTTCATATATCGGAGATGCCTCAGGGGTGTCTCCTTGAGCCTCTTTTATTTATATTTTATATTAATGATATAAGTGAATGTTTTGAATCTTGTAAATTTTTGATATTTGCGAACGATGTAAAGATCTTTTCCTATAGAATGAGAGTATTGCCACAATTATGAATAATTAGGAATTATTCATATATGGGTGTACCTCTGCATTTTTTATACTTCCAAAAAAATTTTTTCCAAGTTTGTCCAGATTTGATTTGTTTTCCGTTTTTTTTCGTGATAGGTATATCGAAAATGCTATTTTATGAAATGTTACAGTACTACTAGGGTCAGTTGAACATACATTAAATTACAGACCTTTTTTTTATTATTATTACCATTATTTCACGAGGTAATTCTACAGTCAATTTGCAACAATTCGATAGATTATGGTACAATTATCTTTTGTTGTGAAGTTATTCACGATTATATTAGAAGAAAATTTCATTATTGTAATATTTACAGACATATTACGTTAGCCTATCACATATTTAATTTCAAAAAATTTTATTTAATATTACAACTTCAGGAACTAAACTAATGTCCTATAAGTACTACTTATATCAAACGACATATAAAATAAACATTCATTATAAGACATCCAAATGATATAACAAAATCCAATAAATATAAATTGTTAACAAAAATCTTATAAATTGAATATTTTGAGTAGACAAAATTTTGTTTCTGCTCATCCCTCTTATGAAAAGAAATATCTTTCAGAAATGTCTAACATAATCTTAAGAATTTCATCATAAAACTATCTTTCTTAGAATATTCAATATTATATGTGGTTTGATATAAGTGGTACTTATATGACATCAATTTAATTCCTGAAGTTATAATATTAAATATAATTGTTTGAAAATAAATATGTAGAAGGCTAACAGAATATATCTGTAAATATTTAAATAATTTTATATACCTTCTGTCAAGTATAAACCTCCATTTATTTTATAGAAAAATACATAATTAATTGTTCCTTAGTCACCCTATAATAAGTAAGTGTTTTACGAAAATCTCCATAAGACTACCCTAGTCTAAAGAGAATTTTCCGCTCTTTCCAATGCTGTACACTGAATTTTGATTAAGATGATACAACTCAAGTTATCCTATATTTTGAATGAAACAATTGTTGAACGTCACAAAATATTATAATCTTGAATAACTTTGCAATGCCGATAATTGAATTATACACTATAGGAACTTTTGTGTTCCAAATTGCCTGTGGAATCACTTTGTGAAATTTGACCAGACATAACTAAGTCACCCTTTATAGAAAAGCTGATCCAATATATTTGTCTTTGGAATGTATAAATGTTTCATGTGTTCTTTGGGGTGTCTTTTTAGAGTGATAGAATTTCAAATTGAAATAAAACACATTTTAATTAAGATTGAAGCCAAATTTTTTTTATTTGAAAGCTCTGAGGTACCGTATTCGACCAGACCAATTTTGGACCACTTTTTCGAGTAATTCCGGCATTATTTCATCAATTACACGAGTAATGTCGACTTCCAAAGCGTCTATTGTTTCTGGTTTATCAGCCTAAACCAATGACTTGACATAACTCCAAAGAAAATAATCCAGTGGAGTTATGTCGCATGATCTTGGAGGCCGATTAATTGGACCATTTCTCGAAATGATGTTATCGCCAAATCTTTCTTTCAATAAATCAATTGTTACGGTAGCAGCGTGAGGTGTACCAACCATATTGTTGGAAACAAAACACTTCTGGGTCGATACCATTGAAATTTTGAAGCAAATAATCATTGATCATCGATCTGTAACGAGCACCATTGACCGTAACATTAGCTCCAGCATTTTTCAGGATGCAATGGAACCTGCAGAACTTCTTGAGGATTGTTTTCACTCCATATACGGCAATTTTGCTTATTTACATAGTCGTTCAAGCAGAAATGAGCTTCATCACTAAACACAATTTTACGATAAAAAAGTGGATCAACTTCAAGCTGTTCTAGGACCCAATCAGCAAACAAACGACGCTTATTATGGTCAAGTGGCTTTAGTTCTTGAACCAGTTGGATCTTGTATGGGTGTAGACCAAGCTATTTACGCAAAATTTTCCATGTGGTAGATGCACAGAGTCCAACTTGTTGTGAACGTCGACGAATAGACAAATCTGGATCATCATAAACACTATGACTTACAGAAGCGATATTTTCTTCTGTACCTTCAGTTGTTTGTCTTTTTGTTGCATTGAGTTAAGGAAATGCTGTCCGAAATCTATCGATAATTCGACGAATAAGCTGTTCTGATGGACCGTTATGTAAACCATAAATTTTAAGAAGTGCTCTATAAGTTTGGCGAATAGAACACCGATTTTAAAAATAAGTTTCAACAATTTGTAGACGTTGTTGCGGCGTGAGTCTTTCCATGATAATTTGTTTATGCTTACTGAACAGAAATGTCAAAACAACATGCCCTCTACCTTCTGTCAAATCACAGTTATCCCTATCGAAAGTTCTATCACTCTAAAAAAAAACACCCGATATGAACGTTAAATCCGGACACCCTGTAGAAATATTTCATGAAATGACGCAGCGTCTCTTTTGCTATAATATGACTCTGATTCTAACGCAGTGACCTTCTGAAGAATTATTCAAACAGAACCAATTAACCTGAAAGGATCGTGTTTTTATGGAAAGCAAACTGATGAAATTTTCTATTCTATGAAACTCACACCGAGCTACGGAAAACTTTCAATCGAAGTAATTGAGCTGTTTGGGGACGAGACCATCCCTTCTACAAACTCTACCTCCCAAATGGATGTGACGTGACGTTCCTCAAGTTTATGAGGTGAAATAAGAGCCAAGCCAGAATGCTCGAAGTAATTGGATTTCTATTATAAAGGCAAAATGAATGAAACATTCGTATTTATGTAGGTCAGGTATTGCATTTCATCTCTAATAACCCATTCACAGGGGTTGATGCAAAGCTCTTTATTTAATCAAGATATCCAGTTCAAAGGGTGAAATGCGAAACTGTTTGGCTTCAGCGTTGCACTTTATCATAACAATGAAGGAGTTGATTAGTTTAATTCACTACCATCAGAAAACTTTTGGCTGGAAACAACTTTCATGGGGTAGGACATGTATTATTACCATAGTAGATTGCTCTTCTTCCAACAGAAAGGTCCTAGAATAGTTATCATGGATAACCATACAATTCAGAATGCATCAAATCACAGAAGAGAAAGCTGGAACTGAGATGCGTGAAATTGGAACAAATGCCGTTTTTCCTAGTGGATATATTTTCATCCTCTCCGTTTTTTCCAACCCTTATATGAAAGTTCATTCCCATAAAAAGCTGCAATCTTCAAATATATATTTCCATCAGGAAATATACTATATGATTATCTCGATACAGAAGAGACGAGCGACATTTATGTCATCATTACATTTCACTGCCAACATGAAGAAGAAAAAGAAATAAAAGGATAAAATGATGAAATCTTCTTTCGATTATAGAAGATGAAGGGGGGATTTTATGTCTTTACAGGGGCGTAAAACTGTCACATCGCAATACTTTTGTTCAGTCGTCATGCGAGTTTTATCCAGTTCAGCTGATATCGTGATATGTGGAAGGATATGTTATATTTTTTTTATTTAGGAACAGGATGAGTTGTCCAGAAAGTTTTGTCACTGCCAAGTTTCTCACTTCGGAGTTCTATAAACTGTAGCAATTCTATATATTTAGTCCTCTCCAGCGTGTTGTAAATAAATGAAGGTTTCACCACTGGGATATATTTCTTACCATTACCTGTTACAATTCAATAAAGTTTAGAGTGCCTTCAAAGTTTGGATCGACTACAAAAGTACATGTATAATTATTTAATAAACACATAGTTTGAAATTCCAATTAAAACTCTAAACTTCGATATGTTATATTCCAGGGTGTTAATACGTATTTTGGATTCTTATCTCTTGATACGACATACAGGTTACGAATATCATTTGCGAAATATAGGATTTACAATGAATTTACAAGTGAAGCTACTGTGCCAGTCGCTCAGCACAAGAATAACTTCATTATGTGTTATAAATGGTGATGAATATTCAACTGGACTGCTCTTTAAATATTTCCCTACTATTTTCGACTTCACAGAGTGGGGAAGAATTCATTGCTTTGCATAGGCGACATCATTCAGATCCACGTTGTTAATTATGTAGATCCATGACGATGATGGAAAGACAAAATGAAAATAATTGTTTCTTGAAAAATATACTTTTTCACTGATGAGTCATCATTTTATTTGAAGAAGAAACATAATCCATCCGTTGTACGAGAGAATGAGCGCCGGAGTATTTTTCGTCATTAAATTGAAAAGGTTTTTACTCAAAACAATGTGAAACGTTTCAAAAGAGTAGAATTTTGAATAACATTACAACGAAAGATAATTGGACGATACTCTATAGCAACATTTGTTCCTATAGATTTTTTTATTACCTGTAGAATCACCTTGTGGAATTTAGCCGGAGATAACTTGGGCACCCGTTTATTTTTCGTCATTAAATTGAAAAGGCTTTTAGTGAAAACATTATGGAATGTTTCAAAAGAGTATAATTTCGAATAACTTTACAACGAAAGATATGTGGACGATACTCTATAGGAACTTTTGTGTTGCAAATTACATGTAAATCACCTTGTGAAATTTGGCCGGAGGTAACTTAGGCATTCCTATATTTTTCGCCATTAAATTGAGAAGGTTTTTAGTGAAAACATTGTGGAACGTTTCAGAAGAGTAGAATCTTGAATAACTTTACAACGAAAGATAAATGGACGATACTCTATAGGAATTTTTGTGTTGCAAATTACCTGTAGAATCATCTTGTGAAATTTGGCCGGAGGTAACTTAGGCATTTCTATATTTTTCGCCCTTAAATTGAAAAGGTTTTTAGTGAAAACATTGTGCAACGTTTCAAGAGAGTAGAATCTCGAATAACTTCACAACTTATGATAATTGGACGATACTCTATACAAACTTTTGTGTTGCAAATTATCTGTAGAATCACATTGTGAAATAGGGCCAGAAGTAACTTAGGCATTCCTAAAGTTTCCGCCATCAAATTGAAAATGTTTTTAGTGAAAACATTGTGGAACGTTTCAAAAGAGTAGACTCTCGAATAACTTCAGAACGAAAGATAATTAGACGATACCCCATAAGAACTTTTGTGTTGAAAATTACCTATAGAATCACCTCGTGAAATTTGGCCGGAGATAACTTGGGCTACCGTATATTTGTCGTCATTAAATTGAAAAGGATTTTAGTGAAAACATTGTTGACCGTTTCAAAAGAGTAGAATCTTGTATAACTTTACAACGAAAGATAAATGGACGATACTCTATGGCAACTTTTGTGTTGCACATTACCTATAGAATCTCCTTGTAAAATTTGGCCGGAGATAACTTGGGCACTCGTATATTTTGCTTCATTAAATTGAAAAGGATTTTAGTGAAAACATTGTGGAATGTTTCAAAAAGTAGAAACTTTAATAACTTCACAACGAAAGACAAATGGACGATACCCTATAGAAAACCTTTGTGTTGCAGATAACCTGTAAAATCACCTTGTGAAATATGGCCGGAGATAACTTGTGCATCCTTATATTTTTCGTCATTAAATTGAAAAGATTTTGGTGAAAACATTGTGGAACGTATCAAAAGAGTAGAATCTTGAATAACCTCAGAACGAAAGATAATTGGACGATACTCCATAAGAACTTTTGTGTTGAAAATTACCTATAGAATCACCTCGTGAAATTTGGCCGGAGATAACTTGGGATCCCGTATATTTTTCGTTATTAAATTGAAAAGGATTTTAGTGAAAACATTGTTGACCGTTTCCAAAGAGTAGAATCTTGAATAACTTTACAACGAAAGATAAATGGACGATACTCTATAGCAACTTTTGTGTTGCACATTACCTATAGAATCACCTTGTAAAATTTGGCCGGTGATAACTTGGGCACTCGTATATCTTGCTTCATTAAATTGAAAAGGATTTTATTGAAAATATTGTTGAACGTTTCAAAAGAGAAGAAACTTAAATAACTCTACAACGAAAGATAAATGGACGATACCCTATAGGAAACCTTTATGTTGCAGATAACCTGTAGAATCACCTTGTGAAATATGGCCGGAGATAACTTGTGCACCCTTATATTTTCCGTCATTAAATTGAAAAGGTTTCAGTGAAAACATTGTGGAACGTATCAAAAGAGTAGAATCTTGAATAACTTCACAAAGATAATTGGACGATACTCTATGGGAACTTTTATGTTGGAAATTACATGTAGAATCACCTTGTGAAATTTGGCCGAAGATAACTTGAGCAACGTATATTTTTCGTCATTAAATTGAGAAGGTTTTTCTTAGTGTTCAATTTGTTGAATTCATTTCTCTCCAAAACAATCTCAGCTATTTCTCCCTTGACAAAAGGTCTCCAAGTATTGATATCTCACAAAGAGTCGAGAAATTATCGCCGTTATGCCTGCGCTTCCACTCAATTTGAATACCCAGCGAGAAATAAATCCCTTCACTCTTTCATCGGGCGCTGAATAGGAGAAACTGAATGGAGGACTTTTCGACTTGCAACAAACTACCGCTGTTTAATTCTCCCAACAAAAGATATGGAACAGTCGCTCTGAATGATTCTATTTAATCGGCATCGGCCGATACGAAATAAATGGAAGGGCCAAAACTTCGCAACATTTGAAAGTTGGGACAGAAGTTATTTATGAACATCCTACTGGTTATAAATGGTCAGCGGCATTGTTGGAATATTTAATCGATTCGCAACAGTCAAGATGGGACTTGGCTACCCTTAAATGGGTCTAAGCGGATGTTGATAAGTTTGGATTTTGTTGGAGTGTCCCCGGAGGGCATTCCGCGACTTTATATTAGTCTGCTCTTTGTCAGTCGTTTGGGGTTCTCCTGATAAAGTGGCTGATTTTTACTTTATTGGGTGGGCACAGGGTGTATCAAGAATCTTAAATATCGAACAAAATAAATGTTTGATTGATTCGGTTCTTCCACAAAAATGTTTACAATACAACAATTGTTTCACCTCGATGTGGCTTGTTCAGGTATCTACATTCTACTGGCTAATGGTGACCATTGTAATCGAGTTTAAATACAGTGTTTAGTACGTGACAAAATAATGGAAAAACCAGTCATAAAAACTCAAGGTGTTTATTGGAGTTTGCCACTAAAAAGTGCCCTTAGGGAAAGATATTCAGTAATAGAGACTTGTCAACATCTGTTTGTTCGTTCCAAAGGATTTTACGGGCATTGTACCTATTGATTTCAAGAAATTCTAAAAGTGTTAATCTAGAACTTTCGCTTTCGACGTGGATAATTCTATAGTTATTGTTGAAATTATGCCTGAATTCCTTAAGATGTGGAATGTACGGAATCAGATATATAACTCTTTTGGTGTGCTTGGATTCTTTTTTTGAATGATCTACCTGACTGGCCAATGGACAGTCATTGCAAATCAACTTGTAGACTCCAAATTTATTTTATTTATTTTTTCGATCCTTTTTGTACCCAAAAATCAAATTCAAACTTTGCAATTATTGACTTAGAATCATCCCGAACTTAAATTCGACATTCAGTCGCATTAGTCGTACCTTTTTGTGTGGAATCGAGAAAATAAAATCGATAATGAATTGCTGCAAATGAATCTGCTTGTTATTGTTCAGGCACAATTATGTATGATGAATTTAAATGTTATTTCGATGTTTGTAATGACACTATTCAGAATATTGAAATTTGGATCAGAGTTATTCCCGTTTAATATTTAATTGACACATACTTGTACTAAATATGTAGTACAAAATCGAAATACTATATAATTAGTCGATATTATATATTTTCAATCAACTCGCAATGGTGTGGAATTGTAGATTCACTAATGACGGAAATGAAGTGGGCTGATTACTGTCATACATTCAGCCTTGCTTTGATATTGAGTCTCTCAATACGTCATTTTTCCAGTTTTATTTCTGTCAATCATGAGTAACTCATATAGTATGGTTACATATATAATCCGTCTAGAAAGTATACCGAAAAAACAAAGCCCAATTGTAATTATTTTGTATATATTTTTAATTCTTGAATTAGAAATTTATAACAAAATATTCATCTTATTTACTTATACAACTTATTTAACTGTTAACATTTGAGTAAACGTCGTCGTACACGTTTTGAATAATTAAATTTGTTTTTAAAATCGGCTCCTATTCATATAAGAGTAGGTACAAAATTTTTATTGAGCACTAAATCCGAAAAAGGGGGGTCTCTGTAAGTTTCAGTTCATCTGAATATATTTAACAGTGGAGAGTTAGTCAGGTCTATTTTTTCATTGATTACATTTCCGATTTTATTGTATTCAATTATCTCTAGTTATTGTAATAGGTTTAAGGCATAACTTTTTCACTTTATACAGGGTATTTCTCGAATGATTGTAGACGCTTTCAGGGCAAATGTAGGACATTTTGGTGAGTCTGAATCAGTGCTCGAAATATATCCTAACTGTATTCGTATAAGGGTTACAGGATATTTGATGTATTTTATAAAATTCTTTCAATCGGCAAACCTCTTGAACTCCTGTATTAATATTCATGAAAACTTGAGGGAATGAGTATAGGCAAATGCCAAATATTGACTTATCGATAGCACAGGTCCGGACTGAGAAAATTACATTATTTATCCCACATCTTGTAAAACACCCTGTACATCCAAATTTCAAAAAGCGAAATCCTCTCCAGAATCTACAATAAATACTCTTTCAAACAAGCCTATTAGGATCTATGGCACACTTCGCATCATCATTTTATGAACCATTGAATATTAGGAATTTTCAATTTATAGTAAACACGGACTTGTGAATCTCCGAATAATCTATTTATATTGAATCAATTGAAATTTCAGTAACATGACTTAAGTTTGTGCTGCATCTTATTCCATCCAATACATGAACGAAGGAGCAACATCAAATATTTTTCGCAAAACTAAATCCAATCGAAAATTCGAATTAACATTGAACATTCAATTGTACTATTATAAAATGGACTTAATAATGAAAATATGAAATGTATCTTACAAACATGTGTGGAACTGAAAAAAATTGATGATAAATAAGAGAAAAAATTTTAACCTGTTTTAGAAAATACCACCCCCTTGTCTAAACATTTTCTAGCTCTTGTGATCAAAGGAGCTACAGCTTTCTTCAAAATTTCCGGTCGATTTCGTATTGCTTCACATGCAGCTTGAATACGTTGTGAATTTCTTTCCTAGTCACTTTCGGATTTACTCTGGACCAAATATATGCATTGTGAACATTCAAAATGCCATCTTTCGTGAAGGTTGCTTCATTAGTAAAAAGAGTTCTGAAGATAGCTCGCTGGTTCCGCAAAACCCATCTGCAAAATCGCATCCTTGGTAGTTCATCGCCTGGCTTCAAGGTTTGGACAGATTGTAAATGAAATGGATGCCACTTTTCACGGTGCAAAACTTGCCAGACATGAAAATGTGACAAACCTAAAACTGAACCAAGGCGCCGAGCGATGGTTAAGGAATTTTCTTCGACAGCTTCTATTATCTCTTCATGGTTTACCAACGAACTTGCTCTTTCTCGTTTCCTTTCTGAGGGAAAGTGGTGGTTAGAAATTCGATGATCAGGATATAGCTTTCGATATTCCCTAGCAGCTTCACGACCTTTACACTTACAAAATCCATAAACTAAGAACATATCAGAATATTCAGTATTCGTAATTGACGGCATTTCGATAATTCTCTTAATGAAAATTTTATGAAAACACAACAATCTACTACTTGCGTATTTTTCTATTTCAATAATTACCCGACAATGGTTTGAAATGTCAAAATTCTCAGCATGAGCCACTTAGATTTTGAAATGGTTTGAATTCAGAGTAAACGAATTTTCTCTGTGGTCTTTCACATAGTATTAAAAATAAATTATATCTTAAGCTTCAGATCGATTCAAGCAGCGTGTGAGAAGATAAATAGTGGACCAGAAAGAAATGCTATGAAAGCTACAGCACATTCAATAAAAGAGCTAGCAGGTGTCAAAACAAATCACATACGAACATTGATGGGGGAAGGGGTATAAAAGAATTTATGTGCGAAAGTGTAAATAAGATGTCGAAAAGTATCGTTTTGTAGTCGTGTGTCTATGAATCGAAAATTCCAGATATTCAATAGCTCATAAAATACTGATGCGAAGTATACCATTATTTTAAATGAGATTGTTTGAAAGACTATTCATTGTAGATTCTGAGGAGAATTTCATTTTTCGAAAATTCGAGGTATAGGGTGTTTTACAAGATGTGGTATTAAGAATATAATTTTCCCAGTCCGGACCTGCGCTATCGACAAGTGATTAGGTGCGAATATTAGGCATTGGGCTGTACTAATTACCTCAAGTTTTCATGAAGATCCATGTAGGCGTTCAAGAGTTATGCCGATTAAAAGTTTTTGATAAAATACTTAAACACACTGTATCTCTTAAACTAATATAATTAGGACATATTTCGAGCACTGATTCAGACTCACCGAAATGTCCTGCATCTGCCCTGAATGCCTGTATAATCATTCGTGAAACATCCTGTATACTCCCGATCTCTTGTTCTTATTAACGATATCTTTATTTTTTTGCGATTTACCTAGAGAATTTATTGTTTTGTATAAAATATTAGGATTTCGATTTTTCTTCAGTTATCTAGCTATCAGTTCAGATTTTCGTTATCTATACGGTAAGCAAATATAGTTTTCATTTGTTACTTTAATTTATGGATAAAATAATGAAATGGATTGTTTTTCTTGAGTATTATTTAATAGTTTGTCAATAATAGATGGCACTAATTATTTACTGCAATATTTTACATTTAACGCTATCATCTGTATATGTAACACTTCAGATTTATGGTTGAAAGTATGTCCCGTTTCTAACAAATTGTTCGAATATGTGGAATTACTTTTGTTGAAGAAACTATTCAGATGTTTTGCCATTTCTTTGTCTCAAAGTTTTTCCTGTCTCTCCTAGGTATAGCAGTACAGAGGTTCAATCAGAAAAATGTGAATTATTCACCGAACAGTTTTTCCTCTGAAATTTTAACTCATCAGTGCGACATCTTGAATAAACAAATGCCAGGCAGCTCGGGCAGGGAAAAATAATAAGATCTGCTCATAGAAAACGCCCAACTTACACCATACTCATAGTGCTATTAGCCTTTTTTCACGCGTATGTTCACGTTTTTTACGAGGGCGAAAACAAATATCAATTTTTCCGCGGATTCGTTATCTCGTGAAAAATGACAGTGAAAAATGCTTCTGTTATCACTGCAGCCTGGAAGTGTGGAACACGTCCGGTGTCGACAAAAATACACGGGTGAACACGTGAATGTAATATTTTCACCAATATGCTGGTAATTGCAAGGAGACTAACCATTTTCAACAACCTGGTCTATTTAAAAGGAAGGGTTTATAACTCATCCATAGATATTTTCAATATCTTAAATATCAAGCAGAGTAATTGTGTTATATCTTTCTACAAATTGTTATTTCATGAAATTTCTTGAAAACTTTTTTAAATTGAATTAAATTAATACCTTAGAAGCACTGTTTCTTTAATAGACATATAGAATTAATATTATTTAAAGTAAAACACTTTATTTACGCTAATATTTATTGTTTACACAACACTTGTTTCGTCAATTACATTTTGACTTTATCAGGTGAGTATGATCACTAAATACTTTTACGAAATATGTTTGTTTAGGGAATTTTCAGAATTTATTGCAAAGAGGTTCAATAACGGGGATCGGTTTGAATCTGTCTGGTCGTTAAGTAAAATATGTTCTTCATGATTCCGGTTTATTTCTAATGCTTCTAAAAGGTCCAGTATATTGCATTTGTTCCTGATCTGGAGAACTTTCAAATAATGGTCAAAATTATGTCTTATGATTCTTGATGCTTGGCATAGGTAGAATTCGATTAATTTTTAATGAACAAATTCGGATATTCATTGATCCTATTCTCGAAAACTCTGCCTGTTTAGCCATTGTATACATATGGATATGGACCGCAGGTTAACCTATATACTCCTGATCTCTTGTTCTTATTAACCATATCTTTTCTTAAAAAAGTTTTATGTTCCTTGTCGATACAGATTAATTCCAGCTGGATCCACGTTATTGACATGCGGTTATTCCATCAAGAAACACATTAATCTCACATATTCTCAGAATAAAACACAATCAATCTTTGTACGATGTTGGAAAGTTTGTAGGAGTGGTTCTCCTTCACCTGCGAGTAATAACTTTTATTTTTTGTGAGAAATGGAATTATTATTCTGGTGGAAATATAATCGCTTATTGAAGGTTTTGTTATATGTCGAACTGAAAACATTTCAGTTTTCAGGGACATAATATCATTCGAATTCTTTTGCTAGCCAATTCCTTTATTTCTCATAGCTAAGTCATAACGTTGCGGGTAGCACATGTTGAAAAAATTCACACAGTTTTTATGTTCCACAGTTTATTCAGAATCCTGACACGTGTTTCGGTCTTTTGACCATCTTCAAAGGAGTACAAAAAGTAACTAAACTCAATGAAAAAAGGTTCTTTCATTACACTTAGGATATCTGTGTATTTTTATGGCGCATGTAAATAACAGCATCCAATAAAGGGGTGTCCCCAAAGAGTATTTGGGAATTTGTTAAAGTCTCCTTTTTATCAATGCCTTTTTTGATTGAAAAAATCTCCAAATAGTCCATCAATTTACCCTCATTTACATTATATGATAAAGTGGCACCTTTCTCATCAAAAAAATGATTATTTTCTATAGAATGTTCTGCAAAACAGGTTGATTTCTAGTTTTTTAAAATAGACATATTATGTTTTTTGATTTCATGTTGTTAACATCGACCTGTCTATATCTGTTCTATATATGTACAATTACAAAATCATCACATTTAATTTGATCAATCCTCGATTCGGAAAAGTTGGAGTTTTTTTCTTTATTGTTCACCAACATCTTAGCCAAATTATTTCTATTTTCTACTAAAGAATTAATTCTCATTTTATGAAGACCATTAGAGATCCTTCTACTGGTCTTTTATATAAGCCATTGAAAACCATACTTTCTTTTCTTCATAAGGATCATTTATATTGATATAAAATGTTTCACTAGAAGGATCTCTGATGGTCTTCATAAAATGGAGACTAATTCTTTAGAAGTAAATAGAAATAATTCAGCTAAGATGTTGGTGAAAAATAAAGGAAGAAACTCCAACTTTTCCGAATCGGAGATTTATCAAATTAATTGTAATGATTGTAATGTTACATATATAGGACAGACAGTTGTTAAGTTTTCAGTTGTCTGGAGAAGGGATAGTTAATTCCCGAAACTCAAGTCACAATAAAATGTGCAGAATATCAATTTATTGATAGGCAGATATGGTAATTTCTACAACTTGTTTCAAGTATATAACAATGTCAAATGCAGAAGATCATAGAGCAAAAAAGGTGAATCGGCTCAAAGCATGTCGAAAGCCATATATATATATATCCACCAAAATAAGGCAATGCTGTCTGTTTTGTGGGATTTTAAAGAAATCGTTTTTTTTTAGCTTTTATCGGATAACACAACAATTAATTAGAAAGTCTGCTGCCATCAGCGGAACTAACTGAATGATGCACTCCAACAGAAAAGGCCAGAATTAATCATCAAAAAGGTGTAGTGTTCCACCCAAATAATACAAGTTTGGTCATTCGCAAAAAGCTTTTACAGCTTGAATGGGATACACTGCCACATCCACCATATTCTCCAGATTTGGCGCCTTCGGATTTTTATTTTTTCCGCTCATTGCAATATTTTTTGGACGGTAAAACCTTACTTTAAATGAAGAGATCAAAAATCTACTGGATCAGTTTTTTGCCAGCAATGACCAAAACTTTTATGAGCGGGGCATCTTGCTACTACTAGAAAGATGGCAGAAGGTGTTAGATCAGAATGGCCAATATTGTCACTCAAAATGTCCGTGTAGGATTTTTCATATTCATATCAGTATCTTTTTTTCCAGTATGCAACGTTTCCAAGGACCGAACAGCATCAATCAAGCATATGGCGGAAGCAGACCCGCCACTCTGGGGGACCTCCTGACAGCACGTCCATCAGGTCTCACCGAACCCGAAGCCTGGGCTGTTTTGTGCCAATCGGTGCAGGCCTTACAAGATCTTTTTTTGTCCGGTAAGCATGGAGTAATTGTGAATAATTTATCTGGAAGGGTAGGAGACGCAAAGGGGATTCTGTGGTTACTGCCGGAACGATATTTTGCTTTGGTGTTCGTTGATCCATGACTTCGCATTTATTTCCACCGAGAAATTTCAGAGATAGGACTCGAACTTTGTGTTAAGATTCCGATTCATTCAACTTCTACTATAACAGGTTTAGGGAAAAAGAACTCCATTATTTCTTCGGTAGATGGCTGCAGTGATCGATATATTGTAAAGTATCGATCAAATAATTTTAGATTTACGCTCGTTGTCAAGGTGACATTTCACACTAAAAAAAGTGTTTTGTAGTGTTTAGTTTGGTCTCTTCAGTTCTGAGTCACGGGGCGTTAAAAATTGGAGTCAACAGGGAGAAATTTCGGTAGCTTTTACATTTTTTCTTTGATAAAGACGAAAATGCAAGCCAAGTGGCTAAAATTGTGAATGGTGTGGTGATTTCGAAACTGCAACAGCTAATTACGTGCAATTCTGGTTTGGTGGATTCCGTTCAGGTATTTTTGAAGTGAAAGATGCGACTTGCATCGGCAGACCCGTCGTCGAAACTATGGATAAAATCCCAGAAATAATCAAAGATCGACCGTAAAACAGTGTTAAACCAATTGCATAAAGCTGGATTCGCAAAAAAGCTCGATGTTTAGTGCAACACCAATTAACACCAAAAAACATGATGGATTGAATTACCATCTGCGAAGCCTTAGCCAAACGGAATGAAATCGACCCATTCCTTAAACGGATGGTGACTGGGGCTGACAAATATTTTGCGGAAACGATCGTGGTCAAAGAGCGGTGAACTGTGGTCAAAGCAAGACCAACTACTAGAAAGGTTCTACTGTGCATTCGGTGAGACTGGAAAACAATAATTTATTATGAGTTGCTTCCATATGGTCAAACACTGAATTCTATAGACCGTTTTAAGCTAGCGATCGACCATAAATGGCCAGAATTGACCAACAGAAGAGGTGTTGTGTTCCATCGGGACAACGCCAGAACACACACGTCTGTAGTGACTCGCCAGAAGCTCCTAGAGCATGGTTGGGAAATTTAAGACATCCACTGTATAACTCACACCAAGCGATTACCATCATTTTCTCGCATTGAAAAACTTCCGGAGTGATAAGAAATTGACATCAAGAGAAGATTGTGAAAATCGATTATTATTATTATTATTTTGAATCAAATTCACTCAAATAAACGGATTTTTTTATGTAACCTTTTGTATTTAATAATCGTTATATATTATGTATCATAATATAGTTAGGTACCGCCACCTTCTTTAAGCAAGATGTCAAGATAATATACTGAACTTAGGATGTAGGAAAAGGAAATATGGCCACTTGAATCATTTATCCAATTGTTACAAACTGTATAGTCATCGAAAGGGGAAGAGGTAATGATTGTGTGCTTTTTAGAGTAAGCTCACTATCGCAGGCTAGGCTGTTCTATATGATGATATTTTATTATTTCAAATCAGACGATCTATTAAAAATATACAGTAAACAAATAATCATGAGAAAATATCTGTTGACATAAAATTTGAACAATAATTAAGAACTAAATCAATTAACTAATAGATGTTATATACCACCCGGACTTCAATGTAATCTTAAGTCGAAAATACTGATCTTGTGCAGTCCTTGAGGTTAAATTGCAATAAGCTGATGGTCTACCTATAATGAATGTGTTCAGGTCCTTCCTCTTTACAGATGGAGGTCCAAAGCTGTACCTTGAAATTCTAAACCTCCTATTGTTTAACGCACGTTAAATGAGAACCATTTTTCAGTTTTTGAATTGAGGCAATAATCAGATAGCTGTTAAATATATGTACTGATTTAAAGTTAAAAATATACTGACCTCCAATGAGAACCAAAAAAAGAGATGACCTTATGGTTAATCCGAAAAATATCGACTTAATTGGCCAAACATAACGCCAAAAACCAAAATCTATGTCACCAATAATTTCTGCAGGTATTAAAATTCATCCGAATCATACACAATTGATTGATACTATATTCTTAGAAAGTGAGTGCCGCAATCCAACTTTTGACTCATTCAATTCCATATATATCATATTATTATTTGTTCCCAATAATTTCCCAAGATGCAGAAATAAATGTACAGGGAGCCTGCTTTCGAACTAAATTCTGGTTTGGTAGCTATTCAAACGCAACGCACTATTGCAGGACTCTGTGTATTGGCCAAGCATTAAGCTGCGGGCAAATACATTCTCAATTCATTTTTACCTACCACATGACGCATTCGCCATTTTGTAACCATATTTGGAATTCATCTGATATTTTCGAAATCACATAACCATTCCCTACAAATATCACCACCTTAATTTGAGGTATTCGTGATTTCAGATACTGTTAATACACTCATTCAATTCCACTAAATTATCAATCAGATTCAACTACGATGTTCATAATGGACGTCGATAAGAAAAACATAATTACGCAGTAATTCGACGCAAGTCGGCGCTTATCGCGTTGAAGTACAGAACTATATAGATTAGGGGTACCTACAACAGAGACTTGATAAATTGTACCATAGATGGATTTGTAAGTCAATATTCCAAAATTCCCAGATTTTAACGGCGAAATTAATGTATAATATATCGGGTGGTTTTTTTAGAGTGATAGTACTCCGGTCAGCTAAGGATTGCGTCAAGGCTGCTGCGTATCAACCACGCTCTTCAAAATCTATGTTGCCAGAGCTCTTGCTCTTTGGAAGAGAAAATGTAGGGGAATGGGAATAGACCTGGGCAACACTTGTCTTTTTACGCTCCAGTTCGCTGATGACCAAGTCATAATTGCTAGTGAAAAGGATGACTTGGAATATATGACCCGAAAATTGCAGGAACAGTATAAACAATGGGGCCTAGAACTTAACACCGAAAAGACCAAATATCTTTCCATCGGAGGGGAATTAGCAAACATTCAACTCGATATAGAAGAAATCGCTTCCTGCACTAGCTACACATACTTGGGGGTTTAATTTGATATTACAGGCAAGGACGATCGGGAAATTCAGAAACGGATAAACCAAGCCAGCGGTCTTATCTCATGTTTGAACGGAGTCTTTTGGAGTAATGAAATAGGAAGAAAGCGAAAATACAACATCTACGAAACAATGATTAAGAGCTCATTATTGTATGGATTGGAAACGTGGCGAATCACAGAGAATTACAAAAGAAAACTGGAGGCCACAGAAATGGATGTGTTTAGACGAACATTAGGGATATCTAAAAGGGACCGAATACGGAATGAAGATGTTCGAATGAGAATGGGAATAGAAGAATCGCTCATGACAAGACCGAGAAAAACTTGGATGAAGGGGGTTTCTAAAGCGATGAGCTCAAGGAACCTGGCAGAAAACCAGTGGAGTGACAGTAGATCATGGAAATTGGGCATCGGACAACGGTTTTATATATATATATATATATATATATATATATATATATATATATATATATATATAGTACTTTAAATTGAAATAAAACACATTTAAATTAAGATTGAAGCAAATTTTTATTTTATGACATTTGTTTTTAAAATAATTTCCGGCATATGTCCACCACGACTTGCTCTGAGGAACTGCATTCGATTAGACCAATTTTGGACCACTTCTTTGCCTAATTCAGGCCTTATTTCAATAACACAAATCATGTTGGCTTTCAAAGCGTCTATTGTTTCTGATTTATCAGCATAAACTAATGACTTGACATAACCCCAAAGAACATAATCCAGTGGAGTTATACCGCATGATCTTGGAGGCCAATTAATTGGACCATTTTTCGAAATAATGTTATCACCGAATCTTTCTTTCAACAAATCAATTCTTAGGGTAGCAACATGAGGTGTAGCACCATCTTGTTGTGATCTAAACACTTCTGGGTCGTTACCATTCATATTTTGAAACAGACTATCATTGATCATCGATCTGTAATGAGCACCATTCACTGCAACCATTGCTCCAACACCGTTTTTAAAGAAATATGGACCCATGATGCCTCCAGCGTATAAAGCACACCATACAGTGCATTTTTCAGGATACAATGGAACCTGCAGAACTTCTTGAGGATTGTTTTCACTCCATATACGGCAATTTTGCTTGTTTACATAGCCGTTGAACCAGAAATGAGCTTCATCACTAAACACAATTTTACGATGTAAACCATAAATTTCACGAAGTGCTCCATAAGTTTGGCGAATAGAGCACTGATTGTGAAAATAAATTTCAACAATTTGTAAACGTTGTTGCGGCGTGAGTCTTTCCATGATAATTTGTCAATGCTTACTGAACAGAAATGTCAAAACAACATGGCCTTCTGTCAAATTACAGTTATCTCTATCGAAAGTTCTGAAAACACACCCGATACTTTACATTTCTTCACCAGCTGAAGGAATTTGGAAACTCTTATGTTAGTTCTACAGCAAGAACAAACTTTTGCCGCATCCTGTATAGAAATCTCATAAATTTTGTTACCATTTTCCAACCGATAAAGAGGTCAGCTTTCCTAACAGCTTGCTGGCTTCTCCGGATGTATTTTCAGCCGTAAACTTAGTGCCATATTTGGAATTCTGAATTCTAATCGGCATAGCGCAGGGTGGGCAATAAGGACTTCAATAATTACTCACTCCCGAATACAATGCGAGGCGACCCAATTTCCACGTAGTGCAGATAAATGTCAAATCTCGATATGATCCTTTGTCATGCTCACACCATTGATTGCCTCGACGTGATTCATCCAATCGTACTACCAATCATTTAAATGGGTATACCTAACTGAATACATAAGACGAAGTATGAGTTGAAGCAATATAATAACCGGAATCGTGATACAGTGTGAGCAACATAGCTTTGATTGAGTTGACAGTTTCATAGAAATTGCTATAAAACTCAGAAAAACACGTATTTGAAGAATCTAGAGCTTGTGAAACAACAATGTGGTTTTAGAAAGCTAAAATCAACAATCCTGGTAGTTTGTCAACTATTAAAGTCAGCCATTAAATCCATCAATGAAAAAAGTTCACAGTAGCAGTAAACCTGGATCTATCAAAAGTATTTGATAGAATAAACCACAATATATTGCTGGAAAAAATTGATAAGTATGGCATGAGAGGTACTGTCTTAAATTTAATGAAGTCCTACTTAACCGGAAGATCTCAGGGAGTAGTAGAGACCAACAATAAAGGAAAAAAAATTTAATCTGATTCGTTGCGTATACGACAAGGATTCCCACAAGGGTCCATTATGCGACCACTTTTATACATACTGTATACTAATGACATAATGCAAAATACCTGAAAACGAAACTGTGATATTTGCTGATGATATGTCACTGATATTTAAGGCTGCAGATAACAACCAATGGAAAGAAGTTGGAAAGAAGTAGGAAAGGAATTAGGAAGCATTAGTAAGTCGTTGACGGAAAATGTTAAGCACAGTTTCACTGTAACAACTCGAAACACAGACATATAGGCGTTAAAGCGGCTCTATCAGCATTCCATTCCTACGTTTAAATCTAAAATAGAGTACGGAATAATTTTTTCGGCAAGAAGCTGCGAAACTGATGGATTATTCACACTACAAAAGAGAAGTTTGAGGGTGATATTCAAAATGAAACCAACTGAGTTACAAAAATCCCTTTATCGAAAATAAAATTCTAACATTATATCGTCAGTAAATACATGAATGCATTATCTATGTAACAAATAATTAGAGTGAACTTCAAAATTATGAGCTGAAACACAATAATGAAACAAGAAATAAAGAAAATTGATTCAGAATATAACAAACTTAACCTATATATTATACAAAAAAGTGACATATAGTATCTTTGCAATATAGAATGAATTACCGAATAGTTTAAAGGTAAAAATCAATTGTAAAAGTAGCAATAGGCAAAAATAGTTTTTTCTGAATAAGATCTGTACCGTTAGAGAAAGATATCTCTAATGTTTCATCATAATAGAGATATTGAGGGCCATTGGAAATATATGAAACAAATGGGTGATTTTTAAATGGATCACCCATTTGTTGAATAATATTTTGGTACAAGAAAATAATTTCCTGAGATGGAGAAATAAAAGTAGAGAGACCCTGCTTTCGCACAAAATTTCTCAGATGTCTGGTTCGGCAGCTATGGAAACGCAACGCGCTAATGCAGCCAAGCATTAAGTTGCGGGCATATACATTCTCAATCCAATTTTACCTACCACAGACGCATTCGCCATTTTGTATCCGCATTTGAATTTATCTGATATTTTCTTAATCATATAAGCATTCCCGACAAATATCAGCACCTAAATTTGGTGATTTCAGATATTGTTGATACATATCACTAAGGATATAATCTACAGGTAGAGGATTTAATCATTGCCAAAAATGTTATTCTACTATGGAGAAATTCTTCCGAAATGTCTATATGAAATGACACCTACTAAACTCTCAATCATTGAATCTCTAGAAAAACGAAAAAATGAACTGTAAAAGATTGGATCTTATTCTGATAAATATCCTAAATGCATGAATTGTCAATTTTTCCTTATAGATAAATGTACATTTATTATAATTGAAAATTTGTTTGGCGGTTGATATCTCCTTTATAAATCATATTTAATAAGATCTAATAAAACTATGGAATTTTCCCAATATTTCTTCAAAAATTCAGATGTTGCTCAAGATAAAAAGGAAGATGATTTTAAAATGAACGTACTTCTCAGTTTACTTACTATTTATTATAATCAAAAATTAGTAAATAGTCTTTGAAGTGGAAGTGTTCTTTATAAATCAGATTTCATAAGATCTAAAACTATTGTATTTTTACCAATATCAGCTTAAAATTTCAGAAATTGCCCAAGGAGGAAGATGTTTTACATAAAATGTTATGCCTATAAATAAACTTTTCTCAAATTGCGCGTACAACTGTTGTCACTACTTCAATTTTATACCTGGAGTGTATTTCCTAGCGCATTCGCCATTTTGTAATCATTGTACAACCGCAGTTACTATTACAAAAAAGGCGAGAATGAGAAAGAAATGGATAACTCCTTCAATATTGAAGGAAATTAATAGGAAACAAAACTTGTATGGCAAATTGAAAAAAGACCCTAATAATATTCAATTAAAAATGGAATATTCTAAACTCAAAACTTACATACGAAAACTTATTCATGATGCTAAGGAGAAGTATTTACAGAAATGCATAAGTAGTAAACGGGGTGAATCGAAAGCTTTATGGGACTTTGTTAATGATTTGTCGAATACAAAGAGTATAGAAACCAACATTAAATATATTAAAAATAAATTCAACTCAAAAATCGACAATGATCAAGAAATCTGTAACCTGTTCAATGACTATTTCAGTACTGTTGGTGAAACTTATGCTAGTGAACTGGCCTCATCTAATGATTTTGTGGAGGATAATATCCAAAACCAGAACATTTTTTTTCTGTTTCCAACAGATTCGGACGAAGTAGAAAAGACTATTAACAGTCTAAAATCGAGGAAATCTGCAGGTTGCGATGGAATAAGGGCGGAGACACTGAAAAACATAAAAGAGGAGATATCAAAACCCCTTGCCTACATGGTTAACAACTGTTTTGGTAAAGGCTGTTTCCCGGAAGTGTTGAAACTGGGAGTGGTTAAACCATGGTTCAAGGGAGGAGATAAATCTCAGTTGACAAACTATAGGCCAATTACCCTGGTAACAAATCTTGCTAAGATCATAGAAAAGCTGATCCAAGTCCGCATGGATACATTTGCCGTTAAACATCAACTGTTATCAAAGAACCAATTTGGATTCCGAAAGGGTATGTCAACGGAGGATGCAATTAAGAGGGTGACGGATATCATTTATGAGAACATTGATAAAAAAACTCCATCTATGGCTGTGGTAATAGATTTGGCAAAAGCGTTCGACACCGTGAACCATGACAGATTACTTGAAAAACTCGCGAACTATGGCTTCCGAGGGAAAATATACGATCTCATTCGGGACTACTTGACGAATCGTTATCAAATCGTAGCATTGAACGGAAAGTACAGTGAAAAGAGAAAACTTACCTATGGCGTGCCCCAGGGCACTGTCCTGGGACCTCTGTTGTTCATTCTGTATATAAACGGTTTACTCGAAATGAAAAATACAGGAGAAATAATAAGTTTTGCTGATGACACCATAGTTCTATATGAGGATGCAACATGGCATGGTCTAAGACAGAAAGCAATAGAGGACTTAGTGAAGCTGACGAAATGGTTTGAATCGAATGGGCTTACCTTAAATCGCGAAAAGACAAGATACCTACATTTTTCTTCAAATAAGTCAGGACAAACAGAATTAGGAAGTCTACAAATTAGTAATGAATTACACATTCCAGCAACGACATCAGCTAAATATCTAGGAATTTTTATTGATGAAAACTTGAAATGGGACGTACATGCAACTTACCTGGCAAGAAAACTTAGAGGCATCCTATTCAAATTTAGATATTTGAGGAAAAACATAAGTTCCGAAAAACATTTACATATTCTATACAACGCATGGGTACAATCGCAACTTTCGTACGGAATAATAGGGTGGGGAGGCGTTCTCGACGTTCACAAAAGAAGACTGGATACTCTACAAAAATGCATACTCAAAGTGATGTATGGAAGAAAGATGTCTTTTTCGAGCAGTGAGATATACCAAATTTCCAAGGTACACGATATAAGACAAATATATGCCCATAAAATAATCCTGAATGTTTACCAAAATAAAATATTGATCAAGAAAATAGAACACACCCATAATACTAGGGCAAAGAAAAACAACTACAAAAGAACAAGAGCTATAAAAAAAATTGGTCAACGATGTTGCACATACTTAGCATCGAGAATACTCCCGATTGTACCAAGGGAAGTCAAGGACATAAAAAACGTGAATAAATTCAAGAAAGAAGTCAAAAGATGGCTCTTATACGAGGACCGTACAAAGATCCATAGGATCATAAATTCTATATGAGAAAAAATATATGAAAGTTGATATACTAATAGATAAAATATAAAAGGAACATCCTCCGGTAAATTATCATTGTACAATTAACACCAATGTAGACATATATAACCCGATGATGACATATATAACCCGATGATGACATGTGTAACCCGATGGGGGCGTATGTGACTCGATGGGGACCTAATATTACATAACCCGGTGGAGACATATATAGCCCGATGAAGACTTGGTATTACATAACCCGATGAGGACATATATAACCCAATGAACAGGCGAAGAAGAGGACACAAAAGTGAGATGTTCCATGGGGTGGTTTTAGGAGTGGAAGAGTTCATGTTATTTTCAGTTCATTAAAAAAAAATATTTTAAGTTGAAAAGACTGTAAACAGTTATTTTTTTATAACTCACAGTCTTCTATCCAGACTTTATTTGTAGTTTTCGAACCAATAAAGCTCTATTATTATTATTATTATTATTATTTCGCTAGTGACACCTCTATGGTATCTATGAATTTTCAATGATTCTTCTCGAAGTAATATCATGATTTTCAAGCACTCAGCTGCTTTTTCTTTTTCAAGTCATGTGTTAAGCATTTTATGATGAAATTTCTCACAACAGATCTTCAGGATTATTGATTTAATTTATGCGGTTAACATATATGTTTCGGGTTTCAACCCTTTTTCAAAAGTAAGGGGAATTTACCTAACATTACAATTCATATATTTCGGGCCACAGATGGAAGTGACGGTTTTTTTATTTGAGGTTGTTAACAGTAAGCTATACCTGTTGACGATATTTGCTTATTACTCGAAGGAACTTATACGTTCTGTCAAGAAAGTACCGCGAATTATCGGGCGGGGCAATGAGGCAGGTAAAATTTTTTTTTCCTAGGTTGGTACTACTGTCCTCAATTACTATGCCAAGCTTGAGCGGGATCTGTCAACTAGTGTGTTTGCAACAGCTGATTAAGTCAGTCGATGTCAGAGTGCGTGCCGATTTTTACTATGGGTGATTACGTTGAGCAAAGAATTTGTTTAAAGTTTTGTGTTGCAAATGAATTTTCCTGTGCCGATGCATTGAAAATGTTGCAAAAAGCCTTTGGTGATAATGCTCTATCGAAAACTCGTGCATATCAGTGGTACAGAGCCTTCAAGGACGGTCGCCCATCGACGGCTTCGGTCGAAGATAACGTCGATAAAATTAAGGAAAGGGTGCTGGAAAACCCTCGTACCAGCTTGAGAGAGATAGCACATGATCTTAAGATATCCCACGAGTCCGCACGTACGATTTGGATTGATAATTTGGGCATGAGAAAGGTGGCCGCACGACTCGTACCGAAAGACCTGAATTTTCTTCAAAAACGTCATCGCGAACAGGTTGCTTCAGACATGCTGGATCGCTGTAATTCCGATTCTACATTCATGCAATGCATTATAACTGGTGATGAGACCTGGGTCTACGAGTACGATATGCAAACAAGCCAGCAATCATCGGAATGGGTGGCAAAAAATGAGCCGAAACCGAAAAAACCACGCCAAAGCCGCTCGAAAATGAAGGTGATGCTCATTGTTTTCTTCGATATCCGTGGCGTGGTGCACTACAAATTCGTTCCAGAGGGTTAGACGGTAAACAAGGAGTATTACCTAGGCGTTATGAAACGTTTGCGTGAGCGTATCCGTAAGAAGCGGCCAAATTTGTGAGCGAACAACTCATGGATTTTGCATAACGATAACGCGCCTTCTCACCGAGCTACGATTGTGACTGACTTTCTCGCCAAAAACTCAACAAACGTGCTTCAGCCACCACCGTATTCGGCTTCCTTCGACTTTTTCCTCTTCCCAAAACTAAAATTGCCCCTTCGTGGCACCCGTTTTGAGTCGATTGAAGCCATAAAATAAAATTCGGCGCGAGAGCTAAAGTCCATCCCGGAAAGCGCCTATAAAAAATGTTTCGATAATTGGAAGTGCCGTTGGCATAGATGTATTGGAGCAGATGGAGCTTATTTTGAAGGCGACCCAATAAATTTTGACGATTAAATGTAAAAATGTTGTTTTAATTGAAAATTCCCGGTACTTTCTTGACAGAGTAGTATGTCAGTAATGGTGATAGATGAAATTCCAATTGATCGTTTGTTATCGCCAAATGTTTTTTATAAGCCTAAGAGATCTCCAGATATTCGAGTAAGTTCAACCTTTCGACAATTCACTAAATTTCCTAGATATTGAATTATAAGAAGAATGAGTGTGGATAGCTCAGCGGGAGAGCATCAGACTCGTGACCGGTAGGTCCAGGTTCGAATCCTGTTCAGGTAGAAAAGAAATTTTCTAGTTGGACGGGTATCTGCCACCATTTCACTGTTTGGTCAAAAAATTAACTGCTGTGACCTAAAGTGGCGCAAGATCGCAGTAACAAAGCCTACACAGAACACAACTGATCTCCTAACTCGCACAAGCTGAAAAAGCTTCTGAGGGATCTTCACAGAAGATCTAGGAGTATCAGGATAATAATAATAATAATAATCTACTCGAATTCAACATATTCCGAAAACCAACCTTCACAGACACCTTGATTCATAATAGTAGATCCCATCCACGAAATATCAAAATTTCCGCTTCCACCCATTTTTAAACAGATTGCTTTCCATCCCACTCTTAATTGATAATTTAAAAAGTAACAGTCAATCGAAACTCTTTATTTACTTCCACCACAACGTATATTTGAAAGAGGAAACTGCTCCCAACGCCATCATAGAGCTAGTCTGAATAAAGATCCGTATCGTCCATTTTCTGAGTTCGTTACTATCCTTCAAGCACATTAAATATTTTAATTCACAATACCGTTTTTCGTAATGAATTAATTTCCACTCGAAGAATCTTCAGAGAATAAGAGGTTTGGATAACAGTATTTCAGTTCGTCCTATTCACAAGGGATTGAAAAGCTCAGTTTGAATTGAACTGAAAATAATGAAAATTTATTATTATAAGGAAATTCATCATCATCTAATATCTATATGTACTGATAATATTCGTTTCTTCCAGTACCTCTTTAGGGGAAAACTCTGATTATCTAGATCACTCTGTTGGAAGTATTTTCCTTTCGTTTTATCTTAGTGAGAGTTTCAGGATAGTCGTATGATGTGAATACAGAATTTCTTATTGATTCATTATGGTGTGAAATTGATTACAGATTGACAGATTATCACGTGAAACTTTCTGTTCTGTCTATATTCACGATTCTTGTCTTTAATCATTAAATTGATTGAACACATAATTTCTTTCGGTGAGTGGGAAAAATACCAGATGTTTGAATGATTCATCTTCACTCGATGAAACATCATTATAATTATATCAGATATGTCAAATTATATAAGTTGAATTGTATTCAAGACTTAAAAATAAGAGAGAGTAACGAATACCAAATTAATATTGACCGTCATATTATGCTGTTTTAATTTGATTTGAACAAACACAAATACACTAAATGTGAATAGAATTATATTTACTTATGAAGAAAAGAAAATATGGTTTTCAGTGGCTTATATCGGGTATTTTTTTTAGAGTGATAAAACATTAAATTGGAATAAAACACATTTAAATTAAGATTGAAACCGAATTTTTTTTATTTTAAAGATGATTTCATGACATTTATGTTCTAAAAATAATTTCCGGCATATGTCCACCATATTTTCTGGTTTATCAGAATGACTTGCCATAACCCCAAAGAAAATAATCCAATGGAGTTATTTCGCATGATCTTGGAGGAGAATCAATTGGACCATTTCTCGAAATAATGTTATCGCCAAATATTTCTTTCAATAAATCAATTGTTACGGTAGCAGCATGAGGTGTAGCACCATCTTGTTGGAACCAAAACACTTCTGGGTCGATACCATTCAAATTTTGAAACAAATTATTATTCATCATCAATCTTTAACGACCACCATTCACTGTAACATTAGCTTCAGCATCGTTTTTAAAGAAATATGGACCGACAATGCCTCCAGCGTGTAAAGCACACCCACCATACAGTGCATTTTTCATGATGCAATGGAACCTGCAGAACTTCTTGAGGATTGTTTTCATTCCATATGGGGCAATTTTGCTGGTTTACATAGCCGTTCAACCAGAAATGAGCTTCATCACTAAACAAAATTTCACGATAAAAAAGTGGATCAACTTCAAGCTGTTCTAGGGCCCAATAAGCAAACAAACGACGCTTATTATGGTCAAGTGGCTTTAGTTCTTCAACCAGTTGGATCTGGTATGGGTGTAGACCAAGATTTTCACGCAAAATTTTCCATGTGGTGGATCCACAGAGTCCAACTCGTGAACATGGCTGAATAGACAAATCTGTATCATCATTAACACTATGACTTACAGCAGCTATATTTTCTTCTGTACGTACAGTTCTTTGTCTTGTTGTTGCATCGAATTGAGAAAATATTTTCCGAGATCTATCGATAGTTCGAAGAATAAGCTGCTCTGATGGACGATTATGTAAACCATTTTCACGAAGTGCTCTATAAGTTTGGTGAACAGAACACTGATTTTAAAAATAAATTTCAACAATTTGTAAACGTTGTAGCGGCGTGAGTCTTTCCATAATAATTTAAACAGAAATGTCCAAACAACATGGCTTCTACCTTCTATCAAATCACAGTTATCTTTATCGAAAGTTCTATCAGTCTTAAAAAAAAACACCCGATATAAAAGGTTTCAGCAGCAGGATCTATAATGGTCTTCATAAAATTGGAATTATTTCCTTAGCAGTTAAAATAAATAATTCAGCTAATATGTGAACAATAAAGAAAGGAAATCCAACTTTTCGAATCGGGGATTTATCAATTTAAATGTGATGATGGTAATGCTACATATATAGGACAGTCAGGTCAATGTTTACAACATAGAATCAAAGATCATAGGATGTCTATTTTGAAAAACCAGAAATCAACCGGTTTTGCAGTACATTGTATAGAAAATAATTATTTATTTGATGAGAAAGATGTCACTTTACTATTTTATTTTAAATAGGGTGAATTGATGGACTATTTGGATATTCTTTCAGTCAAAAAAGCCATTGAGAAATAGAAGAATTTAGCTAATTCTCAAATATTCTTTGGGAACACGCCGATATTTCCATGCGTCATAAAAATACACAGATGTCCTAAGTGAAATAAAAGAAACCTTTCAATTTTAAGTGTAGTTACATTCTGTACCCATTTGAAGATGGTCGAAAGCCTAAAACTCGTTTTTTTTTCAAATATCGAAATGAAACCTCTTATTGCAAAACCTTCATCAGCGCAAATTTACTTCCGTCAAGTGAAGATTGGGGAAATCAAGCAGTTGCAAAGAAGTTGCAATCTTGTTCACACTCATTTCCTCGGATGTACAAGTATTTGGTGTAAACGTATATCGTTTTGTGTATTCTATGCTTTTCAGGCCGTTAGAGTTGACATGTCGACAGCGTGAAAAATGTTCATCACATAACTTCCTGGCTAACCGACGTTTTAATGGCGTCACTCTTCATGAAGCTGAATATAATTGAAATCGATGATACTGGAAGTCCTTCTCGGATACGGCAAATACTTCGTGAACCCATTAATCAATTTAAAGTCAGATTTGACATTATTGAGGCCAATCAGACAGCTTCTCTTGGGAAAATGGAATTTCCAGTACTTGCCTTCACTTCCGAGTTTAATCTAACAGAAAGCGTTCATGAAATTTAATTAAGGAAGTTGAGACGACATTCGCAGAATTTTTCATTCCACTCTGGAAAGTTTAATTTTGTCACCTTTTATTCTTTCGACTTATGCACAAATGTTTACGTCTTCGTATGGATTGGCTATTTGAAATTTCCTGTTTTGATCGGCTATGAATAAAAAAACTGATGAATATTTCTTCGAAGGTATGAGTTGATTTGAAAAATTGGATCTTGGCATTCACAAATGAAGAAGAACTTGGAGTAAATTAAATTTTCCACAAACTTTTTATGGTTGATCCATGATGCATGCAACTGAAGGAAATGATGCCAGCTGCTGACTGATTTGCTCACCGCACTAAGGCTGCCCAACTAGCACAACCTTATGCAGATGAGTTAACAACTCCGAGAACTTCTGTCCATACGAAGTCCTTCCACCGAACTGGCCAGTTGTGGAACACACTCTCTTCTAATATGTTTCCTTCAGTGTCTAACCTTCAACAGTTTGAGACGAGAGTAAATCTGACATAGTTTTCCGTTCGGACCATCAACTAGGAGATATAGGTTCCCCTTTCTTAGGGCGGTCAAAACGCTAATATAACTTATTCAACACAGGTTCTCTTGATCATGAATTCCTTTTATTCAATCGTTAATGGAGTACCTTTCCATCACTCCTGAAAAGTAGTTAATATATGAGCTATTTTGAAAATTTGTATCAATGTGAAACTCATACAATAAAATTTCAAAAGACATTGCGATATTTTACATCCTTTTCTTATAAAGGGGTTTTCATTACCAGTGCCCCATTTTGTTTTGTAAATCTTATTCTTCTTCTTTCTAATTATTAAGCAATATTGCTTGTTTTTCTTCGCTTCTTTGCCTGTGTTCGTTCAAGTATGTAAATTATCACTCCACCGTTTGCGTGGTCTTCCTACACTCCTACGACCAACTGGTTACTTGTCTCTTGCCATCTTTACAATTCTGTTTTCATCCATGCGGTCGATATGCTTATTCCATTGCTGTTTCCTTTTCAGTACCCAATCATTGATATCATCGATTCCACACATTTCTCTCATGTTCTCACTCCTTACCCGATCAGTGAGTTTTTTTCCTGCCATTTTGCGCACCACTTTCATTTCAGCAGCCTCCAATATTTGACTCGTTCTCGAGGTCTCCCGTCTGGTCTCTGCAGTGTACGTGAGAATTGGTCTGTCTAATCGTCGATCTGTAGATTCTAGACTTAACTTCAATTCCAATGTGCTTATTATTCCACACGATGTTGTTGAGACATGCGGCTGTTCTTGTTGCCTTCATAGCTTGTCCTCTCACTTCCGCCTCGACATCACCAAATCCAGATATCTCGACGCCAAGATATGAACCTCATCTCCTGTTGTACAACCTGGTTATCAATTTCCAGCTTACATCTAAGTGGCATCTTTGATGTGGTCATGCATTTAGAGTTTGATGTCGATATAATCATTCCGAACTTTTTTGCTGTTATGTTGAACTGATGCAGTAGTCTTTGAAGATCGTCTTCGTTCTCCGCGATCAATACTGCATCATCGGCGTAGCAAAGTATTCTAATTTCCTTGTTCCCAAACTTGTATCCTCCTAGTTTCATTATGTGTTTAATTATTTCGTCCATGATGATGTTGAAGAGAAGAGGACTCAGGGAATCACCCTGTCGGATGCCAATATCAACGTCTATTTCTTCTGTTATTTCACCATTAATTTCTGCTTGAATCTTGTTAGCCTTGTATATATTTTCGATGGTTTTCACAATGTTGTAGGGTATTTGTCTGTCATGAAGCAAGTGTATGACATCTTTCAACTATCGCGATCAAATGTTTTCTCCAGATCTATGAAACACATAAAAGCCGGTCGGTTATATTCTATAGATTTCTCAGTGATTTGTCTTATAACAAATACGGCGTCTGTGCATGATCTTCTTGATCGAAATCCCTGCTGTTCGTCTCTAAGTGCAATATGTTCATTGATTTTGTTGGTAAGGATTCTCGTGGTTAGCTTGAGTGCAGTTGAAAATAAATTGATTCCTCTATAGTTAGATGGTATTTCTTTGTCGCCTTTTTTGAAGAGGAGTATTGTCTTGCTGATTTTCCATTCATCAGGTATTTTGTGGTTTTGCAGGATCTTATTTATCAAGATTACCAGTTGTTCTATGATGCTATCACCTCCGTACTTAAGCAACTCGTTGGTTATTCCATCAATTCCAGGACTTTTTCTATTCTTAAGTTTTTTGAGAGCCACTTTAACATCTTCCTCTCCAATAACTATGTTATCGTCTGTTACGATCTCGGGGTTATTAGGATCACTTCGGGTCTGCTGTTTATATAGGTTTTTCAAGTAATTCACCCAAGTTTCCTTTGATATACGGTTCCTATTAATCAACTCATGTGACTCCCGTCTTTGGTTCCTGATTAGCCGCCATATCTGTTTCTGGAGTCCGTAGAAGTCGCTTTCCATTCTTTTAGAAAAGACTTCCCAATGCCTGCCTTTTATTTATCTGACGAGGTTGTTGGTAATATTCCGTACTCTTTTGTACTCCTGGTAGTCTTCGGAAGTTTGGGTACTTCTGTACTTCAAGTAGGCTTTTTTCTTTCTCTTGCATTGCTGCTTAACTTCATTACAAAACCAAGGTGTTCTGTTTGGTTCATTTTTACCACGCTTTATATCCCTTGTTCCCAGTGCTTCAGTGGCTGCTTCTTTGATATTCTGCTGCAGTTTCTGCCAGCTGCTGTTAACGTCATCCTCGTCATTCAAGGGGTTGTTCTGTGTTTTACACTTCAGTCTTTTCTGATATAAGCTCCTTGTAGACTCATTCCATAGTGATTCAACATTTATCCTTTCCTCCGATCTGATAGGTGTATTATTCGTTTTTGGCTTCAATTTAATTTAAATTTTTCCTAAAAGAGGCTTATGGTCACTACCAATATTCGCCGAATTAAGAGTTCTTATGTCCAGTATTTGGGAAGGATGTAGGTGTCTGTTGGTCACCACATAGTCAATAACAGATTGTTGTCCCCGAGTGTTACTGAATGTACACTCATACTGCGATTTATGGTCAAAGAAGGTGTTATTAATTCTGAGTTCATTCATTGCACATAGGTTTATTAGCAGTTCTCCGTTATCGTTTAGTGCATCTTAATTGAATCGCTGTTTGATTCCAGGTAAGGTTTCAGTACCGACGCGAGCATTCAGATCTCCAAGTAATATCATCGGCTTGTTTTGAGAGATCAATTCGATAGTGCTTTGGAGTTGATCATAAAACTGTTCTCTGTCATGTTTAGGTCTGTTTTCTTCGGGTGCATACGCGGAAATAATGTACACATGTACACATGTTTTGTAAATAAAACACATTATTTATTTGAAGATAATTGAAACTTTTATTTCATTATCATATGCAATGGATACCATAAGTTTTTAAACAAACCATCTTTTAAATTTTCACCACGTAAAAGTTGGCAGGAATGAAGTCGTTGAACCCAATTTGCATGACCCTATCACACAAATCAGGTTGGATGTTAGCAACTACTCGTTCAATATTGATCTATAAATCGTCTAAATTTGCTGGATGATTGCTAATGTAACCCCAAAGAAAGAAGTACAAATGGAGTTGAATCGAAGGAACGAGGCGGATAATTTATCGGTCCTTTGCTTGAAATAATCGAATCACCGAATTTTGTTTTCAATAAAGCCATACACGATGCTTCAAATGAGCTGTTGGCTTGAGTTCTTGGGTTAAAACAATTTTGTATGGATGTAAACCAAGGTCTTTTCGTAAAATTCTCCACAAGAACGTATGGCAGATGTCTAGTTCTTGTGAACGTCGAGAAATCGATACATTTTGGTCTTCACGAACACTTTCACGTACGGCGGCAATACTCTCTTCACTTCTTGCGTTTCTTTGTCTCACTGGCACTGTAACATCATGAAGTGTAAAACTTGTTTCAAACTTCTTCACTAAACTTTCACCTATTCTTTTATCCGGACGATTATAGTCACCAAAAATTGAAGCACGTACAGTTAGAATGACAGATCGCGAGTATTCGTAATAAATTTGGATTATTTTCAAATATTTTTGGAATGTGTTCCTTTCCATGATTAAATGGTAGACAAATACAACTGTCAATGTCACAGATAAACAATGGCTGCCATGCGTGAGTGATGCCAATTTGAAAATGAGGCGTTCTCATTGAAAGATCATTTATAACACAAAAAAAATAGCTGCATTTAGAGAAAATGTTGAATGAAAACATCCAAGATGAATATTTCCTACAAATATTTTCTTTTCACACGTAAAGAAAATCTGTGTACTCAGATTTGACATTATTGGGGCCGCTTTTCTTGAGAACCAGGTATTTCCAGTACTTTCCTTCACTTCCGGGTTTAATCTAACCATAAGCGTTCATGAAATTCAATTAAGAATGTTAAGGCGACTTTCGGAGAATTTTTCGTTCTGCAGTGAAAATTAGAAGATTAATTTTCCCACCTCTTTATGTGATTTATACTTCAACGTTCACGCCTTCATATGGTATGAATAATTTTTCCAATATGGTGAGATAAACAAGATTTAATCGCACTTTTTTCAACATACATATTACCATCAGCGAACTTACACTCTAGAAAATTCTCTAGACGGGATGGTGTGGGAATTTAATATTTGAATATTCTCATACCTTCTGTAGGGAGGTTTGAATTTAGTTTATTAATTCCTGCTAAAAAAACCATTGAGTACCCCAAAGAAAATATTTCGTGAATTCTTCCTGGCACACGTTTCGTGTCGGCGTTATTAGATTTAAATAGATGCACGTTCCGCGATTAGCAAAAGAATTTTATATTTCTCCTCATGAGTAAACAGTTTCTTTCATTTACTCATTTTAACTATTATTATCATTAAATAAAATAGAAAAAGGCTTTTTACTTGATAGAAGACATATAACAAAAATTGAATATCAAAATAGATTTAATATGCCAGTCTTCTACAATTTTAATAAAAAAAAATATTCAAAAAACTTTTAGAATTGAATTAATGTCTACATAAGAACCGCTTATATTTAATAGACGTATATAATCAAAACTCAATATACAATGTCGAGTGAAATAAATAAACCATCAAATAAAGTTTGAATATTGAAACAAATTAATATATGTTTATCTTCTACAGTTTTAATTTAAAAAATTTTTATTCAAAAAAACTTTTAGAATTAAATTAATGTCTAAAACAAGCACCGCTTATATTTAATAGACGTATATAATCTAAACTCAATATACAATGTCAAATGGAATAAATAAACCAAAAGATACACGAAAGTCCCTAAAATTAATAAATAAATATTTAATAATTTTAATATTTATATACGTCTATTAAATATAAGCGGTGCTTGTTTTAGACATTAATTTAATTCTAAAAGTTTTTTTGAATAAAAAATTTTTTAAATTAAAACTGTAGAAGATAAACATATATTAATTTGTTTCAATATTCAAACTTTATTATATTTCTTCTATCAAGTAAAAGGCCTTTCTATTTTATTTTATATATAATATATAATTATATCTTGGCTTCAATAAATTTCATTATACAGTGTCAATAAGTTAGGTAAACCTTAAAAATAACTCACATTGTTCTTTGATTCTGTTAGAGCATAGATAAATCTTGAATTATAAAGATGATCTATGTCTCGAAACATTATTCATTTACACGTGTTGAGTGGTTTGGTACAGGTTAGTTTTTGATTTTGATATTTTGAATATATTTCAGGACTGAAGACGGAATTGGTTTGAACTATATTTGTTTTTTGAAGATATAGTGCATGCTTTGAGAGATTTCTGAATTTACTTATTCGAATATTTAAATATATTAAATATTTCAAATAAATTATATTCTTTGAGAGGTCCTTTAAGTGTGTTCATGTTTTCAAGGTACAAATGGCGTTTTAAGAGCAAGACCAGAAACAAAATTTGTCTCCTTTAAATATTTATTTATTAATTTTAGGGACTTTCGTGTATCTTTTGGTTTATTTATTCCATTTGACATTGTATATTGAGTTTAGATTATATACGTCTATTAAATATAAGCGGTGCTTGTTTTAGACATTAATTTAATTCTAAAAGTTTTTTTGAATAAAAATTTTTTAAATTAAAACTGTAGAAGATAAACATATATTAATTTGTTTCAATATTCAAACTTTATTATATTTCTTCTATCAAGTAAAAGGCCTTTCTATTTTAAACCATCAAATATAAATAGTCATTTAAAATTAATAAATGAATGAATGAAGGAGACAAAATTTTGTTTCTGATCTTACCATTATGAACACCAATTCCTTTTCAAAAACATTAAACACATCTTAAGGACTTCTCAAAAAATATAATTCATTCCAAATATTTAATATATTTAAATATTCAAATAAGTTACTTCAAACATCTCTCAAAACATGCACTATATCTTCAAAAAACAATTAGAATTCCGATAATCTCTTCATCAGCCCCAAATAATATTTAAAATATTAAAACAATCACCTCAAAGTGCTAACCGGATAATTGGTTCAAACAGACTAACTTTAAAAATAAAGATAGTCCATGTTCGTCACAAAATCACAGAAAACTGTACGGTATTATAAGGTTTTCTTTAAACCATTTACATTCCATAATGAGATTTATTCAAGTCTAAATATAATTATATATTATGTATAAAATAAAATAGAAAAAGGCTTTTTACTTGATAGAAGAAATATAACAAAATTTGAATATCAGAACAGATTTAATCTGTCAGTCTTCTACAATTTTAATTCAAAAACTTTCAGAATTAAATTAATGTCTACATAAGCACCGCTCATATTTAATAGATCAAGATAGTCTATGTTCGTCACAAAATCACAGAAATATAGACTATCTTGATTTTTAAAGTAAGTCTGTTTAAAGCAATTATCCGGTTACCACTTTGAGGTGAGATATAGTAATTCTTAGTTGATTTTGATATTTTAAATATTATTTAGGACTGATGAAGAGATTACCGGAATTCTAATTGTTTTTTGAAGATATAGTGCATGTTTTGAAAGATTTTTGAATTAACTTTTTTTAATATTCAAATATATTTAATATTTCAAATAAATTATATTTTTTGAGAAGTCCTTAAGTTGTGTTTTATGGTTTTGAAAAGGAAATGGTGTTCATAATGGTAGGATCAGAAACAAAATTTTGTCTCCTTCAAATATTTATTTATTATTTTTGAATGACTATTTATATTTTTTGGTTTATTTATTCCATTCGACATTGTATATTGAGTTTTGATTATATTCGTCTAATAAATATGAATGGTGCTTATGTAGACATTAATTTAATTCTAAAAGTTTTTTGGAATAAAAAATTTTTGTTATTAAAATTATAGAAGACTGACGGATTAAATCTGTTTTGATATTTAAAGAAAAAGTATTAGTATTGATGATTAAAGAGATAACAACTTAATTTCCGCTAATTTATTCAATTTCACTACAATTGTTTCGCCATGACAACATGACTTCGTCAGGTGAGTATGGTACTCACCACATATTTGAGATTGAATTCTTTAAATATTCAGAATATACAGAAAAGAAGGTAGTGGGAATTTACAGTAATTTATTTGTTTTATTATACAAAGTTTCAGAAAAGGTTAAGTAAGGGGGATTTATTGAGGTCCGTCTGGTCGTTTAGTCTGATTTTTTTTGTATCTGTTAATTTCAAGGGCTTCTAGGTAATGTTTCGTACCACGGTTAGTTTACCGTAGTATTTGCCTATTATTTCAGTATTTCAAAATAATAGACAATTGCAAATTAATTAATCTCGACGATTAATTTCGATGGCTTATAGTGGATTGTATTTTTGTTTATTAGCGGTGATTTTGATTCAAAGAACACTCTATGTGCGGTGGTCTACAGCTTCCTTTATCTAATAATGATAAACCACAACGATGATGAGGAACTGAAGTAAAACACTTATAACAAACAACTAATATATTTTGGTATCACTGTATATAATACCAAGCTAATGTGATGACAATTACACTACAAACAAGTGTAAGGTGGATTTCTACGTTTACAGCAATCGCGTTAAGCTTGTACAATTACAAACGAACAACTTGACTATTCGGAGAATATTGCATAATGTAGCTACGGCTACATGCGACAACTTTGACTATTACTCGAACAATAATGCATGATGTAGCCAGTGATACATGCGAACACTTCGATTATCACGAATAATAATGATTTTACAGTCTTTTCAAAGACTGAACGTTAGAGGTGCTCGATGCACCCCTTCTAACCGAAAGAGGGAAATTAACGTAAATGATTGGAAGGTCCATCTGGAGGTGGAATGATTGAACGAAATAAACCTTCTTATTGGTTACAGAAAAACTATGAAATTAATGCAAGTAAAGAAAGACAGAGTCAGTTTATAATTTTGAATGCTGTGTCATGTGAAATTAACAAGCATAAATATATCCAAATCTCTAATTGACTTTTCATGTTTTCTAATGTCATATATAAGAATTATGAAACCAATAATCTGAAGTGTCGAGTAAAACTAAACAGTTCGAAACAAATCTCAAAACTGCTAGATCGCATATCAACGTAAAAGACCTAAGTATCGAATGACAGAATAATTTCGAACGGCAGGGCCGTCTCTAATGGGACGGAACATATTCTCCCCCTTGAACGATCACGTTCAAAACTGAAGGGGTGACGATTACTCGAAAACAATAGCTAAATAAAATAATTATCAAAAACCAAAAAATTGATACATGAAAAACATAAATGTAGATACACACATGCTACATAAAATTACATAAATGGCAGTGAAATAAAACAATTACAATCAACAAAGTAAATCAATAGCTGAAATACATAAGTGGCAGTGAAACAATGGTTGATTATACATTTTCTGTACCATTGTCACTAAGAATTACTGGTATAGTTACAAAATCGACAAGAATTCGAGGATATGTATACAAGCTACTTTTGTGGAAAAATATGTCAATGTACCACCGATAAGAAATTAACAATAATTATAATGGTGCTCATTTGAATCAAAAAACATAGGTAATTAGAACGCGAATTGAACATTGGGTCTATTTCAATTGCAACACTAACGAAACTAACTAATTAATGTTGGGTTGATGATTGTGAAAAGATGAATAAAATATATAATTCATTGACAAGTTCAAAATTTGGATGAATCATCAAAACAAAATAGGTATAATAGTATTTTACCTTTCGAGAGTATAACGAAAACGGTGAATTTTTGGATAAATTCAGTAATTAATAACTTATCAAAAGTTTTATAATTGTACAGGTATAATTCCACGTTCACTTTTACTTTATGACGATGCCTTGGATATATACCTGCGTATTCAAATAGAAATTGCTTTAAATTCTTGATCGTTTCGGTCTCTACTTGACGGAAATTCATCGTAAATGATTTGAAGTAAAACACTTTATTTCCGCTTATTTTTATTTTTCAACGACAATTGTTTCGTCAATTACATATTGACTTCGTCAGGTGAGTATGGTTACTGTACCATACTCACCTGACGAAGTCAATATGTAATTGACGAGACAATTGTCGTTGAAAAATAAAAATAAGCTGAAATAAAGTGTTTTACTTCAAATCATTTGCAATTGCTTTATGCGAATTACAAAACGATATATTATATATTATATTATATTATAGATCGATCGATATGTTTCTTCCGTTTCATATTAGAAATTTTGAAAGGAAGGAATAACCATGCCTCTCGTGAATCAGTGCCTGCACACCTTTTCGGAGGCCGATTTGCTGTATTTTGCATTAGCCATAGTGGGCTAGGATGCAAAATGTGTGTTTGAAAACACTTGTGGGGCGTTTGACCCCGTATAACAAGATCGCCGTAATTTTTCTCAGACGATATGAGCCTTGTATATACATGATCAACATTTCTACGGATTTGAAAGTGCATTTCTATATCCGTAGGTAAGGTGAAGAGATAATACTCAATCTCATTTTCTTTCGATAACAAATCGTGCTGAAAATTCCATAACAAAAGATTTCGTAATTCTAATGCAACATCTGGTACTTTAAAATACAGTAGGAGTTTCGAAGTACGGTGTTTTGACCAAAGACCCTTATGGGCAAACGTTCCCTTGAAGCTTTTACGACCTGTATGCGTTGAGTCAAGTGAATTGTTGACTGATTTATTATTAGTTTTGTCAGATGCGTTCTCTGCCGATTTGAAATTTGTATTGGAAAAGGAATTTTGAAGGGATTTCATCGCAGGTATATGTGGTGTATTGGACACCGTGAACTCTGTTTTCACTGAATGGGGATATAATTTTATATCCTTCGTTTGAAGAGCAATGTTTGACGAGTTGCTAATTTTGGGTCGATTTTTCGCAGTACAGGGGCGTAAATCCTGCAGAGGCGATACCGGAGTCCTGTTCGACTCGCGATATTTCAACAAATGTCTTGCTTTGCGAAAGGCTATCCAATACCTCTCAGCAAATTCATCATCCAATTTTTGATAACTTCGGTTTCATGGTGTAGTACTTCCAACTCGGACTGAATTTCCATGAAGCTATCGTACACTCGGTCTACTTCACTGAGTAATTGTTCCAAAAATGGAAAATAGATGACATCTGTTTCCAAATAATTTTCGAAAGAGGTGAGCTTCCTTACAGCATGTTTTCGCCTAATTTCTAAAAGTCTGATTTCTGATGTCGACATTTTATTAATGGATTGATAAATCAATGATGAAATAGACACAATCTTAGAAATGTAGGGAAAGATATGAGCATATCATATGATTACAGATTAATTGGTGGTACAATTGACTCTTAATCCTGGAATAATCCTGAATGCATGTGAAACGACACAATTTCAGCGCACTTATTTCTATGAACTCTCACGTTTGCACTAATAGGCACTTGATGTTGAGCTCCAACTGTTGGTTCTGCATTCGCCGCTTTCTCCAGGAACCAGGTACCAATGTCCGTGACAGGTGATGCTCCAATGTTCGAATGTTTCGTATATCCGGCTCGTAAGGATCAAAATGTTTCCTATATTCGGCTCGTAAGGACCAAAATGTCTCGTACCATGGTTAATTTACCGCAGTATTTTGCCTATTATTTCAGTATTTTGAAATAACAGACAATTGCAAATAAATTAATCTCGTTGATTAATTTCGAAAGGTTTATAGTGGACTGTATTTTTGATTAGTTGACGAAGAGTTTTAGTTCAAGGGCACTTGTATGTAGTTATCTCGATGATGAACAAGCTTTGTTTATCTAAAAAGATAAACCAACGAAAATGTTAAGGAATTAAAGTAAAACACTCGTATTACACTATGACAACAGCGAACTATAATTCTTGGTTTACTGTATATAAACCAAGTTAAAGGAATGATTATTACACTAACAACATATCAATTTGCCAATACTTTGAAAATCGATTGGATTACTATGTATCAATAATAACCGCGATAGCTTGGACCGAAATGTCACAAGCTACGTACAAATTTGACTATCCGAATGATAGTTCTTAATGTTGCTACTGCTACATGCGATCCCTTTGATTATAACGAATAATAATGATTTTACAGTCTTTTCAAAGACTGAACGTTAGAGGTGCTCGATGCACCCCTTCTAACCGAAAGAGGGAAATTAACGTAAATGATTGGAAGGTCCATCTGGAGGTGGACTGATTGAACGAAATAAACCTACTTATTGGTTACAGAAAAATTATGAAATTAATGTAAGTAAAGAAGGACAGAGTCAGTTTATAATTTCGAATGCTGTGTCATGTGAAATTAACAAGTATAAATATATCCAAATCTCTAATTGTTTTCCATGTTTTCTAAAGTACAGCAGTTTAACCTATAGACTCCAGACTTTTTGTTTTTTATGGATCAAATCTTTATAATGTTTTATTAAATTTCCTTACGTGTTTCTTGTTTTAAATGAAAGGAAGCAGTTACTCTTTTTCTTTAAATATCTTGCTATTTTTTCGGACTTTTTGTTTATGTACCTTAAAGAAATATATTTTGTATCAATAGTTATTGTTGGATATACAAGCGATATTGACTGTTCAAATTGCATTCGTTTCAATAATTTATTTATAATAAACGGATTGAAACCGTTGTTGAATGCAATCTGTGTTATTATACTCAGTTCTATATCAAAATTCTCTTGTGTCATACGTACTACTCTGTCAAGAAAGTACCGGGAATTTTCAATTAAAACAACATTTTTACGTTTAATCGTCAAAATTTATTGGGTCGCCTTCAAAATAGGCTCCATTTGCTCCAATACATCTATGCCAACGGCACTTCCAATTATCAAAACATTTTTTATAGGCGCTTCCCGGGATGGACTTTAGCTCTCGCGCCGAATTTTGTTTTATGGCTTCAATCGACTCAAAACGGGTGCCACGAAGGGGCAAGTTTAGTTTTGGGAAGAGGAAAAAGTCGCAGGGAGCCAAATCCGGCGAATACGGTGGTTGCTGAAGCACGTTTGTTGAGTTTTTGGCGAGAAAGTCAGTCACAATCGTAGCTCGGTGAGAAGGCGCGTTATCGTCATGCAAAATCCATGAGTTGTTCGCCCACAAATTTGGCCGCTTCTTACGGATACGCTCACGCAAACGTTTCATAACGCCTAGGTAATACTCCTTGTTTACCTTCTGACCCTCTGGAACGAATTCGTAGTGCACCACGCCACGGATATCGAAGAAAACAATGAGCATCACCTTCATTTTCGAGCGGCTTTGGCGTGGTTTTTTCGGTTTCGGCTCATTTTTTGCCACCCATTCCGATGATTGCTGGCTTGTTTGCATATCGTACTCGTAGACCCAGGTCTCATCACCAGTTATAATGCGTTCCATGAATGTAGAATCGGAATTACAGCGATCCAGCATGTCTGAAGCAACCTGTTCGCGATGACGTTTTTGAAGAAAATTCAGGTCTTTCGGTACGAGTCGTACGGCCACCTTTCTCATGCCCAAAATATCAATCAAAATCATACGTGCGCACTCGTGGGATATCTTAAGATCATGTGCTATCTCTCTCAAGCTGGTACGACGGTTTTCCAGCACCCTTTCCTTAATTTTATCGACGTTAACGAGGCAAGTCTTCGACCACTTCACGACCGTCCTTGAAGGCTCTGTACCACTGATATGCACGAGTTTTCGATAGAGCATTATCACCAAGGGCCTTTTGCAACATTTTCAATGCATCGGCACACGAAAATTCATTTGCAACACAAAACTTTAAACAAATTCTTGGCTCAACGTAATCACCCATAGTAAAAATCGGCACGCACTCTGACATCGACTGACTTAATCAGCTGTTGCAAACACACTTGTTGACAGATCCCGCTCAAGCTTGGCGTGGTAATTAAGGAGAGTGGTACCAACCTAGGAAAAAAAATTTTTACCTGCCTCATTGCCCCGCCAGATTTAAATCGTTAATTCCCGGTACTTTCTTGACAGAATGTATGTTGATTAATCTAAATATCATGCTATAATAAGTTGCTAGTTTTTGAGAATGTGGATGATTAGAATTTGAGTGGATCGTATTATCTATATGAGTGAGTTTCCGGAAAATTGAAAAGTCATGTTTGTTGTTAATTAATATATATCAATAAAACTACCACATTCTTGAACCCTAATAAATATAAAATAATTAAAAACAATCCTACTACTGAATACCAAAATCAGATCAAATCAGTCATTAAAAACTCAACAGCGCTTTTCAATAATACTCCAATTTATAAACTATCTTTAATGATCTCACAACCATCAATTATGTATTCCCCTCATAAAATTACATAAAGAAAACAAACCTATTAAACCAGTAGTTTCATTCATCACAGCACCTTCATATAAATTGTCGAAAGAATTAGTCAAAATTATTCAGCAAGAAACAAACTTTCAACCAAAATTTGCAATTAAAAATTCATACAACCTGATAGAGAAAATGAAAAATATATATTCCGAATAATGCTAAACTCATTTCTTTCGACGTGCTAAATTTGTTCCCTAGCATACCAGTTAAAGAATCAAAAAATCTGATAGAAATGCTATTATTGAAAAATCGAACTAATCCGGTAATAAAACAAGAGATTATCAAAATCTTAAAGGTTTGTTTGGACCAAAACTATTTTTTGTTTAATGCAATATTTTACGAATGATGGTCTCACTATGGGAAACCCGCTTAGTCCAATATTACCCGAAATATTTATGGACTTCCTGGAAACCAAAATCTACGAGAGCCCTTTCTTTAAATATTTCATTTATTGGTATTGTTACGTGGATGATATTTTATCTTTGTTCACCGGTACCAGCTTGTGATGTTTTTCGAATTTTTAAATACATTATCTCACACAATAAAATTCACTAATGAAATAGAACAAAATAACAGCATCAATTTTCTTGATTCAAAAATTTCAGAAATTAACAATAAACATGAATTCTCAATTTTCCGGAAACCCACTCATACAGATAATATGGATCCACTCAAATTCTAATCATCCACATTCTCAAAAACTAGCAGCTTATATAAGCATGATATTTAGATTAATCAACATACCTATGACAAAAAAGAATTTTGATAGACAACTGAATATAATACAATAGCATTTAACAATGGTTTTAATCCGTTGATTATAAATAAATTATTGAAAGGAATGTAATTCAAACAGTCAATATCGTTTGTATATCCAACAAAAGCCATTGATACAAAACATATTTCTTGAACGTACATAAAAAAATAGCAAGATATTTAAAGAAAAAGAGTAACTGCAACATTTCACTTTAAACAAGAAATACTTTAGGAAATTTAATAAAAAATAATAAAGATTTGATCCATAAAAACAAAAAGTCTGGAGTCTACGGTCCTTGCCAATGTGTATACGTTGGTCAGACAGGTAGATCTTTTGGCACTAGGATACGTGAACACCAGAAAGCATATCTTGGTAAAAACGAGAATTCAACACATGCTGACCATTTTTGAGAGACAGGACATGATTTTGGAAATAACTACAAAATCTTACACCTAGAAAATAAGAACCTCAGGTTGAACTACCTAGAAGAAAATTAACAGATACAATGAAAATCAAATTCTCCTAAACGACCAAACGGACCTCAATAAATCCCCCTTACTTACCCTGAAACTTTGTATAATATTAAAAAAAAATTACCACTACCTTCTTTTCTGTATAGTTTGAATATTTGAAGCACTTAATCTCAAATATGTAGCTAGTACCATACTCACCTGACGAAGTCACGTTGCCATGACGAAACAATTGTTGTGAAATTCAAAAATTAGCGGAAATTAAGTTGTTTTACTTTTAATCATCAAGATGTGTTTCCGACAAGTAGATACCGATACAATCAAATTATTATTATTAGTTATTTTTCACATGGCCACATGTGGCATCGCCTGTTCTCAACTTAGCCTCAACTTTTATAAAAAAATAAAGTAAAATATATTTCATATACTTCTGTTATTCTGATCACGTTGTAATATGGAGTAGGATCGCATACATAAGATTTCACTTCGTCATTCCTGGATGATAAACATCACGTTTGCATTCCTCCGAAAAAAAACGCCCTGCTATAGATATGTAAGCACAACAACGAAATGAATTTATAGAAGATCCCCCATCAAGCTTTAGGACCCTAGTCACGATCAGGAAGATATCTCTACGTCCCATCCACTGCTTCTTCCTAGATATTAATGCACGCGACCTATACTCAATTATCTTTAGTTTAATAATGCTTGTCGTCTTTGATAACCCATTAGGAGTGCTGAATAACCCTTTCGTTTCCAATCGCTCAGGAACAATTTAATTTGAGTTCGCTGCCTCATGTATGGTTCCTTCCGAAAGGGGAAAGATGAATCTATACAGTGGCGCACTATTCGAGGATACCACAGTACACGATTCTTATATGATATCGAAATCATTTATATTTTTAATCAGAGTTGGTTAAGGTTTTTCAAAATCAAACTCTTTTGGTGTGAGCTCAAGGGGCTCCCCATAATTGAGCCTTCTGTACTACTGTGAAATTCTCCATTAAAACTGTAATAATTTTAAATATATAGGATGTTCTTTTAGAGTAATAGATCTTTCGATAGGGATAACTGTGATTTGACAGAAGGTAGAAGCCATGTTGTTTTGACATTTCATTTCAGTAAACATTGACAAATTATCATTGAAAGACTCACGCCGCAACAACGTTCACAAATTTTTGAAATTTATTTTCAAAATTGTGTTCTATTCGCCAAACTTATAGAGCACTTCGCGAAATGTATGGTTTACATAATCGTCCATCAGAGCAGCTTATTCGTCGAATTATCGATAGATTTCGGACAACATTTTATCTGCTCGATGCAACAATAACAACAATACAAAGAACTGATCCAGATTTGTCTATTCATCGACGTTCACAACAAATTGGACTCTGTGCATCCACCACATGGAAAATTTTGCGTAAAGATCTTGGCCTACACCCACACATGATCCAACTGGTTCAATAACTAAAGCCACTTAACCATAATAAGCGTCGTTTGTTTGCTAATGGGCCCTAGAGCAGCTTGAAGTTGATCCACTTTTTTATCGTAAAATTGTGTTTAGTGATGAGGCTCATTTCTGGTTGAACGGCTATGTAAACAAGCAAAATTGCCGCATATGGAGTGAAAACAATCCTCAAAAAGTTCGGTAGGTGAAAAATACACTATGGTGTGTTTTACACTGTGGAGGCACCATCGGTCCATATTTCTATGAAAACGATGCTGGAGCTAATGTTACAGTGAATGGTGCTCGTTACAGATCGATTTAATTTGAAAATACTATATCGACGTCTTATGATCCCTAGTTACGTCACTGGATTCGAAAGAGTGTGATGATAGCATTTGAAGTGCTGGACATAATTGAATGGATCGTTTCCAGAGGCTAGTGAAGATTGATAGTAATCGAAACGTCGGCACGATTATCTCGTAATTCGTTCCAAGAAAATATTGTGCGGGGTTAATCGAATGATTCGCAAAACATTGCTGTTGATAGCAATTCTATATCTACCTTAAAAATTTTTAGAGTGATAGAAATTTGAATTGAAATAAAACACATTTAAATTAAGATTGAAACCAAATGTTTTTTTCATTTGAAATTTTAAGGATAATTTTCGGCATATGTCCACCACGACTAGCTCGGAGGAACAGCATTCGATTGGACCAATTTTGGACCGCTTTTTCGAGTAATTCAAGCCTTATTTCATCAATAACACGAGTTATGTTGGCTTCCAAAGCGTCTATTGTTTCTGGTTTATCAGCATAAACCAATGACTTGTCATAACTCTAAAGGAAATAATCCAGTGGAGTTATGTCGCATGATCTTGAAGGCCAATTAATTAGACCATTTCTCGAAATAATGTTATCGCCAAATCTCTCTTTCAATAAACCAATTGTTACGGTAGCAGCATAAGGTGTAGCAACATCCTGTTGGAACCAAACCACCTCTGGATCGACAACATTCAAATTTAGAAGCAAATAATTATTTAAAAAAATGTATATGAGACAGTAATTTATTTCCACAAAAATGTTTGTACTACTACAACAATTGTTCCACCAAGATGTGGCTTCTTCAGGTGTTACATTGTACTGTCTGATGGTATTCAGTGTAACCGAGTTTGAATACATTTTTAGGTACGTGACCAAATAATGGAAGCAAAAGTCATAAAAACTCTGGGTGTTTATTGGAGTTTGCCGCTAAAAATGCCATTAAGGAAAAATATTCAGTAATGGAGAATGATCAACATCTGTTTGTTCGTTCAAAAGGATTTTACGGGCATTATACCTGTTGATTTCAAGAAATTATAAAAGTGTTAATCTAGAACTTTTGCTTTCAACGTGGATAATTTCATAATTATTGTTGAAATTATGCCTGAATTCCTTAAGATGATTAGCATATGTCGAATGGTGTTCTTGGACACGTTTCTTGAATGATCTACCAGTCTGGCCAATGTATACTAAAGGGCAATCTTTGCAAGTCAACTTGTAGACTCTGGATTTATTTTCTTTATTTGTACGATCTTTATTGTTTTTTATGTAGGTACTAAGGTTATTGATTGTCTTAAAAGCCGCGTTATAATTGAAACAACTTTTGGAATATTTAGCAATATTTTCAGATAATCCATTGACATAAGATAACGATAAATATTTCTGTGTATTGTCCTCTTTTATGATTGGGTACACGAGATTTAATGCTATTTTCTTTTGTTTATTGGATACCATTTTGTCTATAAGAAAGGGATTGTAACCATTGTTCGACGCTATTTGTTTAATAATATTTAATTCTTTCATAAAGTTTTCTGAATCTAAAGGGACATCCAATAATCTATGAATAAAACTATTATATGCTGACATCTTTTGGTTGGTGGGGTGGTTTGAAGTTTTATGTATTGTGATGTCTGTATGTGTTGGTTTGTGAAAAATACTAAAATCATGTAAATTATTTAATCTTGTGAGAGTGACCTCACTTCATGGATTATCTGAAAATATTGCTAAATATTTCCAAAGTTGTTTCAATTATAACGCGGCTTTTAAGACAATTAATAACCTTAGTACCTACATAAAGAACAAAAAAGATCGTACAAATAAAGAAAATAAATCCGGAGTCTACAAGTTGACCTGCAAAGATTGCCCTTTAGTATACATTGGCCAGACTGGTAGATCATTCAAGAAACGTGTCCAAGAACACCAAAGGGGTTAGATATCCAATTCTGTACATTGGACATATGCTAATCATCTTAAAGAATTCAGGCATAATTTCAACCATAATTATGAAATTATCCACGTTGAAAGCAAAAGTTCTAGATGAACACTTTTAGAGTTTCTTGAAATCAACAGGTATAATGCCCGTAAAATCCTTTTGAACGAACAAACAGATGTTGATTATTCTCCATTACTGAATATTTTTCCTTAATGGCATTTTTAGCGGCAAACTCCAATGAACACCTAGAGTTTTTATGACTTGTGCTTCCATTATTTGGTCACGTACCTAAAAATATATTTAAACTCGGTTACACTGAATACCATCAGACAGTACAATGTAATACATCGTGGTGAAACAATTGTTGTAGTAGAACAAACATTTTTGTGGAAATAAATTACTGTCTCGTATACATTTTTTTAATCAAAATGAGTTTCCACCAAGTAACGACCGAATCTATCAAATATCAAATAATTATTGATCGTCGATCTGTAACGAGCATCATTCACTTTAACATTAGCTCTAGCATCGTTTTTAAAGAAATATGGACCGATGATGCCTCCAGCAAGTAGAGCAGACCATACAGTGCATTTTTCAGGATGCGATGGAACCCCCAGAACTTCTTGATGATTGTTTTCACTCTATGGAGTCAAAATAATCCATGTAAACAAGCAAAATAGCCGTATATGCACGGCTATTTTGCTTGTTTACATAGCCGTTCAACCAGAAATGAGTTTCATCACTAAACGCAATTTTACGATAAAAAAGTGGATCAACTTTAAGCTGTTCAGCAACAAACAAATATTATGGTCAAGTGGCTTTAGTTCTTGAACCAGTTGGATCTTGTGTGGGTGTATACCAAGATCTTCACGCAAAATTCACCATGTGGTGGATGTATAGAGTCCAACTTGTATAGAATAGACAAACCTGGACGAATAGACAAACCTGGATCACCATTAACACTATGATTTACAGCAGCGATATTTTCTATAATAAAATAAAGAACGGTACATCCGTTCTTTATTTTGTTATTGTTGTTGCATCGAGTATAGAAAATGTTGTCCAAAATCCGAAATCTATCGATAGTTCGACGAATAAGCTTCTCTGATGGACGATTATGTAAACCATAAATTTCACGATGTGCTCAATGAGTTTAGCGAATAGAACACTGATTTTGAAAATAAATTTCAACAATTGGTAAACGTTGTTGCGGCCTGAGTTTTTCCATGATAATTTGGCAATGCTTACTGAACAGAAATGTCAAAACAACATGCTTTCTACCTTCTGTCTATCACCAGAAACATACACGACATATCTAAGTAATGTAATTCCGTTTTTTCATGTTACAAACGAGATTAGAATCGTTATACAGATGTATGTTACACTGTCTCGATCTGTAGAACTTTCTATTACCATAGCTGCCACTCTTTATTAATGATAAATTTCTGAGAGTTTGAATAGGAGATTCACCACTTTTGGAAATAAGTTTTTAATATTCTTGATTGTTTCGGTCTCTACTTGACCATACTCACCTGACGAAGTCAATATGTAATTGACGAAACAATTGTCGTTGAAAAATAAAAATAAGCGGAAATAAAGTGTTTTACTTCAAATCATTTAAGTTTTTAATACTTACTAATTTTGGACAAGCGTAAATCGTCCCATTTCGTTAATGTCAAATATTAAACAAACTAAATGATTTGAAGTAAAACACTTTATTTCCGCTTATTTTATTTTTCATTGACAATTGTTTCGTCAATTACATATTGACTTCGTCAGGTAAGTATGGTAACAATTGTCGTTGAAAAATAAAATAAGCGGAAATAAAGTGTTTTACTTCAAATCATTTACGATGAATTTCCGTCAAGTAGAGACCGAAACAATCAAGAATTAAACAAACTTCTTACCAAAACACGAGTGACAGAAGTCCGCAATAACCACTATTTCGAAATGCAAACACTAGATGCCCCAACCTTTACGTAAAATCAGAAAATAGAAATGCACATTTTCAGTTTCTCTAGATTTCACACTTTGTCACAGACATTCGAAAGTGATGGCTGAAATATTGATTTTCATGTCTTATCCATACAAATTTAATTTTGAATTAAATCTGGTCTTCCATCATTCTTTCTGCTAAGGATTACATGCCCCCATTTTAAGAGCATGAATTTATGTATGAGATCACTTTGTGATTGTTTCTGAAGTTAGTTACAAAAGTGCAGAAAATGGGATGTGGAAATATTCCGAAATTCTTAATGCAAGATTTCCTGCATTCATTATGGAGTCTTTTGTTTTATATCTTCTTTGTTCCTCAAGATTATGCATATATATTGAGCAGAAAAATCTCAACAGTGTATCCGAGTGTAGATGAAATATAAAGGGAATATCATTTCTTTCCACAATGGAAAATTAATTGAACACAAAACTTAATCTTCTATTCTTATCTAAAAAAAAGTGTTTATGACAGTCAATTTATAGTAGCAAATGTTGGATGCGGTAGTCGTTACTTCGTGATAGTTTATTTCAAAATGGAAAGAAATAAGAACTTACTTCGTGTTATAAAACTTTTTATTACTGAATATACAGTGACTCGTGGTTGGTATTGTTTACTATATTTTCAAACAAATTGAGTCTCAACGGTTAGATATATTCGTTGACAGCTTTAGGTTGTGCAAAACTTCGAGAAATGAGGTATATTAATTTTATAGTTCTATTTCTGAAACTTGCGTGCGTTTAAATATCGGGTATTTTTTTTAGAGTGAGAACTTTCGATAGGGATTTGACAGGAGGTAGAAGCCATGTTATTTTGACATTTCTGTTCAGTAAGCATTGACAAATTATTATGTAAAGACTCACGCCGCAACAACGTTTACAAATTGTTAAAATTTATTTTCCAAATCAGTGTTCTAATCGCCAAACTTATATAGCACTTCGTGAAATTTATGGTTTACACAATCGTCCATCAGAGCAGCTTATTCGTCGAACTATCGACAGATTTCTTACATTTTCTCTACTCGATGCAACAACAACAATACAAAAAAGAACTGTACAAATTTTGCGCAAAAAATTTGCGAGAATGAAAAATTTTGCTCCATATTTTTGGAGAGTTTCGGAAAGAACTTTTGAAGGAGAGGTTGTTTCAAAGAATTTCTTAAGTTATTATAATGTTGGGCATGTATCCACTAAATGTTTGAGCAAGTTCGATCAATATTCTATTTTTTCTTTGGATTCTTTGATCTTCTTTTAATTCTATATGACTAGTTTTAATTCTTTATTCCTACTCAAGAAAGAACATTGTTTTTAAGGCATTTATTCAATTTAATTCCAAAAAGTTTTTGAGAAATTTTATGAGATTAAAACTTGTAGCGAGGTATAACAGAATTACTTTGTTTGATATTTAAAATATTCAAAAAACTTCTGTCAGGTGAAAAAAATCTTCCTTTTCATTATTTTATTCGCCTATTTTTTGAATACTTTCTTTGAAATGTTTCTTATAAGTTATACTTAACGTAAATTAAATGTCCATTTCAGAATTATAAATTATTTTTTCTGAACCATTTGTATGACATATGTGGAACAAATTTTTATTGATATTTGAATTCAGTCAAATGTCAAATTAAGAAGATGGTGCTACGTGCCACATTAGCAACAAAACGATCTCAATTTTGCAAGAATAGTTTCCTGGCCGAGTTATTTCTCTAAGAGGTGATCACAATTGGAAATCAAGATCTTGTTATTTAACATCTTCAGAATTTTTTCTTTTGGGTCATGTGAAATATAAGGTCTATGGCAATGCTTCACAATCGATTCAAGACCTTTAAGATAGAATTCGTGAAGTTATCGAGGACATATGTGCAACTGTGCGAATTGGTCATGGAAAATTTCGTAAAAAGGATATGGTGCTGCAACTGTGGCAGCCATTTGCCTGACATCATTTTCCATTGCTAATTGCATACTTTTCTCTTTACGATGAAAGAAACATCCATTGATTTGTCTTAAAATATACTCGTTTTTTTTTCAATATTAAAATTAATCCTATTATTGCGAAAACCTTTATTTCTTTCCTTTATCTATCTATGTTTCAAGATGTAAACAGATTCAATTGAGAAATTTTTTTTAAGTTAAATTTTTTTTCAGATGGTCTAAACAGCTCATCATGCGTTCCCCTAGTAACGCCAAATTCCCTGATTTTATCTGCTAAGGGCAGAGTGGAACTACAACAAAATACTTCACATGGATTCGTTCCGCCACCGCATCTTTCAGGGTATCTTGCCCCCGAATATAGACCTAACAAGCATTGGACAGATACCGAAACTGAAAAGGTGAGGCCAAACGATATCGAATTCCTAAATGTAATCTGAATTGGAGTAAGGTCAATTATATCTCAAAAGCACCTGGCAGCGAGTCCGTTTTTATTCTACATTATATTTGAAAAACTACTCGAAATAGCGTCCCACTATTAAAATTGAACTCTACAAAATTCTTTCGTAAGAAAATTAATATTATGCAGCATTATCAGTTGACAGGAATAAACTTTGACATCCATTAAATGTACATATTTATGGAAACTGTAGAGAAGAGGTCATATTCATATTATTGAAATTTTCTTACCCCTCTTTGTCCAAAGGAGAGAATACCTAAGGTACCTAAGTCATCTCTGGCCAAATTTCATACGGTTTTCTACAGACAATTTTATAAAGAGGAGGTTCTATTCACATTATTGAATTTTTCTTACCACTTTTCGTCGAAAGGAAAGAATGAAGTACATGGTCCACAAGTTCTTTGCGGCCTAATTTCACAATGTGATTCTACAGGCAATTTCATAGAGAGGAGATTGTATTCATATTATCGAATTTTTCTTACTCTGTGTCGAAAATAAAGAATATAGTACAGGGTGCTCGAGTTATCTCCGGCCAGATTTCACAAGGTGATTTCACAGGCTATTTTATAGAGAGGAGGTTAGATTAATATTATTGAATTTTTCTTACCACTTTGCGTGGAAAGGAAAGAGTAAAGTACATGGGCCACAAGTTCTCTGTGGCCAAATTTTGCAATGTAATTCCACAAGCAATTTCATAGAGAGGAGGTTCTATTCATATTACTGAATTTTTCTTACCACTTTTTTTCGAAAGGACAGAATATAGTACAAGGTGCGCAAGTTCTCTCCGGCCAGATTTCACAAGGGTAATCTTCCGGTAATTTTATAGAGAGGAGGTTATATTCTTATAACTCAATTTTTCTTACAACTTTTTGTCGAAAGGAGAGAATATAGTACATGGTAGTTCTCTGCAGCCAAATTTCCCAAGGGTAATCTTCCGGTAATTTTATAGAAAGGAGGTTATATTTCTATAACTGATTTTTTCTTATCACTTTTCGTCGGAAGGAAAGAATGTAGTACATGGTGCACAAGTTCTCTGCGGCCAAATTTCACGAGGTGACTCTACAGGCAATTTTACAGAGAGGAGTTTCTATTCATATTATGGAATTTTTCTTACCCCTTTTTGCCGAAAGGAGAGAATATAGTACATGGTGCCCAAGTTCTCTTCGGCCAAATTTCACAAGGTTAATCTTCCGGTAATTTTATTGAAGGGAGGTTATATTCCTTTAACTGAATTTTTCTTACCACTTTTCGTCGAAAGGAAAGAATATAGTACATGGTGCATAAGTTCCCTGCGGCCAAATTTCACTAAGTGATTCTACAGGCAATTTTATGGAGAAGAGGTTCTATTCATATTATTGAATTTTTCTTACCACTTTTTGACCAGATTTCACAAGGGTACTCTTCCGGTCATTTTATAGAGAGAAGGTTATATTCCTATAACTGAATTTTTCCTACCACTTTTCCTCGAAAGGAAAGAATATAGTTAATGGTGCACAAGTTCTCTGCGGCCAAATTTCACAAGTTGATTCTACAGGCAATTTTATATAGAGACGGTTCTTTTGATATTATTGAATTTTTCTTACAACTTTTTGTCGAAAGGAGAGAATATAGTACATGGTAGTTCTCTGCAGCCAAATTTCACAAGGGTAGTCTTTCGGTAATTTTATAGAGAGGAGGTTATATTCATATTATTGAATTTTTCTTACTCCTCTGTGTCGAAAATAAAGAATATCGTACAGGGTGCTCAAGTTATTTCCGGCCAAATTTCACAAGGTGATTTCACAGGCTATTTTATAGAGAGGAGGTTATATTAATATTATTGAATTTTTCTTACCACTTTTCGTCGAAAGGAAAGAATAAAGTAAATGGGCCACAAGTTATCTGCGGCCAAATTTCACAATGTGATTCTGCAAGCAATTTCATAGAGGGGAGGTTCTATTCATATTATTGATTTTTTCCTACCACTTCTCGTCGGAAGGAAAGAATGTAGTACATGGTGCCCAAGTTTTCTTCAGCCAAATTTCACAAGGTGATTCTACGGGCCATTTTATAAAAAGGAGGTTATATGCATACTTTTGAATTTTCTAACTATCCTTTTTTGAGAGGAAAGAATATAGTACAGGGTGTCCAGGATATCTCCAACCAAATTTCACAGGGTGATTCTACAGGCAATTTTATAGAGAGGAGGTTCTATTCATATTATTGAATGTTTCTTACGACTTTTTGTCGAAAGGAGAGAATGTAGTACATGATGCCCAAGTTTTCTTCGGCCAAATGTCACAAGGTGATTCTACAGGCCATTTTATAAAAAGGAGGTTATATGAATACTTTTGAATTTTCTTACTATCCTTTTTTGAGAGGAAAGAATATAGTACAGGATGTCCAGGCTATCTCCGGCCAAATTTACCAAGGTGATTCTACAGGAAATTTTATAGAGAGGGGGCTATATTCATATCATTGAATTTTTCTTACCAATTTTTGTCGAAGAGAAAGAATATATTATAGGGCGCCAAGTTATCTCCGTTCAAATTTCACAAGATTCTAGAGGCGATTTTATAGAGAGGAGATTATTTTCAGATTGTTGAATTTTTTTTACCAATTTTTTCGAAAGGAAAGAATATAGTACAGGGTGCCCAAGTTATCTTCGGCCTAATTTCTCAAGGTGATTCTACAGGTAAATTTTTAGAGACGCGGTAATATTCATATTATTGAATTCTCCTTACCACATTTGTCGAAATGAAAAGACCTATAGTACAGGGTACCCAAGTTATCTCTGGCCAAATTTCACAAGGATTCCACAGGCTATTCGCAACACAAAAGTTCCTAAAGAGTGTAGTCCAATTATCTTTCGTTATTAAGTTATTCGAGATTCTACTATTTTGTAAAGTTTCACCATATTTTCGCTAAAACCATAGCATAATTTAAAAATCTTAATCAACATTCAGTGTACACCATTGGAAAGACCGGAATATTCTCCTTAGACTAGGGTGCTTTCATGGAGATTTTTATAAAATACTTACTTATTATAGTGGTTAAGGAAAAAATTATTATAAAATTTGTTTTAGCCATAAAATGTGACATAAGTTTACTCAAAATTCCGCCCCGTCTCCCATAAAACCCAATGTATGTGCAGAAACTGTCCTATTTATAAAGCTTTTCAACGACGTATGAAACGAGGGATGTTCAGTGTATTCTGAATTCTGAATATAATTAGTTATTCACATTATAAGCAAATCACACCGATACCGAGAATACATTGAACACCCCTCGTATATACTTAATGAAACATTTATGGCTAAAATGATTATAATATCGCAAATATTACTGGATGCTCTCGTTTCAATGTCTCTTGGTTTATTCAACAAACGTATTAACGTAAATGATTCGCCAGGCAGCTGCACTGACAAGGGAAATGATGAAAAAGTCTATATATCAAATACTATTTTTCACAGATGTGGATTTATGGGCTAGGAGAGACAATGAAAAGAGCAAGTTTGACCAGCCATGCTGCCACGTCACGCCTGAGCATCGAACTATGCAGGGTTTTAACGGATATGACTCGTTTTCCAGCTTCCTCCAGGGCATCCCTTATGAACTTGTTAGATGTGAGTTAATATTGATAATCCTTTTTTATTCTCTCCTCTAGTGATAATATATTTTCCTCTGAAAGGAGGGATTTTTATACTTGATAGAAGGTTTTTTCAATATCATAACAATCAAACAGAGTAATTCTGTTATATCGGGTGTTTTTTTAGATTGAGAGAACTTTCGATAAGGATAACTGTGATTTGACAGAAGGTAGAAGCCATGTTATTTTGATATTTCTGTTCAGTGAGCATTGACAAATTATCATGGAAAGATTCACGCCGCAACAATATTTACAAATTGTTGAAATTTATTTTTAAAATCAGTGTTCTACTCGCTAAACTTATATAGCACTTCATGAAATTTATGGTTTACATAATCGTCCATCAGAGCAGGTTATTCGTCGAACTATCGATAGATTTCGGACAACATCTTCTCTACTCGATGTAACAACAACAAGACAGAGAAATGTACGTACAGAAGAAAATATCGTTGAAAAACAAATTGTACTCTAAAAATGCCCAACATACACTTGAGAAATTCCTCGAAGCAACCTCTTTAAAAACTAGTTCTAAAAAACTCTTGAAAAATATATGGCACATTCTCAAAGACGCTTTTGAGAAATTCACTGATAATCATCAGTCCCCTTTCATCCTAGCAGCATAAGAACAATCAATAAAAAATAACTGACATACTTACACAACCAAATGTTATTTCGAACAACGACATAACAAAAATGGTCTCTTAGTAGTTCTGAATATAACTAAATTCTGAAAAATACGTTATTCCACCTCTGTGTATATTCTGTGGACGAACTTAGAATACGAATGGTACTTTGGGCTGACCACTAAGAGACCATTAGTATTCTGTCGTATCGGGTGTTTTTTTTTTTGAGTGATAGAACTTTAAGTTGAGTTAAAAGACATATAATTTGAGATTAAAGCCATTTTTTTTTATTTGAAAGATAATTTTATGACATTTATGTTTTAAAAATAATTTTCGGCATATGTCCACCACGACTAGCTCTGAGGAACCGCATTCGACCAGACCAATTTTTACTTCATCATTGACACGAGTTGGGTTGGCTTCCGAAGCGTCTATTGTTTCTGGTTTATCAGCATAAACCAATGACTTGACATAACTCCAAATAAAATAATTCAGTGGAGTTATGTGGCAATGATCTTGGAGGCTAATCGATTGGACCATTTCTCGAAATAATGTTATCGCCAAACCTTCCTTTCAATAAATCAATAGTTACGTAGCAGCATGAGGTGTAGCACCATCTTTGTTGGAACCAAAATACTTCTGGGTTGATACCATTCAAATCTTGAAACAAATAATCATTGATCATCGATCTGTAACGAGCACCATTCACTGTAATATTAGCTCCAGCATAGTTTATAAAGAAATATGGACCGATGATGCCTCCAGCGTGTAAAGCACACCATACAGTGCATTTTCAGGATGCAATGGAACCTGCACAATTTCACTGCTTGACAGAATCTGACTTGAAGATGAATAAAATTTTCTGCCTCCGTTACGTTACAAACAATCGGAAATACTGCTCTGTTCGAAAATTATTTCACAAGAGTGAGTCAAGTATGCCCTTCTGAATGAACTGAATGAACCCATTTCAACATAAATCTATATATTATGCTTTGCGAGGCGAATATAGGTACGTTGCAGATTTCTTAATGTTGTATATTACAGAGAAGTTTCGAGAAATCGACTTGACCAAATCGGGCTACTTTTTGCTCGAAATGTTTATAAGGATGTTTGTTGAAATGACCCGACATATGGAAATATGTATTGAAATAGCTTATACTCTTAATTAGATATATAGATATATACGGTAAAGATCTGCCTAACAGGTATATTCAAAAAAAAATTTTTTTTCACGAAATCGTAATCACGGAATGACTGTGTCTGACTTGAGCATGAGGTGAGATATCTTAATTCGAAACATGGAATAAAATCGAATATATTTGAGCTAATTATCAGTTTCACTGCTTGACAGAATCTGACTTGAAGATGAATAAAATTTTCTGCCTTCGTTACGTTACAAACAATCGGAAATACTGCTCTGTTCGAAAATTATTTCACAAGAGTGAGTCAAGTATGCTCTTCTGCATGAACTGAATGAACCCATTTCAACATAAATCTATATATTATGCTTTGCGAGGCGAATATAGGTACGTTGCAGATTTCTTAGCTTCATCACTAAAAACAATTTTTCGATAAAGAAGTGAATCAACTTCAAACTGTTTTAGGGCCCATTCAGCAAACAAACGACATTTATTATGGTCAAGTGGCTTTAGTTCTTGAACCAGTTGGATCTTGTATGGGTGTAGACCAAAATCTTTACGCAAAATCTTTCATGTGGTGGAAGCACAGAGTCCAACTTGTTGTGAACGTCGACGAATAGACAAAACTGGATCATTATTAACACTATGACTCACAGCAGCGATATTTTCTTCTGTACGTACAGTTCTTTCTCTTGTTGTTGTTGCATTGAGTAGAGAAAATGTTGTCCGAAATCTATCGATAGTCCGACGAATAAGCTGCTCTGATGGACGATTATGTAAACCATAAATTTCACGGTGCTCTATAAGTTTGGCGAATAGAACACTGATTTCGAAAATAAATTTCGAAAATTTGTGAACGTTGTTCCATCACTCTAAAAAAAAACACCCGATACTTCGACATAAGGTACAACACAATTTTTCTGTTTGATAAATAAGACATTTTTCTATATTACTGAGGGAAAATTCCATATTCAGAAGTGACATCAAAAAGACGAAATTGTGTATGTCTGCAATATTCTTTCTCTAGGCAGGCTAATGTTATTTTCCTGAACGAGCAAACGTCTAGACGGACGTAACATACTAGATTGCTTTCGTTTCCTTATCATGAAGCTTACTGATGCAGGGATACATCTCTTTTTATCAACATAATGCATATTTCCATTTCCCATAAAAGAAGTTAACATTCGTCATCTTCTGATCGCTTTAAGATACTTATATTAGTATGGGTACGTTCGGGCTCAATGTTGATATTTTTAGATGAGGGCAAATTTTTTTTATGTGCCTTTCATTAATTCCGGTACCTTTGTTTTGTCAAAATTTGTTAGAATAAGTTATTCTGTCACATACACTTTCAGAATTTTAGTATCACCTACTAGATTGTTATAAAGGAGTATGACCTTCTGTATGCAGGATGTCAAGGTAATATACTGAACTCAGGGTATGGGAGATTCATTTTTTAAAGAAGAAAATATAGTCACTCCGATTCATTGAAATAATAAAAGCTGTATGGTCCTTAAAAAGGGAATAGGGAATGATTGTGTGCTTTCATGTTCACTATAGCTAGTAGGCTATAATACGAGATGATATTCAATTGCTTCAAATCAGATGATTTATTAAAAATGTACAGTAAGCAAACTATTCAAAATAAAAGATACCAGATATCTATTCACATAAATTTGCAAAATAAGTAAGAACCAAATAAATTATTCAAATGGTGTTTTATATCACCCAGACTTCAATGTACTCTAAAGTCGAAATGTGTTCGGATCCTTGCTCCACACAGATCGGGATTCAAGCCGTATCTTGAGATCCTTAATCCGTTATCCCTTTGTTCGACGCACGTCTTCAACCGAGGATCAGTTTCCAATTTCTGAATTTAGTCAATTATGAGATAGTTGTTAAATATACGTACTGGTTTAAAGTCAAGAATATACTGACCTTCAATGCAAATATTACGAAAGTAAAATAAGATTACCTTCTATTTAATTCGAAGATATCGACTTTATTGGCCTAATACGGGTGTTTTTTTTTAGAGTGATAGAACTTTCGATGGGAATAACTGTGAATTGACTGAAAGTAGAAGCCATATTGTTTTGTCATTTCTGATCAATAAGCATCGACAAATTACCATGGAAACACTCACGCCGCAACAATGTTTACAAACTTTTGAATTTTATTTTCAAAATCAGTGTTCTATTCCCCAAACTTATAGAGCACTTCGTGAAATTTATGGTTTACATAATCGTCCATCAGAGCAGCTTAATCCTCGAATTATCAATAGATTTCGGACAACATTTTCTCTACTCGATGCAACAACAATAAGACAAATGACTGTAAATACCGAAGAAAATATCGCTGCTGTAAGTCATAGTGTTAATGATGATCCAGATTTGTCTATTCGTCGACCTTCACAACAAGTTGGACTCTGTGCATCTAGCACATGGAAAATTTTGCGTGAAGATTTTGGTCTACACCCATACAAGATCCAACTGGTTCAATAACTAAAGCCACTTGACCATAATAAGCGTCGTTTGTTTGCTGATTGGACCCTAGAACAGCATGAAGTTGATCCACTTTTTTAACGTAAAATTGTGTTTAGTGATGAGGCTCATTTCTGGTTGAACGGCTGTGTAAACAAGAAAATTGCCGCATATGGAGTGAAAACAATCCTCAAGAAGTTCTGCATGTTCCATTTCATCCTAAAAATGTACTGTATGGTGTGCTTTACACGCTGGAGGCATCATCTGTCCATATTTCTTTAAAAACGATGCTGGAGTTAATGTTATAGTGAATAGTGCTCGTTACAGATCAATGATCAATGATTATTTGTTTCAAAATTTAAATGCTAGCGACCCAGAAGTGTTTTGGTTCGAACAAGATGGTGCTACAACTCATGCCTCCAAGATCATGCGACATAACTCCACTGGATTATTTCCTTTGGTTATGTCAAGTCATTGGTTATGTCAAGTCATTGGTTTATGCTGATAAACCAGAAACAGTAGACTCTTTGGAAGCCAACATAACTCGTGTTATTGATGAAATAAGAACTGAATTACTAGAAAAAGTGGTCCAAAATGGGTCTGCTTGAATGCGGATTCTCAGAGCTAGTCGTGGTGGACATATGCCGGAAATTAGTTTTAAAACATGAATGTCATAAAATTATCTTTCAAATAAAAAAAATTTTGGCTCCAATCTTAATTTAATTATGTTTTATTTCAATTTGAATTTCTATCACTCTAAAAAAACACCCGATACTATACAGTATGCAAGCGCAAGTTACCTGCGCACGAGATTACATAGAGTACGGGATATTTCATCCCCAACAGAAACCTTGGTATCACTTCCCAAGATCAAGCAGGATTTGAACTTAGTACCTCTGATATTGTAATCGACATCGCTTGCCGTTAAGCCGTTAATGTTGTTATCATTTTCCAGACATAACTAAATATCAATCCTCAAATCTAAATATAGAAGCAATGTTCTTTCTTTCATTGTCAGAAATCTACGTCGAAATAAGCGTTAACTAAAATCTTTTCCACCCAGATCAATAAGTGGATATTCATTTTAATAATTAAAGTTCTAGCGGACCAAGTTGAATGGTTAAGCTCCAGTCGCGTATCTAATTACCGAGCCAAACAATTCTATTCAGTTAATTTTATTATGTATCCCGATAGTTGCAATTTCCGATCCAGTTGAATGGTCGATCGATATATACAGGAAGGCAATTTCGGATATTTTACGAATGTCGTTGTTTCATCTCGTGAATGCGGCCTACCGCGACCCATGTACCATTATTGTCGCTCGCCAATTCCAAATCGGTTCGTCACTCGAAACCGATGTGTTTATGTGGGCGCATCTCGTCAAAATTTCGATTTCCCGCTTCACTCGTAATTTCCTCTCTATTCTTTCTTTTCCCGATTTGATATTCACCGATAATCTGTGAAGTATGGTGGCCATTTTGTTTTTACTGGACGATAAGGTATTTAGAAACTCATATTTATTTTGTCTTCTAGTCCGGTCAAATGAGGCATTGAAGGTTACAAGATTCCCATAGAGCTCAAAGTTGGTATGAATGTTCAGAATACTATTATAAATTAACGGTGAAAAGTCCCCATTAATCCCCCTTGTGCAATAAATTTTATTGATTGTGAAAATTTACAAAAATGCATTTTCCAGCTGAACAGTGAGTTTTACAAAATAATTCGGACAAAAATTTTAGACCATCCAATTCTCTAGAAAAAATGTCTTCGCACTTTTTTTCGTAAATATCGCCGTTTCCGTCATATAGTGATTCAAAGAATTGAAAAAATTATTTTCTTCTTAATATGCACACCAGGTATGAGGAAAATTTTGCGTAAAGATCTTGGTCTACACCCATACAAGATCCAGCTGGTTCAAGAACTGAAGCCACTTGACCATAATAAGCGTCGTTTGTTTGCTGATTGGGCCCTAGTACAGCTTGAAGTTGATCCACTTTTTTATCGTAAAATTGTGTTTAGTGATGAGGCTCATTTCTGGTTGAACAGCTATGTAAACAAGCAAACTTGCCCTATCTGGAGTGAAAACAATCCTCAAGAAGTTCTGCAGGTTCATTTGCATCTTGAAAAATGCACGGTATGGTGTGCTTTACACGCTGTAGGCACCATCGGTATATATTTCTTTAAAAACGATGCTGGAGCTAATTTTACAGTGAATGGTGCTCGTTACAGATCGATGATCAATGATTATTCGTTTCAAAATTTGAATGGTATCAACCCAGAAGTGTTTTGGTTCCAACAAAATGGTGCTATACCTCATGCTGCTACCGTAACAATTGATTTATTAAATGAAAGGTTTGGCGATAACATTATTTCGAGAGATGGTCCAATTAATTGGCCTCCAATATAATGCGACTTAACTCCACTGGATCATTTTCTTTGGCTTATATCAAGTCATTGGTTTATTTTATTTATTTTATTTTTATTTATTTTATTTTATTTATTAAGTAATCTACAGAACAGGCAGTTCCAATAATCGATTACAATATTAAAAACTAAGTAAATCACCATTCTCAAAATAACACAATACCTCAAACTAACTAACTAACTAAATCTACTCCAAATGACCCGAATCAAAATCAAATTGAGAGACACATTTAGTTGACAATGACAAATGGACCTTTTTCATTCAAATTGGCTTTCAGTTACAATTCGCATTTACTTCTAAGGATGACATCCCAATTTCAATTTTTTTTCTAAATGTTTTTACATTACATTTAATATAGAAATCTATATTCCTCAAACAGTTTGCAAGAGAACACATATTATATAGTGGGGAATTTAAACCTAGGTTGGTTCGAGGTTTAGGCAGAACAAATTTATCTCTTCTTCTATTATTGAAATATGTAGTACAGTTCAGGCAAATTTGTGACAAAAATTCTGGATTATCTACTTCATTATGCAGTAGCTTAAAGAGAAACAATAGAATAGCAACTTTCCTTCTAAATTCTAGAGTTGTGAATTTAAACTCATTTAAGGAAGTTTGATAACTGAGATTAAAAATATACTCTGCATGTTTTTGTAGTATAGAAATCTTAGGAATTTTTTCTGTACCTTTTCAATTTCATTTTTATGAATTGCATAATAGGGAGACCATATTATGGCACCATATTCCAGAATACTACGCACAAATGCATTATAAAATGTTGGTAACGTGGATATTTTTGTGAATTTGAATGAATTCCTAATAATGAATCCAAGCATTCTATATGCTCTGTTTACAATGTCTGTCACATGTTGCTCAAAGTTCAGTTTTTCATCCAGCGTAACTCCCAAATCCTTACATTCAGCCTTCTTGGCCAAATTTTCATTATTTATCTTATACTGAAAATCATTTCGTTTTTTTTTTCCTAGTAATTGACATACTAAAGCATTTGTTAACATTAAATGAGAGGCGATTTGCCAGGGACCACTCGTAAACTCTATCTACGTCATTTTGTAGCAGAATCACATCTTCTTGACTTTTGATTTCCTTGAATAATTTAAAATCGTCCGCGAATAGTGCACATTGCGAGTCCTGAACTACTTCTGGCAGATCGTCTATTAGTAACAGGAAGAATAAAGGTCCTAGATTGGACCCTTGGGGTACACCAGATCTTGTAAAAAAATCCCCTGATTCCCCTCCCTTATAAACTACATACTGCTTCCTGTCCATAAGATACGATGCTGACAGCTTCAATAATCGATATGAAAGACCAAAAGCGTATAGTCTTTTTAACATAACCTCGTGATCAACCCTGTCAAAGGCTTTGCTGAAATCTGTGAAAACAATATCTAGTTGATTATTATTTTCGACAGCTCGATTTGCTTTTTGTACAAAACATGTTAGGTTAGTTATCGTGGACCTCTTAGGTAAGAAATCATGTTGCTCTTCGCTTAGACATGGATAAACGTGATTTAAAATTTTTTCATGAATGATCGATTCGAAAAGCTTACTGGTTGCACAAATCAGTGCTACTGGCCGATAGTTTTGTATATCTTCCCTTATGCCATTTTTAAATATTGGGCAAACTTTTGAGCATTTTCATAATCTAGGGTAAGTACTGGTTTGCAGAATTAGATTATATATTATTTTGAGGGGCCTGATCAAGAGTTGTATGCATCCTTTAACTATATAAGAGGGTATCATATCTGGGCCACAAGATTTTTTTGGCTTAAGTTTTTTTGCGGCTCTTAGAATAACTTCATCATTTATAGAATCCATATCTAAAAAGGAGTTCGTTAAAAAAGTTCCCTCAAGATTTTCTGTGTTATAATCCGCTTGATTTTTTGAATATACATTTAAGAAATTATCTGCAAAAGCTCCTGCAATATTCTGATGTCCCTTTATTGTTTCCCCCCTGTACACCATGGTTTCGGTCGAAGAACTTGAGATTGATTTATTTTCTGCAACATATGACCAAAAATTTTGAGAGTCACTAGATATGCTGCTTTCAATTTGTTGCAGATAAACCCTATGAGCATTTTTTATTTCCTGTTTTGTTTTTGTTCTCAAATATATAAAATTTTGATAATCCAAAATATTGTTAAATTTTTTAAATTTTTTACGAAATTCATCTTTCCTTTTTAAATCCTCTATTATTTCCCTTGTAAACCACGGTGGATAAATTTTTAAAATTTTTTTTGCCAAAGCTACGCACTCCTGTGAGATTCTATAAAGAATATCATAAAACTTTTGTACTACAGAATTTATATCCATATAAAATAAAATAGAAAGGCTTTTTACTTGATAGAAGAAATATAACAAAATTTGAATATCAAAACAAATTGAAATATGTTTATCTTCTACAATTTTAATTTCCAAAAGAATTTTTTATTCAAAAAACTTCTTAAGATAAAACCAGAAACAAAATTTTGTCTCGTTTGAATATTTATTTATTAATTTTAATTACTTTCTTATATCTATTGGGTTATTTATTTCATTTGACATTGTATATTGAGTTTTTATTATATACGTCTATTAAATGTAAGCGGTGCTTGTTTTAGACATTAATTTAATTCTAGAAGTTTTTTGAATAAAAAATTCTTTTGGAAATTAAAATTGTAGAAGATAAACATATTTCAATTTGTTTTGATATTCAAATTTTGTTATATCCATATTGTTGCTTTGCAACTCATCCCAACATACTTCCTTCAAGATATCATACAATTTTGTGAAATCAGCTTTTCTATAATTGAATTTTGGGTTGAACTTCTTATTTGGTTGGTTATTTTGATTTCTAGGGTTCACTTTCAAGTAAAAAAATAATGATGGATGGTGTTCATTCTCTTCCACAAGTGGTGTGTCACATTTTTCCAAACAGATCGAACAATCACTTAAGATTAAATCAAGGTATCTATTTAGTCCGTTTGGCACATTATTGTACTGCACAGCGTTAATTAAATTTATACAATTCAGATATCTTTGTTCAATTGAGGATAATCTCTCTTTGTTGCCTATGTTTACTACTCCCGGAATGTTAAAATCCCCCACCAACAAAAAAATATCATTTGAGCCTAGTAATCTATTCTCTATGTTGTCGAAAATATGCTCATAGGTTTGTAAATTCATATTGTCGGGCATAAATGAAAACATTGTTACCATAAAAATTCAGCTTAACCCACAAATCCTCAACATTAATATCATTACAGGAATATAATAATTGTTGACATTCATAATCTTTCCTTATGGCTATTAGTGTTCCTCCTCCTTTCTTCTTTCCCGTGTCACCAAAATTTCTGTCTCTCCTAATCACCATGTAATCACTATCACCAAAGAGTTCCCCGTCAAAAACACCGGAGGACAGCCAGGTTTCAGTTAATATGATAGCATCATAGTTTGCAGCACTCAAACTCAGAATAAACTCGTTGATTTTCGAATTCAATCCTTGCTCATTTTGATAAAAGACATTCAATTTTTTGTTATTATGGTTAATGCACATCGTTTAAGTTTGATTCAGATTTTATCAAAAATATACGTGAGTTCCCGGACTGCCTCATAAAAATGTTACCATTCCTCACCCATAAAAATCTTACTTCGTTCCTCTTTTTGAATTCTCTGCATTTGCCAAACAAAGTCTTGTTTTGTCCGGTAAGCGCTTCATTTATATTAATTGGCAGTTTGGCTTCGGCTCCTTTGATATTCGAATAGACGTCTCCAATGCTCAGTGATCGTTTAACTCTTCTTGCTTTCATGAACTCTTCCTTTTTCATCCTGGACACAAACCTCAGGAAGATTGTTTTAGGTTCACCTTTATTACCTCTCTTTTCCGCGCGATAACAGAAGTCAATTTCTTTCGAATCGACTTTTACGTTCAGTGCCTTGCAAATATTCATTACAGTAGTTTCTACATTTTCTTCCTTAATTTCAGGAACGCCAACAACTTCTACCGTGTTTAGTTTCGACTTTTGTTCTTGCAAATTTAGTTCTCTCTTGAGCTCGTCATTTTCCTTTCTGAGATATACGCATTCTGTTTCTAAGTGTTGGATCTTTTGCATACAGTCTTTGATTTGTTCAGCTTGTGCTCTTATTAGTCCATTATTTTCCTCGATTTTGTCATTACAACTTTCCGTAGTATGTTCAATATTGTTTATTTGCCTTGACATAGTTTTTATTGCTTTCAATAAGTCAGCAATAGAAGGATTACATTCCTTGCATATCCAATGCTCATATTTTGTACATACTTTTTTTGCACAGTCTATATGACTTGCTTTACTACAATTCTCAGTTTTGCATTTTGACTCTTTCCTCATATTTGTGATCTGCATATTACATATTTCGCAAGCCGAGTTCATTGTACCTTTGTTTTTGCTTCCACAAAAAGAATATAATCGGCTGATCCGTATCTCGGTGAATTGGAACAAAAACTCAGTGAAGTTCGGACTCTTATCAGCGTCTCACCTTGAATTCATTTCTTTATGTAGCAGGGTTCTCTGCTACTTGTGATCAAAATTCGATTTTATTGCACTTTAGAATTGAGATATGTACTTGCACTTTGGGTATGATATTTGTGAGCAGGTCACATGCACTCCTGTCAAATACTGAATTATAGTTTTGACTTTATACCACTTTTTTATCAACTTTTAACGGAGCACCTGAAATATACGTGCGAATGTTCTGACGACTATAACATCAATAATTGGTTTATGCTGATAATGGTTTATGCTGATAAACCAGAAACAATAGACGCTTTGGAAGCCAACATAACTCGTGTTGTTGATGATATACTAGTTATAGTATATATATTATATATATATATATATATATATATATATATAATATAGTACACTATATATATATATATATATATATATATATATATATATTGTCATGGTATTTACAGTTAAAATAAATAATTACACAATATATTAAGGAAAAGACTCACCTTTGTATATAAGTTGACTCGTTAAATTATAACCAGACCAAAATTCATTATATCCATTCTGACAGAAATATTAATAATTCAATTCATAAAAACACTCACAAGCTAAAATTATGAAGAAAAAGCATATTCAGGATACATAACGACTAGTCAAATTAAAATTCTTTGAACGGTAATAAAAAAACAGTAATCTTGTCGACAGTTAATAAATAGAATTCACAGGGAGATTTCAATTTACAATTATTCAATATAAAACCAGCCAAAGTTGCAATAAATAGAAGTAATTTGAATTTAGATATCCAATTTGAAATTGATGAAGAATTTGTTAAAAAGATTTGTTATTATAATGAATCACATATAAACTTTAGTGAAATTGTTGACAAAGAACAAGCTAAATTAAATATAACTTACCAGAATCATGTAAATAGGACACATTTGATCAAAATTTACTTAATTCAATGAAAGATAGCATCTACGTCAGATATTTTCAAATGATTAATGTAAGAGATATCCTTGAAAATGTTTAGGCATCAATAGTATTGTAATAGCATCTAAGCTAAAGAAATTTGATCAATTTCATAAGTAATATTAAGTATTTTATAAGTTATAAGCATTAGAAGTTAAAATGTTAAATTTTGACACTTGAAATACGTTACGAACCAAAAGCAAGACTTTCACTGTTCTGTTTAACATGAAACATACATCAAAATGTAGTTAAAAAAAATAAGCTAATTTTCAAAAGTAATTTCAAAGCAGGAAATATTGTAAATTTTGTAAAATCATCAAAAGCATCATTTTTATATAATTTTGACAGAAGGTAGTAAGCTTTGAAATTCAATTTTTCTTGAAAACTATAAATAGGGCAGACACAGAAAAAGTCGGCAGTCTCCAATTATATGCAGAGTAGAATCCTTGTCGGTCCATAATTAAAAAAGTGCCAAAAAAGTATCATCATCTGAAAAAAGAAGATTATTTGGTTATTGTGAATGGAAAGTGAATCCAGAAAATACATTACCTGAATGTGAATGGAAAAATATCACATAGAAATCAAGTTTCAGACGAATTGGATATATGGAAGAAAATCAACAAAGTAGCCTGTGAATTTCAGAACGTTCTAGAGGTGTTGTTTCCAACGAAACCAGTGTATTCCTGAAACGAAGAAGGGACAGTAAAAAGAACAATCATAAATTGAAGAACAAACTTACCAAAGGTATTAAAAATTCAATCCTGTTAATCTTTCCACAAAGAAGTTTAGAAATAATAATCACTGTTTACATTAGAATTACGTTAGGTTATTTAGATAAGGTTAGGTTAACATAGAATTAGATTTAGGTTATTGATCACTGATTATAATATTTCAAATTACTTTCATAAAATATAATTTAAAAATTCAACCTTTTAAGAAAATTCAAATTGAACCCTCCCTCAAATATCAAATCAGACTTAATAATATTTTAATTTCAATTATTCAAAATTATAATCTTAAGAGCTAGCCGGAAACATAGAATACATCACTTACATACAAGGGAATATATATATATATATATAGATATATATATATATATATATATATATATATATATATATATATATATATATATATAGTATATATAGTAGTAAGGCCTGAAGTACTAAATAGTGGTTCAAAATTGGTCTGGTCGAATGCGGTTGCTCAGAGCTAGTGGTGGTGGACATATGCCGGTTATTATTTTTAAAACATAAATATAATTAAATTATCTTTCAAATCAAAAAAATTTGGCTTCAATCTTAATTTAGATGGTTTTATTTTAATTTAAATTTCTATCACTCTAAAAAAACACCTGATACTTCCTATCAATGATTTTTGGTACAGATCAGCCGAATTTATTCATTTTGATATGAATATGCTAATTATGAGTATTACGGAAAATTATGGTCTGATTTGAGCATGAGGAAAGTTTATTCTTCGTTAGTAACGTGAAAATGCCGAGAATACATTTCTTTATTTGAATTAACTCGCATAGGTATGTCTTGTATGTAATTTGCACACTCTAGATGGCGCTAGTGTATTGTTAATATCTTAGAGTCTCTGTGTATAGCGACTATAGATTTTTGACAGATTTGGAGTCACTAGCATACATTGCAATGATGAAAACCAATCAGTTTGAAACGTGCGCATGTCTGCTATTTGCCTCTGTAATCTACAAATCCTTGTCGAGTTTGTTTCAGATAGAATTGTTATACAGATGTATGTTACACTGTCTCGATTTCTAGAACTTTCTATTACCATAGCTCATACTTCTAATTAATGATTTTTGGTACAGATCAGCCGAATTTATTTATTTCCCTGTATCTGATCAATATGCGGTATCTCTCAAAAAATCAATGAAAGTTAAAAAATCACATGTCCGTTGGATCTTCAGGTTGAAATCGTAATCTCGATTCAGAGTCTCAATTGACACATGCTGTCAATTGAAGTCACATGCTTATGACTGATCGTACTGGCATCACCAGAATTAACAGAACTGGACTTGAGTTGCACTGAATCCACTTAGAATTAAAGGGCTTAAACCTTGATTGCTGTGAATATTTCGTTTTTGCTGAAATTATTTATTTTGATGAGTTCTACCATTTGTTAAAGATACTTTTACATTTGAAATCGCCTTGTATATGGACAAGTATCGAACATTCCAACTGGAAAATGAAATCCGAAAGTCGACTCACTTAGGTAAAGAAACAATATATAAAACGCGCTCAATACAAGATACGATTTCCCCAAAGAATTTTCTTGTATTACATGCGATGTGCAGGATCCTGAGAATGTGGGCGTAGGATCTCATCTATCGGACTAATGCCAAGGCTGTCGGAGGAAATTGTCTTCCCCTGTATTGAGCTTGTGTTTATTTTCCGTATACGTGGGAGTTTGAATCAATAATAACCTGAATCCATAATACAGATGATTTCCAGTTTCTTCTGTTTGAACAAACTGGTTAGTTAACATGAAAATTTTCGAATGTTTAATTGAATCAGTGTTCACTTGATGAAAATCTATATTAAATGAGGTTACTCTGATTTTCACAAATTTTTATTGTTATTATAATACAATTATTTTTTATTCATTTGCTACTTACCTCAAAAATGAATATAATATATATTTATAAATTAATTCCAGCTATTATTCAGTAATATTATTTAGGAACTTCATTCAGAACTATTCAAACCTCCGTAAATTCATTGAAAATAATTAAGGCATTACACATAAATATGATACGTCGGAAGTTTATAAGTTAACATGCGGTTATTGCTCAAAAGTTCCGGACAGACTGAAAGAACCTTCCGACATAAAATTTGTGAACATTTGAAGTTTCCTCAATAAAAAAAGTAATTCCACATATACGAACCATTTGTTAGAAACAGGACATACTTGCAACCCTAATTTTGAAATTTTCAGAATAACCTTATTTAATGGAAAAAATAATAAAAAGAGGTTCTTTACTTGAAAGAAGGATTATTCAAAATTTTTTGAAATATTATGGAGATTTAATCTGTTAACCTCCTAACAGAATAAATCTGTATAATATTTAAAAAAATTTCTACTTCTACTTCTATCAAGTATAAAACCTTTTTTTATTATTTTATCGTATATATATTAAATAATTATATATTTTGGTTTACACTTATAACATATTATCATTTGGTTTCAAAGAAAGCCATAAAATATCTTGCAAACTTTATGTAGTTTATGTGGCGGACATAGAATACGTAGGATTTTCAGTATTGTCTGCTAAGATATATTTTTTAATTATTTTTATTTTTTAAATGTGAAGTGGGATTGATGAGTTTCCGTTGTAATAATTCTAAATTGCTTTCTGAATATGTTCTGCATGTTTTAGGAATTTTGTACCCTTCAAGTATTTATTTAGTGGATATAATTGATAATTTATATTTCTTTGAATTCTTTTATTCCCTTTGGTACGGTGTGATAAGTGTTTAATCCAATATGTCTACTAAATTGACACGGTGTGTTCGTATACATTTATTTAATTAAATTTTAAAAGTTTTTGACTAAAAATTTTTTTGAAATTAAAATTTGTAGGAGGTTAACAGAATAAATCAGTTAATATTTAAAAAAAATTTTAACCCTATTTAATATTATTATTGCAATTTTTTATGAAATTAAGAAATTTCAGAAACTATCTACCTAATGCTTGGTTTTATTATTTGAGTTCTTCGGTCTTCACTTGAAATTCAGTGAATTGTTGGGGTTTTCACAAAATTTCCTAGATATTAAAATTACAAGAAAGAATAATCTCCTTGAATTAGACAGATTCCTCCACAGAAACATTTATATTATGATCATTTCACACTGTTAACTCATTTGTACACAGGTTGCTTTCCATCCCACTCTCAATTGATAATTTATAAAAATATATTAAATTTTTTATAACGAAAATATAATAGATAACTTAATTTCCAAAAAAAAGTATTCCATTCATATATCCACATTTTCAAGAAAAGTAGGAGAAAAATTTTACAGTATCAACTATGTTCCACAAATTATTATCCAAATTTGCAGTAGACTCAAAAAAGGTAACATCAACACCATATGTACCAATAAGGAAAATATAGGTTCAATTTTGGTTAAAAACAAAGATTATCTGGAAATTAGAGGAAAAATTGCATTGTAGTGAGTGCCGTTTTTACATAGTTACAAACTGGTCGCTCAATCAACATTAGAGTAGACCAAAATAAAACAACAACTGGTTTTTCTCCTCAATGCATAAAAAAACCACTTCATAGACTTCGGTAAAATCAAAATTCTACATTCAGGTATCACACGCAAAAAGTTGGACCTACTCGAATATCTGGAGATCTCTTTGGCCCATAAAAAACATTTGGCGATAGCAAATGATAAGTTTGAATTTCATCTACCTCCATTACTGACATCTGTTAAATAACTAGCTTCTTTGAAAAATAAACAAATATCGTCAACAGGTCTAACTTACCGTTAACAACCTCAAATAAAAAAGCCCCCTCATATTAAACTTTTTCCAGCTTAAGCCACTTACCTTATTAATAACGTTCATTGTGTCAAACACCGATATGATTAAAAATTCAGTGGAATCTAAGAATTTATATAAAAGCGATATCGGAATATAGAAGTCATACTGGTTCGATAATCACTTGGTATTTTCGAATATTCATTCTTTAATTTCGAGAACTCTATGATAAGAGTATCACTGATTCGTCAGTGAAGAATTATTTCAGGTAGAAATAACACCATTTTGTATACTGTGTGAGACCCGATTGGAGTGTAATTTGATTAATAAAATCCTTCAAAGCAGGGTGCGTTACAGATATATTATCGAAATGTCGATTGAAGTAGACCACTTGATAATGTTCATTGAATACATCAATTGTTTTGTCAGTTACAATTTGAAGTCTTCAGGTGAGTACGGCAATTAACTAATTCTTTCACATCGATCATCTTGAATTTGTGGAAAAAAGTAGTGAGATTTTGATCGTTTCTTTAAAATTCCAGGGTTTATCCAAAGAGTTTCAGTGAAATGAAGATAGTAAATGTATAATTGTTAATTATTATTGAAACAAACTTTTAGAAATGACTATGTCTTACAATTGAAAAGTTGATAATCTAAAATATTGAATAGTAATATATATTTAAATCAAAAAGTTATTCATTGGCTATATAAAATTTGATTATAAATGTTCTCATGAGATTTATTTAGATTAAAATCTGTAGAGGTTCTGGTGAATTAAGTACAGCTATTATTCTGTAATATGCAAATACTTCTTCGTAGTAATGTAGAGTTTAAGTCGTATTTTCTTTTATTGCTTATGTCTGTGATATAACCTAATTTTCATTTAGGCTATGCGTACCCCAAAATTGGTTAGTTGTTGCAGAAATGTGTTGTGTTAAAGAAGGTGTTGTTGTATATTTTTAAATGTTTATTTTGTTTATTCAAATAACTCCCTACCGATGAGATTTTGGGTCCGAATGTATCAGGTTCTTTCTCTGGAGAATGTGCTATACATTCTTCGAAAAGGAAAATAAAAAAGGCATTTTTTGAATTATATGTTGAACATTTTTTGGTAATGGAACTTGTGATTCTTTAATATCCAATCGAAACATATATATGTATAAGGTGATGTCTAAATAATTTGGTCATTATTTTATATTTCTTTTGATTCTTTATTAGTTAATTTCCACCACATGTGATAATAATATATATGTCTATAAAGTGATAGAGTATATTTAGGACATGTTTTAAAATTTAGTTCTGAATGTTTTCTTGAGATTTATTTAGATTAAAATCTGTAGAGGTTCCGGTGAATTAATTCCAGCTATTATTCTGTAATATGAAAATACTTCTTCATACTAATTTTCAATTTATATACTTTACATGAAAACTTGTCATGTCAAGCAACCATTTGTGGGTATAAATTTGCAGAAACATCATATAACATACTGATTAAGACTTTAGTTAAATGAAACACATATATATGTTGATTTCTATTTATTATCCTGAGTTATTCACATGACACGTTTCTTTAACATAGTTAACTTATTCGAAAAAAACGCAAAACCTGAAATGAAAAAAATCACATTTTTCAGTTAATTTCTCAATTAAGACGCTTCGAAACTAGAATAAAGGAACGTTCCTTCCTCAATCACGAGTTCGATTCTACGTTTGCGGAATATCTAATAAAGAGAAACATCATTTTGATGAACATTTAAGGATTTTGCATGAAGAAAATAAGGGTCTAAAACTGAAGTTGGAAAGTATTGAATCAACAAACTGAGTTATCTAATTCACCTTTATTGTCTATTAAACTGGGGATCCGGTGATTTAGCCGAAAGTAATAAAAATATTGTATTGTACCCTGATCTCAAAACCGAAATATATTTATATACTGTTTAATACTGAATTTCATACTAGTTGTTTGCAAGTATCTGAAGAAGTTAACTATGTTAACAAAACAAATCATTTGAAAAGCTCAAGATATTAAATAGAAATCAACATATATATGTTATTTTCAATATTCAAGAGTGATCAAAATCTTACCACCTTTTTTCAACTATTAAGATAGACGATGTGAAAAAATACTGAAGAAGTCAAAAGTGCTGATGAACCAATTGTATTGAAAGTCTTAAAATAAAGACAGTACACATAAATATGATGAATCGGGGGTTTATAAGTTACCCTGCGGTAATTGCCCTTAAGTTTACATAGGACAGACTGGAAGAACTTTCGGACATAGAAGTTGTGAACATTTGAAGAGTTTCCTCAATAATAGGAGTAATTCCACATATTCTAACTATTTGTTAGAAACAGGGCATACTTTCAACCATAATTTTGAAATTTAACATATGGAAAGTAAAAGTTATGCTCTGAACCTGTTACTTAGCGAACAATTAGATTTAACTCAACTCTGTTGAATATCCGGTGTTTTTTTAAGAGTGATATAACTTTAAATTGAAATAAAACACATTTAAATTAAGATTGAAGCCAAATTTTTTTTTTATTTGAAGGATAATTTTATGACATTTATGTTTCAAAAATAATTTCCGACATATGTCCACCACGACTAGCTCTGAGCAACCGCATTCGACCAGACCAATTTTGGACCACTTTTTCGAGCAGTTCAGGCATTACTGCATCAATAACACGAGTAATGTTGGCTTCCAAAGCGTCTATTGTCTCTGGTTTATCAGCATAAACCAATGACTTGACATAACCCCAAAGAAAATAGTCCAGTGGAGTCATGTCGCATGATCTTGGAGGCCAATTAATTGGACCATTTCTCGAAATGATGTTATCGCCAAAGCTTTCTTTCAATAATTCAATTGTTAGGGTAGTAGCATGAGGTGTAGCACCATCTTGTGGAAACCAAAACACTTCTGAATCGATACCATTCAAATTTTGACACAAATAATCATTGATTATCGATCTGTGACGAGCACCATTCACTGTTACATTAACTCCACCATCGTTTTTAGAGAAATATGGACAGATGATACCTCCAGAGTGTAAAGCACACCATACAGTGCATTTTTCAGGACGCAATGGAACCTGCAGAACTTCTTGAGGATTGTTTTCACTCCATATACGGCAATTTTGCTTGTTTACATAGCCGTTCAATCAGAAATTAGCTTCATCACTAAACAAGTCCAATCAGCAAGCAAACGACGGTTATTATGGTCAAGTGGCTTTAGTTCTTGAACCAGTTGGATCTTGTATGGGTGTAGACCAAAATCTTCACGCAAAATTTTCCATGTGGTGGATGCACAGAGTCCAACTTGTTGTGAAGGTTGACGGATTGACAAATCTGGATCATTATTAACATGACTTACAGCAATATTCTCTTTTGTACGTACAGTTCTTTGTCCTGTTGTTGTTGTTGCATCGATTAGAGGAAATGTTGTCCGAAATCTGTCGATAGTTCGGCGAATAACCTTATTTAAATAATATTTAGTTTTATAAGTCGATAAATATCAGCGAAATTCAAGTGAAGAGATAAAATATTCTATCAAAAAACTTTCTTCAATATCAATGACAAATTTTTTCCACAGGTCATATCCGAATATTGCAAACAACGTCAACAGAGTAGACCGTTTTCTCATATCGTGATGGATCTTCATCAGGAAGCGATGGCAGCTATAGAACTAGCTTTAGAAACGCCTTGGGGCCCTCCAAGAATGCCTGAACTGAAACCTAGAAGTACACATAGGTGAGCGAATAATTAATTGCAAATATCATTCATTAAAATAAAGCCGCGAATTTCAAATGAGAGTATTAACATGAATTCGAGTAAGGTAAATAGGAAGTTTTTCGAATCGGCAAAGATATCTGTACTACAGTTCGATACTTAAATAAAGACGAATAGGTTTTATTGCGACCCTACTGTTTTTCCAATACACGAACGCAGCATATAACCTTGGCTAAGTCAAGGAGCGAACTGTACTCCAAATTATAACTAACGTTAGATGAAGAAATCTTTCACATGCTCAAGTAATATCCAGTTAAGCTGCTATACCAATATAAGCATTTTAATCCGAATTAATTAATTGAATCGGCCTTTTTTATAGTTTTTTGGGTATTTATCAGTGCGTTGCTCTAATGCCTAACCAATGCAATACTGCTGCAGGGTTATATGCTGCATACTTCTTTGGCTTGAACTTAAAAAATCCCTCATTTCTTCTTCAATGTGAGGTTTTGTCTTTTTATACATCTCCCAAGTTTCCAGAACTATAATAAAATTGTTATTGCCTCGAAAAGAATTCGGTATTCATTAAAAACCCATCATTCATACTCGTAAGACTCTATTCGCTTCTACTCCTATATTGGTACCGAGTTTCTGTTTCAATTAAATGTTTTACTCTAATATTACCAACAATTATATACAATTAGAAAAAATTATCGTAATATTGCGGAGACAAAGGAAATAACAATTGTATATCGGGATAATTGTTTTTGTTGTATCAACCTCTCAATTTTTATGATTTCTATTCGGAAGTTGAAATGATGGACTAGTAGAATTTATTATCTTGGAGGTTGAGTTAGTGACTTTTGTAATGGAATAGTTATTATGAATGTTTTAGGATAATAATAATTTGTGTAGGCAAGTATGTTATAATATTTTGACTTGATTAGTATATGTGGAATTGAAAGTTTTCTTTGTTTAATTAATTCAAAATTATTTTGCTATTGGCAAATAATATTTATAATTATGTCGTATGCCCTTAATGAATCCAAATGATGAGTTTATTATTATATGAATATGTTAGAATTTGTTCATCGGTTTTTTGATTCCTTATGAATTGTCAGAATAAAATAAATGGAGGTTTATATTTGATAGAAGGTATATAAAATGATTCAAATATTTTAATAATTACATATATATTCTATTAGACTTCTACACATTTAATTTCAACAAATTTTATTTAATATTATAACTTCAGGAATTAAATTAAAATAATGTCATATAAGTACCACTTATATCAAACGACATATAAAATAAACATTCATTGTAGGACATCCAAATAATATAACAATATCCAATAAATAAAAATTGTTCACTAAAATTCTATAAATTAAATATTTTGAATAGACAAAATTTTGTTTCTGCTGATCAATCTTATGAGAACAAATATCTTTCAAAATTTTAAACATAATCTTAATAATTTCATCATAAAACTATCCTACTATCTACTTAGAATATTCGATATAATTGGATATCTAAGTTACTTTTTAGAAAATCTCAAGATATGTAAAAACATTACTAAAAAACAAGTTTTAAGAGACTTTGCTTCGTCAGTACTCAATCATATTCATACTCAATAAAATATAACATCAATCAACAAAAAATATTTATTTACCTTAAATAATTCAGAAAGCGTCTTGGCAAATGAATACTGAACATTTAAATGCAAAGTCTCTCTTAAAACTTGTTTTCTAGTAATGTTTTTACATATCTTGAGATTTTCTAACTAGTAACTAGTTAGTTAGATATCCAGTAATATTGAATCTTTTAAGTAACATAGTTTTATGATGAAATTCTTAAAATTATGTGAAACATTTCTGAAAGATATTTGTTCTCATAAGATTGATCAGCAGAAACAAAATTTTGTCTACTCAAAATATTCAATTTATAGGATTTTTGTTAACAATTTATTTTTATTGGATTTTGTTATCTCAGTTGGATGTCTTATAATGAATGTTTATTTTATATGTCGTTTGATATAAGTAGTACTTATATGACATTAATTTAATTTCTGAAGTTATAATATTAAATATAATTTTCTGAAATTGAATATGTAGAAGGCTAACAGAATATATCTGTAAATATTAAAATAATTTTTAGAATAACTTTATAATTTTAGAAGTTCATAAATAAATGGTTTTCCAACAGGAATAGTAAAATTTGAAATGGTTATAATATAAATATATATTATTTTTGACATATCCTACGTCATTTGTGTTCAGCAGGTTATGCCATTTAATCATACAAAGATACACGCTTCAACAACGTTTAGAAATTATTAAATTATTTGATCTAAATCAGTGCTCATTTGTGAAAATTGAGAAATTCAAGAAGAATTCATGCACGACATTATCCAGTTAATCGATTCCTTACTCGTCGAACAATTTCGAAAGTGAATTTTCTTTACACGCTACAAAAAATTCATGGATTCAAGGAAATTTTGACTTTGTTGCAGCAAGTTTACTCGTGAGGGAAAATCCAAATGTATTGGTTTAAGAGCACTGATTTCGATAAAATGATTTAACAATTCATAAACGCTGTTGAAGCGTGTTTATTTTCATGATTAAATGGCATACTCTACTGAATACAAATGACTTGGTAAATGTCAATAATAATATATAATTTCTATTGGAAAACCGTTATAATAATTAAAAATAGGTTGGCGACAAAAAACCACTATTTTCGCCTGAACTTTAAGATTTTATTAAACATGTTTCAGATTGTCCAATTTCGGTCAAATATATACCGTCTTGTTTTATGATTTGTTGCCATTTTAAAGGTAATTTCATAATGCTTCTTTCATAGAAGTCTTGGTCTTTATTGGCGAATAATATATAATTCATTTTTACAATCTTCTGTTGATGCCAATTTATTATCATTCAGGAAGTATTGCACTATTAGAAAAAGTAATCGCTTAGTGCCAGGTCCGGACTATATGGTGGATACATTAGAACTTCAAAACCAAGCTTCCGGAATTTCTGGCTAGTCATTACAGACGTGTATGGCCTGGCGTTGTGCTGGTGGAACACAACTCTTCTGTTGGTCAATTCTGCCTGTTTTTGGTCAATCACTAACTTCAAACGGTCTAATTATTGACAGAAGATATACGAATTTAGTGCTTGGCCATACGGAGGCAGCTCATAATAAATGATTCCTTTCCAGTCTCATCAAATGCACAGTTGAACCTTCCTGGCCAATAGTCCTGGTCTGATTATTGTTTAAGCTGCTTCTCTGTGCTTTAATCGTTTTCACACATATTCTCGTATGTAGCCCATTTCTCACCTCCAGGTTCAAGAAATGGGTCGATTTTATTCCATTTAGCCAAGGCTTCGCAGATGGAACTCCGATACAGCATGTATTTTGTTGTTGAATGGTGTAGCACCTAAACATAGAGTTTCTTTTTGAATTAAGGTTGGCGCAAATGGTTTTAAACTATTTTATGGTCAATTTTTAGCTCCTGGATGATGCTACAAATATGGAAATGCTTGTCAACTGCGATTATTCTGTAATTTTATTGTTGAGATTTTCTGTTCGAAATACATCTTTCACATCAAAAATTCCTGAACGGAATCGACGGAACCTGTTATAGTATCGAGACTTTAAACACTATTAGCAAAATTTAAGCCGCCTAGCTTGCATTTTCGGATTTATTAAAGAAAAACTGTAGAATGTATCGAATTCTCTATTTGTTGACTTCCATTTCCACCTCCCTGTAACTCACAACTAAATGGACCAAAGAAAAAACAGTAAAATGGTGTTTTTTGTAAGAAATGTACGCCTTCACAACGAGCATAAATCTGAGAATTTGGGATCTATACTTTGTGAGGTATCGATCACTAGATCCATCTACTAAAAAAATATTGGATTTCTTTTACATCATTTTGTTTCTTCTTCAGTTGATTGCATCACACCTTTTTTCAATAATTTCCACAGAATTTAATCGACTATTTGTTACTTTTTTTCGAGAATGGCATGAAACTGAGCCGGAAAAAACTTTACGTAAGTGAATGATTCATGTATACCATTAATATGTATCAAGCGATTTGTATAATTGATGAATTGCGATGTAAGTACGTATCCTCTGAAGAATTATGGTGTTTTGGAAATGAAACGTGTAGAGTTAAGATTGGTCTATGCGTAAGTCTTTGTTTTACACAAACAAATCGCTATATTGTTGCTCTACGATCATTTATACAATATAAAATGATCTACCTTATCTGTAAAAACAATCCTGCAACTATATATAATCACTCACGTTGTTCGATGAATATGCATCGGCAAAAATTGCAAACAACAATACCATCATCCTTAATTAAACGTGCATCACCTGTTAGACACGCAACATCGAAATATCTTCGAACAGGTCAATTGGTATCGAAATTATCCATGTTCTTGGAGATGCACGTCCCTGACGATTGTATCTCACGGAACCAATTAAAAATTTCCATAATAAATTACTTAAATTATTTATAACGACCTTGGTATGATTTTACTCATTTCCAGGAGCGACTGCAACAATACAGAAGCCACTGGAACTGTACCAAAAAGGTGGCAGGGTTTCTCGAAGTCCAGAACAACTAAAGAAGCCAGCACTAGCATGGAAGATGTAACGTACATGCCTGAAGCTGGAATTCCAGGATCTGTTTGTAGGCCCAAGTCTATATGCGTGCCCCATACTTCTTACTATGGTAGTGAAAATATCTATGTGGAATTGCCCCCTCACAACAATAGATATAGTGAACATAGGAACGTCGGTAGTAGTCACGGTGAATTTAACATACCTAGAACACTGAGAAAATGTTCTTGTGAAACGTCTTGTGATAGTTCTTGTGCCAGAAGGTTCAGGAAGGGTAGAAGGAATCCTGTTCAGCGTGCTGCTTCCAGGTTATATACTGCGGGAAAAACGGTAAGGACATACATTTATTTTAGACTCGTAGAATGTGAAAACGCAAAAGTAAAGGGTTTTCCAATAAGAGATTTCATTTTGATATTGAACAAAACGAGTATATTTCAAGAGGAATCAGTTGATTTTTATTTCTTCTTGTGTTAACTGAACTTAAAAAGCTTTAAAACCTAAGTCTTTATGCAAAATACGGTGTAATGTCGTCTGTAGAATGTCTTATTCCAAAGATCGACGGAGAATTGACAAACCTAGTTTTTTGTCCATAGTACGCAGCAATATTGAGCGTTGTTGAGGCGTATATCTTTTTTTTAAGTAATGACGTAGTTTTTACTTGTCAAATGTCAACAGATGGCTTCATCGAACGTGACAGCTGTCCATATAATGGGATATTCATATTATTGGAAAACCTTTTATTTTAGATTCGTGAAATATGAAAATGCAAAAGTATATTCCTATAAACCCTGTAGAAAAAATGTTTGTATAAGGTAGAAATAAATTAGGTCTCAGTATCAGATCTATTGAAAAACCAAATATATGGGGTGTAGTAGATTGAAGTATCAGGTTTTTTTTAGGGTGATAGAACTTTAAATTGAAATAAAACACATTTAAATTGAGATTGAAGCCAGAATTTTTTTTATTTGAAAGATAATTTTATGACATTTTTGTTTTGGAACTAATTTCCGGCATATGTCCACCATGACTAGCTCGGAGGAACCGCATTCGACCAGAACAACTTTGGACCACTTTTTCGAGTAATTCAGGCCTTATTTCATCAATAACAGTTATGTTGGCTTCCAAAGCGTCTATTGTTTGTGGTTTATCAGCATAAACCAATAACTTGACATAACCCCAAAGAAAATAATCCAGTGGAGTTATGTCGCATGATCTTGGAGGCCAATTAATTGGACCATTTCTCGAAATAATGTTATCGACAAATCTCTCGTTCAATAAATCAATTGTTACGATAGCAGCATGAGGTGTAGCACCATCTTATTGGGACCAAAACACTTCTGGGTCGATACCATTCAAATTTTGAAAAACAAATAATCATTGATCATCGATGTGTAACGAGCACCATTCAATGTAACATTAGCTCCAGCATCGTTTTTGAAGAAATATGGACCGATGCTGCCTCCAACGTGTAAAACACAATTTTACGATAAAAAAGTGGAATAACTTCAAGCTATTCTAGGGCCCAATCAGCACACGACGCTTATTATGGTCAAGTGGCTTTAGTTCTTGAACCAGTTGGATCATGTATGGGTGTAGACTAAGATCTTTACGCAAAATTTTCCAAAGGTGGATGCACAGATTCCAACTTGTTGTGAACGTCGACGAATAGATAAATCTGGATCATCATTAATACTATGACTTACTATAACTTACAGCAGCGATATTTTCTTCTATACGTACAGTTCTTCGCCTTGTTGCTGTTGTTGCATCGAGTAGATAAAATGTTGTCCGAAATCTATCGATAGTTCGAAGAATAAGCTGCTATGATGGACGATCATGTAAACAATAAATTTCACGAAGTGCTCTATAATTTTGGCGATTAAAACACTGATTTTGAAAATAAATTTCAACAAATTGTAAACGTTGTTGCGGCGTGAGTCTTTCCATGATAATTTATCAATGCTTGCTGAACAGACATGTCAAAACAACATGGCTTCTACCTTCTGTCAAATCACAGTTATTCCTATCCAAAGTTCTATCACTCTAAAAAACACCCGATAGATTGGTCGTTTGTTTCGTAGTCAACCTTTTTTTGCCGGCTGCGTCAAAAAAATGCCTTTCGATTCACAAAAAAAAAAAGATTTTTGATGTTATTTTTCTATGGTATCTTGTCATGATGCTCACTGCTTTAATCACACAGAGTTTCTCAGAATTCACTTTCCGGCTATCGGAAATGTACTATAGATTCAAAAGTGATACCTTTTCACAAACATTTGTAGAATTGAAAACGGCATCCTTCACCGCTTTTCATGTTTCGCGATACATCATTTTCCGAATTGTATTTACATGCGCTGGATCTAATTTCCTCTTCGATACAACAATTCGCTGAGGCGTTTCAACGTTTGAAGTTGCTGCAAGTGAACGAAAGCCCTGGCTAGAGCAGTTTACGAGTGTCGTTGGCAGGATTTTGTATATTGTCTTAGGTTTACCGGAGTAAGTTGCTAACTGTTTCTGGAGAAGATCATTAGCGACAGAACAGTCTGTTTGTTTTGTTAGAGAAGCTGTCTTGGAAGATATAAAATAGGAAGCGGCGTGAATCTCGTGTGATATAATGAACATGTTAAATTCCTGATCAGGTTGATGATACGAGTAGAACTAATAATATTCTGTTCCCTTCAGGGAACATTTGTTACTCGAAACTAAGAAATATTTAAATATTCAACCTTTCATATTAAAACAACGACACTGTGCCTCAATTATACTTTATAAATTTAATTGCTTTCAAAGTACAGTGTTATCCATTTTGCGCTTCCGAAAGCTTCCAGTTTCGGCTTCAGTGAGAGAACCTACACCGTGACTTGTAGCAGCGAAACACTGTCCAAATCTATTGGCTCTGCAGTGTCAGTCCCCGAGTTGTTTTGTGACGCAACTCACTCGTCGAAGGAATTTCTTATCCACCCACCCGAAAACAGTCCCGTGAACCAAGATAGTCTCAAGATTTAATCCCCAATTGATCTTGGTACGAGTACCGTCAATCGGGCCTGTACGTCAAGACACACGAACACTTGTGTATTCCTTCAGTTGATCCTGGCTTCAAGCACCAACGGTCTAGCCGTATCATCGAGATCCACAAACCCCAGAAACTCGCAATCGATCCTGGTTCAGGACCGGGCCGGTAAAGTCCCGCTAAACCCTGAAGCATTCCTCGAGGTATCGTGAAGACGAGTTTCTGCGCTCGCACTTTCAAATTTCCCACTAAAATAATAGTTTGGGGAGCAATATCTCAGCGTGGTTCTACGCCCTATATAGTTGATGGTACCATTAATAGTGAAAAGTACTGTGCTATTCTAAACGATTTTCTCCATCAAACTGCGCATGCTTTATATCCAGAGGGGTAACGTTTTCAACAGGCAAGATGCCATACTTCGAACTATACTCAAGCTTGGATGCAAGAGCACCAAGTGACAACCATTTCATGGCCAGCAGCTTCACAAGATCTTAGTCTCATTGAACATATATAGAGACTAATGAAGGTTGAAGTTGAACAAGCAGCGCCACGAAATAAAGAGGATTTAATTCAGTCAGTTTTACAGTCCTGGTTTACCATCGCCGAGAATTATGGTGATGATCTAGTTTCGGGTGTACCTCGACGTTTAGTCAAGTGTTTACAGTTAAATGAAGGTTGTATAAGTAAATAAGATAAATATTATGTTATAATTTTCTAATTCAAGAAATAATTACAATTGAGCTTTGTTTTTTCTGGATACTTTCTAGGACTATACATGATGCTTCGACAAGAATTAGTCAGAATATGGGGGATATTTCAATTGAGGAACTGAAAGCTAAGAAAAAATCACTTACGTCTACATTTAGGCCTCTTCTCAGGAGGAAACAGAACTCTTTTAAATTTGTTTTAGGCACAGATTTGGACGCAAACCAATTTGATTTATGTTCGATATCATGGAAAGGTTTTTGGGGAGCACGTATGTGTTCAAGACACTTACATAATTCTACAAATTACTCTTGCCAGATTAAACAATGGAATAAAAAACTAATAGCTACATCTGTTATTAAAACCCCACGAACTTATGTGTTTCTTCATGTTTCTACTACCTTCTCGCGCTTCGACAAATGATGCTGAAGTTACTTACAAAGCGAGGGTGCATTATTTTAAAACCACAAGTGTAGTTGTCTGGACATATCTGGTAATTGTTTTATCGTAATTCTCTTCGCAGATTCAAATAGCACATGTTTTATGCAACGTTCAAGGTGAATTTGAATGGAAATACATCAATTTCTATTTCAATAAATTTTCTCGTAAAAATCTCTCGTACCAGGTAATTAATTTCTTGCTTGATTGAGAATAATGGCAACAGTAAATTCTCATGACGGGTATACGATGAAAACATCAATCAAGTTCATACATATCTAATTCCGTTAATAACAAATGTTTGTAACTTGGCCTACGATAAATCAGACTCATACAGTGTCAACCAGTGATTCATTCTATATATGAAGCTTCAATTTATCTTGGTTAGTTAGATTGAATTATTTGAAGCATCGCTTTTCGAAATCTCTGCTCTAGATAGAAAAATTACTTAAGCTTCTGTTTGTTGAATATAAAGGGTGAACTTATTTACTAATATCGGGTGTTTTTTTTTGGGTGATAGAACTTTCGATGGGGATAACTGTGATCTGACAGAAGGTAGAAGCCATATTATTTTGACATTTCTGTTCAGTAAGCATGGACAAATTATCATGGAAAGACGCAGCAACAACTTTTACAAATTGTTGAAATTTATTTTGAAAATCTATTCGCCAAACTTATAGAGCACTTCGTGAAATGTATGGTTTACATAATCGTTCATCAGAGCAGCTTATTCGTCGAGCTATCGATAGATTTCTGACAACATTTTCTCTACTCGATGCAATAACAACAACAAGTCAAAGAACTGTACTGTCTATTCGTCGACGTTCACAACAAGTTGGACTCTGTGCATCCACCACATGGAACATGCGTAAAGATCTTTGTCCACACCCATACAAGATCCAATTGGTTCAAGAACTGAAGCCACTTGACCATAATAAGCATCGTTTGTTTGCTGATTGGGCCCTAGAACAGCTTGAAGTTGATCCACTTTTTTATCGTAAAAGTGTGTTTAGTGATGAAGCTCATTTCTGGTTGAACAGCTATATAAACAAGCGGAATTGTCATATATGGAGTGAAAACAATCCTCAAGAAGTTCTACAGGTTCACTTGCATCCTGAAAAATGCACTGTATGGTGTGCTTTACACGCTTGAGGCACTATCTGTCCATATTTCTTTAAAAACGATGCTGGAGCTAATGTTACAGTGAACAGTGCTCATTACAGATCGATGATCAATGATTATTTGTTTCAAAATTTTAATGGTATCGACTCAGAAGTGTTTTGTTTCCAACAAGATGGTGCTACACCTCATGCTGCTACCGTAACAATTGATTTGTTGAAAGAAAGATTTGTCGATAACATTATTTCGAGAAATTATCTAATAAATTTGCCTCCAAGATCATGCGACATAACTCCACTGGATTATTTTCTTTGGGGTTATGTCAAGTCATTGGTTTATGCTGATAAACCATAAATTATAGTCACTGTGGAAGCCAACATAACTCGTATTATTGATGAAATAAGGCCTGAATTACTCGAAAAAGTGGTCCAAAATTGTTCCTCAGAGCTAGTCGTGGTGGACATATGCCGAAAATTATTTTAAAAACAAAAATGTGATAAAAGTATCTTTCAAATAACAAAAAATTTGCTTCAATCTTAATTTTAATGTGTTTTATTTCAATTTAAAGTTTTATCACTTCAAAAAAAAACACCAGAAATAAAAGGATCTCCAGAAACCATCCGTAGGTCACTGAAAAGAAGAAGTTACATATCAAGAAAACCAAAAAAATCCTTATAATGACACCTTCACAAAAGGAACGAAGGATAGAATTTTGTCAGCGTTTTCAAGAAAATAATTTTAATAATGTCTTTATATCTGATGAAAGTTGTTTCTCACTTAGTGGAAATCATCTAAAAATCCCATCAAAACATCTTATTACTGTTCAAATTTCTCAGCAAAATAATGGTTTGGGGAGCAATATCTCAGCGTGATGCCTCTTGGTATAGTTGATGGTTCCAGTAATAGTGAAAAGTATTGTGGCATTCTAAATGATTTTCTCCTTGAAACGGCGGCAGCTTTATATCCAAAGGATTTACGATTTCAGCAGGATAATGCAAGAACACCAAGTGACAACCATGGCCGAAACCAATTCAACTAGAAAATGTATTTCCTACTTAAATGTAACTTGAACCTGGTTCACGGTTCCCAGCCAAGTGATCTAACCACTGATCTATCGGTACTCATAATATAATACTTTTAAGTGTAATATTTAATTATCTATTATTTTTATTATACTATGATTGATACTAAAATATATACTTTATTCCAGGAACCAAAATGTGGTTCTGCTGGAGACTGCATTGGACCAGAATTCGTAGTCAGAGCATCCTTACCGAACAAAAAATTGGCCTTGCCGGACAACAAGAATAGTAACAGAAAAAATATTTTGGTAATTCTGTTGAACGGACAGAAGCTGGATATTTTGTGCAACCCCAATACGACATCAGCTGGTCAATTATTTGAGGTAAGTGCATGTTATACAGGTTTGGAAAATCTCGTTTTGGAGATACGATATTCAATGCATAAGACAGAGAACTTTGTCGTACAGGCGAACCCTGGAATCATCTAAAGAAATGCACGTTACGATAATGAATAATCCAGTGCATAACTCGAAAAGAATGCTCTTCTCTCTCACACAGATGTGGGAATTGGGGAGTTGGACACCTCATTTAATTTCACGTTCCTCGAATTCAGTTAGTGGCTGCATAGAACTCAGGAGTGATGGTGTGTGTGTACATAACAGTTAAAAATCAAATAGACCCTCTTTATATAAAGGGTCTTTCAATGGAAACGCCTCATTTTTAAATTGACATTACTCATGCATTGCAGCCATTGTTTATTTGTGACATAGACAGTTGTATTTGTCAATGTCTACCATTTAATCATGGAAATGTACGCACTTCAACAACGGTTACAAATAATTCAAATTTATTATAAAAAATCGCGATCTGTTTCTCCAACTTTACGTGTTTTAACTCAAATTTTTGGTGGTTATAACGTCCGGATAAAATAACAGTTGAACGTTGAGTGAAGAAATTTGAAACAAATTTTACACTCCATGATGTTGTAGTTCAAGTGAGACGAAGAAATGCAAGAAGTGAAGAGAATATTGCTGCCGTACGTGAAAGTGTTCGTGAAGACCAAAATTTATCAATTTCTCGACGTTCACAAGAACTAGGAATCATTCAGACGTCCTTGTGGCGAATTTTACGAAAAGACCTTGGTTTGCATCCATACCAAATTGTTTTAACCCAAGAACTCAAACCAGCAGATCATTTAAGCGTCGTTTATTCAGTAATTGGTGCTTAGGAAAAATCCGAAGAAATGGACCGATAAATTATCCGCCTCGTTCCTGCGAGTTAACTGCATTGGACTTCTTTCTTTGGCGTTACATCGAGTCATTGGTTTACAGCAATCATCCAGCACATTTAGACGATTAACAGATCAATATTGAACAAATAATTGTGTGAGATTTGTGTGAGAGAGTCTTGGAAAATTGGGTTCAACGTCTTCATTCCTGCCAGCGTTTGCTTGTGGACCTTTAAATGATGTTTTATTTCATGACTAATGGAATCCATTTTACTTTATATTGAAATAAACATTTCAATAATTTTCGAATAAATAATGTGTTTTATTTACGAAACAAAATGGGGCACTGAAAGGGCCTTTAGAAATGTTTACTATAGAACGAAAAATTCAAATTATTAAATGGCACTCTGGTGGTCACTCAATTGAAGAAACAATACATTCATTTATTGTGATGAAGTTTATTTTCACCTCGGAGAATCATCTTTTGTGGTCACCTGTCAAGGATAAGTGTTACGCTAACTATCCAGAAACAATTGATGCCTTGAAATACGAACTCGAAGTTTCCATTCATGAGATTTTGCCCCAAACCATCGACAATGTACTGAAAAATTGGGCTGATCGAATGGGGTACTGTAGCCAGTCGTAGCTGTCATTTGAATGGTATTGTTTTCATTCGTATATTTCAAGGTTCAACCTTTCTGATTAACTAATAACTTTGACAAAATTTAGATTAGTTTTTTTATTTATCATAAATGCGAATTTTAAATGGCCCAACCGCTAGAACTCCTTTTTATACCGGGTGTTAATGGAAGCTGAGTCTCGACCTAAAAATAAGTAAAAAGTTTCATATAAAAATGAGCTGTTTTAGAAATATGAACGATTTTCGGTTTTCAAAATATCAACTACTAGCGCAACCCAATACGATAAATTACAGAAGATATTCCATTTATTTTTGAATTCTAGTGTTTTACAGAATATTTCCATATGACCACGTACTCTTTCGAAAAGACCTGGTTGTGTTCAGATCGTTGGACAGGATAGTTCAATCCGATGTTGTAACTCTTCGATGTTATTCACTCACGTTGCATACACTAAACTTTTCAAGTAACGCCAAAGGATTCAAATCGGGAGATCTAGCGGGCCATGACACTGGGTCTCTCGTCCTATCCATCTTCTGGGAAAACTTTGATCTAAATGTTCCCTTATAGCAAGTGTATAATGAATGTGGGGGCGCTCCATCTTGCATAAACCAAATATTCATCCACTGATTTGCAGATACCCCGTCTAGAAATGCGGGTAAGGTATTTGGAAGAAAGTTAAGGTATGCGGCTACTGTTAAATGCAGTGGTTAAACTACTGGTCCTAACAAACAATCTCCTAAAATACCTAGCCAGATATTTCTACTGAAACGCTGTTGATGCCTGGATTCATGAATGGCGTGTGGATTTTCACTCGCTCAAATATGGCTATTTGATTTAAAATGCGGATGTTCAGCAATCATTGTTAAAACTCATTGACAGAATGTCCCTCTGGCTTGATGATCAGGAGGATTGCTTGCACGCGTTCAATATGGAATAGATAGAGAAGTTGTTGATGCATAGTTCTCCACACAAGGGGGCAACTCATTCCTACTTACTGAAATTGTTCTTACACTTGTACCGGACTTTTCAGTCACAATATTTGAAATTTGCTCTTCAACTTCTGGAGTACTTACAGATCTTGGACGTGCAGTATCACGAGCGTTTTTTTAAGGCACCATTTTCCCTCGATCGTCTAAAAACTTGATTGAACGTCACATGAGAAGGAAGTTGACGATCGGGATAAGCCTCTGCATAAAGGCGACGTGCTTCAGGATCACTTTCATTAGCACGGCCATACATGAAAACCATATCACTTATTTCAATATTAGAATAAGGCATTTCGAAGGCAGGAACAATAACTTTTTCTTAACAACTAAGTGAAAGTAAGTAAACAACTCGAATCGGATGCAAAAGACTCAATAAAAGTACGTAAATGTCATATGAAAACCAAATGTTTGATGCCAGCTGTGATTTCTTTTTAATGAACCGACTGAAAAACCTTTCAATTATAAGTTCAGTAAACAAGACATCTGAAAGATGAAAATAAATCGAAGATCGTATTTAGTTGCGCTAGTGGTTAATTTGAAAACTGAAAATCGCTTATATCTCCAAATCGGCTCATGTTTATATAAATTTTTTACTTATTTTGAGGTCTATGATCACCCAAATTATTGAAACTTTGTTTTTCAATACCCGGTATACTTGAAACAAAGAACTCATGTAAATTTATTTCTAATATCATGACTGAATAATTTTATTATGTTTTTCTTTCAGCTCATAATTCAGAAGGAGCATATAGAGGAGAATTTCATGTTGGGGATGTCTGCCCTTATAGCAGGTGACTTCGTGTTCTTGCCATCGGATACAAGAATTTGTAAAGCGATGCAACCGACAGGCTCCATGGGTGACATACCATCAACTTTGACACTTTTCATGAGAGTTAGATTTTTTCTGCCTTCTTTAAGAGGCATACGGAGCCCTCAAGCTCGCCATCTGTTGTATCTCCAACTGAGGAGATCTATATTAGAACATCAGTTGCCTTGTTCTTTTTCTCATCTTATAGAGATGAACGGATTCGCAATGCAGGCTGAGTTTGGAGACTATAGAGAAAAGGTATGCAGTTATCTTTTTATTAGATTTCATTAGAACAAAGATTTATTCTGAAGAATCTCTTGAAAATGTTTCAGAATTTATTTTCAATAAATGCCTTAGAAATACTATGTTACTTTATAGACACATGGAATTATCAAAACATATGAGCGGCAACTAAGAAATGAAGAATCATAAGGAAACTTGAACTATTGACCAAAATAACCTAAATCTATCACGCAAGACAAATTTGTTTCGATTGGATATGAATGAATAACAAATTTAATCATTAAAAAATGTTCCACATAAAATTAAAAAAGGACTTCCTATTTCGCTTTTTTTTTAATAAGAATTTGAAACTCTAACCTATTTTCCCATCAGGTGGAAGTTATTTGAATGCTAAATAAAAATAATCAGTAAAATATATCGGGTGTTTTTTTAGAGTGATAGAACTTTAAATTGAAATAAAACACATTTAAATTAAGATTGAAGCCATTTTTTTAATTGAACGATAATTTTATGAAATTTATGTTCTAAAAATAATTTCCGGCATATTATTATTATTATCCTGATACGCTTAGATCCTGTGAAAATTCCTCAGAAGCTTGTCTACCACGACTACCTCTGAGAAACCGCATTCGACCAGACCAATTTTGGACCACTTTTTCGAGTAATTCAGGCCTTATTTCATCAATAAAATGAGTTATGTTGGCTTCTAAAGCGTCTATTTTTTCTGGTTTATCACCATAAACCAATGACTTGACATAACCCCAAAGAAAATAATCCAATGCAGTAATGCCGCATGATCTTGGAGGCCAATTAATTGGAGCATTTCGCGAAATGATGTTATCGCCACATCTTCCTTTCAATGAATCGATTGTTACGGTAGCAGCATGAGGTGTAGCACCATCGTGTTGGAACCAAAACACTTCTGGGTCGATACCATTCAAATTTTGAAACAAATAATCATTGATCATCGATCTGTAACGAGCACCATTCACTGTTATATTAGCTCCAGCATCGTTTTTGAAGAAATATGGACCGATGATGCCTCCAGCGTATAATGCACACCATACAGTGCATTTTTCAGGATGCAATGGAACCTGCAGAACTTCTTGAGGATTGGTTTCACCCGATATACGGCAATTTTGTTTGTTCACATAGCCGTTCAACCAGAAATGAGGTTCATCACTAAACACAATTTTACGATAAAAAAGTCGATCAACTTCAAGCTGTTTTATGGCCCAATCAGCCAACAAACAACGCTTTAATTCTTGAAGCAGTTGGATCTTGTATGAGTGTAGACCAAGATCTTTACGCAAAATTTTTCATGTGGTGGATGTACAGAGTCCAACTTGTTGTGAACGTCGACGAATAGACAAATATGGATCATCATTCACACTATGACTTACAGCAGAGATATTTTCTTCTGTACGTACAGTTCTTTGTCTTTTTGTTGTTGTTCCATCGTCCGATGTCTATCGATAGTTTGACGAATAAGCTGCTCTGATGGGATGATTATGTAAACCATAAATTTCACGAAGTTCTTTATAAGTTTGGCCAACAGAACACAGATTTTGAAAATAAATTTCAATAATTTGTAAACGCTGTTGCGGCGTGAATCTTTCCATAATAATTTGTCAATGCTTACTGAACAGAAATGTCAAAACAACATGGCTTCTATATTCTGTCAAATCACAGTTATCCCTATCGAAAGTTCTATCACTTTGAAAAAACACCGGATATAAAGGCTTTCCAATAAAAGGTTTAATTTTGAATAGCCCGCCATCTGGCCGGCGGTCATCATTCAACATTCGACAAAAGAAAACTACGCCATTACTAAAAATGGAACTATACACGCTTCAACAACGCATTGAAATTATTAAAATTCACTTCGAACATGGTAAAAATTTTGCAGTTAGAAAAAACTTGATATTATCGAAGGACAGTCGCGAATTTTCGGAGTTACATGGAAAAACGAAAACACCAATTGAATTTTTTGTCTTAAATATTGAATTGTATCAGTCCTTACTTGGTGAAAATCCATATTAAATAATTTGAAATAAGGTTATTCTGATTTTCACAATTTTTTATTGTTAAACTCACAACAATTGTTGTGAGTTTGACAATAAAAATTTGTGAAAATCAGAATAACCTTATTTCAAATTAATGAATTTTTTGTCTATTTTATTCTCATTAGTCACTTATCAGACCCACAGAATTCTGTAAAAAGATGTTCAAACGTAATCGGCTTCATTAGTTTTTCCTCAACATTGAAGGAGAAATCCTGATAAACGTTTACTGGGGATTTTCATTAGTGAGAGTTTTCCGAAATCTTCTTAGAAATAACATTAATGTTTGCCTAAACTCTACTTACACGCCCACATCCGTAAATAAAAGTTCCGAGACTCATACAATGCCTTTGGGTTTTTTCCTGTATACCGGTACGATATGTAGCATTTTTCTAGGGTATCGGATTAAATGAAAGCGTTCCTAGCCAACTGAGATGTCAATATTTCGTTCCATTCTGATCAGTTTTGAAATACTCCATCACTTTATATAATGAAGTATCTTAAATATGTGCATTTCAATAAGGTTTACAAGGAATAGAGTTTATTAATAAAGAACAGTATTAACTCACGTCGAAAATGTTTTTTATTTATGAATTTCAAAATGAATCCCATCAAGTAAACACTGGAATAATCAAAGGAATAAATTTATCACCTTTTTAATATTCAATATAAGAAAAAACAAATGTTAACTTCCGCTATTTTATTGATTTACACGACAATTGTTTCGTCATTCCATGACTTCATCAGGTGACTATTTAAATACTCACCTGATGAAGTTATGGTAAGACGAAACAATTACCGTGTAAATCAATAAAATAGAGGAAGTTAACATTTGTTTTTTCTTATATTGAAGATGTATTTCCGTCAAGTAAAGACCGAGATAATCAAAAATTTTTTATATTCGAATAGATAGAAAAATAAAATAATAAGAAGCGGTTTTTTTACTTGATAGAAGATTTATTACAAACTTTGAATATCAAAACAGATTTAATCTGTAAGTCTCCTACAATTTTAATTTCCAAAACTTCATTCAAAAACTTTTAGAATTGAATTAATGTCTTATAAGCACTGCTTATATTTAATATATGTATAAAATCAAAACTCATTATACAATATGAAATGGAATAAAAAAACCCAACAAATATAAATTGGAATTAAATAAGAAGTTACTTTGTTTTCTATCACTTTTTATATAGAAAACAAAGTAATTTCTTATTTAATTCCATTAAAATGAACCATCACAAAGTAACGGACTACTCCATCCAAATATAAATTGCCAATTGAAATTAATAAATAAATAAACATTCGAATAAGTGGTGTTTCATTCCTAGCATGTGCATCTGAACTCTTCAGACAGGCAAACATTTTGGCACATCTCTGCCTGTGCCAAAATGTTTTGTTTCTGATCTTACATTTATGAAAACTAAATCTGTTTTCATATTCAATGGAAGAAAGATAATTTGATTTCGTTAGTAAGAAAGTACACGTAATTTCTAGATCTATTGGGATATTAACATTCTCAAAAAGTTATCTGAGCACCGTATTTTGCATAAAGACTTAGGTCTTAAGGCTTTCAAAGTTCACTTTACACAAGATGGTCGATCAAGCAACGTCGTATCTTTGCTGATTAGATCCTTGAAATGTATCAAAATGATACGGATTTTCATCCAAAAATTATCTTCAATGATAAGGCACGTCGAAAGCAAAAGTTCTATATTAACACTCTTAGAATTTGTTGAAATCAACAGGTACAATATCCGTAAAATCCTTTCGAACGAAAAAACAGACGTTGACAAGTTCCAGTACTGAATATCTTTCGCTAATGGCATTTTTTAGCGGCAAACCCCAATAAACACCTTGAGTTTTTATGACTTGTTCTTTCATTATTTTGTCACATATCTAACAATGTAATTAAACTCGGTTACACTGAACACCTTCAGCCAGTAGAATGTAGATACCTGAAGAAGCCTTGTCGTCGTGAAACAATTGTTGTATTATGAACATTTTTGTGGAAATTAAAATACTGTCTCCTATATACTTTTTAATTAAAACAATGGTTGAAAAGCTTCATCCTTTGATTTGCAGCGATACATATTGACAGAAAAGAGTGGAAAAACACGAAAAACTTCATTTATCAGACAAAACGATGGCAGGCTGATCTCTAGAGCAAGCGAGTAATAGAAATTTATTCGCTGCGAGTATTGAAACCGATTTTTGAAAATTATGTCCATGATTTGATTACTGGTTGGCTTAAGTGTATTATTTCCAATATGGATGATTAAATTATATGTTGTGCTCTATTGACCGATACCCGGTATTTTTTCTGTAGTTCTTTATTCTGCGCATTTAAAATTGAACAGGATTAAATGCGACAATGAGATTTCTTGCCTATATCTACTTGTTGTGATGATAACGTTTTCTCGAGAATTATTGTTCTGTCTTTTATATTCAACATAATATCGCAAAGGCATGTCTTGTATGTATTTTGCATACTCTAGATGGCGCTAGTGTATTATTAATACCTTCGTGTCTGTGTTTTGCGAATATAGATACTTGACAAATTTGGAGTCGCTATCATACATTGCACTAACGTAAACCAATCAGTTTGAAACTTGCTCATATCTACAATTTGCCTCTGTGATCAAAAAAACCTTGTCGAGTTTATTAGAGTATAGAATTGTTATACACATGTATGTTACACTGTCTCGATTTCTAGAACTTTCTATTACCATAGCTCATATTCCCTTTTTTATATAAGAAAAACAAATGTTAACTTCCGCTATTTTATTGATTTACACGACAATTGTTTCGTCATACCATGACTTCATCAGGTGAGTATTTAAACTGAGGTATGCAATGCAAAACATGACCTTAAATACACAGATCTGGTAAAAAAAATAGAGGGGTGGAAAGAGATGGTTTACAATAAATGAAAAATATTAAGAATGGGGGGTCTATTTAAATCTATTTGATCATTCAATAAAATTTGTCTCTTATTATATCTATTGATCTCTAAAGTTTCTAACAGATTTAGTTTCTGACTTTTGTTTTCGATATGTAGTATGTCATATTACAATTATGGCCAGTCTCTAACAAATGGTTGGCATTAGTTGAATTCGGTTTATTATTAATATAACATTTTTCATGTTCTCGTATCCTTGTTTGGAATGAATGGCCTGTCTGTCCCACATATACACATGGGCAATCACTACATGTTAACTTGTAAACTCCTGATTTTTTGTTTTTAGCAATAACGTCTTTATTATTTTTTATTAAGCTGCCTAAAGAATTAATGGTTTTAAAAGAGATGTTATATTTTTCTTTTTTTTTTAAATATGTAGCAATCTTTTCAGATTTCTGGCCTATGTAAGTTAATGAAAGATATTTGGTTTCGTTTGAATTTTGAAATTTTGGATACACTGATATTGCTTTCTTGTAATTTATTTTATCAAGTAAATTGTCTACAATTAACGGATTAAAATCATTATTGAAAGCTTATTTGTTTAATGGTTTTATACTCTTTGTCAAAATTTTCTTTCGTCATGGGTATGTTAACCAATCTATAAAGCATACTATTATAAGCTGACAATTTTTGTGAAAATGGATGGTTTGAAGTATAATGAATCGTACCATCTGTATGTGTAGGTTTTCTGTAAATGGAAAAGTCGTGTCTATTATTAATTTTGGTGATTTTTAAATCTAAGAAATTGATGCTATTATTTACTTCATCTTCCTGTGTGAATTCAATTGTTGGATATAATTTATTGATATATTCCAAAAATGAACGAAGTTGTCTATTTGTGCCATTAAATAAACAAATTATGTCATCTACATAGCGGTACCAATAAACGAAATCTTTAAAATATGGGAGTTTCTGGATATTGGTTTCTACGTGATCCATGAATATTTCTGATAACAAGGGGCTTAATGGGTTACCCATTGTTAGACTTTCTTCGTCTAGATAAAACGTGCCGTTGAACATAAAGTAATTTTGATCTAGGCAAACGTTTAAGGCGTCTGATATTTCTGTTTTTACAACAAGATTAGTTCGGATACTGAATTGTTTCAGCCGTTACTATTTGGTAGTTGATCATAATTAAAACAAATTGTAGAAATTACTATGTTTCACTACCAAAAAAAAAATTAATATTACACATTTTCTTGTGACTCGAGTTTCGGGAAATGAACTATCCCATCATCAGACAACTGAAGACCTAACAGTGGTACAGTGGTATTTAAACAAAAGTGATAAATATTTTGAATATTTCAACAGATTCTCGGTAAAATCTAATAGTGGTACAGAGGTTTACAATCGGAACGTGATAAAAAACCGGGTTAAAAAAAGAGGGGCCTTCTAACAGATATCGGAATGTCGGCAATCGACAAAGAAGGTTGTTAAACAGAAATTTATCCCATCATAAAAGCCGAAGAAAATAAAAAATTCATTTCTCTGTCGTACTTTGGTAGCATAAGTCAAAAAGTGGCCAATAGTTTTTCAAAATCAGATGTCAATATTGCCTTCAAAACGCAAAATAAATTATCATCGGTATTTTTAACGCAAAGGACCCTACTCCAAACATACACAAATCAGGAGTTTATGAGTTATCTTGTTCTACGTGCAGTAATAAATATATAGGACGAACAGGACGTTCCTTCAAGACGAGGTTCAACGAACATAAAAGGAGTTTCAGGCAAAATAAACAAAATTCTACATTTGCCACTCATTGTCTAGAAAACGGTCATTCCTTTCCCACAAGAGATTATCTTAAAATTTTACATGTAGAATCAAATGGGAAGAAACTCGATTATCTAGAATCTGTTGAAATTTTCAAATTAGTTCACAATAACAATAATGTTAAAATAATGAATGACTGTACGGAGCTTTGTAAATCGAAAATATTTGAGATATTTAAAAAGTAACATCTGTTTAAAACCTTTTCCAACGAACATAAAATGAATTTAATGAAAAGTAAACAAACATTCAACTTTTGCCACTCATTCTTTAGAAAACAGTAATTCCTTTCGACAAAAGAAAATCTTAAGAAAAATTTTACATGTAGGACTGGATTATTGAAATTTTCAAATTCGTTTACATTAAAAATAATGTACAAAATAATGAATGACTCTATGGAGCTCTGTAAATCAAAATATTTGAGATATACAACAAAATAATTTTAAAAATAATGAATGACTGTACGGAGCTATGTAACCCCAAAAATTATTTGAGATATTTAAATGGGTACCATCTGTTTAACAACCTTCTTTGTCGATTGCCGACATTCCGATATCTGTTAGAAGGCCCCTTTTTTTAACCCGGTTTTTTATCACGTTCCAATTGTAAACCTCTGTACCACTATTAGGTTTTACCGAGAATCTGTTGAAATATTCAAAATATTTATCACTTTTGTTTAAATACCACTGTACCACTGTTAGGTCTTCAGTTGTCTGATGATGGGATAGTTCATTTTCCGAAACTCGAGTCACAAGAAAATGTGTAATATATATATACATATTTTTTGTTTTGGTAGTAAAGCATAGTAATTTCTACATTTTGTTTTAATTAAGATTAGTTCATTTTTGGAGTAATAAATCATCAACTGACCGGTATACTAGGAAATGAGTTTGTTACATCAAAGGAAACAAAGGCATTGTTTGGGATATGTATATGCTCAATTTTTTGTATAACTTGATAGGAGTTTTTTATTGCAAATTTGGCTTCAAAGTTGGTTTCTATTAGTAAATAGAAATTTGCAATAAAAATTATACTTAATTTTGATTTATATTTTTGAAAGTTTATATGACGGGGCTGTGACAAAAGAAACAATGGGTCTGATGGGATTATTCTCTTTGTGCAACTTAAAGAATACAAAATTGGTGTTGATGGTTTCATTAAAGTTAATTTATAATTTGGAATATTTTCAAAAAGTGCTTTTGATTGAAGGATAACTGATTTGATTTGTTTTTGATATTTTTCTGTTGGGTCGTTTTTGATAGTTTTATATTTATTTTGGTCTAAAAATGAAGTTGTTTTCTGTATGTATTCTATTTTGTTTAATGCTTTAATCCTTTGTCTGCGTGAGTAAATATTAGGTCATTTTCTATAATTTTATTTCGGATTGATTTGACTGTTTGATTATTATTATTGTATTGATACTTTTATGTTTCTTTCTTTATTATATTGGTAAAAATATACTTGTCTATATTTGAATTCTGGCAATTTCTCAATGCAATTTCTGAATCGATAGCTAGATGTTCTAAGGATTATTGATTGATATTCTTTAAGTTAAGTTTATATCCTTTCTCTAATAATTCTTTTTATTTTGTATTAAATTCTACTTCAGAAAGGTTGGTGAATTTCGGATGGAAAATATGGTTTGAAAATTTTTGTGCTTTTAAGTTAATTTCATGTTTTGCATTGTATACCTCAGTTTAAATACTCACCTGATGAAGTCATGGTATGACGAAACAATTGTCGTGTAAATCAATGAAATAGCGAAAGTTAACATTTGTTTTTCTTAAATTGAAGATGAATTTCCGTCAAGTAAAGACCGAGACAATCAAAAATTCCTTTTTAATGGTTTTTGGTACAGATCAGCCGAATAAATTTATTTAAATTTAATCAAGCAGCCGCATACCGAAGTTAATTTTTGTCCACTATGAAACAAATGTATATTCATTTAATTTTATAGCTAATTATTTGCAGGAACACGGAACGAGTGATTATTTTTTGTTGGAACATTACGTACCTGACACGATGGCGTGTGCCGTCGATGACCATAAATATCTACGGGAAGAACTGGTGAAAGCCCATAAGTCTAAATGTGGGATGAACCGCGAAAAGGCGGAGGAAGATTTCATCAGCTGCGCTCAGAAGTTGTCACATTACGGTGGTCATTTTTATACTGCCACTTGGGTAAGAAATATTTCCACTATTATTCTTTTCTGATGATACTGAAATGAAATATAGAGAAAGAAGAAAATAAATCGTGTAAATAATTTTCTTCCTGCGTTTTGTGCAATTTGAATATTTTGATATCTGCTTGAATCCGAGAAACAGCTATTACTGGGAAGAAGTTCAGCATGGCTTCTGATTGAATATTTAGTATTACATTATAGGCTCCTTCTTTTTACAGTTCGGCAAAAATAGTATATTTAATTCATTTCTGCAGACTCTCAAGGACAACACTGCAAAGGATGTCTGGTTGTACATAAGTGCGCAGGGGATAAACTTGTACAAGAGAGGCCAAACAACAAGTAACTGTGGACCTGAACTTTATGAGATGTTCGACTGGAAAAATATTCAGACACTGTGTTACAGTAAACGTTATTTATGTGTAATCCCAAAAGAGAATAAATTTTTCTCTTCGAAATTGAAAAAATACAAACTCAAAATGGACCACAAGAAGTAAGTATGAGATGTTAAATTCCAATCGAACTAATTCCAAACTTTTTTCGTGTTAAATTTTGAACCAAAAATATAATCAATTTCAATAAAAATAACTGATGAGTAGATTCGAAGCTCGAAGAAGGTGAAATTTTGAAAAAAATTGAATTACCAGTGATGTTTCAAGAACCTGTGACTCAATTTTTTGGAGACTTGACCTTCTCAACAGATTTTGAGTCAGATGGTCTTTCCCAGAAGTTATCGTTCGTACAACTCAATAATATCGGGTGTTTTTTTTAGAGTGAAAGAACTTTAAATTGGAATTGAACACATTAAATTATGATTGAAGCCAATTTTTTTTATTTGAAAGATAATTTTATGACATTTATGTTTTAAAAACAATTTTCGGCGTATGTCCACCACAACTAGCTCTGAGGAACCGCATTCGACCAGACCAATTTTGGACCACTTTTTCGAGTAATTCAGGCCTTATTTCATTAATAACACGAGTTATGTTCGCTTCCAAAGCGTCTATTGTTTCTGGTTTATCAGCGTAAACCAATGACTTGACATAACCCCAAAGAAAATAATCCAGTGAAGTTATGTCGCTTGATCTTGGAGGCCATTTAATTGGACCATTTCTCGAACTAATGTTATCTCCAAATCTTTCTTTCATTAAATCAATTGTTACGGTAGCAGCATGAGGTGTAGCACCATCTTGTTGGAACCAAAACGCTTCTAGGTCGATACCATTCAAATTTTGAAACAAATAAGCATTGATCATCTATCTGTAACGAGCACCATTCACTGTAACATTAGCTTCAGCATCGTTTTTAAAGAAATATGGAATGATAATGCCTCCAGCGTGTAAAGCAGACCATACAGTGCATTTTTCAGGATCCATTGGAACTTCTTGAGGATTGTTTTCACTCCATATACGGCAATTTTGCTTGTTTACATAGCCGTTCAACCAGAAATGAGCTTCATCGCTAAACACAATTTTACGATAAAAAAGTGGATCAACTTCAAGCTGTTCTTGGGCCCAATCAGCGAACAAACGACGTTTATTATGGTCAAATGGCTTCAGTTCTTGAACCAGTTAGATCTTGTATAGGTGTAGACCAAGATCTTCACGCAAAATTTTTCATGTGGTGGATGCATAGGGTCCAACTTGTTCTGAATGTCGACGAATAGACAAATCGGGATCATTAGTAACACTAATAGCAGCGATATTTTCTTCTGTAACTACAGTTCTTTGTCTTGTTGTTTTTGTTGCATCGAGTAGAGAAAATGTTGTCCGAAATCTATCAATAGTTCGAAGAATAAGCTGCTCTGATGGACTATTATGTAAACCATGAATTTCACGAAGTGATCTATAAGTTTGGCGAAAAGAACACTGATTTTGAAAATAAATTTCAACAATTTGTAAACGTTGTTGCGGCGTGAGTCTTTCCATGATAATTTGTCAATGCTTACTGAACAGAAATGTCGAAAAAACAGGGCTTCTTCTTTCTGTCAAATCACAGCAATCCCTTTCGAACGTTCTATCACTCTAAACAAAACACCCGATACGCGAAGCGTTCATTGTATTCTCATCATTTAGAGTTTTCGATTGTTATATAATAGACATTCTTGTTTTTAGGAGCTACTTTACTTTCCGTTTGGCTTCTCTTCACCACCAATTTTTCCTGAGACTGAGGACGGAATACACATCACTTCAATCCCTCTCGCAACAATTTGGCATCCCTCTGAAAGATATGAAGAACGAAACTAACTCTCTCTATAAACTGGAAGCCCTCACCGATTACAAAGACCTGGATTTAGGCACCGTTAACGCCGACACCGAATTCAGGATCGAATTCAGACCGTCTTCAAGAAACAGCGATCTATCCGAAAACTTCAAATACAGGAGATCGAAGAGTGCTGACGATTTTCCGGAAGGAGACGATAAAGAGAAGTGGAACTCCCGATATACGGCGGAAAAGAAAAAGGAAGAAAATAAAGTATCTGTTGAACACCAGTATTCTGTAGGAATTCCTAGTGCCGATAAGAGGAGGGGTGTTAAAATGGGCACGAGAGCAATCGGTGGATCAGGCTGTAGGATATCGAGATCGATGGAAGCTGTTAATGCAAGAGATGACTTGGAGAGCTTGTCGCTTCAATCTGTATCATTGCACTGCAGCTCTAATTCAATAAGACTTTCTGGAAGCGAGCTACTTTCTCCAAACTCAAACGCTTATATTCTTGGTGAGTCTTTTTGAGATTATTAATAAAACGTGCAGTCTGTCTCCTTGTAACGTATGTTCGATTAAACCTGGTGAAAAACTATTAGGAACAGAGCCATAGCAATAGAAGCCGACATAGAAGACTACAAACATCATCAATTTACAATGTAATCTTCCATGTTTAACGAACAGGCCATGAATATAATCAACAAATATTATTGGGCCCAATATACTACCATGGGCGATCCTTTTCCTCGGATAATTGAACTAAAATCGGAGTACCACATGGTTCCGTTCTGGGACCTCATCTTAACCTTTTGTATGTAAACGATATGACTTCCCACATTAAGTACCACAGATTATTTCATTGCGACGATACAAAGATTTATGCAACCCATTCACATCTTCAAGAAGACCCCGACGCGATCTTTGGTTGGTGTAGTGATTGGCTTATATCCTTAAATGTAGAGAAGTTTGTCATTTTGCACGTTGGTGAGAGAAATTCCTGTCAAAACAATATCATTGGTGACTGCCCTCTAAGAAAAGTATCTTCAAAAGTTGACATGGGCGTAACAGACAATTTGATTTAAAACCAAAATACATATAATAGCAGTATCCCTCCTGGAATCCATAGCAATATTTAAACGCAAGCAAGTTTCAGAAATAAATCTATTAAATTAGAAGACTGACCTTTGACTATTATAAATCTTCGAACCAAGAATGGTGCCTGCCATACCAGGCTATCACCTATTTGAAAATCACTGTTTTAGGTTGTAAAGATTCCTGATCAAGTTACTTTTTCAGATTCGTCAATAAAGGCCTGTAGTAATATTTTGCCAGATTTTCAAGAAAGTCTCAGTGAATCCCTCCTGGATAAGTTCAACAATATATCTTTTGCAGAAGAGAGAATATTTTCAACGGTAACTTTAGAAAAAGATCGAAATGGTTCATTAGGAATACAGATAACACAAGGTTCAGACGGTAATGTCTACATTCAAACTGTGATATTGGGTGGTCCAGCACATTTAACAGGAAATATGATGACAGGTTTGTTCCATATTATTCATATGTATTGAGTACACAGTTAACGTACTTTCTGAACAGATGAGAACACTTATCAGGTTCGTTGTTGTGGTGTGTGTACAATTTTGGATGTTATGATCTTCTATTTTCTATTTTTTATTTTTCAAAGAAATCAAATGATTCCAAATTAAGATAATATACATTTTTCATACAATAGACTTCAAAACATTTTTCAGGAAAAAAATAATACGTTTGAAATTTGTAGCATTTTTTCATATGCCTCATGAAAACACCCAATACTCAAATAAGAACATTTAAAATACTTACATTTTTTTTTGCCATATGGCATCAACAATAAAAATACCGAATTTTGCAGGAGACCAAATAGTGGCTGTTGACCGTCAAAATCTCCTAGGTATGAGATACGAAGATGCCTTGAACATGTTGAAGTCAACAGGACCAAGGGTGGAATTCATGCTTTCTAGAATCGTCCAAACTGGTAAAAGCATCATGCATTCTAAATCTCGATCAATAGACGTTAACAACTTGAGCGCTAGGATCAACCTGAGCAACATCAATAACTCTCATCTTACAAACCTGAAACTCGAGAATACAATGAACAAGCTGAAGAAATTGTCCAGCGCCCCAACCAGTCCAAGAAAGCATTTTATAATAAATGAAGAAACGTCAGAAGAGAAACATATCACTGAGAGTTGCATGGATCTCTCCAACACGAGGAAGTATGGAAGAAATTTGAGGAGCGATGTACCATATCACAAGCATATCCGTTACGAAATAGAATCTGAAAATTTAGGCGATAAAGAAAATTTAGAGTTGAGGAAAAATATATCGATGTCTTGCAACAGGCTACATGACGAACAGGAATATTTGGTAAGCATAACAGTGAAGAAAATAACTAATTAACTTAATTACCTCTTTACCAGTAGAAACTACTGGATGTTGGTAGCTCACAGCGCCAAATCATCAAATGAATTATAGTCTGAATATTATATAAATAGTACAGTTTCGAATTGTTTCACCCATATTAAGGGAATTTTGGTGAAGCTTTTATCTGATCTATCTTGATCGTAGAGGCATAGATCACTGGACTTTTTCACCGTTGTTCACTTTCATTGAGTTCACTTGGGTTCACTGCCAAAATTAACGAAACTTAATTACAAGTATATATATTATAGATAATACATTCATTTTCAGTGATTGTGGTTTTCCGCTATTAAGATATTGTAAATCAAATAAAAACCTCTTTCTATTATTTTAAGTGGAAATTGTTACTGCTTATCCTGTACAATAAAATCTCTAATGATTTTGAGTTACTTTCTTTAATTTAATCCCATGATTCTTTCCAGAATCCGGATTACCATTCTTTAGATCGAAAACTGCTGAAAGATTTGAAGGAGGAGATCTTGAGTAAAGATGCAATTCCTCCCATAGCATTGCCACGAAGTCTGGGGCTAGGCCGAAAATGGAGAGGTCCTGTAAGATATCCTGTAACACCGGTGAAAAAATTAGATAATAATGATAAGAATATATGTTATGATGCAAATACCACCTCCGATGATGAACAAGTATTTATTTGATATTTGAAAGTTTGTGTCTAATGTTTTTTCGTCATTAAGAACTACACCACAGGCTTCAATGTTATGATAATATAGATATTAATATAATATCTATAATATCAATTTTTAGTTCCACCATGTTTTTCATTGACCAAATTTTATCAGTAAGTTAAGAACTAGAGCTTCCTTAGATAAATGTCAAGTGCCGAAACTATCAAAGATAATAGGTGAAGAGTAGCTTTATAATATTGCTTCATTTATTTGAAAATTAAGAATGAAGAGTAAAGGTTTACTGAATTACATATCATGCTATTGAAAGTCTTTTGTTTATAAATTGTAATAAGGGTAATTCCGAAATAATTTGTTTTTCGAAAGTGTCTAGTTAAAGAAATTAATTTTCTCCTTATTTTTGGTCGTATGATGTCAATGAAGTTATTCAATATGGAAATTTACATAGCTGGTAACAAATCAGTTAATTTAATCAGTATTGCATCTCAATGATTTTAATATGAATTTGAATAATCGGCTTTGTAAAGTACTGCGTTTTTGATGAATTCGATGTGAAATATTATCCATATTTCATCATGTTTTTCACATCGGAGGAATGTTTGTTAGGATTTTATCTCATTTGTTATATCACAGACCTTTTCTTTTGACCGGAGCTAATATTTCAGTACATGAATGAAAATATATGTGATGTTAGAATATATAGTGATAATTTAGTAAGGCCATTGTAAAACGTGCCTATTTAAAACAGTCTGAATATTAACGTATTGATATTGAATATATACTTAGATGAAATAAGAATAAATATTTACGTCATGTTTATTAACATATTATATAAGAGAGAACATAATCATTATATTGAATCTGTCGAAATTGTATGTTAGACTGAACCGCATATGTATGTGTCTTTGAAATTGTTGACTATCAGTAAAAAGTTATGAAAATTTTCGCTTTTTTCATTTCCAGGATTAAAAAGAGTCTTTCTTTCATCAGTCCTAACATAACAGCGAGTTTTCATAGAAATAATATGGAAAAAGTACTTCCAAACAATTTGAGTATATTCCGTGATTCTTTCAGAAATATTTGTTTAATTATTTGGTTATATTTGGTAATATTTCTGGAATTCTAATGTTTTTGGCGAATGCCAATAGTAAGATCGAATTTTCTGGAGATATACCAAAAATTACACGACGTTTTTGTCATGCTCTACTACTTCAAGGTCAAATAGAAGGCAGAGTTATTGGATGGATTAGTCGGAAACTTTGCGGTATTACGTGACAAAATAATGGAAGAACAAGTCATAAAAACCCAAGGTGTTTATTGGAGTTTGTCGCTAAACAATGTAACGAGGAAAAGATATTCAGTAATGGAGACTTGCCAATATCTGCGTGTTCATTCAAAAGGATTTTACGGGCATTGTACCCGTCGATTTCAAGAAATTCTAAAAGAGTCAATCTAGAACTTCCACTTTCGACATGGATAATTTTATAGTTATTTTTGAAATTAAGTCTGAATTCCTTAAGATGATTAACATATGTCGCATGTAAGGAATCCGATATGTAACTCCTTTGGTGTTCTTGGATTATTTTCCTGAATGATCTACCTGTCTGGCCAATGTATACTAAAGAGCAATCATTGCAAGTCAATTTGTAGACTTCAGATTTATTTTCTTTATTTGTTCGGTCCTTATTGTTTTTTATGTAAGTACCAAGAAATTTTTCCAGAAGACTATATAAAACGAATAGAATTTTGTGAAACTATGATGGAAAAAAAAATTAAAATAGTTCCTTCCTTAACAATATCTTATTCACTAATGAGTTATCGTTTTCCTTCAATATAAATCATAACTATTAGCGGTAAGATATTGGTCTAGGAAGAATAAGCATCTGATTATTGCTGTGCATACCCAGCATCCTCAAAAACTTAATTTTTGGACAGGAATACTGGGGAATTACATCACTGGGCCATTTGTTACAGATTGTAACCTAAACGCTGCCAAATATCTGCAACTTTAAGAGAATCCAATTCTTCCGACAGTTTGACAGCTACAATTAATTTCGATAATGTTTGGTTTCAACTGGATGGTTTTGATGTGCGAAGGATTCGCAGACTGCAGAAAACTTTCCTCATGCTTAAGTCATCCTAAAACTAAAGAACTGTTCTTTGCTTGACTTGGCTGGATAGAGTATGTATATTTTCATTCACTAGATGACGCTATTGTATGATTATGAGTACATTGGTGTGCATATACAGAGCAAATATAGATGCGTAGATGATCTGTGATCGTTGGACATCACAGAGCACTAAAGATTGAAGCCAATAAGATTCGAAACATGCGCATATCTGCTGCTTATATCCCAGCAATCAGCAAAATCTATTCGGGCTTGTTTGAGTTTAGAATTGTTATACAGATGTATGTTGCACTGTCCAGATTTGAAGAACTTTCTGTTACCATAGCTCATACTTCTTATTAATCATATTTGGTACAAATATTAACTGAATTAATTCAACTGAGTGTAATTTAACAGAAAAATTTATTCAACTATTCGCCTTCTGGTGTTAAATCACGTCCAGAATGTTATTTTATCCAAAAAACAAATCTAAATTGATAACGCGGTCCATCAATTGAGAAAAATAAGTTTGAAGTTATTTTATAGTGAAAGTAATGAAAATATCATTCCAAAATAACTTTATCGTAGTTCAGACGAACAAATGATTCTTTCATCTTAGCTACTGAATAAAGATCAATAATGTAGAACATCGGTGCCACCTTTCGGCCAGGACAGAAAATGTATTATCCTGAAGGAAATTTCTGCAGGAAAATCGGTCAATCTTCAATGAAATCGCTAGAGATGGACTTCTTATGTTCAATGCAAACTTGAGGGATACCTAACTAGGAATACGATACTCAAAAGTATTGTTACTTGCCAATACTCAAATACGACCTTAAATAGCGTCGATACTTTTAAATACAAATACAAAATTGTTCTTATAAATTGGCAAGCTTATCTTGCCAATTATTAATTTTTGCCGACCTCGGATGACTCATTCATTTTATTTTCACTTACTTTCTGGTACCAAAGGACGAGTTTAATATTGTGAAATAATTTCGAATATAGTTTTTGTTGAAGATGTAGAATGTAGAAACCTATTATGAAAGCCTTTGAAGAAAGTGACACCAGTGGATAAAAGTAGCACTTACAAAAAGTGGCAGAGGACGGTTAATTCCCCCACCTTCAGGAGAACTTATTCTGATTACTGTTGAAGATCCAAATAAATCTTGAAGCCAAGTTATATAATCAAGTAACTCAGTTGAATTCCAATAGATGGCGTATTTCGAACCGACACTAGCTTTTATCCATACGTAGCAGCATCTAAGTATAGGATGGGCCATCTACAGTTTGCATTTTGAAGTAGGGGTTAATGATGGAGTATCGAGTACTTCTGGACTGCTTGGTTCATGCCACTTATAGTTTAAAATGCATTTGATGTCAAATGCATGGTGTTTTTTTTAAGTGATAGAACTTTCGATAGGGATAACTGTGATCTAACAGAAGGTAGAACCCATGTTGTTTTGACATTTCTGTTCACATTGCATTGACAAATTATCATGGAATGGCTCACGCTGCAACAACGTTTGTAAATTGTTGAAATTTAGTTTCAAAATCAGTGTACTATTCGCCAAACTTATAGAGCACTTCGTGAAATTTATGGTTTACATAATCGTCCATCAGAGCCGCTTATTAGTCGAACTATCGATAGATTTTCGACATTTTCTCTACTCGATGCAACAACAACAACAAAAACACAAAGAACTGTAGTTACAGAAGAAAATATCGCTGCTATTAGTCTTAATAATGATCCAGATTTGTCATTCGTCGAAGTTCAGAACAATTTGGACCCTATGCATGCACCACATGGAAAATTTTACGTGAAGATCTTGGCCTACACCTATACAAGATCTAACTGGTTCAAGAACTAAAGCCACTTGACCATAATAAGCGTTGTTTGTTTGCTGATTGGGCCCTAGAACACCTTGAAGTTGATACACTTTTTTATCGTAAAATTGTGTTTAGTGATGAAGCTCATTTCTGGTTGAGCGGCTATGTAAACAAGCAAAATTGCCTTATATAGAGTGAAAACAATCCTCAAGAAGTTCTGCAGGTTCCATTGCATCCTGAAAAATGCCCTGTATGGTGTGCTTTACACGCTGGAGGCATCATCGGTCCATATTTCTTTGAAAACGATGCTGGAGCTAATGTTACAGTGAATGGTGCTCGTTACAGATTGATGATCAATGATTATCTGACTCAAAATTTGAATGGTATCGACCCAGAAGTGTTTTGGTTCCAGCAAGATGGTGCTTCACCTCATGCTGCTACCGCAAAAATTGATTTATTGAAAGAAAGATTTGGCGATAACATTATTCCGAGAAATAGACCAATTAATTGTCCTTTAACATCATGCGACATAACTCCACTTGATTATTTTTATTGGGGTTATGTCATTGGTTTATGCGGATGAACCAGAAACAATAGACGCTTTGGAAGCCAACATAACTCGTGTAATTGATGAAATAAGGCCTGAATTACTCCAAAATTGGTCTGGTCGAATGAGGTTCCTCAGAGCTAGTCGTGGTGGACATATGCCGGAAATTCTTTTCAAAACGTAAATGTCATAAAATTATCTTTCGAATAAAAAAAATTGGCTTCAATCTTAAGTTAAATTCATTTTATTTCCGTTAAAAGTTCTATCACTCTTGAAAAAGCACACGATACTTCAACTCGTTATGAGACACATTGCTTTCGAAAAATGCGTGCTGATTCATTCTAATCGGGAGTTATTTATAATTCCACATTATCCACTTCCTGAGATAAAATTATATTAAGTAATTACTTTACATCTTATAATCATGCTTAGAGTTAATCTCTGAATCTATAGAAAAAGTAAATTCTGCTAGTAAAATAACTTAACAGAGAAAAAATCTCTGTAGCCTTGTATTGCCCAGTGTAAAAGATGATAGGTTGGAAAGAATTACATTATATTTGCGTGAACTTCATCCAACATATTTCGGATTGTCCAATTTGGGTCAAATATTTTGTTCTATATTTTTTTGCCATTTTGAAGGTAGTTTCACATAGAAGTCTTGGTCCGTATTGGCGAAAAACTCTAGTAATCAATTTTCATAATCTTCTCTTTGTGACAATTTCTTATCCCTCAGAAAGTTTTGCAATGCGATGAAAAGATAGTAATCGCTTGGTGCCTCGTAGTGGATGTATTAAAACTTTACAACCAAGCTGTCGGAGTTTATGGCGAGTCACTATAGACTTGTGTGGCATGGCGTGATCCTGATGGAACACAATACCTCTTCTGTTGTCAATTCTAGTTGTTTCTGGCTAATCGCTAGCTTCAAACGATCCAGTTATTGAAAATGGTGATACAAATTTAGTATTTCACCATATGGTTCCACATGATTCCTTTTCAGTCTCACCAAATGCACAGTAAAACCTTCCTGGCCGTTAATCTTGGTTTGGCCACAGTTTGAGCTGCCCCACCCTTCTTTGACCAGGATAGTATTGGCACATATGTGACCCATTTCTCCTCTCTAGTCACCAACTCTTTAGGAAATGAGTCGATTTCATTCCGTTTGGTCAAGCCTTCGTAGATGGAAATTCGATCTATCTCATCTTATCTACGTTTGCGGACCGAAGGACTCGTGGAGATCTTATTATCACGTTTCGCGACTTTATTGATGTTGGTTAGCGTGACTCATTCAAGATCAATTTGGACTAGCGTTTGCGTGGCCATTCTCTCAAGCTCTTTCAACCAGTGCAGAGACAATCCTTTTTGACAAATACTGTGGTTGGTGCGTGGATAGTTTTACTTTCATGTATTGGTTAGTGTAGCCTACATTATCTGTGGTCTGATTAGCACAATGTATAGCCAATACATCTTCCTGGGCTTCAAACCCCAGGTTTTACCGCAGATTCGCCTGCAGGACACACTTTGTCTAGGTGTGCATTCCAACTCAGAGTTTTGTCCAGGACTATTCCCAGATATTTTGCCTCATAAGAGAATTGTATTGTTTCACCAGGGATAGTCGGCGGTTCTAAACCATCCAACTTTCGTTTCTTGGTAAATGTCACCTTTACAACGAGCATAAATCTGAAATTGTTTGATCGATACTTTACGAGATATCGATAGTTAGAGCCATCTACCGAAAAATAATGTATACTTTTTCCCTAATCTTTTATTAAAATTCAAGAGAAATAACCATTCTTAGTAGAAGCTTTCAGATACACTCTATCAAATTTTCAACTCAAGACATAAAAAGTTCAGGGAAAAATCGGTGAAAATACGGTTGAAACTCCTTCAGGATAAAATCGATTCGGTCCTGATCAGAATCCCGAATCCACCGATTACATCAAGTGTGCCGTGTGGCGAAGAAAATGGGAAACGCTGCACGCCTACATAATTAACGGCTCTTAGGTCATCGAAAATCGGAAACTTGTTCCTTTCCGTTCTTGCATCCGACGATTTTCGGAATATTTCCAGGAAATTGCAATTGAGTTTAATTACAACTCTCAGAATACCGAGGACTATGATTTACCGTAAGAATTCGGAATGGAATCGGTGCACTCGCAGGCAGAAAGAAAAATGGGTGGTTTTTGGGTCGCGGACCGAGAACGAATTACGGCATGCCTTATTTTGCAGATTTGTCATCTGGAGCACCGCGATCTGCAGCTGCTGGTTTGTGGAAATATTTAATCCGCTAATTTGTCCTTGGGCAATTCGAAAGGGTCTGCAAAAAAACTGAAGACTCACAGATATGTCCCAGAAGATTCGCGTGAAGAACATCGATAACAATGGCCGACAAAAAAAATAACATAAAGCTGAATAGTATATTAAGAAGACTGGACGTAGCTAAATACGAAAATGATGAAAAAGAGTTGTAACACGTAAGGTTTTCTTACTTAGTTACATTCATATAATTCATTATTTCAAAATTTTTCAACGGTATATATCGACTTTATTTAGTTTTACACCTACTAAATTAATCTTACATCTAAGAAAACACAGAGATTAGAAATATTGAGCTAAAATACTAATTAAATTTAATTTTTTCCTTTCATGAGGGGTCATATCTTCTCTCTTTAAAAACCAGCAGTAATCACCCTCATGGCTGGATTCCATCGTCCTTGATAGCGAATTTCCATTGTCCTAATATCTTGGTGGAATCATCAACCCTGCTCGTCACTGACATCTTCCAAATTTTCAGGAAAAAATGACAGATGTGAATGGAGAAAATTAATTTAAGCGATTTGTAGGCATATAATAGTTCATTAAAAACTGTTGGTAGTTTGTATCCACATTGTTGCCTAAAAATCCTCTTACTACACTTACAAATGAGTTCCATGCTCTGAGTTCCTGCCTCGTAAGCTTCTCCTTAAAATTAATGTCGTCCAGCAATTTTCTGATATATGGTCCATTAAAAATGCCTTCATTTGTCATCTCACTTAACTTGGGAAAGACTTGTTTCAAGTATTTGAATCTATCACCATTTTTATTCATAGTCTTATTTAAATATTTCAATATTAGCCTTCTACATATTTATTTAATTTCAAAAAATTATATTCAATAATTATAACTTCAAGAATTAAATTAAAAATAATGTCATACAAGTACCACTTATATCAAACGACATATAAAATAAACATTCATTATAAGACATCCAAATGATATAACAAAATCCACTAAATAAAAATTGTTAACCAAAATCCTATATATTAAATATTTTGAATAGACAAAATTCTGTTTCTGCTGATTATGAAACCAAATATCTTTAAAAAATGTTTAACATAATCTTAAAAATTTCATCATAAAACTATCTTACTTAGAATATTTAATATTATTGGATATCTAACTAAGTTATTTTCTATAAAATCTAAAGATATGTAAAAACATGAAAAACAAGTTTTAAGAGAGACTTTGCTTCGTCACTATTGAAATAATTCATATTCAATAAAATATAACATCAATCAACAAAAAAATATTTACTCACACTTCAACAATTTAGAAAAATTCTGGTAAATGAATACTGAAAAATTTTTAAATCGAGGTTAACTACAAATGAATAGTTCTGTGATTTACCCTTGATCTAAAAGATTGAAAGACAATTTAACGGCCTCTGCTATAGCACAAGGATTATCTGTATAAAGAATGTTAAGGAAACCAAATAATTATATATTATGAATAAAATAACATAAATAGAGTTTACTTCTTGATAGAAGGTATATAAAATTATTTAAATATTTTAATATTAGCCTTCTACATATTTATTACTTAATTCATAGTCTCAACGAAGTTTTTCATCATCCCATGAAGGCAGAACGACACTTTTGGAGTCTACAAGAGGTTTAAACTTAGCATTTTGAGATCCCAGTTCAAATACATTTCTTTCTGGCCAAATTTTTGTTATATAATGCTGACTTATTGCACGACTGTCCCATAGACAAAGAAAACACCTATATTCAGTAAATTCTCCCTGAAGTTACACTAAACTTTTAGTCTCCACATATCTGCGATTTATACGAGTTGTAGCGTATTTTATCCAAAAGAGTGCGCATATTTTCATAACTTTCTTTCATCTTTAGAGAATGGGCAACTGTTATAGAGGGTTTCAAATTTCCATTATGCAATAACACAGTTTTTAAAGTGTATTTAGACGAATTTATAAATAAACGCCACTCAGAGGGGGAATGCTCAATATCAAATTCCTGCATTAAACCATCAATATCAGTACACGCACACTGTACTGTAGATGCAGAAAACGGAGCATTTCTTTTTGTGAAATTCGTAATTTCCGTTTCGTTGCCTAATAAGTTCCATCCCTTAAGACGGGAACCAAGAAGTTCTGACTGTTGCTTTGATAACCCCAAATCACGTAATAAATCATTTAACTCACTTTAAACAGTTGTAAAGAGTTGCCTGGTATGTAGAGATACCTTTTTGAATTCTTCGGAAGTAATTGATTAAACGTTAACTAATTAGTATGCAAATTCTTAGCTAAGCATACTTCAAATGGGGATGAAAGAGTGATGATATTAGACTTTTCACAGCCTAAATACATATAATCTAAGTTTACAAATTTGAATTATTTACCCAAATTGAGGGAGTTGTTTTGAGGATTTTAACACTAAATGCAATGAAAACACTATCTTGATCGTGGAATAGTTTTTCTTTGAGTTTTTCTATTTTTGTTCATATCACAGACCCCAATTTCATTGGTTTCACCTTTGAGGTCACTTTTCACAATTTAATATCTAATTACAAATAAATAATGTAGATAATACATTCACTTCCATGCCTTTAGTGCGTTATGGTAACTGAGAGAGAGAGAGTTCCTTGGAAGTTTAAAGTGAAAAATGCGAATATAAAATAATTCAAGAATAGAGATAAATGTGTTTCATAAGTTGAGAGAAATTAGTTTAGAGAATGTGCGTGGGATCAGAACTTAACTTCGGAGAGAAAATATTGCTTGATCGTTTGGTCGAGGGAATGGTTTCAACTGAACTTTCTTAACTAACTGTTTATACAGCGGAGTACCGCGTGACCGTCTGGTCGAGGGAATATATTCAACTGTACCTTTCTGATTCACTGGACGAATGAGAGAGTGAATTTGGGTTCGAAAGAGCAGCCCAGGTAGATTCCGTAACGACATTCGACTGTTGTTGTCTTGAAACGGCTAAAACGGTTCTAATGGGTTACTAGGAAAAATCTAGAGACAAATATTTTGGTGCTTAGGCCTGTTTAGGTTTCAAGGAATTAAATGAGACATATTTGAAAGACCCAAATTGTTGAACTCTGGGGATCATTATTATTATGTACCTGCATAGTGAATTGAAGATTCTTTGTTCAAATTTACTTTGAACAAAAATTAAAGGATTATCTTCGAAGGAGTACCAAAAGGAGTTCATTTCTTGTACTCCTTTGAAGATGGCCAAAAGAACGTGTGTCAGGATTCTAAATAAATTGTGAAACATAAAAACTGGGTGAATTATTTGAAAAAAAAATTGTTGTAATGTATCACCTAGAGCCAACTGCATACTACATTCAGATTATGGACAGTTAAACACCATTGGCGTGAAGCTGGATTAAAAAAGAAGCTCGATGTTTGGGTGCCACACCAATTAACACCAACCATAAACATGATAGATCGAATTTCCATCTGCGTAGCCTTGGCTAAACGGAAAAAAAATCGACAAATTTCTTGAACGGATGATGACTGAGAATGAGATGGGTCATGTACAACAATATTGTGAGAAAACGATTCTGATCAAAGCGCGGTGAAGCAGCTCTAACGGTGGCCAAACCAGAACCAACGGCCAGGAAGATTCTACCATGCATTTGAAGGGACTGAAAAGAAAAAATTTACCATAAGTTTCTTCCATGTGTTCAAATACTAAATTCGTATATCTACTGTTAACAACTGGACCGTTTGAAGCTAGCGATTGACCAGAAACGGCCAGAATTGACCAAAAGAAGAGGTATTGTGCTCCATCAGGACACCAGGGTGCAAATGTCTATATTGACTCGCCAGAAACTCCAGGAGTTTGGTTGGGAAGTTTCAATACATTCATCCTATAGTCCTGACCTGACACCAAGCGATTAACATCTTTTTCTCGCACTGCAAAACTTTCTGAGTGATAAGAAGTTGGCATCAAGAGAAGATGTTGAAAATCGATTACTAGAGTTTTTTGCCAATAAAGACCAAGACTTCTAGGAGGAAGGCATTAAGTAGCTACCTTCAAATTGACAACAAATTGTAGAAAAACGATGCATCTTTGACACGAGTCGGACAATTCGAAACATGTTAAATAAAGACTTGAAGATCACGTAAAAATAATGGATATTTTTCCCCAACTATTATCAATAACTTTTCATGTAGCATCTCGCGTGTCATTGAAAACAATCTAAGCGTGAATTACACATGTTCGCAAGTTTCGTAATACTTTCAGGACACCTGTTTCTGTTCTACATAGACAACGTTCTATTTTTGTAAAGTTTAAATTTAGTAGGAGTTTGCAATTCTGGATAGCCCGATTCTGAAATGAATTCAGTTGCAAACGTGCGCGTCCATCCACATACACGAGGACGTGAAAACAAAACAATATGACAGTAATTTGTGTCCAGTCTACGCCAGTGAAAGAACGGAAACATGAATAATTTCTGAGAGACTTTTTCCCATTCTGTGTGTCTATTATTTCAAAGAGGATTATTCCAACACGTAAGAGTTATCCAGGGAATAAAATAAAGATCCCATGTTTTACCTTTACTCGAACAGAATATATGACATCCTCCATTATCTCATAAAAGTTTCAGGTTAGCGCATGAAAATGAGAAAATATTAGGTTACTTTAAAGAATAGGGTACTAGCCGGAACATTTCTGCGGAATGGAAAATATCTCTATTCACAAAGTAACGGAAAGAAGGCCATGAAAGTGTTTCTGAAAGAAATTCATGAAATGATAAACGAATTTTTGGATCACTCAATTGTTAAACAATATCCCCCCAACAATATGATCATTAATGGAGCCTCTACTTGCAAATAATGAAAGCTACATAAATTTTTCATTTCTATACTTGTTTAAATCTCAGTAGCTTCAATTGTTGTCAACCTATTTTGGTGGTTAACAAATTCTATATTTAGAGCCTTGGGAATTTTAGAGATACAAACAGAATTGAATGTATGATATTGTATCACTATATGCATTCTTGGCTAAAATAATATGACGCTCGATTAATACATAGATCAGGCGATGTTACTAGGCCTTGGAATAGCTTTCGTCTCTGCTTAACACAACATTTCCACGAAAGTCCTCTTCAGACAGCTGCTGAAATCTGCCGGAGATATTTCTCTAATGTCTGTGAGTGTGAAGGTCAAGTCTCGCGAAATTTTCATTTATTTGAAAGATAATTTTATGATATTTATATTTTGAAAATAATTTCCGGTATATGTCCATCACGACTAGCTCTGAGGAACCGATCTACCAGAACTTATTTCATCAATAACACGAGTTATGGTGACTTCCAAAGCATCTATTTTTTCTAGTTTATCAGCATAAACTAATGACTTGACATTACCCCAAAGAAAATAATCCAGTGGAGTTATGTCGCATGATCTTGCAGGCCAATTAATTGCGCAATAATGTTATCGCCAAATCTTTCTTTCAATAAATGAATTGTTACGGTAGCAGCATCAGGTATAGCATCATCTTGTTGGAACCAAAACACTTCTGGGTCGATACCATTTAAGTTTTGAAACAAATAACCATTAATCATCGATCTGTAATGAGTACCATTCACTGTAACATTTGCTCCAACATCGTTTTTAAAGAAGTATGAACCGATTATGCCTCCAGCGTGTAAAGCACGCCATACAGTGCATATTTCAGGATGCACTGGAACCTGCAGAACTTCTTGAGGATTGCTTTCACTCCATATACGCCAATATCGCTTGTTTACATAGACGTTCAACCAGAAATGAGCTTCATCACTAAACAGAATATTACGATAAAAAAGTGGATAAACTTCAAGCTGTTCTAGGGCCCGATCAGCAAACAAACGACACTTATTATGGTCAAGTGGCTTTAGTTCTTGAATCAGTTGGATCTTATTTGGGTGTAGACCAAGATCTTTACGCAAAATTTTCCATGTGGTGGATGCACACATCCACCATTAGTTGTTGTTGTTGCAACGAGTAGAAAATACTGTTCGAAATCTATTGATATTTCAACGAATAAGCTGCTCTAATGGACGATGTTGTAAACTATAAATTTCACGAAGTGCTCCATAAGTTTTGCGAATAAAACACTGATTTTGCAAATAAATTTCAATAATTTGTAAACGTTGCTGCGGTGTGAGTCTTTCCATGATAATTTTTCAATGCTTACTGAACAGAAATGTCAAAACAACATTGCAATTACCTGCTGTCAAATCACAGTTATCCCTATCGAAAGTTCTATGACTCTAAAAAAAAACACCCGATAGATCAGACCAGGTTGTTTGGCCTAGGAATAGCTTTCGTCTCTGCCTACCACAAATTTCCCAGGAAAAACCTCTTCAAACAGCTGATGAATTCTGCCGGAGATATTCCTGTAATATCTGTGAGTGTCAATAGTTTGGGAATAAAGAAATCCATTATATTTTGGCTACATGGCTGTAGTCATCGATATCTCATAAAGTATCGATCCAACAATTTCGTTGTATGGAAGTCAACGAAGGGAAATTCGGTACGTTTAACAGTTTTTCATTGATGAAGGCGAAAATGCAAGCCAGGCAGCTGAAATTGTGAATGGTGTTTATGGTCCAGATACTTATTACGTGCAATTTTGGTTTCGTTGATTCCCTTCAGGTATCTTTGATGTTAAAGATGCCACACCAGTTAACGCCAAAAAACATGATGAATCGAATTTCCATCTGCGAAGCCTTGGCCAAATGAAATGAAATTGACCCATTCCTTAAACGGATGATGACTGGGGATGCGGAATGGGTCAAATACGACAATGTTGTGCGAAAAGGTCGAGATTTGGTGGGACTGGAAAGGAATAATTTGAGTTACTTCCACGGGTCATGTTGGCTTCCAAAGCCTCTATTGTTTCTGGTTTATCAGCATAAACCAATGACTTGACATAACCCCAAAGAAAATAATCCAGTGGAGTAATGTCGCATGATCTTGGAGGCCGATTAATTGGACTATTTCTCGAAATACTGTTATCGTCTAATCTTTCTTTCAATGAATCAATTGTTACGGTAGCAGCATGAAATGTAGCACCATCTTGTTGGAACCAAAATTTTGAAACAAATAATCATTGATCATTGATCTGTAACGAGCACCGTAACATTAGCTCCAGCATCGCTTTTAAAGAAATATGGTCCGATGAAGCCTCCAGCCTGTAAATCACACCATACAGTGCATTTTTCAGAATGCAATGGAACCTGCAGAACTTCTTGAGGATTGTTTTCACTCCATATACGGCAATTTTGACTGTTTACGTAGCCGTTCAATAGAAATGATCTTAATCAGTAAACACAATGTTAAAAAAAGGGGAGCAACTTCAAGCTGTTCTAGGGCCCAATCAGCAAACAAACGACGCTTATTATGGTCAAGTGACTTTAGTTCTTGAACCATCTTATATGGGTGAAGACCATGATCTTGACGCAAAATTTTCCATGTGGTGGATGCACAGAGTCCAACTTGTTGTGAGCGTCGACGAATAGAAAAATCTTGATCATCATTAACACTATGACTTACAGCAGCGATATTTTCTTCTGTACGTACAGTTCTTCGTCTTGTTGCTGTTGTTGTTGCGTCGAGTAGAGAAAATGTTGTCCGAAATCTGTCGATAGTTCGACGAATAAGCTGCTCTGATTGACGATTATGTAAACCATAAATTCACGAAATGCTCTATAAGTTTGGCGAATAAAACACTGATTTTGAAAATAAATTTCAACATTTATGAGCGTTGTTGCGGCGTGAGTCTTTCCATGATAATTTGTTAATGTTTACTGAACAGAATTGTCGAAACAACATGGCTTCTACCTTCTGTCAAATTACAGTTATTCCTATTCTATCACCCTAAAAAAGAACACCCATCTACTTGGATGCTTAGAAAATATTTGAAAAATAATCTCAAATACTACATTTTCAGAAAATCAATGATGACTGCTGATGAGGTGAGTCGCAAAACGCATGGCTATGATGATATCATCGCCCTAAAATTGAAGAAGCCCAAGAATTGGAACTGGGAGTTGACCACATCGAAATCGTCGCCACATATTTCACTTCCAATCATAAAGCTTTACGACTACAAAGGAAATTTAGTACTAGAAACCCAGGACACTGGTCCAGCGTGCCAGAGGAAGAGTTGGCATAGCGATTTTCGTCGAGAAAAGGTGAAAGGAATATTTATTGAGATTAACTTCATGTATTTCGTTCTTTATGGTATTTTTTCATAAGATATTTTTGATTTTTACTGGACAGGTAAATTACAATGACGTTCTCTACGTTTTTGAAGGTATTCAATTGAGAGAATACCCTAAAAGGGGTGAAAGCATCACAGCAGCATCATACACTTTGCGTAATTTAAAGCAATTAAAGGAAAAATGCGAAGAAAACTCACAACGGGGGTGTTGCTGCTTCACGACAACGCACCGGTTCAAAAGGCTCGCGTGGTGAAGGCTGCTGTGGCTTCGAAGAAATTACTCATTTGTACAGTCCAGACTTCGCCCCCGGTGACTACTACCTATTCCCAAATGTGAAATAATATCTTCGTGGAAGCGGTGTTCCAAAGATGAAACACTGAAGGTTGCAGTTAATACCTATTTTGAGAAGCCGGAATAATATTTTTTGCAAGGTTTATAAAAGCTTATTTCTCGATCTTACAAATGTATTGAATGACTTTAAATTCAGAATTATATATTCTAACTTTTACAATAAATATTGAAACTATATACAAAAACTATCAAATTGATATCCTTATATATAATCCATACAGAATATTTTTCAATGCCTCGGAAAAAACGTATTGTTACATATAACCTACAACTATTTGTACTCGGAACACAGAAAAACAATAACAAAACTTATTCACCCCAAATAATGTCCCATGATATTGATTATATATAAGGATATCAATTTGATAGTTTTTTATATAGTTTCAATATATATTGTAGAAGTTAGAATATATAATTCTGAATTTAAAGTCATTTATTTTTTTTTCTATCAAGTATTGACTAACATTCACATTTATTTTTAAATTAGGAAATAAATTCATATGGAGTCTTTAAATCCACAATATATTCCTTAATTATTTATTATTTTTGAAATTCTGGTTATTTGTCTTATCATGGGACATTATTTGGGGTGAATGAGTTTTGTTATTGTTTTTCTGTGTTCCGAGTACAAATTTATAGGTTATACGTAACAACACGTTGATCATTTCTGTTTTAATTTGGATACTTTGATCCTTTAGTTTGATTATTTCAGATAATTTTGGAATACTGGATTTTCTTGTATTTGTATGTTAATATACCTACTTATATGGTTTTTGTTAATACATTTGTATTAATAGATTTCAAGTTAGGATGTAAAAAGGTTTTTTCCGAGACATTGGAAAATATTTTATATTGATTATATACAAGGATATCAATTTGATAGTTTCCGTATATAGTTTCATTATATATTGTAGAAGTTAGAATATATAATTCTGAATTTAAAGTCATTTAAATTTTACGTCTATCAAGTATTGGCTCACATTCAAATTTATTTTTAAATGTATTAAAGTTTTATGGGACTTCATTGACAAAGAGAATTTTTTTTAATGTATATATCGAGAATACATTGAATTCCCCTTGCAGGTTTGTCGACTTCTCGTAGATCTTTGCAATTAGGCATTCCACAAACGACTTTACACTATATTTTGCATAAAGGCTCAAGTTTTAAGGCTTTCGAAGTTCAGTTAATACAAGAACTAAGCCGGTCGACCAGTAACGTCGTATTTTTGCTGATTGGGTCTTTGAAATGCATCAAAATGATCCGGATTTTCATCTTTAGCGACGAGGCCAATTTGCACCTCGGAAGCTAATTTAATAGGTAGAATTGTCGCATTTGGGGCTTGAAAAGTCCAAGGATGATTGTTGAAAATCCACTTCATCCTCATTGTTTGGTGCGGTTTTTGGGATGGTGGTGTGATTGGACCTTACTTATTCGGAAATGGGGCAAGTGCAACTGTTACAGTCAGTGGATTGCCTTACAGAGCTACGATATATTATGACCGGAAATGGAAGATATTGACGTGGATGACGTTTATTTTCAACAGGACGGCGTTACATAGTTTCAATTTTGTAAGGAAAGTTTCCTGACTGTGATCACGATTAGCCACCGAAATCTTGTGATTTAACAAGTTTAGACTTTTTTCTTTGGGTTCACGTGAAAGATAAGATCAATAGCAATGCTCTACAATCAATTCAAGACATTAAAGGTGGTATTCGCGCAGTTATCGAGAACATACAGCTGCAAATGTGTGAATTTGTCATGGAAAATTTCATGAAAAGGCCATTTGGCTGATATCGTTTTCCATTGTTAATGGCATACCTTCCTGTTCACAATGAAATACCGATTTCTCTAACAATATACTCGTTTTTTTCAATATCAAAATGAAACCTCTTCATGGAAAACTCTGAAAATATCGATATACACACATCGTCAAAAGACTTGGCCCTCCTAGGTTTCTGAAGAAATAAGCAATCTATGTTCTGAAAAGGAGGTGAATATGTTCCTCTATTTCACCTGCAATATATTTGATAGAAAATCTTTCTTTGTTACTCTTTGCTTTATGCAGGATGAGACAAAATAGGAAAAGTGAAAACAATTTATGGGTTATTTATTTTTGATTAATTATAGTTATTCACATTTGAATCCAAATTCAATAGTCTGTATTACCACATCTTCTCTCAATCAACTGCCCAATATGCTTAGGCATCCTACGAATCAAGTCATTAGTGAAATTTTCAGGCATATCATTCCATTCGTCCTGAAAGACTACATTCATTTCCTGAAAAGTTAAAGGTGCGTTTTGGCGACCGAACATTTTACCCCCCCTCCCCCCCCCCCAGCACATTATTTATCCGCTTTGAAAGGGCACAACTTCTCGGGCGAAATTGAGTCGCTCTAGTCTGCCTGGACCTTTCCAAACCCTTTCTCGTCGACTATCACTTCGTAAACCGAATCGTGACTCGTCCGAAGAAAGTACATTGCGCCATTGTGGTAAAAGCCAGTCTTGGTGGTGTTCTGCCTATTGCCGACGGGTAGCCCTATGTCTAGGTGATAGCCGAGGTACTCTTAAAGGTCTTCTTGCCCTTAAATTTGAGTAATGAAACCGTCTCCTTATGGTACTGGTTGAGAAAACCGTCTATAGGTCCCCAAAAAATGATTTCGAAGGGCTGTTACAGATACCGTTCGATTCCTCCGAGAAAAATTTGTGATATAATGGTATTCCCTTGCAGATGTTACTCTGGGTCGACCAGGCACCGGTCTCCGGGTAACGCTGCCAGTTTCCCGGAAATAGGGCCACTATGTGCCTTACTGAAGTCCGTGCAATATTCAAACGTTGCGCAATCTGGTGGTTCTACAAAGCTTCTTGATGTAGTGGTACTATTCTTGCCCGGTCAAACTGTGAAATTGGATGTCCTTGCATTTTCCACGGAATATTCCCAATATTACAATTCTCGTTATTCGCTGTAAACTGATTAACCACGAATACATCTGTATTCTCCCGAATAAGAAACAGTTTTTGCTGGTTTATTGTTTTCATTTAAGTGATAAGATAGTGAAGAATCCACACACAAAAAGTTGTCATGTTACATTCAACAAGTTGAGAGTTGATAGGGGGCCAAGACTTTTGACGACTTGTGTGGATATTTACTGAAGATATTACTTAGTAATTAATTTTTTTTTCATGTCAAAAAAAGCAAAGGCTCTTTTTGACTGAAGTGAAATGAGTCTTACTAATAAAGTAGTAAGACTCATTTCCTTTAGTATCTCATGAAACTGTTCAGCAACAGTTTCAAATCCGGTCTCTCTTATTAGAAATCCCGACGTAAATCCGCAAACAGACCAGAACGAATGCAAACTTTTTCGGAAAAGGGAACTAAACTCAGGAGATCTGTCGCATATTTCCTTCCGGATCTGGCAAAACATTTTCCACTTACACGTGTCGGACCGTGACACCATGAAATAACTTGTCGTACCTTTTATTTACAGCAATGGAAAATTCCAAGGGAATCAAAGTTGGGAACATCTCAGTCGGAACGGAGGTATAGTGACAAGAGGGATGTCCTCACGCCAAACAAACCGGGGAAATCGATTAGCCGGGAGGATAGACGGCGATCGGACAAAAACAACAACGATTTCTCGAAAACTTCCCGTGAGAATATCAACGTGACGGCCGGAAACGCTCCCAACGAATCGCAAGGACTCTGGAAGCAAAACAAAGATGCGAAACGTGCTGGAGTCAACGGAGGTCCTAGATTCAAGGATAACTGTCTGAAGAAGTCCAGGAGTGACTTGCTGTTTAATGAAGGTAAGGAATATCAGAAAATCTAATCTATTTATTATTATACAGGTTGTCCCAGAAGTTAGTATTTTTCACAAACCAACACATACAGACATCACAATACATAAAACTTCAAACCACCCCACCAACCAAAAGATGTCAGCAAATAATAGTTTATTCATAGATTATTGAATGTCCCTTTGAATTCAGAAAACTTTTTGAAAGAATTAAATATTATTAAACAAATAGTGAAACAACGGTTACAATCCCTTTCTTATAGACAAAATGGTATCCAATAAACAAAAAAAAATGGCATTAAATCTCGTGTACCCAATCATAAAAGAGGACAATACACAGAAATATTTTTCGTTATCTTATGTCAATGGATTATCTGAAAATATTGCTAAATATTTCAAAAGTTGTTTCAATTATAACGCGGCTTTTAAGACAATTAAAAACCTTAGTACCTACATAAAAAACAATAAAGATCGAACAAATAAAGAAAATAAATCCGGAGTCTACAAGTTGACTTCCAAAGATTGCCCTTTAGTATACATTGGCCAGACTGGTAGATCATTCAAGAAACGTGTCCAAGAACACCAAAGGGGTTATATATCCGATTCTGGTGCTAATCATCTTGAGGAACTCAGGCATAATTTCAACAATAATTATGAAATTATCCACGTTGAAAGCCAATGTTCTAGATTAACACTTTTAGAATTTCTTGAAATCAACAGGTATAATGCCGGTAAAATCTTTTTGAACGAACAAACAGATGTTTATAAGTCTCTATTACTGAATATCTTTCCTTAATGGCATTTTTAGCGGCAAACTCCAATAAACACCTAGAGTTTTTATAACTTGTGCTTCCATTATTTGGTCACGTACCTAAAAATGTATTTAAACTCGGTTACACTGAATACCGTCAGACAGTACAATGTAATACCTGAAGAAGCCACATCGTAGTGAAACAACTGTTGTAGTAGTACAAACATTTTTGTGGAAATAAATTACTGTCTCATATACATTATTTCAATTAAAATGAGTTTCCACCAAGTAAAGACCGAATCAATCAAATATGTACTATATCAGTTTGCCAAATTACTTCAAAAGTTAGCGCATTTATTAGGGATTATAAAATAAAATAACACTCACTACATTATTCTTTAGATCGGTCAAAAAAATACAATTTCCAAAAATTTCTTCGAAGTTTCTAAAAATGACTCTAGTGCATCCAAAACTTTAAGAATCTGTTTTGAATGAGATGGGGTGAGTCCTTCCATAAAGTGTGAGTGAGACAGATAGTGACGCCACTATTTGTTATTGGCATACGTAAACGCAATACAGATCAGTACGCTACGCCCCTTGGTCTACTACGCATCTTTCCGTATTTTATCGTGTTATTTGTGTACGTATGACATTTGGCTTCGTTTATTAGATATGTTTGCTTGTGATTTGGATAGTTTTGATCTCTTTACGACGAACTTTGATTTTAACTAGACTAACCTGTGATTTTGTATTGCCATCATGTCTGTGTATACTACACAGGAATATGCCAACATGCACCTCATTTCTGGGAATTCAGATGTAACGCTAGTGCAGCTTCGAGAATGTATCGTGGTATGCTGATCGTTATTCAGATCATCCAGTTTTTATGAATGTGCACCGTCTACTCTTCACAGCAGGCCGACTTCCAAACAAAGTGAATGGTGAAGGAAGAATTTCCATATCTTCTGACGATATTGTGCTTCAAGCAGTTGAGGAAGATCCAAGTACTTCGCTACGTGAAATTCAGCGAAGCACAGGAGTGTCCAAAAGTACAGCTCACCGACTATTGAAAAAATATAAGCTGCACCCGTATAATGTATAGCGTCTGTTACCTCGGGATTATGAACCTCCGTTGCGCTTTGCCAAACTATGCTACAAAAGAACCGAGAAGACTCACAATTCTTAGAAAAAATTTTGTGATCGGATGAATCAACATTTAGAAAAAAGGTTACATGAACCTACACAATTTACACCAATGGTAAGAAATCCGAATTTAACAAGACAAGATAGATCTCAATATCGTTTTAAAGTAAAAATGTGGACTGGTATTTTGAACGGAAGAGTCATAGGACTTTTGAGTTGCCAGAGATTTTAAATGCTGACATTCACGTAGATTTTTACCAAATCAGTTGCCAAATTTATTTGAAGACGTGCCACTTAGTATTTTCAAAGAAATATTGTTTCAGCAAGATGGCTGCCCAGCGCACTATGCCTTCTCAGTTAGAGAACATATAAATGAGGAATATCCGGGCAGATGGATAGGACGATCTGGTACAATCTCGTGGCCAGCCCCTTCCCTGATTTGAATCCCTTTGAGTTTTTCACTAGGGAACAGTGAAGGAAATTATTTATTCAAAACAAATTGAAAATGTAGCTGAGCTAGGGAAGCAATGCAATTCGTCAATAACGAAAGTGTTTCGTACCACGGTTAGTTTACCGTAGTATTTAACTATTATTTCAGTATTTTAAAATAATATACAATTGCAAATTCATTATCTCGATGAATAATTCCAATGGCTTCTAGTGGACTGTATATTTGTTTATTAACGGTGATTTTGACTTCAAAGAACACTGTGTGCGGTGGTCTACAGCTTCCTTTATCTAATAATGATAAACCACAACGATGATGAGGAACTGAAGTAAAACACTTTAAAAAAAAACAAACTAATATATTTTGGTATCACTGTATATGATACCAAGCTAATGTGATGACAATTACACTACAAACAAGTGTAAGGTGGATTGCTACGTTTACAGCAATCGCGTTAAGCTTGTACAATTACAAACGAACAACTTGATTATTCGGAGAATAATGCATAATGTAGCCACGGCTACATGCGACAACTTTGACTATTACTCGAATAATAATGTATGATGTAGCTAAGGCTACATGCGAACACTTCGATTATCACGAATAATAATAATTTTACAGTCTTTCCAAAGACTGAACGTTAGAGGTGCTCGATGCACCCCTTCTAACAAAACGAAGGAAATTAACGTAATTGATTGGAAGGTCCATTTGGAGGTGGACTGAATGAACAAACCAAATCTTCTTATTGGTAACAGAAAAACCATGTAAATCAAGTAAAGAAGGATAGAGTTGACTTTGACTTTTCATGTTTTCTTAGGTCATATATAATAATTAAGAAACCAATAATCTGAAGTGTCGAGTAAAAATAAACAGTTTGAAACAATCTCAAAACTGCTAGATCGCATATCAACGTAAAAGACATAAGTATCGAATGACAAACTAATTTCGAACGACAGGGCAGTCTCTAATGAGACGGAACAGAAAGATTCGCCCGTCATATCCTGATTTTTTTTAAGAAGATGTCGTGCATGTATTGCGGCAGAAGGAGGGCAGTTTGAGCATCTATTGTGAATTTATTAAGTGTTGTTATAAAACGAGACTAAATTTCTCTGAGAAAAACCTTTTTTTGTCCATTCTAAAAAAGAATGTAGTTAATGTTGTAGCACTTTAGAATCCTTATTAAATAAGCTAACTTCCCAAACTGATGTAGTACAATTTTTTTTTCAGTACAATCAATGGAAGTTGGGTGAAATTTTAATTTCGAATACTTGGTCCGGCAAAAAGTGACATTATTTTCCAAGCTGGAGCAATTAGCTTAGAATTGATGAGTACAGGTTACATTAGCACTATTCGGGATAACATAGAAAAAATGAAATGTGAAAAAAGTGAAAAATTGTAGCAACAGGAGTTCAAAAATCATCACAGGTTGTGCATTTTATCGAATAAAAGGAAGTGCAATATAACTTAAAGAATACAGGACTTGGATTTTCTTTTACATTTTTCTGATGACTTTTATGACTTAACCTGTTACCTGATTCCGGCATGACGTCGACTTCTGGGACACCTGTATATAAGGTTAGGGAAAAAGAAATCGCTCATACTCTTGCAGAAAATACATGTTTTGGCGACTTTTAAAACATTTCTACAGAGAATTCAATATGTTTAATAAGAATAAGTAATATAAAAGACTCCGTTTTTCTCGTTGATGATCTGAAATCATTCACAACTTAGTGATAAACATATCCTTCGTTTGAGGTGGGAAAGGTCCACATTTGCACAAAGCGAACATATCCTCGACCTTCGCAGGTCTCTCAGGCATCTGTTCATCCTCGAATGGTTTTCTTGGAGCGTAAGGTGGGGATTCCCTCACGATGAGCCCTATAATACATTCATTAACCCATCGTTTCTGTTGATCAGCATTCACCGTAGACGCCGTTCCACCGCAGTATTCCCTGAGATGTGGATATTGTTCACAATAGTACATATGTTCGGAATTCACAACATTAGTCCTATCCTTGGGGTGCAGTTCTAATTTCTTGCTCTTGGCAACTTCCTTATCTTGCAAGTTCACCCCAGAACCGGTGTCTATATCGATTCGATTCAATGTAACCCGCTCTCGGCACACTTTGAGATCGCACTCCAAGAATATAAGTCGATTCGGGGGTGTATCGACACAATCTAAATACATCAGGTCGGCTTTCGAGAATGGAAAGTCTGTGAGCACCCAACCGTTCTTTAAACAATCGTCTTCGAGTATCCTTTTATTCAATAATTGTACCAGGAGATCGGAATGGAAACACACTCGTTCCTTGCATGCTCTCAGTTTCGAACTGATGTCGGATTCAGACGTCCATGCTTGACATAGTAGGTACTCGAAGTCTATGTGCACCAGATTCAACGCTTTTGATAAAAGCCTGGCTTGTGTCTTGCGACCCGATCCTCTGGGGCCTATCAGAACAACTCTAGGAGCTATGGATATTTTTCCTTTACGAATTTTCATCAGCTCGATGCAAGTATTCGCGACTTCCTCTGAAGTCATCTGCCTCAAGTGTACCTCGTGCATTATGTCTTTGAAAACGTTTTTCAAGGCAATCAATCGACGTCTATCTTCAGGCCATCCTGAAGGGACGTCACAGTACTTTAATTCTTCTATTGGAGGATAAAATGGACTAACCAGGAACAAACAATGAGTTGGTAGAATCCCAGCTTTGATCAAAGCTTTAGCTTCCGCTTCATTCTTCAAACAATTCACTAATATCCAACCATTCTTGTAAGCGTCATCCTTACGTACCAACTTGGTGATAACTCTTGCTACCTGAGATGGTTTTAAGGTACCCTTGGCAGCTTTACAATACTTCTCCAAGCTTTCTTTTGTTATAACCACTTGTTTAGTTGACGCTGAAATCCGAAGAGCTACTCTATCGCAATTTATTTTTGGTGGACATATCATAACAACTCTAGTGTTGTCTCTGTTCTGGTAAGTGTTGAATAGTATCTGTTTAATGAAGGTCACATGGTCTTCAGGTTGTTGCATGGCGAGTTCTCTAGCTAACTCGTGGAATAATTCATACATTCGGTGTTTTTCCATATATGGTATATGCCATGATGGAATTTGCAAGGGACGCCTGCTTTTATCATTCATCCTGTAGGTTAATGTTTTGAGCAATAAAGATTAAAGCTGGATTACTTGAATGACAGTTTCAGTTTGAAGTTTGGAATTGACAATTTTCAGGTCCACGACATCGACGAACAAGAAGCGATGACGTCTATAGAAGGAAACTAAAATATAATGATGAAGAAATCCTTAAATATTGTCAAATGAAGGAAAACACATCAACTACACATCAGGAAACTAATGATTTCGAGAGTAAATTTCATAGGTGAGTGTAAAATGCCAATTTAAATTTCGAATGTCATATTATGTGTTGTATCCTTTCGTACATCCTCGTCAACGTGCCTCGCCCACGTTTTCCTAGTAACCGACCCCTACACCTGCCATGTCTCTGAGCCTTTTCGCCAGAGCATCTTGTACGGTTCTATGTTCATTCTGCAAACGTGTCCGAAGCATCTCAGTCTCTTCTGCTGGATCAGAGCCTCTGTGGTTGCTTGGTGGTCACATCTCTTTCGCATGGAGTCGTTTCGAAGATGGTCCCGGATGGAAACACCGAGAATCTGTGGAAGACATCGTGTAAATTTGTTATTAGTTTATTAAAAATGGAATTTCAATAAGACCGAAATTGCCTAGAGATTAGACAGCTGGTTAGAAATATTGCCAAAATAACCTATATGTCGTTGCATTGCATTCCTTAAGATATCACGAATATATATATATATATATATATATATAGAGTTATATGTGAGAACCTGGTGTCAAGGATTATAAATAAGTGGACTATATAAGAATTTATGTACCTAGTATCGGGGATTATAAACAAAGTGGACTGTATTAGTGGACGCCAGTCTGGACGACAAACACTTCGGAAATTCGTTTCGTATCGGCACTTTGCTAGTCAGGCCATTGCGAGCAGTTGGATTGGCTTTTCATCAAGTAAGGAGCCATTCAATCAAATTTTTTTCAACTATAAATGAAGATCGTTTTAGCTTCATTTTGATTCTGAATCTTTCGTCACTTCGTTTTTTTGTTCATCTGCTACTGGTTCGAGATCTTAATCTAAGCTAACTATGTTTTATTTTGAAGTTGACCTCTTTTATTTGCTTGAGTGACTGGACTAAGAACTTACATCACAGAGCCAGGTATAAGGAATAATATACTGGAAGCTGTTTCATACATCCGTCATCCGCCATAGTGCAATAGTCTGTATTGTTATGAATTCACATCGGGTTTCCTGAAAATTTTCACAAACGCTAGCGAATTCTTGTTTCATTTTCCTCAAAATTAACAGTTATGTCACGTCTGAATTTAAAATATATTCTCATTTTCAGCGCCATAGAATGCGGGACGCCCAGAGAAAATTCTTCAAAGTGTGACAGCCACAATATTTCAGAAAATTCCGACAACACTAGAATTATTCAGCCTGCTGCACATCCCAGGTATAAAACAAGGACGAGCAGTGCTGGAACCTTAATAATAAGCGAGGAAAGTTTCTACAAACCGAATAGACGAAAACGCCCCGAGCGAGAAAACACATCAACGGATATGACGTCAGCAAAGGTAAATAATGAACTTAAGAGGATCTAACGGCATCAGGCCGTATAGAGCGTGTTGAACAAAGCGTGGGCGTCGGTTGTTTTTCATTCGCAAAGGAAAAAGATGAATCTGGAATTACTACGAGAATTAATCACGCCTAATAGAAGATCCTGAAAGCTCCTCTTAGAAAGTAATGAGGAATTCGGAATAAAAATGTGTAACCAATTAATATTTCTGCAGATGATCATTGTGAAAGAGGTATCACGTATCCAGATCATACTGTATTATGTCGCATGATACTTTTCAATCTGACACACAGGTGGCACAAATTCAAAATTAATATTTTGCCAGAAAGAACTAATCTTCAAAAGGTAGCTGTGAAAATTTCTTGACGTTGTCCCGTTTGGTTCAAAAGTTACAGTGCTTCCAGTTGAATCACTTTTGTGATTTTCAAAACACCAGAAGAAAATGAGTTCTGTTTGTTCATGCCAAAAAACCGTTAAATCGGAAGCTTGGCTTGGTTGTCTACGAATCAGGAAAATTGATTAGCACCTTCTCGGTCGAAAAATTTCCTGGATATTGGCCACAGAGATTTTGAGATTTCACTCCTTTGAACATTTTTCTTTGGGGCCATATCGAAGATAAGGTATATGCCAATACTCCACAATCGATTCAAGACCTTAAAGATGGTGAAGCTCTCGAATGAAATGGGGTGTTGTGAGGAAGCTTCCACCTCTTAGTTTGGGAGACGGCGTTTCGTTCGGAGTCTGCGCATCTGAAACTCATCAGACGAGCGTGATGCGCAGCTCTTCTTGTGATGCCAGTGACCATGTGTTCCGCTCAGAATGGTGGTCGTCAAACGCTGTATTCTTTGCCCTATTTGAACTCGGCGGGGACGGTTAGTCATGAATCTTTAGACTGGACTCTATTGGTACGCCGGTCAAGCTGGAACAGAGCAAGGCAAGTTTCTGGACGAGGAGCGAAGAAGTTGTTCGCTACAATGGAATTCGTGAAATTATCGAGGACATACAGTCGCAAATGTGCAAATTGGTCATGGAAAATTTCACGAAAAGGTGCTGCGGCCAGTTGGCTGGTATCGTTTTCCATTGTTAATGGTACGATTAGAAGAACATCCATTGATTTCTCTTAAAATATATCCTCTTTTTTATTTCAAAATGAAACCTCCTATTGGAAAGCCTTTTACTACAAATTATGTTACCACATACGAAATTACGAAGCAACATATTTGTCATGGATGGAAATAAATTGTATTTCGTGTACTTCCAGATTTCGAGGGAACGTTCCGGAATGAAATCACAGCGGAGTTCAGCTAAATCTTCCGAAAACGAGGGTAATTTCGGCCATCAAGCTGGGAAGACGTCATTAGAAAGCAGGAGATCGACGCTCAGTTCATGTACTCCTATTTCTTACCGAATATCATTTCCTTCAACAGAGGAGGATGATAATTCAATAAAAACAGTAATTTCGCGTATTAAATGGCGAGGTGAGCCATTGCGGCGTTCGAAACAAAATGGAGATGAGCAAGTTTCGGAAGAAGCAATTAGAGAAATTTGCAGACCTGTAGGAATCCGAAGGTAAGAACGAAACCATTATTATGCTTTGGATATGTTCTACTGAAGGATAAAATGATACAGAATATTTCCACGAATTTATCAAATGTACAAAAATTGTTTTACCAACACTGTGGCTTTGTCAGGTTTACAATTTGTATTTTTTCTGAAGAAGTGACATCCCATCTTATATAGTTATCATTCAAAAGATTTTGTTATATATGTTTTGATCTCCAGTGCTTCTTAGACTCTGATTCTTTTGCTTCATTATGCATAATTTCATAATTCTTGAAATTATATACAAATTCTTTCAAAATTTCGTGTTCGTGTTACGTTTTCGGTCCAGTAGAAGGCTCCATATTTAGAAACTTTTATGCTTGGGGGGCTCTAGGCATGGGGATTTCATTTTACGAAGACTGCTTCTTTGAACTTGCGCTTCTCCAGTTTTTTTGAAATTAAAATTGTAGAAGACTTACAGATTAAATCTGTTTTGATAATCAAAGTTTGTAATTATCCTTCCATCCAGTGAAAAACCGCATCTTATTATTTTATTAAAATCAGAATTATATATTCTAACTTCAACAATATATGTTGAAACTATATACAAAAACTAATACATTTGTATTAATACATTTCAAATCGGGATGTAAAAAGGTTTTTTCCGAGACAGTGAAAAATATTTTATATTGATTGTAAATTTGCAATGAGTTTATTGCAAATGGAATTTCTGTGTAATTGAAATTGCCTAAGATTTGTCGCTGGTAAAAATATTGGCAGTATATCAAAATAGCTTTTTTATGAAAGATTCGGCCGTTGCTTGGTAGAAATCAGTTGTAATTGTCATTATAAAATAAAACACTTGTTTACATTTTCTACTTTATTTTTGGTATTGACGTACGTTTCGTCTTTGCTAGAAAGACTTCATCAGAATACCTCTTCTGGGCCAAAAAGTATTCTGATGAAGTCTTTCTAGCAAAGACGAAACGTACGTCAATACCAAAAATAAAGTAGAAAATGTAAACAAGTGTTTTATTTTATAATGACAATATCAAAATAGCCTTCGTATTTCAGAATCAACGTAGGATTTGATTCCCTGAGATAAACTCAATATAAGTGGTGTGTGTTTAGAATTGATGTTGGAATTATTATTAGATATAGCTAATAATATAGAGCAACAAAGTAAATGAGAGATAAGTGGACTGTATTAGATGAATGAATTAAATGATTGAATCAAATGATTGTATTAAATGTTGAACCTGGTTTCAGGGATTAAAGGAATACTACAAGTATAGAAAATATATTGAAGTATAAAACATGTGTCATAAATGTCAATGTATACAAAAGTTTGGGAATACTGCTGCTGGTGTCTGGTTGTCTTCAGATCTCTTCTCGAATAGGATCACTGCTTGTTTTCGACTTGGTACATTAACAGTTACACGAAATTTCGTCTATGGTTTCTATGGTTGTTCTTCTTTCATAGAGAAATTAGGCGCAACCACGGTGTAAGATTATGCTTCATACAACAATATTGGAAGACTATAGAATGTACATGCGCAAACACTTTGCGCATGAGATTTGCGCCTTAACATTGATAATATATAAGGATATCAATTTGATAGTTTTTGTATATAGTTTCAATATATATTGTAGATTGAAAAAATATATACGAGACAGTAATTTATTCCCACAAAAATGTTTGTACTACTACAACAATTGTTTCACCACGATGTGGTTTCTTCAGATATTACATTGTACTGTCTGATGGTATTCAGTGTAACCGAGTTTAAATACATTGTTAGGTACGTGACCAAATAATGGAAGCACAAGTCATAAAAACTTTAGGTGTTTATTGGAGTTTGCCGCTAAAAATGCCATTAAGAAAATTAATGGAGACTTATCAACATCTGTTTGTTCGTTCAAGAGGATTTTTCGGGCATTAAACTTGTTAATTTCAAGAAATTCTAAAAGTGTTAATCCAGAACTTTTGCTTTCAACGTGGATAACTTCATAATTATTGTTGAAATTATGCCTGAATTCCTTAAGAGGATAAGCATATGTCGAATGTACAGAATCGAATATATAACCCCTTTGGCGTTTCCACCAACTAAAGACCGAATCAATCAAATATATATTGTAGAAGTTACAATATATAATTCTGATTTTAAAGTCATTTAACTTATTCGTTCGTATTATACACAATAAGAGTTTTTCCGCACAAAGAACTTCTTATATTGTAGCAAATTTAATGCCGTTTCCAGATGTGTGGTCAAGTTTGATTAGACTACAAGGATAACTGAAGTATAATTGATTTTATGGTAAGCTTGAAATATTTCGTTAAATCAATAAATGTTAACTTGAAGAATAACCGTCAACATTTCGAACATGTGTTATAGGACATTTGTTGTTGCACACAACTTGTGTGATCTCCCAAGTTTGGCCCTGTATAGTTGAATGGATAAAGGAAAATACTGATTGATTAACACGAGGAATAAATGTCGGAACTTCTGGAATACCTCATGCATGTTTCTATTCCCTCCGCTTCGAAATATCTCACGAATTGCGGGACTCCTAAAATTTCATTTTGATACATTCATTTCACCCTCCCGAGGCAATATGAAAAGTTATAAACCATAAGGTACATAAAATCTAATTACATCTGAGTGAACCCAGGAACGGGTAGCCATATGAAACCGCACCAAAGAGAGGAAGCAGCTGCTTCTTTGAACGAAACGTAAATGGAACGCCAGCCGCGAATGTGAAAGTCAAAAATTTCCCGGAGCTGCCCCATCCCCTTGTTCCGCACGTATCCAACTTTTATTTTACCGGTTTGTTCTTTCCATTGTGGAGTGCGCTTACATTATTCAATTGTTTACTTTACGTTGCGCGGCCTCCAAGCTCTCTGCGAAGGCTTACGCCTCACTTCCGGTCGCTGACAGATAAACCTGTGCGGAGGCTGTTCCGTTTCCGCGAGTAATTTGCGGAATCCGCCGTCCAGTATTGATTCGCACCGAACTACTTTGTTTGAGATGTCTGAATCCGAAGTCCTAGGAGACAATCGGACCTCAGTATCGGCCGACGATTAGGAGGGTTCTTCATGTGCCTTCCGTATCGTCTGGAATTGGCTGATAAATCGGCAGTATGTCTTTCCGAACACGACAGCTTGTATATCTGATGATCCTCAGACAAATTAGTCGATGCCGCCATATTATAAGGTATAGTATACTCCCTAAGCACTTTATGAAGATCGCCTTGTCAAAACTCAATTTCCCACGCATATACTTCTTCTTCTTCTTGATAGTGCCAATCCGTTATCGCATATTGGAGATCATTCTGGCTATTGTGAATTTAATAAAAAAAAATGGAGGTTTAAACTTGATAAAAGGTATATAAAATTATTTAAATACGTTAATATTTACAGATATATTCTGTTAGCCTTCCACATATTTAATTTCAAAAAATTATATTTAATATTATAACTTCAGGAATCAAATTATATTATATAAGTACCACTTATAACAAACGATATATAAAATAAACATTCATCATAAGACATCCAAATGATAAAACAAAATCCAATAAATATAAATTGTTAACGAAAATCCCATAAATTAAATATTTTGAGTAGACAAAATTTTGTTTCTGCTCATCCCTCTTATGAAAACAGATAACTTTCAAAAATGTTGAACATAATCTTAAGAATTTCATCATAAAACTATCCTACTTGGAATATTCAATATTATTGGATATCTAAGTTGCTTTTTAGAAAATCTCAAGATATGTAAAAACATTACTAACAATTAAGTTTTAAGAGAGACTTTGCTTCGTCAGTACTCAATCATATTCATTTTCAATAACATAAAACATGAAAAAATTTTTTTGAATATCAAAACAAATTAAAATATGTTTGTCTTGTACAATTTTAATTTCAAAAAAATTCATTTTATATATAATATATAATTATATTTTGGCTTCAATATATCTGATTATGGAATGTCAATGAATTTAAATAAGCCTTAAAAATAACTTACACTGTTCTTTGATTTTGTTAGAACATAGATCAATCTTGAATTATAAAGTTGATCTGTGTTTCGAAACATTCATTTCTTTACACGTGTGCGTTGTTGATATAGGTTAGTTTTTTGATTTTGATATTTGGAATATTATTTAGGACCCAAGAAGGGATTGCTTAGAATTATATTTGTTTGTTGAAGATATAGTGCATGTTTTGAGAGATTTCTGAATTAACTCATTCGAATATTTAAATATATTGAATATTTCAAATAAATTATATTCTTTCAGAAATCCTTAAGGTGTGTTTATGTTTTTAAAAGGCAATTGGTGTTCTTAAAGGTAAGACCAGAAACAAAATTTTGTCTCCTTTAAATATTTATCTATTAAATTTAATGACTTTCGTATATCTGTTGGTTTATTTATTCCATTTGACATTATATATTGAGTTTTGATTATATACGTCTATTAAATGTGAGCGGTGCTTATTTTAGACATTAATTTAATTCTAAAAGTTTTTTGAATGAAAATTTTTTTGAAATTAAAATTGTAGAAGACAAACATATTTTAATTTGTTTTGATATTCAAATTTTGTTATATTTCTCCTATCAAGGAAAAAGCCTTTCTATTTTATTTTATAAAACATGAAGGCTAACAGAATATCACTGTAAATATTAAAATAATTTTATATATTATACCTTCTATCAAGTATAAACCTCCATTTATTTTATTTTATTCATAATATATAATTATTTGGTTTCCTTAACATTCTTCATAAAGATGGTCCTTGTGCTGTAACAGAGGCCGTTAAATTACCTTCCAATCTTTTAGATCAATGGTAAACCACAGAATTATTTATTTAGAGTTAAATTTAAATTTTCAGTATTCATTCACCAAGAAGCTTTTCGAATTGTTAAAAGGTGAGAAAATATTTTTTGTTGATTGATGTTAGATGTTATTGAATATGAATATGATTGAGTACTGACGAAGCAAAGTCTCTCTTTAAACTTGTTTTTTAGTAATGTTTTTACATATCTTGAGATTTTCTAAAAATTAACTTAGATATCCAATAATATTGAACATTCTAAGTGAGATAGTTTGATGATGAAATTCTTAAGATTTTGTCAAACATTTCTGAAAGATATTTGGTTTCATAAGATTGATCAGCAGAAACAAAATTTTGTCAACTCAAAATATTTAATTTATAGGATTTTGGTTAACAATTTTTATTTATTAGATTTTGTTATATCATTTGGATGTCTTATAATGAATGTTTATTTTATATGTCGTTTGATGTAAGTGGTACTTATATGCCATTAATTTAATTCCTGAAGTTATAATATTAAAAATTTTTTGAAATTATATATGTATGAGGCTAACAGTAACTGTAACTATAAAAATATTTAAATAATATTGTGAATTTGTTCACCGCTGCCTGGAAGAGTCTAACAGTTGTTGTGAAGAACCAAACTCCTAAATACCTGAACCACGAAATTGACACATATACAGTCATATTCATTTAACTATTAGGTGCTCTCATCAAATTGAACACTAATAAGTGGCAAAAGAAAGTTCTACAAATCGAGAGAGTGTGACATACATGTGTATATCAATTCTAAACTCAAATAAGCCTGATTTGGTTTTTTTGATCGCTGGATAGCAGATATGCATGATGTTTCCCAACGAGTTCAAATATGCCACGTACCTATACTCGCTCTGCACGATAACGCCAAGGTATTTATCATACAATAGTGCCATCAAGTGCACGCAAATATTCATATCGGGTGTTTTTTTAGAGTGATAGAACTTTCGATAGAGATAACTGTGATTTGACAGAAGGTAGAAGCCATGTTGATTTGACATTTCTGTTCAGTAAACCATGGCAAACTATCATGAAAAGACTCACACCGCAAAAATTTTAGCGAATTGTTGAAATTTATTTTTAAAATCAGTGTTCTATTCGACAAACTTTGTGGAATTTATGGTTTACATAATCGTCCATCAAAGCAGCGTATTCGTCGAACAATCGATAAATTTCGGACAACATTTTATCTACTCGATGCAACAACAACAAGACAAAGAACTGTATGTACAGAAGAAAATATCGGTGCTGTAAGTCATAGTGTTAATGATGATCCAGATTTGTCTATTCGTCGGCGTTCACAACATGTTGGACTCTGTGCATCCACCACATGGAAAATTTTGCGTAAAGATCTTGGTCTACACCCATACAAGATCCAACTGGTTCAAAAACTAAAGCCACTTGATCATAATAAGCGTCGTTTTTTGCTGATTGGGCCCTAGTACAGATTGGAGTTGATCCCCTTTCTTATCGTAAAATTGTGTTTAGTGATGAAGCTCATTTCTGGTTGAACGGCTATATAAACAAGCAAAATTGCCGTACATGGAGTGGAAACAATCCTCAAGAAGTTCTGCAGGTTCCATTACATCCTAAAAAATGTACTGCAGGTGCGCTTTATACGCTGGAGGCATCATCGGTCCAAATTTCTTCAAAAACGATGCTGGAACTAATATAACAGTAAAGGGTGTTCGTTACAGATCCATAATCAATGATTATTTTTTTCAAAATTTGAATGGTATCTACCCAGAAGTGTTTTGCTTCAACAAAATGGTACTACACCTTATCCTGCTACCGTAACAATTGATTTATTGAAAGAAAGATTTGGCGATAACATTATTTCGAGAAACTGTCCAATTAATTGGCCTCCAAGATCATGCGACATAACTCCACTGAATTATTTTCTTTGGGTTTATGTTAATACATTGGTTTATGCTGATAAACCAGAAACAATAGACGCTTTGGAAGCCAAAACAACTCGTGTGATTAAATAAGGCCTGAATTACTAAAAAATGTGGTCCAAAATTGGTCGAGTCGAATGCGGTTCCTCAGAGCTAGTCGTGGTGGACATATGGTAGAAGCCATGTTGTTTTGACATTTCTGTTCATTAAGCATTGAAAAATTATCGTGGAAAGACTCACACCGCAACGAAGTTTACAAATTGTTGAAATTTATTTTCAAAATCAGTTGTCTATTCGCCAAACTTGTAGAGCACTTCGTGAAAGTTATGGTTTACATAATCGTCCATCAGAGCAGCTTTTTCGTCGATCTTTTGACATAGATTCGGACAACATTTTCTCTACTCGATTCAACAACAACAATAAGATAATGAACCGTACGTACAGAAGAAAATATCGCTGCTGTAAGTCATAGTGTTAATGATGATTCAGATGATTTGTCTATTTATCGACGTTCACAACAAGTTGGACACCGTGCATCCACCACATGGAAAATTTTGCGTAAGGATCTTGGTCTACACCCATACAAGATTCAACTGGTTTAAGAACTAAAGCCACTTGACTATAATAAGCGTCGTTTGTTTGCTGATTGAGCTCTAGAACAGCTTGAAGTTCATCCACTTTTTAATCGTAAAATTGTGTTTAGTGATGAAGCTCATTTCTGGTTGAACGGCTATGTAAACGAGCAAAATTGCCGTATATGGAGTGAAAACAATCCTCAGAAATGTATGTAGGTTCCACTGCATTCTGAAAAATGCTCTGTATGGTGTGCTTTACACGCTGGAGGCATCATCGGTCCATATATCTTTAAAAACGATGCTGTAGCTAATGTTACTGTGAATGGTACTCGTTACAAATCGATGATCAATAATTATTTGTTTCAAAATTTGAATGATATCGACACAGAAGTATTTTGGTTCCAATAAGATGGTGCTACACCTCCTGCTGCTACCGTAACAATTGATTTATTGAAAGAAAGATCTGGCGATAACATTATTTCGAGAAATGGTCCAATTAATTGACCTCTTAGATCATGCGACATAACTCCACTGAATTATTTTCTCTGGGGTTATGTCAAGTCATTGGTATATGCGGATAAATCAGAAACAATAGACGCTCGGTAAGCCAACATAACTCGTATTAATGATGAATTAAGGCCCCGATTACTCGAAAAAGTGGTCCAAAATTGGTTTGGTCGAATGCGGTTCCTCAGAGCTAGTCGTGGTGCACATATGCCGTAAATTATTTTCAAAACATAAATGTCATAAAATTATCTTTCCATGAAAAAAATGGGCCGAATCTTAATTTAAATGTATTTTATTTCAATTTAAACTTCTATCACTCTAAAAAAAACAACCGATACATTTAAACTTTACGAATTAATTATTTGGTTTTGGCATTCAAAATAATTCTTATTGACTTCTCAGTTTAATTGAAAAACTACCGGTTCATAGTGAAAATCTGTTATACATTCATAATTTAGTGAAATAGGTTGTCCTTTAATAAAAAATAAAGCAGTAATCGTCCTTGAATACCAATCAGACGAGACTAACCTTAAAAATGCACTTTTTGTGAGTCAAAACATGTTTTTGGCGTCAAAACATCGATCTAACTAATGGAAGCATTTTAACTTTTCCCAATTTCGTCTGATTTTCGGAGATCACAGTCAACATAGACACGTCCTTTCGCTGCAATTGTTATACCGGTTCATTTGATCTACCGGCTTCTTGAACTACCCGAAAATTTGCATCAAACGATTAAATAGATCAATCGACTAAGCCATTTCTTTTTAATGACACATTTTCATTGTTTGGAAACTTATTACCACCAAATTCGTCTCTTTTTCATCCAGATCAAATACAACGCCCTTCACACAGAACGTGACCGAGACTGACTCACAGAACCCGAGGACACCGTCCCAATGGCAACAGCAGCACCGCAAGAAGAAACGGAGGAAAAGCCGCAATCAGCGTCGTCACAGTGATGGATCGACGTCCTCAAATGCCGATAATGCAGAGTGGAAAAATCGTTCTGGCAGAGGACAAACATCTGTGGCGAAAGGTTCGTTAAATTGTGTGTGTTTTGTCGGGGGTAGATATTGAAACCCCACTGTGTGAAATAGTATGGATTTTGACAGCGGGATATTTTCGATAAAATTTCAAGGAGCTCATATGTTGGTGTTTTGTTCTCGTAGATATTAAACTCTGAATGATAGCTATTTTGAAATTTTCACGTAATATCTATATATTTTAGATATTAAACAGTATAATTGTTCGAGGACTAAAACCCAAAAAAGGGATCTCTGAAAATTCCAGTTCACCTGAAAATATTTAACAGTGGAGAATTATTTAGGTCCAACTGTTGTATTTATTTATCTCTAGTGACCCTAACAGGTTTAAGGCATAACTTTTACTTTCTATAAATAAAATTTTAAGATTATGGTTGAAAGTATGTCCTGTTTCTAACAAATAGTTCGAATATGTTGAATTACTTTTGTTATTCGGGAAACTCTTCAGATGTTCTCCAATTCTCTGTCGGAAAGTTCTCCCTACCTGTCCTATGCAAACTTTTTGGCAATCGCCGCAGGTCAACTCATAAACACCCGATTAATCTCTCTTTATTTGTAATGTCTTCATTTTTTTTGAATGAATTTACTGAAGTTCTCGAAAATATCTTCAGTATATTTTAAGGAAATGTTTTCAAATGTTTCTTTTCTATTCGGATATTATTTTCATCAACAACTTATCTGTCAGTGCAGGGTCGTAGTCATTATTGATAGCTATTTGTTTAATGACGATGAGCTCTAAGATATAATTTTCTCGATTCATTGGGATAACTTATCTGTGCATCATACATTTAAATGCTGCTGATTTTTGGTTAATAGGATAATTTTATTTATTTTGTATAATAGAATACATATATGTGGGGGTTCATGAAATATTGAAAATTCATGTGAATAATTGATTCTGGTAACTGTTAAATCAAGAAAATTAATAATTATTTTGCTAACTTTTCAGTGTGAATAATATTGAAGGATGTATCGGGTGGTTTTTTTAGAGTGATAAAACTTTCGATAAGGATAACTGTGATTTGACAGAAGGTAGAAGCCATGTTATTTTGATATTTCTGTTCAGTAAGTATGGACAAATTATCATGGAAAGACTGACGCCGCAACAACGTTTGCAACTTGTTGAAATTTATTTTCAAAATCGGTGTTCTATTCGCCAAACTTATAAAGCACTTTGTGAAATTTATGGTTTACATAATAGTCCATCAGAGCAGCTTATTCGTAGAAATATCGATCCAACTGGTTCAAGAACTAAAGCCACTTGACCATAATAAGCATATGTTGTTTGCTGATTGGGCCCTAGAACAGCTTGAAGTTGATACACTTTTTTATCGTAAAATTGTGTTCAGTGATAAAGCTCATTTCTGGTTGAACGGCTATGTACACAAGCAAAATTGCCGTATATGGGATGAAAAAAATCCCCAAGAATGACTTTAAATTAAAAATTATATATTCTTACTTCTACATTATATATTGAAACTATATACAAAAACTATCAAATTGATGTCCTTATATATAATCAATATAAAATATTTTTCAATATCTCGGAAAAAACCTTTTTACATCCCTACTTGAAATGTAATAATACAAATGTATTAAGAACAACTATATAAGTATGTATATTAACATACAAATACAAGAAAATCCACTATTCCAAAATTATCTAAAATTATCAAAATAAAGGATCAAATAAAAATAATTGAAGGAGAACTCGGAACATTTGATAGCTATTTCGGCCTATATGGCCTCCTCAGAAACGTATTGAATTCAGATTCAAATATATAACAAGATCAAAATTCAACTTACCAAAATAAGATAAAAAATGGAACGGATAAACTTGAAGTAAGCTTTAAAGTATCCAAAATAAAACAGAAATGATTAACGTATTGTTACGTATAACCTATAACTATTTGTACTCGGAACACAGAAAAACAATAACAAAACTTATTCACCCCAAATAATGTCCATGATAAGAAAAATAACCAGAATTTCAAAAATAATAAATAATTGAGGAATATATTGTGGATATAAAGACTCTATATGAAATTATTTCATAATTTAAAAAACCAATTTTAATGTGTGTCAATACTTGATAGAAGTAAAATTTAAAGGACTTTAAATTCAGAATTATATATTCTAACTTCTACATTATATATTGAAACTATATACAAAAACTATCAAATTGATATCCTTATATATAATCAATATAAAATATTTTTCAATGTCTCGGAAAAAACCTTTTTACATCCCGACTTGAAATGTAATACAAATGTATTAACAACAACTATATAAGTATGTATATTAACATACAAATACAAGAAAATCCACTATTCCAAAATTATCTAAAATTATCAAAATAAAGGATCAAATAAAAATAATTGAACGAGAACTCGGAACATTTGATAGCTATTTCGGCCTATATGGCCTCCTCAGAAATGTATTGAATGTAGAAGTTAGAATATATAATTCTGAATTTAAAGTCATTTGAATTTTACTTCTATCAAGTATTGACTCACATTAAAATTAATCCTCAAGAAGTTCTGCAGGTTCCATTGCATCCTGAAAAATGCACTTTAGGGTGTGCTTCACACGCTGGGTGCATAATCTGCCCATATTTCCTTGAAAACGATGCTGGAGCTAATGTTACAGTGAATTGTGCTCGTTACAGATCGATGATCAATGATTATTTGATTCAAAATTCGGATATTATCGACCCAGAAGAGTTTTGGTTCCAACAGAATGGTGCTACACCTCATGCTGCTATCGTAACAATTGATTTATTGAAAGAAAGATTAGGCGATAACATCATTTCGAGAAATGGTCCAATTAATTGACATCCAAGATCATGCGACACAACTCCACTGGATTATTTTCTTTGGGGTTATGTCAAGTCATTGATTTATGCTGATAATCAGAAATAATTGGGGTTTGCTCAGTAAAAAATTCAAGATAAAGGGCGTTGAAGAAAAAAATGTATACACATTTTTTATGATTTGGCCCAAACTACTGGCAACATTGTAGTGAAATTTTATACGAATATGTTTTGGAAGCTTACAAACTTTGTGTGATTTTTGTGATGAGCATAGAACATAGAGTACCTTGGATTTTAAATGTACCTAGTTTTAATTTTTTTTTTATTAAACAAAGATTTCACGAGTTCGTATGGGTAAGTTATTTATCGTTAATTGATTTTATGTGTTAAATGTGAAGTTGGACTGATATGATCTGAATTCTATTTGTTTTTTGAGGATGTGCTACATGCTTTGAGAATTTTTGAAGTAATTTATTCAAATATATTAAATATTTCAAATAAATTAGTTTTGGAAAAATTCTTACAATGATGTTGTGTATTTTTGAAAATGATTTAGTTTTCATAAATATAAGATCAGACACAAAACATTTTTTCACAGGCGGAGCTGCGTACCGCCTGTCTGAAGAGTTTAGGTGCGCATGCCTGGAGCGAAATATTTGAATTTTTATTTATTTATAATTTTAATCGACAATTTATATTTATTGGGTTTTTTCACTCCATTTGGTATTTAATAATGAGTTTTGATTTTATACGTCTATTAAATATGAGCAGTGCTCATATTTAATAATTTAATTCAATTCTAAATATTGTTGAATAAATTTTTTTCTAATTAAAATTGTAGGAGACTAACTAACTAATTATTTATCCCCTATTACAACAATTCGAATAAATGCCATCGAGTGAATGAACAACGTTCGACGTACAGTCGATAATTTAAAACGAAGTGTGGTTTAAACTCCTCCTGTTAAGGACTCCACGTTTACCAGCTTTATGTGCCTGTAGTGTAGAAGTAATTAAGGACAACGAAATATAAAAGGATTAATGCTGTTGTGCATGGAGCGATAAACTTCCGAGCTATCGACGTTTATTTCGAATTCGGGTCGACAGCATTTATCAAGAATTTATTATTACTTTCGATCACAGATTTCCGACGATATTGGTTTCCGTATTAATTTATCCTTTTCTCCCTAACACTGATATGAAAGAAGAGAGTCTTATATTTTGAGATGGGTATTTTCCACTCGAGTCATGGTGGAAAAAAAGACTGATGAAACAAATAATGGGAAAATAATCGAATTATTTCAACGAATAAAGAATGAAAGACGCAGTTATAAAAGAAGAAAGAGTGGTTTGATTCATGGTCTATTTTTGGCGTTTTTACTACAATCACATTTATGAAACTTGTGTTTAGTTCATTAAGTTTGCCTTTCTTCTATCTGGGTCGTCTTAAATCCATTCAATTCAATTTTTTATTCGTCCTTAAGAAAAAATATACAATAATATTGAATAAAAAAATTACACAGTTATGGATGAAAGAGAAAACAATACGATGATTAATAACCCAATATGTCGCAAAAAACTCTTTGGAGCTGTAAAAGCATTTTTCAATTAACTGACCTAATCTTTCTCTTGAATATTTTATCATCTAGCGATTTCAACTCCCTCGGGAGATGATTGTATCAGGTGTTTGCTAGGGTAATAGAACTTTAAATTGAAATAAAACGCATTTAAATTGAGATTGGAGCCAAATTTATTTTTTATTTGAAAGATAATTTTATGACATTTATGATTTGAAAATAATTTCCGACACGACCAGCTCAGAGGAACCCCATTCGACCAGACCAATTTTGGACCACTTTTTCGAGTAATTCAGGCATTATTTCATCAATAACACGAGTTATGTTGGCTTCCAAAGCTTTTATTGTTTCTGGTTTATCAGCATAAACCGATGACCTGACTCCAAAGAAAATAAACCAGTGGAGTTAAGTCGCATGATCTTGGAGGCCAATTAATTGGACGATTTCTCGAAATAATCTTTCTTTCAATAAATCAATTGTTAAGGTAGCAGCATGAGGTGTATCACCATCTTGTTGGAACCAATACACTTCTGGGTCGATACCATTCAAATTTTAAAACATATAATCATTGATCATCGATCTGTAACGAGCACCATTCAATGTAACATTAGCTACAGCATCGTTTTTAAAGAAATATGGACCGATGATGCCCCCAGCGTGTAAAGCACATACAATGCATTTTTCAGGATGCAATGGACACTGCAGAACTTTTTGAGGATTGTTTTCACTCCACGTATGGCAATTTTGCTTGTTCACATAGCCGTTCAACCAGAAATGAGGTTCATCACTGAACGCAATTTTACGATAAAAAATTGGATTAACTTCAAGCTGTTCTAGGCCCCAATCAGCAAACAAACGACGCGCATTATGGTCAAATGGCTTTAGTTCTTCAATGGGATCTGGTATGGGTGTAGACCAAAATCTTTACGCAAAATTTTCCATGTGGTGGATGCACAGAGTCCAACTTGTTGTAAACGTCGACGAATGAACAAATCTGACTTACAGTAGCGATATTTCCTTCTGTACGTACAGTTCTTTGTCTTGTTATTGTCTCAAGTAGAGAAAATGTCCGAAATCTATTGATAGTTCGACGAATAAGCTGCTCTGATGGACGATTATGTAAACCATATATTTCACGAAGTGCTTTTTAAGTTTGGCGAATAGAACACTAATGTTGAAAATAAATTTCAACTATTTTTAAACGTTGTTGCGGCGTGAGTCTTTTCTTAATAATTTGTCAATGCTTACTGAACAGAAATGTCAAAACAACATGGCTTCTACCTTCCGTCAATTCACAATTATTCCTATCGAAAGTTTTATCACTCTAAAAAAGACACTCGATACAAGCAAATATCCGCAAAACTTGGTAAGGACCTATATTTACTTGTGTTATGCCGTGGTATACATACAGTACCATCATGCCATGTCTGATATTATTGAAAGTCAGAGCACTTCATGAAGTTGTTGATATTTGTCTTCACATGCAAAAGACAATTCAAAATGTGGATGCATGGAAGTGTAAGAATCTTGAAGTTCCTGAATGTCGGCCTACAGGATTTTTGAGGGCTCAAACTGAAAATCAAACGAACGATTTTCTTCTGAACAATTAAAATTCGATCACCACCGGAGGACGCGCCGCATAAAACTACATTATAGTTGAGATGACAATTTACCATCCCATAGTGAATGCTTAGTAATGCATCCATCGGTAATGAAGGCTTGAGGCGATGAATGGCGTAAAACGATTTGTTTAATTCCTTAGAAATATATGAAAATTCCATTTCAAACATCCATCAACGTATAATCCAAGACATTTGATGCATTCAATGGACTCCAGAGCCCCCTTCCATGTGTTGAGAACCATTGGTTCAACAGGTCCCGAGTCGCGTATCCGAAATTTGACTAGTTGAGTCTCATGCACATTCGCAATGAGTGAATTCCTCCTACACCAGTCATTAAAAATTTGGATCAGTAGTTCACATTTAGATTTTAATTCCTCCAGGCAATTTTCTCCAATTGCCAACGAGGTGTCGTCGGCGAAGAGAATTAATATGCACCCAACAAGGTACTCAAGCAAGTCGTTAATGAAGAAGAGAAAAAGGAGTGGTCCCAGGACGGATCCTTGAGGGACACCAAGATTATTATGATATCCATTGAAAGTTTGTTCGTTAATTTGGGCAAATATGGAATATGGGTATGAGCCCAAAATGACATCCACGGCAGAATACAAAAGTTTTTACAATATGTGCAACATCAGATCAACCCCAAATATACACATCCCACTTATTCAAGAAAATCAAACTTATAATACGTAAGAAACTCAACCAAATATAAAATTTTAATTTTTCTCTTGAACAAAGCAATTTACAGGAAAAATATATCATTGTCCTCAACCTTAGCATTATATACTTTCAAGGTTCTGTTCACAGGAGAGTGCTTCTACAAATTTGTTCTACGAAACATAATTTCAAAAACAGCGTAACCTCTTAACGTCTAGATGGAACATGAATGCTCACATAGACCGGCAAAGCTGAAGAGTCAATGTAACCATTCAACAATTTGTACAAAAACATAAGATCGCTATGTTCCCGACAGATTTCCATTGAGAAGAACCCATAATTTTTCTCATACTCGCCATGAAATTGTACCTACCTGAAACTTTTTAATCACAGAAATTTATTCTGCACCATCTCCAATATGTGCTTGTAGACCTCATATTGTGGCGACCAAATAATCGATGCATAAGATAACCTACTCTAAATCAAGGCAAAATATAGCGCCTTCAAGGCCTTAGTGGAAGTGAAATCTCTACAAGATCTCAAATCCCAGCATCTGGCTGGGTAACCACATAATCGATGTGTGAATCAAACAACATTTTTGTATCAAATATTATGCTCAGATCCCTCACCTCATGCAGACGCTCTAAGCGACTATCTCCCAAATAGTATTCAAAATGACTGATCTTTAGTTTACGACTGAATGTTAGGCAGTTCACTTATTCAAGTTTATTTTCGATGCAAAAGTTGTTGGAATGCATTTAAGTCTTGTTGGAAGCTAAAGCAGTTCAAAGCGTCAGCTATACACATAAGAAGAAAGATCTTCACATCGTCCGCAAATATCAGAATTTACAAAAATTAAAACATCCACTTATATCATTGATAAAAATTATAAATAAAAGAGGACCAAGAAGAGACTCATGAGGCACCCCGGAGGTCATGCAGAAATATGATGAAACATATCCGTTAACGGCAACAATTTGAGATCTATTTTTGAATACTGATGGATGTTCAGCCACATTCTAGGGTACTGCAGCAATTTTTCAGGTGTGGAGGAGAACGCGAACCGGTTGTTTTATAAAACGACGGTCCAATTTTCACGAACAAATTGTTTAATGAATTGCCTTGAGGGCATTTCATTTCTACTGAATTTTTCACATTTAATAACAGTTAGAATAGAATATTCATCACTATGGAAATGAATTTTCGATATTTTTCAGTTGTCGGGCTTGAAGTAATCAATACCACTAAATGCAAACACCATATGGTCCATCCTTCAGAAATATTTAACTGTTTCAGCATTCCTAATATTGACTTATACTTTTTGAAATGATTGAGATGGAATCTTTTCCTTTGGCCACCCTGTATATTTCCTAAAATAACACATATTTGTGCCTCTCCCGAAGAGAATATGAAAATCGTTTCAGAACGTCTTTCATCTCAATGATCCCTCATGAATATACTGGAATAAAACTAGTACAGTAAAACCTTTGTGCAAAAAGAACAATGCGAGCACATCAGTCAGGAAATTTCATTTTGGGCATAAAGGATAGCCGGGCCCCCTCTCTACGGGTGTTTACCCTTTTGAACCCCGAGAAGAAAGTACAAGACTTCCTGTTTTGGAATTATAGAGCTTCCTCTCTCCCGGCAAACGCCGCACACGATATACCTTGACCGAGCTCCAGACGAAGCTTTATTTCCCCAGTCGCATTCCGGTCATAGGCACCGCTTCCGAACAGTTTAAGTGTTGAATCGATATGGAAATTGATAGCAAGAAGATAGCGTGAAAGCCTCGGGAAAATTCAGGTAAATGAGCAATAATTAACCGGGTAGAAGATGCGATGAAACTGTAAGCAATCTCTTCCACAAGCGCATGATAAAAAAGTTGATAATGTTATAAAATCCATTATTTTTGCGTAAATTTCAAGAGTTTTTCAACATGTTTCAGATTGTCCGTTTTGGGTCAAATATGCACCGTGTTGTTCTAAAATTTGTTGCCATTTTAAAGGTAGCATCATAGTACCTCTTCCATAAAAGTCTTGGGCCTTATTGGCGAAAAACTCTAGTAATCGATTTTCACAATCTCTTGATGCTATTTCCTTATCACTCAGGAAGTTTTGCAATGCGAGGAAAATGGCAAACGCTTGGTGCCAGGTCCGGACTATTTGGTGGATGAATTTAAACCTCCAATCAAGCTCCCGGAGTTTCTGACGAGTCACTATAGTAAAATGTGGCCTGGAGTTGTACTAATTGAACACAACACCTCTTTTGTTGGCCAATTCTGGCCATTTATGATCAATCGCTAGCTTCAAACTGTCCAGTTGTTAACAGAAGAAATACAAATTTAGTGTTCGGCTATATGGAAGTAATTCATAATGAATTATTTCTTTTCAGTCCCACCAAATGCACAGTAGGTTCTACTGTGCCGTAAGTCCTGGCCGTAAGTTCTGGTTTCGCCACTGTTTGAGCTGCTTCACCGCGCTTTGACCACGATTGTTTTCGCACAATATTGTCGTATGTGACCCTTTCTAATCATCAGTCACCATCTGTTTCAAAAATGAGTCGAATTCAGTCCGTTTGGCTAAGGCTTGGCAGCTGGAAATTCGTTCCAACATGTTCTTCGGTTGTTAATTGGTTTAACACCCAAACATCGAGCTTCTCTTTGAATTTAGCTTTGTGCACGTGATTCAAAACTATTTTATGGTCAATCTTTAACTCCTGGACGATGCTACGACTCCTTACATGCCAGCCAACTTCAATTATTTCCGTGACATTATTCACATTTTCGACGACGGGCCTGCTTGTGCTAGGTGCATCTTTAACCTCAAAAATACCTGAAGGGAATGAAACACCATTCACAATTTCTGCCGCCTGACTTACATTTTCGGATTTATCAAAGGAAAACTGTAAAATGCCCGAAATATTCTCTTTACTAACTTTCGTTTTCAACAGCCTGTAACTCACAACTAAATGGACCAAACAGTAAAAGCATTTTTTAGTGTGAAATACCACTTTGACAACGGGCATTAATCTGAAATTGTTGATCGATACTTTACGAAATATCCATCACAAAACTCATCTATCGACAAAATGATGGATTCTTCATTTCTCCAAGCTAATATTTTTGATCATTTGCCGAAACACAATGCATGAGCGTGCTGATTTTGAAGAATTTGTCCATATTAGGAGTATAAATAAGTTCTTAGAGTTCTTTGTCGCGGATTGAAGCTTTATTGTGAGTAATAATAATAATTTATTGATTCCTGTTTGACAATTAAAGGTATAGGACATATCATAAGAAAAGTAAACAATAAAACGAAATCAACCACTCGCTGATATGTCAGAAAGAAAATCATCAACAGAATAATAACATTTACGCAACAATATACCTTTAACAGTTTTTTTAAATTCCTTGAAATTAAGAGATTGAATACCAAAAGTTTAATGCACTGATACATGGGGGACATCTCAAACTTGGCTGTATTGTTTTTTGGGATATATCGGGTGTTTCTTTTAGAGTGATAGAACTTTAAATTGAATACCATTGAAAATTTGAAACAATTAATCATTGATCATCGATCTGTAACGAGCACCATTCACTGTAACATTACCTCCAACATCGTTTTTAAAGAAATATGGACCGATGACGCCTTCAGCGTGTAAGGCAAACCATACATTTTTCAGGATGCAATGGAACCTGCAGAATTTCAGGAGGATTGTTTTCACTCCACATAAGGCAATTTTGCTTGTTTACATAGCCGTTCAACCAGAAATGAGCTTCATCACTAAACATAATTTTACGATAAAAAAGTGGATCAACTTCTGTTCTAGGACCCAATCAGCAAACGAACGACGCTTATTATGGTTAAGTGGCTTTAGTTCTTGAACCAGTTGGATCTTGTATGAGTGCAGACCAAGGTCTTTACGCAAAATTTTTCATGTGGTGGATGCACAGAGTCCAACTTGTTGTGAACGTCGACGAATAGACAAATCTGGATCATCATTAGCACTATGACTTACAGCAGCGATATTCTCTTCTGTACATTCAGTTCTTTGTCTCGTTGTTGTTGCATCGAGTAGAGAAAATGTCTATGCATAGTTCGACGAATAAGCTGTCCTGATGGACGATTATGTGAACCATAAATTTCACGAACTGCTCTATAAGTATGATTTTGAAAATAAACGTTGTTGCGGCGTGAGTCTTTCCATGATAATTTGTCAATGCTTACTGAAGGCTTCTTCCTTCTGTCAAATCACAATCATCCCTATCTAAAGTTCTATCACTCTAAAAAAACACCCGATACAATGTTCCCTCACTTCTGGTATTACAGCCATGGGATAACTTAACAAGGTTTTTCATTTTTCTTTACATACATTAACATTTCAAAATGAAAATGGAGGACGACGTTAAAATATCATTTTGTGAAAAAAAACGGTTCTACAGGACGAACAAGAAGTTATATTGAATACCATGCGTACAATCTGTTTCTGTAATATGAAAGCCCTGCCAACTTCTGAAGAGTTGTCCCACAGAAATACATTATATGAGAAGTGGCTATAGACTAAACTATAATATATTTAGAGATTCTATAGGAAGTAAATGTTTCGCTCTATTAATAGCATAATATTAACTCTTCAATTTCTTACACAACTATGCAATATGCATAGACCACTTCAAATTGTTATCTAAATACATACCAGAAATTCAGTACTATCCGTAGATGGGCTGACACTATCTGAATAGCGAATTATAACTCTACGATCATTATGACCAATTGCAAAATAAAAACATTCAGTTTTATCAATGTTGACCATCAAATTTTTCCCTGACACCAGTTCACAAAGGTCTGTTCTAAAAGCACATAAAGCATCAGAAGCTCCTCAAAATTAGGCGTCGTAACTGCCATTGAAGCATTATCAGCGAATAGGGAAATACGTTACTGAGAGTGGTAATATACTGTGACATCCCAGACAGTTACACAAATCGATGAGCATTCGTCGAAAAGGATCGGGAAGATCATTAATAAAAAGTAAAAATATAAGTTGCCGAGGACGGAACCTTGTGGTACTCCCAAAGTCATATCGTACTCAGCAGATGAAGAGTTCTGATTTTTGACAAACATGGATCTACCGTCAAGCTAGCTGAGAATCCAATCCACAATTACACCTCGGAAGCCCAAGTTGGAACATTAATTAATTATGAATTTGTAGGCAAACTATCAAACGCACGTGAAAGAGAGAAAAATAAGCCTGTAACATATGAGCTGTTATCAAGGCATTCATAAACGAACTCAACAAAGTGAATTGCTGCCGTTTGAGCTGAGTGGTCAGAACGAAAGCCATGCTGGGCGGCATCAAGTATGTTGAATTTTTCTAGGTTCTATTGAACACAACTCTCTCGAAAACCTTTAAAAAAAACACTTAAAAGAGAAAACTTCAATTATGAAGAAAAAGGTTATCGAATGTCTTTGTAGTTTGATGATGAAGAATTGGAGGCATTGTTCGATGAAGATCCATCACAAACGCAAGAAGGACTGGTAAAAACAATTGCAGTCACTCAGCCACCAATTTGCCTTCGTTTAAAAGCAATGGGAATAAACGGAACTAAAGAAAATTGGATGCCGTATGAACTGAAACCAAGAAACATCAGACGCCGTTTTCTTGTGAAAAACTGCTTCAACGGCAAAAAGGAAGGAGGTTTCTGCATCGAATTGTGAGTGGCGCTAAAAAATGGGTCCAAAACATGGGGCCACGTATGGATGCCTCATTATGAACTGCTGAGCTGAATATTCATGGAGAAAAGGTCATGCTGTGTGTTTGACTAACTGGGTGTGGTGTATTATGAGCTATTAAAATCAAACGAAATAATACTGGGGGAGGTCTACCGAAGACAATGATGCGTTCGAGCCAAGCATTGAGGAAAAACGGCCGGAATACGTAGACAGACGCGACAAAGTCCGTTTTAACGGGCAATGCAACATGACACATGTTGCATTACCCGTTAAAACGTACTTATAAACGCTCAAATTGGAAGTTCCACCCCACCCGCCGTACAGCCTAGTCGGTATGACAGATGCTTTGGCATCCTCCTAATTTCCTCCCAATCACTTTGACTATTTCGCCCCATTTTGTGTCACTTTAACCCCAAATTCCAATAATATTGAAAAATATATTCCTCAAATCTTATCTCACCCTTTGGTAATATAAATAGAATCATTCTAACTGACGAAGGGGAATAACTGATCCTAATGAGCGATAATTAGTTGGAGGAAAAACAAATTCAATTCTGAAGGCTTTCGCTTAAATTTTCACGTTGGTGACAGGGCTAAGATCGACATGCTGGTAGACTGGCAAAAGACAAAAGGTGGAGAAATCTCAGTATCTGAAATATTAATGTTTCTTCCCGTTTATTTCGTGATCGTAAAAGGATGATGGATGAGAAGTTGGAACTCATCAGGGATGAAATGAGTTAGTACGATAATCTTCTTTGGTGGAATTACGAACTTAACAACAACGTTGGAGCCGAGCAGTTTTACGTCAGAAATTTAATATAGTTACCTATAATTTATGGAAGTAACTATGAGGGAAAATATCACCAACACCGTCAATAAATTCAACCTGTTTATTCGGGTAGATCAGTAGAAGGTTGACTGTTTGATTAAAAACTCAGAGGAACAAAAATCGTCTGTCCTTTCACTTTTCTCATGAAAATATAGTTTAATTTTATACCTAAAAACCTACAAATTTCAATATAAAATAGAAACCATTCCAAGCAAAATGAAGATAAAAAAGTATTGTAGAGGATCAGAGAATAGCTGGAATTAATTCACCTGAACGTCTACAGATTTTAATCTAAATAAATCTCATGAAAACATTCAGAATTGAATTTTAAAAAACATGTCCTGAATACACTGTATCACTTTATGGACATATATATTATCAATTTTGATGTGAGTAAATACTTGATAGAAGTAAAATTTAAATGACTTTAAATTCAGAATTATATATTCTAACTTCTACATTATATATTGAAACTATTTACAAAAACTATCAAATTGATATCCTTATATATAATCAATATAAAATATTTTTCAATGTCTCGGAAAAAGCCTTTTTACATCCCGACTTGAAATGTATTAATACAAATGTATTAACAAAAACTATATAAGTATGTATATTAACATACAAATACAAGAAAATCCATCATTCCAAAATTATCTAAAATTATCGAAATAAAGGATCAAATAAAAATAATTGAACGAGAACTCGAACATTTGATAGCTATTTCGGCCTATATGACCTCATCAGAAATGTATTGAATTCAGATTCAAATATATAACAAGATCAAAATTCAACTTACCAAAATAAGATAAAACATGGAACGAATAAACTTGAAGTAAGCTTTAAAGTATCCAAAATAAAACAGAAATGATCAACGTATTGTTACGTATAACCTATAACTATTTGTACTCGGAACACAGACATTGAAAAATATTTTCTATTGATTATATATAAGGATATTAATTTGATAGTTTTTGTATATAGTTTCGATATATAATGTAGAAGGTAGAATATATAATTGTGAATTTAAAGTCATTTAAATTTTACTTCTATCAAGTATTGACTCACATTAAAATTGGGCATTTTAAATTATGAAATAATTTCATATAGAGTCTTTATACCTACAATATATTCCTCAATTATTTATTATTTTTGAAATTCTGGTTATTTTTCTTATCATGCGACATTATTTGGGGTGAATAAGTTTTGTTATTGTTTTTCTGTGTTCCGAGTACAAATAGTTATAGGTTATACGTAACAATACGTTGATCATTTCTGTTTTATTTTGGATACTTTAAAGCTTACTTCAGGTTTATAAGTTCCATGTTTTATCTTATTTTGGTGAGTTGAATTTTGATCTTGTCATATATTTGAATCTGAATTCAATACATTTCTGATGAGGTCATATAGGCCGAAATAGCTATCAAATGTTCGAGTTCTCGTTCAATTATTTTTATTTGATTCTTTATTTTGATAATTTTAGATAATTTTGGAATAGTGGATTCTCTTGTATTTGTATGTTAATATACATACTTATATAGTATTTGTTGATACATTTGTATTAATACATTCCAAGTCGGGATGTAAAAAGGCTTTTTCCGAGACATTGAAAAATATTTTATATTGATTATATATAAGGATATCAATTTGATAGTTTTTGTATATTGTTTCAATATATAATGTATAAGTTAGAATATATAATTCTGAATTTAAAGTCATATATATTATCGTCACATGTGGTGGAAATGAGCTTATCAAAAGAAATATAAAATAATGATAAAATTGTTTAGACATCACCTTATACATATATATTTTTCGAATGGATATTACAGAATCACAAGTTCCATCACCAAAAAATGTTGAATATATAATTCAAAAAAGGCCTTTTTTATTTTCCTTTTTTTAAAGAATATATAGCACATTCTCCAGAGAAGAAACGTTTACAAATTGTTGAAATTTATTTTCAACATCAGTGTTCTATTCGCCAAACATATAGAGCACTTCGTGAAATTTATGGTTTATGTAATCGACCATCAGAGTGGCTTATTCGTCGAACTATCGTTAGATTTCGGACAACATTTTCTCTGCTCGATGCAACAACAACAACAAGACAAAGAACTGTACGTACAGAAGAAAATATCACTGTTATAAGTTAGGTGTTAACGATGATCCATATTTGTCTATTCGTCGACGTCCACAACAAGTTGGGCTCTGTGAATCCACCGTATGGAAAATTTTGCGTGAAGATCTTGATCTACACCCATACAAGATCGAACTGGTTCAAGAACTAAAGCCACTTGACCATAATAAGTGTCGTTTGTTTTCGGGCCCTGGAACAGCTTGAAGTTGATCCACTTTTTTATCGTAAATTTTGTTTAGTGATAAAGGTAATTTGTGGTTGAACTGCCATGTAAACAAGCAAAATTGCTGTATATGGAGTGAAAACAATCCTCAAGAAGTTCTGCAGGTTCCATTGCATCCTGAAAAATGCATTGTATGGTGTGCTTCACACGCTGAAGGCATCATCGGTCCACAGTTCTTTAAAAACGCTGGAGCTAATGTTACAGTGAATGGTGGTCGTTACAGATCGATAATCAATGATTATTTGTTTCGAAATTTGAATGGTATCGACCCAGAAGTGTTTTTGTTTCAACAAGATGGTGCTACACCTCATGCTGCTATCGTAACAATTGATTTATTGAAAGAAAGATTTGGCGATAACATTATTTCGAGAAATGATCCAATTAATTTGCCTCCAAGATCATGCGACATAACTCCACTGGATTATTTTATTTGGGGTTATGTCAAGTTATTGGTTTATGCTGATAAACCAGAAACAATAGACGCTTTGGAAGCAAACATAACTCGTGTTATGGAAAGAATAAGCCCTGAATGACTGGAAAAAGTGGTCCAAAATTGGTCTGGTTGAATGCGGTTCCTCAGAGTTAGTCGTGGTGGACATATGCCGGAAATTATTGTTAAAACATAAATGTCAAAAAATTATCTTTCAAATAAAAAAAAAATTGGCTTCAATCCTGATTTAAATGTCTTTTATTTCAGTTTAAAGTTCTATCACTCTAAAAAAAACATACGATATATTAAATCCAATGAAAATTGCATTGCTGATGCGTTATCCCGTTTACCTTCCGAGTGTCAAAATTCTCCACCTTACAAAGAATATGATCTCACTCATTTTTTTTATTCGAATGGATGTCTAATGATCGATTCTAAAGTTATTGCTGAAAAAACTAAAACAGATCCAATTTTGAATAAAATTTTGAGATATTGTTTTCATGGTTGGCCAAAAGAAAATGTCGATGAAAATATGGAATTTTTTTGGGAAAAAAAGTATCAACTAACAGAAAAGGCCAGTGTATTGTTCCACCAAGATGAAGCGTGACCTCATACAAGTTTGGTCGCTCTACAAAAGCTCTTATAGCTTGAATGGGATACATTGCCCCATCGATCGTATACTCCATATCTTGTGCCTTCAGATTATTATTTGTTTGGGTCATTGCAAAATTTTTTGGACGACAAAACTTTTACTTCAAATGGAGAGGTCAAAAATCACCTAGATGAGCTTTTTGCCAGCGAAGAATAAACATTTTGTGAGCGTGCTACTACCAGAAAGATGGCAAAAGGTGTTGACCAGACTGGTCATTATCTAATTTAAGAAAATATTCATTTATTATATGAAAATTGTCTTTCATTTTCCTAAAAAAATTTACTTACTCAACAACCGATTAGTATCGGGTTTTCTTAGAGTGATAGAACTTTCGATAGGGATAACTATGATTTGACAGAAGGTAGAAGCCATGTTTTTTTTGACATTTCTATTCAGTAAGCATTGACAAATTATCATGGAAAGACTCACGCCGCTACTTTGGTTTACAAATTGTTGAAATGTATTTTCAAAATCAGTGTTCTATTCATCAAACTTATAGAGCACTTCGTGAAATTTATGGTTTACATAATCGTCCATCAGAGCAGCTTATTCGTCGAACTATCGATAGATTTCGGACAACATTTTCTCTACTCGATGCAACAACATGTATGTGTTAACCGTGTGTACATATACGATTTTAATCGAAACCCGATGAAAATTGTTTGAAAAACTGTTTGCGTGGACTCAAAATATTGGACGAAAATTAATAATCTTGGAAAATTTCAAGCTAAGATGTTTAATACTAATTTCAACCAATTTTTCATCATTAATGATCCAAACAGCGTCGCAAGATCGGATCAGCATTTGACTGTGGGTACAAATGCCGTTCGACTCACCCTCTCTAGAATGGTCTCCTCTCCCGGTACCCAAGAACTTGCACACCTACTAGGAAGTCTGGCAACCCAGCAACATCGAAGACTCGAAAGAGCTGCTCAGTCAGCTCCCGCACCATCTGTCTCCCCATCTAGCATCGTTTCAGGGGTCTCTGTGAACAGCAACACCTCCAGGTACAAGACAGAGCTTTGTCGACCCTTAGAGGAGTTGGGAGTTTGCAAATATGGAGATAAATGTCAGTTTGCAGATGGTACTGGAGAGTTGAGGAGTTTAGCGCGCCATCCGAAATATAAAACTGAGCTGTGCCGAACATATCATACAGCTGGTTTCTGTCCATATGGTCCAAGATGTAATTTTGTCCACAACCAAGAAGAAGCACTAATGAATGCTAAAGGTATGGTTCCCTCAATGCCCAGCCCACTTGTGTTATCCAGAAACAGTCTAACATCCAATATCTCAAGGCCGAGGCCTGCTGCTCTGCGCCCCAGTCTATCATTAGATAGCCACAGTCCCACATGCAGCCACATGCAGTACAAGAGGCAGAACTGAACGTACAGAAGAAAATATCGCTGCTGTAAGTCATAGTGTTAATGATGATCCAGCTTTGTCTATTCATCGACGTTCACAAGAAGTTGGACTCTGTGCATCCACCGCATGGAAAATTTTTGCGTAGAGATCTTGGTGCACACTTATACAAGATCCAACTGGTTCAAGAACTAAAGTCACTTGACCATCATAGGTGTCATTTGTTCGCTGATTTATCCCTGGAACAGCTTTAACTTGATCCACTTTTTTATCGTAAAATTGAGTTTAGTGATGAAGCTCATTTCTGGTTGAACGGCTATTTAAACAAGCAAAATTGCCGTATATGGAGTGAAAACAATCCTCAAGAAGTTCTGCAGGTTCCATTGCATCTTGAAAAATGCACCGTATGGTGTGCTTTACACGCTGGAGGCATCGTCGGTGCATATTTCTTTAAAAACGATGCCGAAGATAATTTTACAATGAATGGTGCTGGTTACAGCTAGATGATCAATGATGATTTGTTTAAAAATTTGAATGGTATCGACCCAGAAGTGTTTTGGTTCCAACAAGATGGTGCTACACCTCATGCTGCTACCGCAACAATTGATTTAATGAAAGAAAGATTTGGCCATAACATTATTTCGAGAAATGCTTCAATTAATTGGCCTCCAAGATCATGCGACATAGCTCCACTGGATTATTTTCTTTGGGGTCATGACAAGTCATTGGTTTATGCTGATAAACCAGAAACAAAAGATGCTTTGGAAGCCAACATATTTCGTGTTATTGATGAAATAAGGCCTGAATTACTCGAAAAAGTGGCCCAAAATTGGTCTGCTCGAATGCGGTTCCTCAGAGCTAGTCGTGGTGTACATATGCCCTGAATTATTTTTAAACCATAAATATCATAGAATTATCTTTCAAATATAAAAAAAATTGGCTTCAACCTCAATTTAATTGTGTTTTTTTCCAATTTAAGGTTCTATCACTTTAAAAAAATACCCTATAATTTAGGATCTTGAATACTTTTACAACGAAAGATAATCGGAGCATACTCTATAGGAACTTTTGTGTTGCAGATCGCCTTCTCAAATTTGATTACTTGGGCACCTTTTCCGATTTTTAATTTCAATTTTAACCTTTCATGAGCCTATTTTGAAAAATACATCCGCCGTTACCTCAGTTCGTTACGTTTATTATTGAAAGAAATAATAAACCCAAAAGGACTCACCTTCGAATGAATAAAATGAGAACGACGGAAAATTCCGGCGAAAAGTTGTCTTTACCGACGATGCGGAGCGTGATGAAGGCATCCCCTGCTCGAACCGGGCCAGCAGGAGCGCTGCCGGAAAAGTACACGAGTGGTCGCTGCGCCTGCGTCCCGACGTCCGCCGACCTCGCCTCTTCACCTTGTTTTCTCAGGCCAACCGGCACCGGAATCGGTACGGGAAATGATCCGGCAGCGTTGACGTTCCCCCGTCCTCATCAGTTCCTGTCGGACGTGAGCTATCTCTACGCACTCATCACGTCAGCCTTGCGGATCGAGAAAAGTCATTTTCTGCACACACACACGACTCCTGCACGTGCGAAAATGTCGCAATTTAGACGGTGAGGATGGTGCGAAAGACTGTTTTTCGGCGGTATTCTTGTGACACCCTGTCAGTCCGAACTGCATGTTACGGCAGATCGTAAACAGGTACGTTATTTGATTTTGTACCAACTCATATTGTGGCTCTGCGGTTTGGACGTATCATTACGTGTGCGGTTGAACGTCTTGCCGTCTGCGGTAAACGGAAATTTTTGACAGCCAGGCGGCTATATATACAATGTTTTTCATCGGTATCGATTTTCCCGTATTTTGATTCATATTTCATATTCCGATCGCTCTTACACCTGTGAAGTATGTCGAAGTGTTTACTGTCATTATCATTGTTGTGTTTATTTTGTTGTCATATTGCAGTCATTTGTTTTAATGTTTATATTAGAACTTTTTAGTATACCCAGTTCATTCAGTTTTTAATAAATATTGTGAATAATTCAAACTAAATAGTTGAGGAAAATAATAAGATGCGGTTTTTTACTTGATAGAAGGATAATTGCAAACTTTGAATATCAAAACAGATTTAATCTGTTCTATAATATTAATTTGAAAAAAAAATTTAAAAAAACTATTAGAATTAAATTAATGTCTAATAATAACCACTGCTCATATTTAATAAACGTATGAAAATCAAAATTCACTATACAATATCAAATAGAAAAAAACCCCAAAAAATAAATTATCAATTGAAAATAAAAATAAGTAATATCGAATGTTTCGGTCCGAACATACGCACCTGAACTTGTCAGAAAGGCCGTGGTACGTATGTTTTGCCTTTGACAAACATTTGAAAACATGTTCAGTTTCTGCTCTTATATTTATGAAAACTAAATCTTTCTCAAAAATACACAACATTATTTTAAGAACTTCTCCAAAACTAATTTATTTGAAATATTTAATATGTTCAAATATTTAACTCTCAAAAACATGTAGCACATCCTCAAAAACAATTAGAATTCAGATAAGGTCAGTTCAACTTTAAATTTATAATATAAATTCAATTAAAAATAAATAAAATTGTAATCTCACCAAATAATTTCTGGAAAATCTCTGAATGCAATTAAATTAGGTAGGTACATCGAATATCCAAGGTGATCTATGTTTTATGCTAAACACAGAAATCACACAAAGTTTGTAAGGCATTTTATGGCCGTCATTAAACCACTGGAAACTGTAAAATAAATTTCATTATTCAAAAACCTATTATAATTATCTATTATATATAAAATAAAATAATAAGATACGGTTTTTTACTTGAAAGAAGGATAATTACAAACTTTGAATATCAAAACAGATTTAATCTGTTGGTCTTCTACAATTTCAATTTAAAAAAACAATGTTTAAAAAAACTTTTAGAATTAAATCCATGTCTAACATAGATCACCTTGGATATTAGATGTACCTAACTAGTTTAATTGCATTCACAGAATTTCCAGAAATTGTTTGGTAAGATTACACATTTATATATTTTTAATTGAATTTATATTATAAATGTAAAGTTAAGCTGACCTTATCTGAATTCTAATTATTTTTGAGGATTAGCTTCATGTTTTCGAGAGTTTTTAAGAAACTTATTTAAATATTTAAACACATTAAATATGTCAAACAAATTAGTTTTGGAGAAGTTCTTAAAATTATGTTCTGTATTTTTGAAAAAGATTCAGTTTTCATAAATATAAGACCAGAAACTGAACATGTTTTCAAATGTTTGTCAAAGTCATAACATACGTACCACGGCTTTTCTGACGAGTTCAGGTGCGTAAGTTTGGAACGAAACATACGATATTACTTATTTTTAATTTCAATTAATAATTCATTTTTGTTGGGTTTTTTATTCCATTTGATATTGTATAGTGAATTTTGATTTTTATACGTCTATTAAATATGAGCGGTGCTGATTATTCGACATTAATTTAATTCTAAGAGTTTTTCTAAAATATTTCTTTCAATTAAAATTGTAGAAGACTAACAGATTAAATCTGTTTTGATATTCAAACTTTGTAAATAGTTGACTTTCTTGTGGGATGGACTTTCTAGTGCATAAACAAAGTTTTCTATACATGAAAGTAAGATTAAAACGATATGAAAACTCATTTTGATATAAATATTACTTTTTGAAAATATAATTTTTGTCGTCACTTCTACACCTTAACCTTAAGATTTCAATACAATTATCTAAAGGTTGAACATCCCCAACAGATGTGCAGTTCATCATGATAAACTAGAAATCGTTCGAAAAACATTAACAAAATAATGAAGCTCCCAATATCACAAAATGAATCATTGGAATATGATTGAATAATACACATTTATTTTGATTTTTATTAATTTTTTAAAATTAAAACAAAATGTTTATTACTGTGTTTTACTACCAACAATGTTCAGATGTTTTACAATATGTTAGGTTTACATTATGAATAAAATAACATAAATAGAGGTTTATTCTTGATAGAAGGTATATAAAGTTATTTAAATATTTTAATATTAGCCTTCTACATATTTAATTTCAAAAAATTATATTTAATGATTATAACTTCTGAAAATAAATTAAAATAATGTCATATAAGTACCACTTATATCAAATGACATATAAAATAAACATTCATTATAAGACATCCAAATGGTATAACAAAATCCAATTAATAAAAATTGTTAACCAACATCCTATAAATTAAATATTTTGAATAGAGACAAAATTTTTTTTCTGCTGATCAGTCTTATGAAAACAAATATCTTTCAAAAATGTCTAACATAGTCTTAAGAATTTCATCATAAAACTATCTTACTTAGAATATTCACTTATAATACCACAAGAGCTTCAAAATTATCGGGTATTTCCCGATAGGTTCGTTGCAAACAAATGAAGGAGTCAAGTTTTTCAGGTTAAAAAATCACGAGCGCGAAGCGCGAGTGATTTTTCCTGAAAAACTTGACGACTTTATTTGTTTGCAGGGCACCTTGAGGGAAATGCCAGATAATTTTGAAGCTCGTGTGGTATTCGGGGGATTATTTTTCCGTCCCAAATGTCGGCCAATAGAATTGCACCATGAGATGAAATGAACAGTTAACAAATAAGAATTTCATAATGAATAAAACAACATTTAATTAAGATTCAGGCTAGTGTAATTAAAAATACAATTGTTGTAAACATTGGTGCATGTTTTCTTCAAGTCAGAGTTATCGGTAATGGTCCCAGAAGAGGTAGATGGCATGAGGTTTATGCTGTTGATGGCATTTTCTGCAGTAGGCTCACTCCTTCGCAGTTTCTTGACAATTAATTCGTGGTGTTCCTGGTCGAGTTGGAGATACGGCTTGATGGAGTTACTGTTGGCTGGTGGAGAATCGGGAAATCCCTGACAAGTGCCCAGTGAGACTGTTCCAGAAATTGAGAAAGAAGAGAGATGCCAATATCAAGAGCGACAGATATTATCATGAAATTTTTTTCTGGAGGCCATCAGGAGTTTCCTCGTCCCAAACAGTGGTCATTGCATCCCAATCTTTTTCCTCCAACGCTGCTGCACTTGCCCTCCGTTTTTCCGGAATAGATTCTAAAGCCTTACGCTTGGCATCACGAGCTCCTCGAGCGGTCTTGAATGCAGCATCCGAAAATGGGTTGATTTTGATGTCGAAATCGTTCAAATACTTTTCTTGAAGTGATTTGGCAGTCTGATTCCACATTGTTTTTATTGTACCTTCCTTATAGTCTTCTCCATCCATTTTCTTCATATTGTAAGCGTAATCTTTCATAATGTTTGCCAATTGCGCTTCACTCGTTTCAGCACTCAATGTGTATTCCCTCTCAGTACAAAAAGTAGTAAATTGGTTCCAAACTGTTTTTTTTGGCTTCTCCGTATTACTGGGAACATTTCCTTTGACTTTTTTATCGATGGTAGACAGAGAACAAACTCCAAATCGACTCATTTTCATGCAAAATCTCCAATTTTCACAATTGAATTCAACCTGTCAGTTTGACGTGTGGTTAATTTGACTGGATCATGTTTTGTTTTTTATATATAGCAACTACCAGAGAAAATAATCAAAAAATTATCAGTATAATACCATGTAGGTTGTACCACGTGACGTCGAATGGTGCAATTCTATTGGTCGATATTTGGGTCGGAAAAATAATCAATATTATTGGATATCTAACTAAGTTAGTTTATATAAAAACTCAAGATATGTAAAAACATTACTGAAAAACAAGTTTTAAAAGAGACTTTGCTTCGTCAGTATTCCAATAATTCATATTTAATAGATATAACATCAATCAACAAAAAATATTTACTCACCTAACAACCATTCAGAAAACTTCTGCTAAACTGAAAAATGTTTAAATGTAGTGTAATGGTTAACTATATTTAAATATTTCTGTGGTTTACCCTTGATCTAAAAGATTGAAAGACAATTTAACAGCCTCTGTTATATCACAAGGACTATCTGTATAAAGAATGTTAAGGAAACCAAATAATTATATATTATGAATAAAAAAACATAAATAGAGGTTAATTCTTGATAGAAGGTATATAAAATTATTCAAATATTTTAATATTAGCCTTCTACATATTTAATTTCAAAAAATTATATTTAATGATTATAACTTCTGAAAATAAATTAAAATGATGTCATATAAGTACCACTTATATTTAATGACATATATAAAACCTAAATAAATAGAGGTTTATACATTTTAACATTTTTGCAACTGGTTTCGAACTTTCATTCATCTTCAGGCAACTGATCCCTAAGCAATGGTACAGGGTATTTTATGTAGATTCAGATACAACGTAATGATAAGAAAAAGTGAGAGTTACAGGAATTTTGTGTCGACCAGATGTTAGAAAAAATAAAACATTTTGGGTAATTATGAGGGTAGGATGTTATTTGACGATTATTCCTGGACAGGAGAAAAGAAAAGACTCTATGGATCATCGATCATTTTATCAAATATACTTTTTGAACTTTGTTTACAAAGGAACTATTTTCAGTTCAATAACAAAATATTTGAACAACTAATTTGCCTAGCTACGGGCTCACCCCTGAGTCCATTTCTCGCAGATATTTTCATGAATTACTTAGAACAGAAAATTTTCGCTTCAAAATCACCTATAATAGTACACTTTTGGTACCGATTTGAAGATGATGTATTTGCCTGCATATCTGGAACATCCAGACAACGTGGAAAATTTCTAAATTTGATAAATAACATTCACCCAAAAATAAAATTTAAGTTAGGAAAAGAATTGAATAACCATATAATATTTTTATACCTATAAATATCACATTCAAACCGAAAAATTGAATTTAACATGTTCAGAAAACTCCCATCAACCGATATATGTATCTTCATAAACTCAAATCACCCATACTCACAAAAAATTTCAGCCTAACGATCGATGATCCATAGGGCCATTTCTTTTCCCCTGTCCAAGAACAATCGTGAAGTTGAAATTGATACTATCAAAACAGTAGCCGCAAACAATGGTTTCAGTCATAAGATAATAGATAAAATAATTAAACACAAAATGTCCGAAATAGCCATGAACCAAATTTACCCTTGTATTAAAACAGAAAAAAACAAAAAATTCATTTCTATTTCGTACTTCGGTGTATAGCCAATAATATATCAAAAATTGATATCAAAATAGCTTTCAAACCAGAAAATAAATTAAAATAATGTCATATAAGTACCACTTATATCAAATGACATATAAAATAAACATTCATTATAAGACATCCAAATGGTATAACAAAATCCAATAAATGAAAATTGTTAACCAACATCCTATAAATTAAATATTTTGAATAGAGACAAAATTTTTTTTCTGCTGATCAGTCTTATGAAAACAAATATCTTTCAAAAATGTCTAACATAGTCTTAAGAATTTCATCATAAAACTATCTTACTTAGAATATTCAATATTATTGGATATCTAACTAAGTTAGTTTATATAAAAACTCAAGATATGTAAAAACATTACTGAAAAACAAGTTTTAAAAGAGACTTTGCTTCGTCAGTATTCCAATAATTCATATTTAATAGATATAACATCAATCAACAAAAAATATTTACTCACCTAACAACCATTCAGAAAACTTCTGGTAAACTGAAAAATGATTAAATGTAGTGTAATGGTTAACTATATTTAAATATTTCTGTGGTTTACCCTTGATCTAAAAGATTGAAAGACAATTTAACAGCCTCTGTTATAGCACAAGGACTATCTGTATAAAGAATGTTAAGGAAACCAAATAATTATATATTATGAATAAAATAACATAAATAGAGGTTAATTCTTGATAGAAGGTATATAAAATTATTTAAATATTTTAATATTAGCCTTCTACATATTTAATTTCAAAAAATTATATTTAATGATTATAACTTCTGAAAATAAATTAAAATGATGTCATATAAGTACCACTTATATCTAATGACATATATAAAACCTAAATAAATGGAGGTTTATACATTTTAACATTTTTGCAACTGGTTTCGAACTTTCGATCATCTTCAGGCAACTGATTCCTAAGCAATGGTACAGGGTATTTTATGTAGATTCAGGTACAACGTAGTGATAAAGTGAGAGTTACAGGAATTTTGTGTCGACCAGATGTTAGAAAAAATAAAAAATTTTGGGTAATTATGAGGGTAGGATGTTTTTTGACGATTATTCCTGGACAGGAGAAAAGAAAAGGCTCTATGGATCATCGATCATTTTATCAAATATACTTTTGGAACTTTGTTTACAAAGGAACTATTTTCAGTTCAATAACAAAATATTTGAACAACTAATTGGCCTAGCTACGGGCTCATCCCTGAGCCCATTTCTCGCAGATATTTTCATGAAATACTTAGAACAGAAAATTTTCGCTTCAAAATTACCTATAATAGTACACTTTTGGTACCGATTTGTAGATGATGTATTTGCCTGCATATCTGGAACATCTGGACACCGTGAAAAATTTCTGAATTTGATAAATAAAATTCACCGAAAAATAAAATTTAAGTTAGGAAAAGAATTGAATAACCAAATAATATTTTTATACCTATAAATATCACATTCAAACCGAAAAATTGAATTTAACATGTTCAGAAAACTCCTATCAACCGATATATGTATCTTCATAAACTCAAATCACCCATACTCACAAAAAATTTCAGCCTAATGATCGATGATCCATAGGGCCATTTCTTTTCCCCTGTCCAAGAACAATCGTGAAGTTGAAATTGATACTATCAAAACAGTAGCCGCAAACAATGGTTTCAGTCATAAGATAATAGATAAAATAATTAAACACAAAATGTCCGAAATAGCCATGAACCAAATTTACCCTTCTATCAAAACAGAAAAAAACCAAAAAACTCATTTCAATTTCGTACTTCGGTGTATAGCCAATAGTATATCAAAAATTGATATCAAAATAGCTTTCAAACCAGAAAATAAATTGTCGTCTCTCTTATTCAATGCGAAGGATCCAACCCCAAATATACTAAAATCAGGAGTTTATGAGTTAACATATTCAACTTGCTATAAAAAATATATGGGTCAGACAGGACGTTCATTTTATAGAAGGTATAATGAACATCGAAAGGATTTCTCCAAAATAAAAGAAGCTCCACCATCGCAAGACATTGTATCGAGAATGGCCACATATTCCCAACCATCGACAACCTAAAAATATTACATGTGGAATCAAAAGGAACGAAGCTCAACTATCTGTAGTCCATTGAAGTTTATAAATTGGTGCAGAAAAATATTCTTGAGATAATGAATGATCAAACTGATCTATGTAATTTCCAAATTTTAATTTTTTCTAACATCTGGTCGAGACCAAATTCCTGTAACTCTAACTTTTTATTATCACTACGTTGTACCTGAATCTACATAAAATACCCTGTACTATGTGGTTAGGGTTCATTTGCCTGAAGATGAACGAAAGTTCGAAACTAGTTGCAAAAATATAAACTTTACATATTGTAAAACATCTGAAAATTGTTGGTAGTAAAACATAGTAATGAAACAGTTGTTTTAATTATGATCAACTACCAAATAGTAACGGCTGAAACAGCTCAATTTTTTAAGAGTTTAATATGCCTCGTTTCATAAAACTCTTTCTTATTCAGTTACTATTAAACAACTAGTCATAAATTTAATAATATTCTATATTTAAATGGGTTCAGTTTTGAGATAGCACCAACATGAAAACTTTCTAGATTCTTCTAAATATCCTAAGAATTGTTGTGATTTCCAACCTCAATTTTATTTAAAAAATTCACAGGAAATTGAAGATAAAATTAAAAATATCGAAATCCTATTCAATTAAAAAAAGGGGGACCAGAGTTTACATTTTGAAGAAGTGGTTATTTCGAGTCAGGCAACACTTCTGTCATTCATATTTTGGCAGAAAGTTAGTTCAAGATTTGACACTAACGAAATCAGTTGATTTACTCTTGAACAAAACTGGTTAATATCAAAAACTTATATCCAAAGTGGTGAATCTTCTCTTCAAACTGTTAGAAATTCACGTGGAAAAGAGGAATGAAATGCCTTTACGGCAATTTGTAGACCAATTTGTTCGTGAGAACTGGATCGTTGTTCGATAAAACAATCCGTTCAAGATCTCGTCCAGTGAGCACACCTGAAAACATTCCTGTTGTAGCTCAGAATTTGGCTGAATATTCATCGTGCTCAAGAACTTAACATTCCCGCACTTCTCTGAGGAGAATTTTGCATAAAGCCTTCTGTATCAAGTCAAAGTTCAACTAGTGCGAGGAGTGAAGCCTCTTGATCATTCGATGCGTTTGCACTTCACTCAATGGGCTTATGATCGCATGGCCGAAAACGAGTATTTTCCCAGGAAAACCATCTTTAGCACTGAAGCTCATATTGGAGATGTATTATTCTGGAGGATACGTTAAGGATAAGTGTTTCGCTAATCATCCAGAAACTATTTATGCAATGACACACGAACTGAAAGTTGCCATTAACGAGGTGGAGCCCCCAAACCATCGACAATATACTGAAAAATTGGGGTACCCCATGGCCAGTCTTGGCGGTCATTTAAATGATATTTTCTTTCATTCGTAAATGTTAATGTTCAACCTTTTTAATGAACTCATTGTTTTGAAAAAATATTCATTAGTTTTTTATTAATAGCCGATCAAAAATTGAATTTTTAAATGGCCTACACCTTATCTTATTCTATATAGTGAAGTTATTTCTGAGCATTCCACCGGATGATGCGATAATCCTTGTAGAAAAAATGCTATGTAAAAATACAGTATGTGCCATGGAACCAGTCATTATTTCGTTTCTAAAAATTGTGCCCACTACCAGCTGTAATTTTCATAGTTATCTTAGAAAGAACAAATCATGCAAATAAACATAGGATAGAATCACAAAAAATATACTTATTATCCTGATACTCCTAGATCTTCTATGAAGATTCCTCAGAAGCTTTTCCAGCTTGTGCTAGTTAGGAGTTCAGTCGTGTTCTGGGTAGGCTTTGTTACTGCTATCTTGCGCCAATTTAGCTCACAGCACTGTTAATTTTTGACCCAACAGCCGACAATCGTCCAACTAGAAAATTTATTTTCCACTTGAACAGGATTAGAACCCGGACCTTCCGGTAACAAGCCCTATGCTCTACTACTGAGCTGTCCGCACTACTATTTGTATTGATCTGAAACTGACATAAATTTATGCTTTGAAGGTTCCTTTAGACAGCTTCATGCTATCCTACATCACCTGAATTCATTACATACAAGTATTGAGTTCACAGTGGAAGTATGGTAGTAACTGATGACAACTTAAATTATTTGCATTTAACAAAAACCACAGTCAATAACGAACATAATTTTTCCATTTAGAATAAACCTTCTCATACAGACATAACAATCTCCAAAAACTTGTTCCATCCAATCCTACATAAGTTATGAGCATATCATAGCATGACAGTTCTTTCTTTGAAAAATTGAAATCATTAAGTAAATCTAATCAAACAAATAGCAACTAATAAAAATTATTCGTAAGATTGCTTGAAAACAGTATTAAAATGCTATGTATGAATTAATAATAACCCGAAAATTCATTCAGTTTTCTCACCTACTCTTGTAAGGATTCTCTACAAATTAAGCAGTTTCTCAATAACATGAAGACTAACATATCCTCTAGAATCCATAATTCTTTGTGAAAAATTTCTGCGGTACTCTTTTAACACCCTATCAGTCCGAACTGCATGTTAAGGCAGATCGTAAACAGGTACGTTACTTGATTTTGTACCAACTCTTCTGCGGTTTGGAAGTATAATTTTCTTTAAGTATGCGGTTGAACCTCTTGCGTGAATTTTTGACAGCCAGGCGGTTTTTCATCGGTATGGATTTTGCCGTATTTTGATTCATATTTCATATGTCGATTTCCCTTAAAGCTGTGAAGTATGTCGAAGTGTTCACAGTCATTATCATTGTTGTGTTTATTTTGTTGTCATACATTAATATTACAGTCATTTGATGTAATGTACTTTGAAGTATATTCAATTCATTCAAATTTGAATAGATATTGTGAATAATTCAAGCTAAATAGTTGAGTTTCCTGTATGATGGACTTTGAGGTGCATAAAAAAGTTTTCTCTGCATAAAAGTAAGATAAAAACGATATAAAAACTCATTTTGAAAGAAATATTACTTCTTGTAAATATCATTCTTGTCGTCACTTTTACACCTTGAACTTAAGAAAGAGTTCAATACAGATACCTAAAGGTTGGACATCCTCAACAGATGTACAATTCATCAGGATAGACTAGAAATCGCTTATAAAACATTAACAAAACAATGAAGTTCACAATAGCACAAAATGAATCCCTGAAATAAAATTAAATATTTTCATTCATTTTCTAAGGGTTTAACATGTCGCGTTTCGTTAAAATGTTTCTCATTCATTTACTTCTATTTTTTTTAATATTTTAACATTAACAGATGTATTCTGTTCGACTTTTACATATATAATTTCAAAAAATTATATTTAATATTATAACTTCAGGAATTAAATTAATGTCATATAAGCACCGCTTATATCAAACGATATATAATGTCGTGAGAGATCCAAATGAGATAACAAAATCCAATAAATATAAATTGTTAACAAAAATTCAATAAATTAAATATTTTTAGTAGACAAAATTTTGTTTCTGCTCATCCCTCTTATGAAAACAGATATCTTTCAAAAGTGTTTAACATAATCCTAAGAATTTCATCATAAAACTATCTTATTTAGAATATTCAATATTACTGAATATCTAAGTTACTTTTTAGAAAATCTCAAGATATGTAAAAAAATTACTAAAAAACACGTTTTAAGAGAGGCTTTGCTCGTCAGTACCACTTTATTTTATTGAATATAATTTTTTGAAATTAAATATGTAGAAGGCTTACAGAATATATCTGTGAATATTAAAATATTTTAAAAATTTTATATACCTTCTATCAAGTATAAACCTCCATTTATTTTATTTTATACAATTATGATTAAAGTAAAACAACTTAATTTCCGTTAATTTATTTAATTTTACAACAATTGTTGAGTACCATACTCACCTGACGATGTCATGTTATCATGACAAAACAATTGTGAAATTAAATAAATTAGCGGAAATTATAACATAATATAATAAGTTATTTTGATTTATTCATCAAGATGTATTTTCGACAAGTAGAGACCGATACAATAAAACATTTATACAATTACTTTTAACCTATTAGTCAAAAATTTGGTAATATGCAATATTTGAAAGGGTTCAGTTTTTAGTTAGCACCAGCATTAAAACATTCTAGATTCTTCTAAATATCATAAGAATTGTTGTCATTTCCAGCCTCAATTCTATTCAAAAAATTCACTGGTAATTATTGACAAAAATAAAAATATCGAAATCCCATTCAACTCAAAGTGTAAAAAGTGGGCCAGTTTGCATTTTGAAGAAGTGGTTATTTCGAGTCAGGCAACACTTCTGTCATTCGTTTTTTGACAGAAAGTTAATTTAAGATTTGACATTAACGTAATGGGTGGAGTTACGCTTGAGCAAAAGTGAGAAATTAAAAAAAAATTATTAGGAGTACCAATAAGTTTCCGCCGTTTTGTAACACAAATTAAATATTCATTATGGAAGAACGGTAATATAAATTTATTTAAATATTGCCCATCACTTACAACCACTTTTTCCCATCTCTCAGACAGCATTCGAATCCCACGTCTGAAGAACTCCTTGTCTTTTGAGGCTATCCACGAACCAACCCAATTTTTGGTATCCTCATAAGATGTGAACCGCTGCGCCGTCAGAGCATGTGCCATGGACCGAAACAGGTGATAATCGGACGGTGAAATGTCTGGTGACTACGGCGGGTGGGGTAACACTTCCCAATCAAGTGTTTCCAAGTACTTTTTCACGGGAGCCGCAACATGTGGACGAGCATTGTCATGCAGAAGAATAATTTTTTCGTGTCTAGAATAGTATTAAGGACGTTTTTCCTTCAGAGCTCGGCTCAATCTCATCAATTGTGTTCGATAGAGGGTTCCAGTAATTGTTTCGCTCGGATTAAGCAACTCATAATACACTACACCTAGCTGATCCCACCAAATACAAATACACAATAAGCTTTTTCCGTGAATATTCGGTTTTGCTGTTGATGTTGACGCGTGGCCAGGTAATCCCCATGATTTTCTTCTTTTTGGATTGTCATAATGTATCCATTTCTCATCACCAGTTACGATACGATGTAAAAACCCCTTTTTTTTATATCTAACTAGCAGCATTTCACTTAAGCATAATCGGCGTTCAATATCTCTCGGCTTTAATTCGTACGGAACCCAATTTCCTTATTTATGAATCATTCCTAATGATTTTAAACGATGTGAGACTGCTTGCTGAGTGACTTCTAATGTTAGAGCAAGTTTTTTTTGTGTTTGAAATGAATCTTCCTCCAATAATTCCTCCAATTCTGCATCCTCGTAAATTTTTGGCCTTCCACTGCGATCTTAGTCTTCTACGTCGAAATCACCGTTTTTAAACTTTTGAAACCACTCCCGACACGTTCTCTCACTCAAAGCACCCTCACCATATGCTTCTACGAGCAATTGATGCGCCTCAGCAGCAGATTTCTTTAAATTAAGGAAGTAAACTAATATTTCCCGCAAATGACGCTTACTTGGCTCAAATTTTCACATTTTCAACATATAAAAATTATATTTTACCAATATAAAATCAATGATATTAATAGGTTATGTTGTTCTTGAATGTCCAAACTATTTTTTAAGCCGGTTATCATCTGCGAAAGCTAACCGAAACTCCGTGCCGCGCCATCTACAATAAAACGGCGGAAACTTATTTGTACTCCTAATATTTCCAAATTGGTGAATCTTCTATCCAAACTGTTAGAAGTTTACGTAAAAAATTCATTGGAAATTAAATGCCCTGACAGTGATTTGTAGATCAATTTGTTAGTGAAAACTGAATCGTTATTTGACTATTTCGTCCAGTGAGCACAACTAAAAATATTGTAGCCCTAGCCCAGAATGTGGCTAAACTTTCATCAACTCGTCCGCGTGCTCAGAAATTTAATATTTTCCACACTTCTCTGAGGAAAATTTTGCATAAAAACCCTGGTATGAAGGCTTACAAAGTTCAACTCTTGACCATCCAATGCGTTTCCAGTTGAAGATGTAAACTGAAATAATAATGAGAGGGCTGGCAGAGATGTCGCAAAAAGTTGATCTAAAATAATAGAAATCTTATTCATCAGAAAAAAACGGATACTAGCATATATTCCTGGTCATTGTTCGAACTATTAGAGAGCTAGAGTGCCTCCTATTGGAAACGAACAATAGGATAAGACATAATGCAATTAGCGCTCACGGTTTGTCCATGCCTACATTTAGCGAGAGAGAGAGAAATAATGGGAGAATGGATCTGAGAATTCAAGGAATGTAAGGGTCTTGTCGGTTTCCAAGGAAAATTTAGGTGACTTGAGCAGTCTGATTTGAGAGAAGCCATGATTCCTCAAGGCTGGGTTCAGAAGAGGGTCCTGGAAGTTTATAGGTGACTGGAATCAATTATGCATAACTAATCAACTTATTAACTCTTCAGATTGTAATTTTTGAAATTTGATGCAAAGAGCTTGTTACTGAAGTATAATTTTAGTATATTCAGACTGGATCTTATGATAAAATGGAGCTGACGTATCACCACTCCATCCTATCTATATTTTTCGAACTGTGAATGAAAATTCTTCAGAAAATTAGTCAGAAAATCTTTTGAAAATTTTAAATAGAACTAACAGCATTAATATATTGGATCCCCTATACAACTGAAAAGAGATCCCACCCTACAAATTCAACTTAAACTAAAAGTAATCCTCAAAGATATCCAAATTAATTTATCAGACTATGATGAATTCTAACTTACTAATATGAATCCTACCCCTCCCAAACTATTTGGCCCAATTAAAATCCATAAAGAATATTTACCAATTATCCCTGTTGTATCATACACTATTTTCCCTTACGAAATTAGCCTTCAATTTAAACAAAATTTTTAAAGAATTAACACACTTCAACTCACCCTATGCATCAAAAAATTCAATTGAGCTAACAAGGGAACTGGAAAATTTTAACCCTCCACTTAACAGTATTCTAGAATCGTTTGATGTCTTTAATATGTTCCCGAATATACCAAGTGCCGAATGTATGAATATAATCGAATATTTCGTAACAAAAAATAACATAAATCTTGTCATAAATAATGGAATTTTAACCCTTTTCGAACTTTGCGTGAAAGAAAATTTCTTTCAATACAATAGAAAATTTTACAAACAGAAGATAGGGAAACCTCTCAGCCCACTTCTCGCTGAAATATTTATGTCCTTTTTTGAAAGAATAATTCTTAAATCCACACACGTAAAGCATATCACTTTTTGGTACAGGTAATAGACGATATATTAGCTTGCTCCTGAATTCAGAACACACTGGAATATCCTAATAGTTTGCACCATAAGGTAAAATTCACTATGGTAACACAATGTGTTAACAAAATAAATTTGCTGGACATAACTTTAACTAAGAATATTCATGAAATTTCCATAAATAACCCACATCGACAGACACAACCCAAGTTTTCGAACCATCCGAACACTTATAAACTCGCTGCATACAGATCAATGATACATAGAGCATTTTCAATTTCTTTAAATACTATAACGTTAGAAAAGGAAATGAAAACAATCAAACAAATAGCCACAAATAATCATTTCGAACCTAAAATCATAAAATAAAATAGAAAGGCCTTTTACTTGATAGAAGAAATATAACAAAATTTGAATATTAAAACAAATTTAAATATGTTTATCTTCTACAATTTTAATTTCAAAAAATTTTTATTCAAAAAACTTTTAGAATTAAATTTATGTCTACACACTACCGCTTACATTTAATAGACGTATATAATCAAAACTCAATATATAATGTCAAATGGAATAAATAACCCAACAGATATACGAAAGTAATTTAAATTAATAAATAAATATTTAAAGGAGACAAAATTTTGTTTCTGGTCTTACCTTTAAGAACACCAATTGCCTTTCAAAAACATGAACACACTTAAAGGACTTCTCAAAGAATATTTAAATATATTAAATATTTAAAATAAATTATATTCTTTGAGAAGTCCTTCAAGTGTGTTCATGTTTTTAAAAGGCAATTGGTTCTTAAAGGTAAGACAAGAAACTAAATTTTGTCTCCTTTAAATATTTATTTATTAATTTTAATTACTTTCGTATATCTGTTGGGTTATTTATTCCATTTGACATTATATATTGAGTTTTGATTATATACGTCTATTAAATGTAAACGGTGCTTGTGTAGACATAAATTCAATTCTAAAAGTTTTTTGAATAAAAATTTTTTTGAAATTAAAAGTGTAGAAGATAAACATATTTCAATTTGTTTTAATATTCAAATTTTGTTATATTTCTTCTATCAAGTAAAAGGCCTTTCTATTTTATTTTATATATGATATATAATTATATTTTGGCTTCAATAAATCTCATTATGCAATGTCAATGAATTTAAATAAACCTTAAAATAACTCACACTGTTCTTTGATTTTGTTAGAACATAGATCAATCTTGAATTATATAGTTGATCTGTAATTCGAAGCTTTAGTCTTTTAACACGTGAGAGATATAGGTTAGTTTTTTGATTTTGATATTTGGAATATTAAATGAGGACTGAAGACGGGATTGTCTAGAATTATATTTGTTTTTTGAAGATATAGTGCACATTTTTTTAAAGATTTTTGAAATAATTTATTCGAATATTTAAATATATTAAATATTTCAAATAAATTAAATTCTTTGAGAAGTCCTTTAAGTGTGTTTATGTTTTTTTTAAAAGGCAATTGGTGTTCTTAAAGGTAAGACCAGAAACAAAATTTTGTCTCCTTTAAATATTTATTTATTAATTTTAATTACTTTCGTATATCTGTTGGGTTATTTATTCCATTTGACATTATATATTGAGTTTTGATTATATACCTCTATTAAATGTAAGCGGTGCTTGTGTAGACATAAATTTAATTCTAAAAGTTTTTTGAATAAAAATTTTTTTGAAATTAAAATTGTAGAAGATAAACATATTTCAATTTGTTTTAATATTCAAATTTTAAAATCATAAATTCTCCCATAAATAAAAAACAGAAACCACTAATTCGTAAGCAAATGTACCCCATTTCCACATCAGATAATATTGATAAAAAATTCATAAAACTAACATATTTTGGACCAGTATTACAAAAAATAGCTCAAAATTTTTCAAAAATTAACATAATATAAGCTTTCACACCCTTGTATAAAATTTCCAACCTCTTTTTTGATGCAAAAGACAAAAACAACCGGCTGAATAATTTTGGAGTCTATAAATTAAGTTGTCAACAGTGCCGTAGCATATATAGGACAAAGCGGTACAAGGTACAAAGAACATCAATCTGCCTTTAGGAACCGGAAAGATAACTCCAATTTTGCGAAGCATTTTTTCGTAACAGATCATATCTTCCCAGAACTGGACAATCTCGAAATATTGCACGTGGAAGCGGAAGGAAAAAAAACTAGACGTCCTGGAATCCATAAAAATCCATAAATACAAAAAGCACGTACTGACAATAAAACTATTAAATTAGCAGATGGGCCTGTGGCAAACCCCACTTTTTGAAGAAATACATATATTTGTTTATTCAGTTTGAAAAACAAAAACAAAACTTGAATCATTATATAATCAGTGAATAAAAGTGATAGAAAACAAAGTAATTTCTCATTTCACTCCAATTAATAGCATTCACTTCACAATTATTGCATGTTTGAGACAGCCAAAGTTGTTAGAAATAGTCATTTAAACTTGGATATCAATTTTGAGATAAATAAAGAAAACGATGAAAACATTTGTAAGTATCGGGTGTTTTTTAGAGTGATAGAACTTTAAATTGAAATAAAATACATTTAAGTTAATAATGAAGCCAATTTTTTTTATTTGAAAGGTAATTTTAAGACATTTATGTTTTAGAAATAATTCTCCGCATATGTCCACCATGACTAGCTCTAAGGAACCGCATTCGACCAGACCAATTTTGGACCACTTTTTCGAGTAATTCAGGTCTTATTTCATCAATAACACGAGTTATTGTATGTTTGCTTCCAAAGTGTCTATTGTTACTGGTTTATCAGCATAAACCAATGACTTGACATAACCTCAAAGAAAATAATCCAGTGGAGTTATGTCGCATGATCTTGGAGACCAATTAATTGGACCATTTCTCGAAATAATGTTATCGCCAAATCTTTCTTTCAATAAATCAACTGTTTCGATAGCAGCATGTGCGGTAGCACCATATTGTTGAAACCAAAACATTTCTGAGTCGATACCATTCAAATTTTGAAACAAATAATCGTTGATCATCGATCAGTAACGGGCACTATTCACTTTAAAAGTAGCTTCAGCATCGTTTTTAAAGAAATATGGACCGACGATGCCTCCAGCGTGTGAAGCACACCATACGGTGCATTTTTCAGGATGCAGTGGAACCTGAGAATTTCTTGAGGATTGTTTTTACTTCATATACGGCAATTTTGCTTGTTTACATAGCCGTTCAACCAGATCACTAAACACAATTTTACGTTAAAAACGGGATCAACCAGCTGTTCTAGCGCCCAATCAGCAAACAAACGACGATTATTATGATCGAGTGGCTTTAGTTCTTGAACCAGTTGGATCTTGTACGGGTGTAGACCAAGATCTTTGTACAGAATTTTCCATGTGGTGGATGCACAGAGTCCAACTTGTTGTGAACGTCGACGAATAGACAAATCTGGATCATCATTAACACTATGACTGACAGCAGTGATGTTTTCTTCTATACGTACAATTTTTTGTCTTGTTGTTGTTGTTGCATCGTGTAGAGAAAATGTTGTCCGAAATCTATCGATAGTTCGACGAATAAGCTGCTCTGATGGACGATTATATAAACCATAAATTTCACGAAGTGCTTTATAAGTTTGGCGAAAAGAAAACTGATTTTGAAAATAAACAACAATTTATAAACGTTGTTGCGACGTGGGTCTCTCCATGATAATATGTCAATGCTTACTGGACAGAAATGTCAAAACAACATGGCTTCTACCTTCTTTTAACTCACAGTTATCCCTATCGAAAGTTCTATCACTCTCAAAGAAACACCTGATATAATGTTAATTTTAGTGGAAATATTGAAAATATGCAAACTTAATCACATCTAATTTACCAGATCAATGTAAAATTTCCAAAAAACTACAACATTTAATGAGTTAAGGAAAATAAGTATCTATGTCAGAAATTTTGAAAATTTGTATACAAAGAATATAGTTTAATATGCTTTTAGTATAGATAAAGTTGTAATATGATGTAAGTTGAAGAAATGTAATCCATTTCATACGTTATTGTGAGTAATTATTAAGTTAGAAGCATTAGAAGTTGAAAACTTATGACAACTTTTTGAGAAATATTGCACTAAAACAGAACGGAATGAAGTGAAACTGGTATCAAAATTTGGACAAAAATTTAGCCTTTGAATTGTTTTCTTTAATCTTACGCGATCTTTCTGAAATTTGTCTATGCCTTATATCCATGTCATTTTTATGCTGTTTATTGTTTCATATACAGCACTTTTCCCCAGTTCAATCGATTGCACTAATTTTCTAACGTTTCGAAAACCTTTTCTATATTATACCTGTTTTCATTTTTCTGGTTGCGACATCATTTTATAAATTGTATACCTGTTGACAATCAACAATATTTGACAAATAGTGTTGCCATGCAACTTTGGCCATAGCTGACTATCTGCACAACCTATTTTATACATCACTTATGTCTTAGAATGTTACAAAATAAAAGTATAACAAAATTATGAAACATCATTAATTTCGTTATACTTTTTAGACGGACTATACAAAATTTAAAATACACTCGCAGTTGGCTGGCAACCCAAAATACATCCTGATATACAAGGATGAGCAGAAAAAAGTTTCAGAATAAAATTTATTGATAGTATCCTTAACAATTGGCTTTCAAATGCAAGGCTCATAAATTTATAATCAATCCAAAAATTTTATTCATAAATACATAACTGTGCCTTTCTTTTATTCCTAAGACAAAACTTTTTTTTGAGCTGCATCCATTATATATGGCACCATGCCTCCTCCATTTGGAATTGATTGAGTAACTAGTGGTAAAATGAATTTTAACCTCCACCGAGAAAGACGTAATTCTGTGACGAACTCCGAAAGAATTAAATGAAAAAAAGCTAAAATGAAATTGGTGGAATAAATCTTGCAATCACGGACGGGTAACCTTTGTTGGAAAGATTGAAAATTAATGGGTCTGTAGCATTCTTGATTAATGGGTTCCATTGTCATTGCAGCGGGTGTGTCATGTTCTAGGTTGAATACTGGCGATTTTTCAGGGTATCCATTTTCAACTTGCCTTTGAAGTCATTATCCGATTGTTCCAGTGTTTTGTAAATGCTCCTCCTATATATTTTCAAATGCCCGTTCGAACTTGTTTCGTGACATCAGTGTACAATGCAATTCAGCTTTCCAAAATGTAGCTGAATCAATTGATGAAAATTACTGTTCGAAATGAAAATTCTTGAATTAATCAATAATCTGAAGGGTTTTCCAATAAGAGGATTCATTCTGAATAGCCTGCTATTTGGGAAGCTGTCACTTTTGAAGCTGTCATCGTGTGACATTTGACAAGTGAAAACTACACTGTTACCAATAATGGACCTGCTTCAACAACATAGTGAAATTGTTAAAATTCACTACAAAAAGTACTTCTGACACGTTCCTTCAGCTAGAGCATGGTCACCATACAGATCCACTGAAATACAATGACTTTCGTCAGCCTTTTTCTTCATATTAAAGTAATGAAGTTAAAGTCCCCGCAAAAATACATTACTCGGTACAAAAGTTGACGTTTCCAGAGCTCGAAATAAAAGATACTGAAAAGAAAGCCCAAATATGATACTTAAAAATGAATGTGTTGCCAGATGAAACAACGGAATAATCAACTAGTAGCTACATCTGTTATCAAATCTGCACTAACTTATTTTTATACCTAATATATGTAATAAAATAGAAAGGCCTTTTACTTGATAGAAGAAATATAACAAAATTTGAATATTAAAACAAATTAATATATGTTTATCTTCTACAATTTTAATTTAAAAAATTTTTATTCAAAAATTTAATTTAATTCTAAAAGTTTTTGAATAAAAATTTTTTAAATTAAAATTGTAGAAGATAAACATATATTAATTGGTTTTAATATTCAAATTTTCTAATATATGTATTTTCGAAATCATTTTTGTTCACTACTAGGGAACATTGAACCTTATAAAAATCATGTAATCGTACAGGTTGAGAATAATACGTAACTGTAACGTTAAGTGATCATTTAATCATTGCGAATGACAAACTGAAAGTCATTATCATAAGCATCTGCACAATTAAGAGATTCTGAAATGAGAAGCCATAAATTTTGCCTTAGGGAAACCATACCCTATCGTGTCGGACGCTAATCTGCTAATTATCAAATTTTTCTCATTAATGAAAATTAGGCACTCCGGCAGCCTACAATAATTCACAGAGGCTCACCAAACTTCGAACAGCCATTTAACAATACAACCCTAAAGTTGCACAGTGAATTGTGAGTTTAGAGTATCCAGCAACTTCGCCCCAATTTTAACTAAAATTTATATTTATGTTGATTCGGTACATATTCCAGGAAGTTTCAGGCCCTGATATGGCTTTCTGTTACATTCATAACAAAAATGGATCTACTATATAAACGAGGTAACATACCTGGGAATTACTCGGTTTGCTAATGATATCGTTTGTTTTTTTTTAGAGTGATAGAACTTTAAATTGAAATAAAACACATTTAAATAAAGAGTGAAGCGAAATTTTTTTATTTGAAAGATAATTTTATGACATTTAGGTTTTAAAAATAATTTTCGGCATATGTGCACCACGGCTAGCTCTGAGGAACCGCATTCGACCAGACCAATTTTGGACCACTTTTTCGAGTAATCCAGGTCTTATTTCATCAATAACACGAGTTATGATGACTTGACATAATCCCAAAAAAAAAATCCAGTGAACTCATGTCGCATGATCTTGGGAGACCATTTCTCGAAATAATGTTAATGCCAAATCTTTCTTTCAATAAATCCATTGTTACGGTAGCAGCATGGGGTGTAGCACCAACTTATTGGAACCAAAACATTTCTGGGTCGATAACATTCAAATTTCGAAACAAATAATCGTTCATCAACAATCTGTAACGAGCACGTTTCACTTGTAACATTAGCTCCAGTATAGTTTTTGAAGAAATATGGACCGATGATGCCTCCAGCGTGTAAAGCACACCATACAATGAGTGCATTTTTCAGGATGCAATGGGACCTGCAGAATTTATTGAGGATTGTTTTCACTCCATATTCGGCAATTTTGCTTGTTTACATAGCCGTTCAACCAGAAATGAGCTTCATCACTAAACACCATTTTACGATAAAAAAGTGGATCAACTTCAAGCTCTGCTAGGGTCCAATCAGCAAACAAACGACGTTCTTGAACCAGTTGGATCTTGTTTGGGTGTAGATCAAGTTCTTCACGCAAAATTGTCCATGTGGTGGATGCACAGAGTCCAACTTGTGAACGTCGACGAATAGACAAATCTGGATCATCATTAACACTATGACTTACCGCAGCGATATTTTTTCTGTACGTACAGTTCTTTGTCTTGTTGTTGTTGCATCGAGTGGAGAAAATGTTGTCCGAAATTTATCGATAGTTCTACGAATAGGCTGCTCTGATGGACGATTATGTAAACTAAATTTCACGAAGTACTCTATAAGTTTGGCGAATAGATCACTGATTTTGAAAATATGTAAATGTAAACGTTGTTGTGTTGTTTCCATGATAATTTGTCAATGCTTACTGAACAGAAATGTCAAAACAAAATGGCTTCTACCTTCTGTCAAATCACAGTTATCCCTATCGAAAGTTCTATCACTCAAAAAAAAAAAAAACACCCGATACAATGTTCCCTCACTTCTGGTATTATAGCCATGAAAGCTGGATAACTTAACAAGATTTCTTCATTTTCCTTTACATATATAAGACATTTCAAAATAAAAATGGAGGACAATGTTAAAATATCATTTTCTAAAAACACGGGTCTAGAGGACGAACATGGTGTTATATTGAAGACCCTGCGTATGATCCGTTTCTGTAATATGAAAGCCCTGCCAACTTTTGAAGATTTTCCCCACAGGAAAACATTTTATGAGAAGTGACTATAGATCACACTGCAATATATATTAACAAGAGATTCTATAGGGAGTAAATGTTTCACTCTATTAATAATATAAAATGAACTGTTCAATTTTTTACACAAATTTTCAACATGCATAGACCACTTCAAATTGTTATCTAAATAGATATAAAGAAATTTATTACTATCCGTAGATGGGCTGACGGTATCTGAATAGCGAGTGACAACTCTACGATCATTATGAACAATTGTAAAAGGAATATATTCAAATTCTTGATTTTTTCGGTCTCTACTTAACGGAAATTCATCGTAAATGATTTGTAGTAAAACACTTTATTTCCGCTCATTTTTATTCTTCAACAATTGTTTCGTCAATTACATATTAACTTCGTCAGGTGAGTATGGTGACTAACTACTTTTACCGTTCTCCGTTGTTGAACCTTTTTTAATAAATTCCTTGTAAACTTCATTTTATCATGTATTTTTAGTGAAACTTGTATTTAAGGAGAAAGATTTTGTAAAAGTAGTTAGTCACCATACTCACCTGACGAAGTCAATATGTAATTGACGAAACAATTGTCGTTGAAAAATAAAAATAAGCGGAAATAGAGGAATAGATTCAGTTTTTTCAATGTTGACCATCAAATGATTTCCCTGGCACCAGTTCATAAGGGTCTGTACTAAAAGCTCACAAGGCTGATAACATCTATAAAACGGCGAGATAAAATGAAAGTTTGGTTAAGAAGGAATTTCAATCAGGAGAACAATCGGAAATACAATGAATATAGGAATTTACTAAATAGTCTGATAAGAACAACTAAAGAATCTTATTTCATAAAACAGTTTGAACTTGTGTGTCCTCTATATTCCTCGAGCCTGTTGATGAGAATGAGATTGTGAGCACCATTGTTCATTGGAGGATGGTGCTAGCCCTGAACCTGATGGTATTGCTTCATCCCTTATTCAGCACATTCATTCATTCATGTTGAAACCTCTAGTTCATATCTTTAATTTAAGTTTTTCAAATGGTATAGTTCCAACAGAAAGGAAAGAGTCCCATGTAAGTTGCGTTTTTAAGGGTGGAAATAGATCTGAAATGACAAATTATCGCCCAATCTCTGTGATCAATAATTTTGCGAAGATCTTCGAAAAGTGTCTCAAGAGAAGACTGATCTTATTCCTCGAAAAAAATTATTCCTTAAGTGGCAGACAATTTGGGTTTAGGGATAATACTTCTACCACGGATGCGATTCAGGAACTTGTTGATGGCGTCGTCCACTCTATGGACGAAAATAAAAAGGTAATAGCAGTATTTTTGGATTTGGCTAAGGTCTTTGATACCGTTGACCATACTCTACTTCTTGATAGACTGCAAAAGGTTGGTGTCAGATGAGTTAGTTTGAAGTTGTTTCAGAGTTATTTAGATGGTCGGATTCAGTGAGTCAAGATAGAAAGCGTCTTGAGTCGGCCATTGAAGGTTGATATCGGCATCCCACAGGGGACTGTACTTGATCCGATCCTCTTTTTGGTTTTTATTGACTAGTTGCTTCGTGCTACGAGTCTTCAGGTGGTCGCGTATACTGATGATTCTGTTTTAACTTTCAGGGGGGATACATGGGAGGAAGCTTATCAGATTGCGGTTAAGGGTGTTAATACTATTTTTCAACTGTTATCACATTGTTTGTTAAGTTTGAATATATTTAAATCAAAGCTCATTACATTTTCACTTAGAGCATCTGATCAGCCGGAGTTTAAGTGGATACATCTGCATATGGATCAATGTAATTTGTTGACATGTCAGTGCCCGGCTGTTGAAAAGGCCGAGTCGGTCAGGTATTTGGGAGTTATTATCGATCAACATCTGAGATGGGGCGAGCATGCAGCTTACCTTGTGAAACGTATTAAGAAACTGTTTCATATTTTCTATAATGTCCGGAATATTTTTTCTGTGAAGGAATGTTTCCGAGTGTACGACGCTTTAGTTTTGTCTGTACTGAGATATGGAATTGTTATATGGGGTGGTATAAGTGAAAATAACATGGGAGGTCTCGAAATAGTACATAAGACGATATTGAAGATAATCTTGAAGTTGAGTAGAAGGTTCGGATCTGAAAGGCTGTATATGGAATCTGACCGGCTGAATATCAAACAGCTTTATATTTATGAAGTATTGTTGAATCAAATAAAAGGGAGAGGCGAATTGGTGCAGCATGCATTCCTAATAAGACAGGTTCTGAATAGAAATCTTGTCATTCCGCAATTCCATAGAAAACATCTGCAAGAAAGTTGGTTGTACTCTGGTCCCAAATTTTATAATCTTCTTCCTTATGAGCTGAAGGTATCTTTCAATGTAAAGAGTAAAGTATGTAAAGATCGTCTCCGGAAATACATTATGTTGAATTCTAGTAGATTCGAGACCATTCTTTCTGCTTGATTTTGTTTTCCATTCGGTGGTAATTTTGTTTTTCTTTTTGCTGTTCACCTTTTCAAGTATGCAAACTTATTTGTTATTTCATCACATCAGAAAGGAGTTTTCATCGTTAGTATGTACAGAATATGACAGTATACAAGCTTGGCTTAGACTGTAATATTTCTGTGAACGAAATTGTTTATCTTTTATTTTTGTGTATTTCTTTTATGAATAAATTGAATTAAATTGAATTGAAAGCATCTGAAGCTCCTCAAAAGTAGGAGCCGAAACAGCCATTGAAGCATCATCAGCGAATAGACCAATGCATAGCTTTTTTGGGAGTGAAAATATACTGTGACATCCCAGACAGTTACACAAATTGATGAACTTTCGTCGGAAGTGAACAGGAAGATCATTAATAAAAAGTAAAAATAAAAGTGGCCCGAGGACGGACCCTTGTGGTACTCCGAAAGTTATATCGTACTCAGCAGATGAAGAGTTCTGATTTTTGGCAAACATGATAGCTGAGGATCCAATCCTAGAAGACACACCTCGGAAGCCCAAGTTGTAACATTCATCAATCATGAATTTGAAGGACAAACTATCAAAAGCACGTGGAAGATCGAAAAATAAGCCTGCAACATATAAGGGCGTTCATAAACGAATTCAACAAAGTGAATTGGTGCCGTTTGAGTTGAGTGACCAGAACGAAAGTCATGCTGGGCGGCATCAAGTATATTGAATTTTTCTAGGTACTTAATGATTCTATTGAACACAATTCTCTCGAGAACCTTGGTAAAAACACTTAAATCTGAAGTATACGAAAAGTGAACAGTGATAAAATTGTTCATCGTTTAACATTCCTAAAAGATAAACAACTAGAATTTGCAGCTAGAAGTACTTGAAAGGAGACCGTGAGTAATTATTTCTCGAATTCGTAAAGTCTCAATTCGGCGAACCTTTTCAGCAAATTGGAGAACTAATAGGAACAAAATTTCTTTAATTTTTCCAGTACAAATGAGGTTCTTATGGCGTATTGTATCGATTTCTCATAACGCGCATTCAAAGAATGGTGGCAGTAAAAGCTATCGATTCTAGATATAAATCTTGGTCCCTAGAAATGGACCGTAATAGGGTCGTTACACGGGACCGAAAAGCGGAAATCGAAATGGAAAGTTTCTTTCTCACTAATGGAGCCACGATTAGGATAATTGTTCGTGAAGTAGGAAACAAGTAGAACCTGATTTTGAATTTAGCCAATCGATTTTGGTAGGTTTTTCAGCCGTCTGCATGAAATTATAGTTGAAAATCACGTGTACTGAAAATAGTTCAGAATTCAATTCTGAACAATTTCATTCACTTGTGAAATTTAAGTTTCCGGGCAAAATCCATTATTCAATATCAAATGGAATAAAAAACCCAACGAAATATAAATTATCAATTGAAATTCCTGTATAAATACTTGAAGGAGACGAAATTTTGTTCGTAACCTTTTTATCAAAAATGCAAAATATAATTTTACGAACTACTCCAAAACTAACTTATTTTGAATATTTGATATATTTGAATATTTAAATAAGTTACTTCAGAAAATCTCACAAAACATGTAGTGTATCCTCAAAAAATAATTTAAAATTAAATATGTTCGTCGTCAGTCCTACATCATATTTAAAAAATAAAATCAATTAACAAAAAATATCTCACCAGACAGACCTCGTGGTATCCTTGTTGAACAAATACCAAAATTAGAAAACTTTAAAAATCCTACGTATTCTATGTTCGTCACACAAAGCTCGTAAGATACTTTATGGCCCTTAGTTAAAACCAAATGACCTTTATATCATAAGTGAGGAAAACAAAAATGAAATTATATATTATATATACAATAAAATATTTAAAAGTGGTTTTTTTTTATAAAGGATTATTACAAAATTTAAATATCGAAACAGAATCTGTTTTCATATTTAAATTTTAAATAATCCTTCTATCAAGTAAAAATCCTCTTTTTATTATTTTACTGTTATTATAGCATTTGCACTATATGCTGAGAGATTTCGGATACTTCAGCTGAACTAATTAAACAAACCAAAGTTACTTACTTAGCGATTATTGACATGAAGCGTTAAATAAATAACTTTTGTTTACTTAATTATTCCAGTTGAAGTACTCGGAACCTCTTAGCCTAGAATGCAAATGCTCTTTTGGTGCCTCACGTTGGGCGCCAATTTATGTTGTTATAATATGAATTCTAATATTCAGAAATGGTTTTGAATCGTTATAGCAATAATGCTATGCTATGCTCGTTATAGCAATAATGCTATGTTTATATGACAATATTTTTAATATTTGATGAAACGATTTTAAAGTAGAATATCCCAATTCACTTCACATGAAAGTCTCAAAAATAGTTGGTCTCTAGAGTGGCGAATATTGAAGAAGTCTGCGTGAAAATTCTAGATCTCCTTATCAGAAATGATTCGCTGAAAGCTTCTTCGATATTCCAGAAGATCTCCAAAACTTTTTCCAACAATTCGAATTAGAAACTCGGCAAATACGCCCTTCCATTATTCTTTATAATTTAATAATTATAAATAATACGATCTATAGCCTTCTATATGAACTTATTCGCCAAATTTCGTTCCGGTAATTTCGATTTCGAAGATGCACGTTGTTCCAGAAGGTCGGTTGGAGCTGATAAAGTCTTATAAAGGCATTAATTGATGCAAATCGGCGAATAACGACACATGAGATCGATGAAAGATTAAATTTATCGAATTAAACCCTTTACGACCACTTGAAAGGCCTGGGTTTAACCTCGGAACTCGATATATGGGTTCCCCATGTTCTCAAGGAGAGAAATTTGTGTCATCGCGTTGACGTTTGCCATTCGCTTCTCAAACGTCACGAAAATGTTCCATTTTTGAAACGCATCATTACTGGGCATGAAAAATGGGTTGTATATAACAATGTCAAACGCAAGAGATCATGGAGCAAAAAAATTAACCGGTTCAAAGCATTTCGAAAGCCAATATCCATCACAAAAAGGTGTTGCTCTCTGTTTGGTGGGATTTTAAGGAATCGTTTTTTAGCATTTACCGGATAACACAACAAATAATTCGGAAGTCTACTGTCATCAGATGGACAAATTGAATGATGCACTTCAACAGAAAAGGCCAGAATTAATTAACAGAAAAGGTGTTGTGTTCCACTAAGATAATTCGAAACATCGTTCAAGTTTGGTCTCTCGCCAAAAGCTTTTACAGCTTGAATGAGATACACTGCCACACCCACCATATACGCCAGATCTGGCGCAACTTCAAATGAATAGATCAGTAGAAATTTTATGTGTGTGGAATCATGATTCTACCAAAAAAAATGCCAAAAGGAGTTAGACCAGAATAGCCAATATATATTTTAATAAAGTTTTTATTCATTATACGAAAATTGTCTTTCATTTTCCCGAAAAGAAAAGAAATTACTTTCCGAGCAACCCAATATATAATTCTTTTAGCTCTGCAGAATAATAACAAATATCTTTCTATAAAGACAAGGTGAAACTTGATGATTCTTCCCCGAAAATAAAGGATTTATAGGATCTTTTGCGACGAGAATGCTGAACTCAAGGCTTGCATGTGACGTTTATAAAGCATGTGCTAGTTCTTTAGAAATAGCCTTACTCTTGCTATATGTAAACAAATTGGCATTAAGTAAAATCGAAAATAACGGATTAATTTGTTTTCATCGTTGGCATGAGAGTTAACTTGATTCACTCAGCCAATTGCAGCCTTCTACTCTGTTCTTACACATATGCTTTTCATGCACTTCATTAAGAAGGTTAAACTTTCCTCTAGCTATGTTCGTACTATGTTCCTTCGGAGATTGAATGGTGTTGAGGTTTTGTCATTCCCACGTAAGTACGTACATCTTTGGAACAGTTTTCCTTGTGAATTTCCAACCTACGGCAAGTTTGGTGCCTTATTCGCTAATTGGGAACACGGAACGGTGTAGCGTGTAAAGTATAGGGTTGCATGACCTGAAGATATTCAGGTCAGGTTAACTCAATATGCAGCATGCGTCAGAGTTGTTAATACAACGTTTAGTTTCGAAATAGGGTCGAAAAGGAACACTAATGGATTGGATTGGTTATAACAAGATGAATATGCTCTACCTGAAGAATATGGCACATGAAAGGAACACTTTTATGCACTTCATCAGACATGCATTCATACATCTTAATGAATGATCAGATGTTTTGCTAAACGCAAAATTCGCGAACGACTGGCCCAATTTGGTTAATGTTTCTTTCAAACATTCTTTGAAATCCGGGGAAAGTTACAAATACAAATTCCAAACATTACATGGAGAAATCACATTTTTATTTTTCCTATTCAAACAGCATCGAGCACGGTTACCATGTGGATGGGTGACAGTTTGGGAACGTCACGCGTTGTAAACTTTTATTATTTTGGCTTTAGATTCATTGGATTTCAATATCATTTAGGAGTCCTACAGATAACTGTTCCTGGTCTCTGATTTAAAATTTTGAGGTGATTGGAAGAATTTTTGTATTCCAATGACATACGAACTACGGCGTCAAAATTTTCGCGAAATAATTGATATGTACATCTAAATATTTGTAACAAATAATGCTGGAAATTAAGGTAAATGAGATTTATAATTAGGTATGTCTTATTTCAATCAATCCTGTATGATCCTCAAGGTACTGAAAATCTGAAAAATATAAAGCAGATTCTAAATCTTCCAAATTATTAGCATTTCAGTTTCCATATTGTATTTGAATTATGGAGTCGTATAATTTTTCCACTACTTCCGAAAATACTGATCCAGTCGAAATACAATTAAGGATTAAGGGTGCCAATATGAAAATTCAGCTATGTTCTGAAACTTACAGAATGGACTCGATGATTCCTGAATTATTTACGTTTGAAACATCGTTTTTCAAATATTCTCGAATGTACAAATCCGGATGAGATCAAATTAATATTAGAAGTAAAAATAAGTTCGTACGGTTTTGATAACGTATGTCACTGCTAGTTTATTATTTCATTGTTTCATCTGGCATCTCCTTCATTTTGAAGTGTCATCATTAGGCTTTCCCTTCAGTATCTGTCATTTCGCTAAAGTGAAAACAACATAGTTTCTGTGTGCTCAACTTTTGTGCGTTATAATTTGTTTTTGCATTACTTCAATATGAAGAAACAGGCTACCGAAAGTTATCTTATTTTTGTGTATATCAAAACTGAAGAAGCTTTCGACAGATATTCATATTATTTCTTTGTGAAATCATTAAAGCGCTCAACAACGTATAGGTACGAATAAAACGCAGTGTTATCTAGTACACATTGTCCGGTTGATCATCCATTGTTTTCGATTGGCGTTATGCCAAAACTTATTAATTTCCACATATTTCCACTGTATCGATTTCCTATAAATTGTACAGTTACACGTTATAAATGCAGATATACTTTTGAATTGATACAAATTCAATTCGCCTGTATTTCCTACAATTTCCAGCGAATATGCAGCGTGAATTGAAGCCTAAAGCTCGATCACATTATCAAGTTTCGATGGGATATATGGTGTTAGGGGATTAAAGCAAATGGATTACAGCTGCATTTTTCGAATAACTTTCGAGCTATAGCGAAAGAGTTAATTCTGTCAACCAGCTTTCTATTTCGTTTGTTGTTGCATGGGATTATTTAACGTAGTTTTCGATGATGTTTCGATTTGAACTTCAAAACTGATCTTTCACTAGCGGCTGTTGGATTGATGAAAACTTGATCTTGAAATATTTTGCTAATGAATTAATTTGAATAGTTGAAAAGATGGGAATTTTTTTCGAAAAAATATAAAACTGAAACAAATCTTTTTTCTTTTTTGAGCATTCATCAATACCTTCAAACGTAAAACTGTAGCAGTATGACATTGCCACAATTTTGCTTCATTTTGAAATGTAAGATGACAAGTTTTTGAAAACTGTCGCAAAATAATATGTCAGAGAATATTGTTATGGTTTTTAATATTAGAACTAGAAGCAAGTTCGTACGGCTTTGATGACAGATGTCGCTACTAGTTTAATATTCATATATTGTTTCAATCTGACGAATAACAACATGCAAGATCGGTGACAGGTTGAATGTATCGAATTCAACTGTTTATGACCACTTGAAGGGCCTGGGTTTAACCTCGAAGCTCGATGTGGGTTCCCCAAGTCCACACGGAAAGAAGTTTGTGTCGTCGCATTGACGTCTGTATTCTCTTCTAAAAAGTCACGAAAATGACTCATTTTCGAAGCGCATCATTACTGGGCTTGGGTTTAACCACGGAACTCTATATATGGGTTCCCCATGTTCTCAAGGAGAGAAATTTGTGTCATCGCGTTGACGTTTGCCATTCGCTTCTCAAACGTCACGAAAATGTTCCATTTTTGAAGCGCATCATTACTGGGCATGAAAAATGGGTTGTATATAATAGTGTCAAACGCAAGAGATCATGAAACAAAAAAGAAGAACCAGCCCAAAGCATTTCGAAAGCCAATATCCATCAAAAAAGGTGATGCTGCCTCTTTGGTGGGATTTTAAAAAAACCATTTTTTTTGAGCTTTTACTAATCACAACAATTAATTTGGAAGTCCACTGTTATCAGCTAGACAAACTGATGATGCACTCCAACAAAAAGAGCCAGAATTAATCAACAGAAAAGGTGCAGTGTCCCACCAAGATAATGTGAGACGTCGTACAAGTTTGGTCTCTCGCCAAAACATCATCTATCATTTTAAAGTTCATTAAAATCCTCATCATTAATGAACTCTTTTACACTGTAATAACATTTTCTAATTAAAAAACATTTTAAGGATTTCTTTTGTGCTAGACTGTGCCTACTTTTAAAATTTTTAGGTAGTTTATTCCAGATTGTAAGTATGAAATGTGCAACATTTTTCTGTATATATGTATAACTTGTTTTTTCAGCACTCAATTAAGAAATCATTATAATTATCACACATTCATATATGAATAGGCTATGCAGGGTTAGTATTTTATGCTCAATGAAAGCATTTTTACATGTCTCATTATATTTTAATTTAAAGATATTCCTCAAGAATCTTTTTTGAAGAATGAAAATTCTATCAGCTTCAACGGAATTCGTACTCATCTCCAATTGTCCCGTCAGAATGCATAACAATATCTTGCCAGGCCTGTGGCTATACTATATATAATATACTACTATATAATATAACTATACTGTATGTTCAATTTGTGAAATCCAATTCAAGTTTTGATCGATGTGCAATTGTGCATCCCCAAGAATGATATGGTTGTGATATTCATATTGTTGTAAGATATATTGGAAATTTCATGTGTCATTTTTATCTCTGAAGACAAGCAGTTTTGTTTCAGCCATATTAATTTCGAGGTCATTTCTCGTGAACCATTTATCCATGACTTCCAAGTCTTCTTCCAATTTAGCCACGCCTTCATCAGCAGTGATACCTGTACATATAACCGAAACATCATCGGCAGGCATCACAGAATTCCCTGTTGTTAGTGGAATTAAGTCATTGGTGTCGAGTATATATAGTAATGGGCCCAGTATCGACCCTTGCGGCACACCTCTCTCTATTTGTACGGCATCTCACCTTATTTGTTTTCCATCTATTCTCTTCTCTACCGTCCTTTGTATACGATTGCTTAGGTTTGACCTAAAAAGCATTAATGCAGTGCTTCTTATACCATATTTTTCCATTTTCTGTAGTAATTTATCATGATTCACTCTAACAAAGGCCTTTAATAAATCCAAACAGAGTGCCACTGTTATTTGATCTTTATTCAGTGATTTTATGGCTGAATTTAGTGCCTGATATATAGCATTTATTGTTGATCTTCCTCGTCTCGCTCATCAATTTGAACGCTTTATTGGCCTTAAGACACAATCCGCGCTTGGGGTTTCGAAAACTAACTAACAAATTTGAAAATCAACTGAGTATAAAAGTATATCCAGAAACCGTTCATGCGTCCTTGGAAAGACAAGGCTACATATCAAGGAAACCAAAAAAATCCCTATAATGACACCTTTACAAAAGGAATGAAGGATAGAATTTTGTCAACCTTTTCAAGAAGATAATTTTAATAATGTCTTTATATCCGATGAAAGTTGCTTCCAACTTGGTGGAAATTACTTGAAAATCCTATCAAAACAACCTGTTACTGTTCAAATTTCCCACCAAAATAATGGTTTGGGGAGCAATATCTCAGCGTGGTGCCACGCCTCTTTGTATAGCTGATGGTACTATTAAAAGTAAAAAGTATTGTGGCATTCTAAACGATTTTCTCCTTGAAACGGCGCATGTTTTACATCTAGAGGTTTGGCTTTTTCAGCAGAATAATCCAAGTCGGCCTATACTCAAGCTTGGATGCAAGAACACCAAGTGACAATCATTTCACGGCCAGCAGCTTCACCAGATCTTGGTCCCATTGAAAACATATGGGGACTAACGAAGATTGAAGTTGAAAGAGCAGCGCCCCCAAATAAAAATGATTAAATTCAGTCATTTTTACAGTCCTGGACTACCATCACCGAGAATTATGGAGGTGATCTCGTTTCGTGTGCACCTAGACGTTTAGTCAAGTGTTTACAGTCAAGTGTTTACGTAAATAAGATGATATTTTTTTATAATTTTCTAATTAAAGAACTAAAAGTATATACTAGATATTGATTTAAATGTTGAAGGCAAAGTATTTTGATAATTTTGATTTCGGACATCCATTGCCTCAATTCTTCACATACACAATATATTCTAACCTGAAAAACAGAAAAATTCCTGAAAATTAATACAGAAATAATTGTAACAAATTTCTAACATATATTGTGAAACAGAGACAATAATCATGGATTGAATCTGTATTCACGATGTCTTCATATACACAATATATTCTAACGTGAAAACTTCACGAAATGAATACTTAAAAAAAAATCAAGTTAAATTAAATTTAAAAAATAAATATACAATAAAAATCTTGTCAAAAAATAAAAATAAAAATTATGTTGTGTAGAACATATTTCGTTCAGTAAAGTATCTTTGACCGTTATCAAGTGTCAACTGAAAAAGGTCCTGGATTCGCGTCTTTATATATTACTAGAGTGATGATAACGGAGGGGGTGGGGGTATTCGCACGTTCTGCATTCTATCGAGTAGGTGGAGCCATATGGGGGACTTCTAGGCTTGGGTGGCTGTAGACATTTCGATTTTGTTTAATGAAGACTGCTTCTTTGAATTTGCGCTTTCTCCACTGTTGTTCAAGGTGGATAATCTTCGCTTGATTCCATTGGATATCATGATGTTCGTCCCAGGTATGCTCTGCTATTCCTGATTTGGTCGTTTCTCTTGTGATTCTACGATTTTTGTGTTCTTTACCCTGACCCCCTAGGGTCCTTTCGTTTCTCCTATATAGGCCGCTCCGCATTCACAAGGTGTCGAGTAGATGCAGTTCTTGTTGTCTATTGATTCTTCCGGCTTGGTTTTTGTGAGAAAACTTCTTAAGGTATTATCTGATTTGAACGCCGTCTTGATGTTGTAGTCATGAGCTATTCTGCTGATAAGCCTTTTACATATGGTATTGATATTTTTGTCTTGCTCTCTGGAAATTCAGAATTTTCCGTTTGGTGGTCGCATTTCTGTATATTATCTTCAATTATTTTAGGACTGTAACCATTCGCTGAGAGGTTCTTCTTGATGTTTCTCACTTTGTTCTCTTAATCGTCTTTGTAATTATAGATGGTTTTTGCACGAAGGTATAACGACCTTATGATACCTCTTTTGTTGTTGCTGAGTGATTGCAGTCATAATTTAGGTACTGCCCCGTATGCGTTAGTTTCCTGTAGAAGAAAAAGAAAAAGACGCGAAATTAACCTTCCTGGATGTCATGGTAAAGAGAAACCAAATCAGTCTCCACACTACAGTTAGTGTGGAGACTGATTTGGTTTCTCTTTACCATGACATCCAGGAAGGTTAAATTCGCGTCGTTTTCTTTTTCCATAGCAAATTTGATCAATGGTCGGATGTTGTTAATGTGTTGCAAGAAAAGGTCCAGTTTTTCTGCGGTGTTGTTCCCTATGACGAAATTACTTTCCGAACAACCCAATATTTATAGAACAAAACGGTGCATATTTGACCCAAATCGTACAATCCGAAACATGTTGAATAAAGTCTTGAAGATCAACCAAAAATAATGGATTTTTTTCCAACCTAATACGAAGGTGAACAGAGAGAGATACGCAGACATTATGAAACAGTTCACGTTTTTTCATTAGCCGTTTCCATATCGCGATATAAAATGTCTCCTGCAGGAACCATGGAAATGGAAAATGTTGACGGCTTACATCTGTAAAAGCAAATTGTGAATTATCGTATTGCCTTTCACGTTTGTCAGTCTATATCCCAGATGTTCATGTGTTTTTTCCTGTGTCTTTCCATTTGGGAATTGCGTTGGGGTTACCCCATCAGAATCTGTTATTTGATGCTATAGCCGCGATCTCTTCAGCCGGAAAGCTCGAAAGCAGTAATTGAAATTAATTTTTAGCATTTGTCACAATCGGAAAGAAGCTAAAAATACGTTTCAGTGAATGAGAAACAGTTCCGAGTTACATACACTCCATTATTTGCACTTGGCAATATTTCATTGCTTTGACGGATTAAGCTATTGACTTTTGTTTATTTTCATCTAATTGTTTTACGAAATATCGAATCAAATTCATACATATCTCTACTCATTCAACTATCGAATGTTTTTTTTGGAGTGACAGAACTTTCGATAGGGATAAATGTTATTTGACAGAAGGTAGAATCCATGTTGTTTTGACATTTCTATTCAGTAAGCATTGACAAATTATCGTCGAAAGACTCACGCCGCATAAACGTTTACAAATTGTTGGAATTTATTTTCAAAATCAGTGTTCTATTCGCCAAACTTAAAGAGTACTTCGTGAAATTTATGGTTTACATAATCGTCCATCAGAGCAGCTTATTCGTCGAACTATCGATAGATTTCGGACAACATTTTCTCTACTCGATGCAATAACAACAAGACAAAATACTGTACGTAGAGAAGAAAATATCGCTGTTGTGAGTCATAGTGTTAAGTATGGTCCAGATTTGTCTATTCGTCGACGTTTACAACAGGTTGGACTCAAGAATTAAAGCCACTTGACCATAATAAGCGTCGTTTATTTGCTGATTGGGATCTAGAACAGCTTAAAATTGATCCACTTTTTTATCGTAAAATTTTGTTTAGTGATGAAGCTCATTTCTGGTTGAACGGCTATGTAAACAAGCAAAATTGGAGTATATGGAGTGAAAACAATCCTCAAGAAGTTTTGCAGGTTCCATTGCATCCTGAAAAATGCACTGTATGTATTACACGCTGGAGGCATAATCGGTCCATATTTCTTTAAAAACGATGCCGGAATTAATGTAACAGTGAATGGTGCTCGTAACAGATCGATGATCAATGATTATTTGTTTAAAAATTTGAATGGTATCGACTCAGAAGTGTTTTGGTTTCAACAAGATGGTGCTACACCTCATTCTGCTACCGTAATAATTGATTTATTGAAAGGAAGATTTGGCGATAACGTTATTTCGAGAAATGGTCCAATTAATTGACCTCCAAGATCCATCGACATAACTCCATTGGATTATTTTCTTTGGGGTTATGTTAAGTCATTGGTTTATGCTGATAAACCAGAAACAATAGACGCTTTGGAAGCCAACATAACTCGTGTTATTGATGAAATAAGGCTGCGAAACAACCATCCCCACATTATCTGTGCACAACCCAGTTAAAATGTTCATGTTAACGAAATAATGTAATATTGTACTTACCGTCAAAAAGTGATGTTGAACAGGCAGTTGAACCGCCCAAACTGAAGAACCTAAGATTTTGAAGAATCCAACAGTAATTCTGAAATTCTGTATTAGGGAGAAATTCCTATGACGGCATTGTTCCGAAAAAACCACCAAAGGGTGGCAACAACTCACAATTTTTTTAATAAGAAAGAAATGGCGGATGTGCTTTTGTTAAAAGGCTTTTTTGTTCTCTAAACATCCTAGTTGAAATTTTCAAATTCGGTGATTTTTTTAAGCAATTTGATATTGCACATAGGGTAAGGGTAACTCAAATAGAAACACAATACATTAAAATACACCAATACTACTCTGTCAAGAAAGTACGCACATGTATATGTAGATACATATGAAACACAACATGCAGATTTCCATTTATTATCTTGAATTGTTCACAGGACGCGTTTCGTTAACATACTACTCTGTCAAGAAAGTACCGGGAATTTTCAATTAAAACAACATTTTTACATTTAATCGTCAAAATTTATTGGGTCGCCTTCAAAATACGCTCCATTTGCTCCAATACATCTATGCCAACGGCACTTCCAATTATCGAAACATTTTTTATAGGCGCTTTCCGGGATGGACTTAGGCTCTCGCGCCGAATTTTGTTTTATGGCTTCAATCGACTCAAAACGGGTGCCACGAAGGGGCAATTTTAGTTTTGGGAAGAGGAAAAAGTCGCAGGGAGCCAAATCCGGCGAATACGGTGGTTGCTGAAGCACGTTTGTTGAGTTTTTGGCGAGAAAGTCAGTCACAATCGTAGCTCGGTGAGAAGGCGCGTTATCGTCATGCAAAATCCATGAGTTGTTCGCCCACAAATTTGGCCGCTTCTTACGGATACGCTCACGGAAACGTTTCATAACGCCTAGGTAATACTCATTGTTTACCGTCTGACCCTCTGGAACGAATTCGTAGTGCACCACGCCACGGATATCGAAGAAAACAATGAGCATCACCTTCATTTTCGAGCGGCTTTGGCGTGGTTTTTTCGGTTTCGGCTCATTTTTTGCCACCCATTCCGATGATTGCTGGCTTGTTTGCATATCGTGCTCGTAGACCCAAGTCTCATCACCAGTTATAATGCGTTCCATGAATGTAGAATCGGAATTACAGCGATCCAGCATGTCTGAAGCAACCTGTTCGCGATGACGTTTTTGAAGAAAATTCAGGTCTTTCGGTACGAGTCGTGCGGCCACCTTTCTCATGCCCAAAATATCAATCAAAATCGTACGTGCGGACTCGTGGGATATCTTAAGATCATGTGCTATCTCTCTCAAGTTGGTACGACGGTTTTCCAGCACCCTTTCCTTAATTTTATCGACGTTATCTTCGATCGAAGCCGTCGATGGGCGACCACTTCACGACCGTCCTTGAAGGCTCAGTACCACTGATATGCACGAGTTTTCGATAGAGCATTATCACCAAAGGCCTTTTGCAACATTTTCAATGCATCGGCACACGAAAATTCATTTGCAACACAAAACTTTAAACAAATTCTTTGCTCAACGTAATCACCCATAGTAAAAATCGGCACGCACTCTGACATCGACTGACTTAATCAGCTGTTGCAAACACACTAGTTGACAGATCCCGCTCAAGCTTGGCATAGTAATTAAGGCCAGTAGTACCAACCTAGGAAAAAAAAATTACCTGCCTCATTGCCCCGCCAGATTCAAATCGATAATTCCCGGTACTTTCTTGACAGAATGTATGTATTGTTCAAAGTAACCACCATCATCCTCTATACGATGATATAGTCTACTTCCAAATCCTCCTCTAACATTTTCTAAAAAGATTTGAAAGTATACTATGGAAAACGTTCCTCTTAAAACAGAAGTTTTTTTTAAATCTTCAAAAATTCTTCGTTTCTGAGTTATGGGGGTAAAATTTTCGTAGGGGCACTCTGTATATGTCTACTAAGTTGAAACTGTGTTTCTAAAGACATTTATTTAATTGAGTTCTAAAGAGTTTTTGCGAATTTTTTTTTATAAAATTAAAATTTGCAATGAGGTTAACAGAATAAATCTGTTTGATATTTGACATATTGAAATAAGTCTTTTTATCAAGTAGAAAACCACTTTTTATTATAATATTGATAAGTTCTTAGTTCTCCGAAGATGAGGTAATACATCGACAATGTAGTCATAAAAATGTGTAAAGTAGAAAAACATTTCGATTCATTAAAATTTGTCTTAGAGTATTGATTTCAGTCGATCATCCAGTGTGTGAAATTATCAGGTTTTTCCGATTGATACAATCCCATCTCGTTTTTCTATCAAGATAATTTTTGAGGTCCTACAGTTAGGAGTGGCGAGAAAAAATCAGGAACGGATAAAAGAGAAATTCGATTTACATGCATATTATCTCTCCCTTCTTCTTATGGCTCTTATATTTCAGGCTAGGCAGACAATGATGGATCTGCAACTGAATTCCAAATGGCATTTAATTCGTTTTTAAATTGGAACTGGATGGAAAATTTGTCGCTTTTAAAAGCTCTCCGAATTGATAGACACTTTACATTTGATGTTGATTCTGTTTGCATAATGTGACAGGATGGGATATTTCAGAAGCGAGTTCTTCATATCTCCGTGAACACAGTCTCTCTCCAGAAGAGTGGGTTTGAATGTGAAAACGTCATTTTCTTGAGTATTTTAGATTTCAAGAAGTTCGCACAAATTATTGACAGTCCTTCAAGACATATCCGGAATTTATTATTTTTCATAATTTTAATATATTTCTTTTTCGTGACATTCTAAGACAGAAGTAATGTATGAAATAGGTTGTGCAGATAGTTGGCTATGGCCAAAGTTGTATGGCAACACCATTTGACAAATATTGTTGATTGTCAACAGATATACAATTTATGAAATAATGTCGCAACTAGAAAAAAAAACAGGTAGAATATTTGTATAGAAAAGGTTTTCGAAACGTTAAAAATTAGTGCAGTTGAATGAACTGGAAAAAAGTGCTGTATATGAGAAAATAAAGAGGATACAAAATGCCATGGATATGAGGCATAGACCAGTTTCAGGAAGACCACGTAGGATTAAAGGAAACAATTTAAACGCTTTATTGGACTTAGGACGACACAATTCGCGCCTAGGGTTCAGCAAGTTGGCTAACAGATTTGGAGATCAACGAAATAAAAAAAGTATGTCCAGAAACCGTCCGTAGGTCACTGAAAACATAAGGCTACATATCAAGGAATCTAAAAAAATCCCTATAATCACATCTTTAGAAGAGAAACGAATGAATATTGCCAACGTTTTCAAGAAGATAATTTTAATAATGTCCTTATATCTGATGAAAGTTGTTTTCAACTTTGTGGGAAATCACTTAAAGATTCTCTCGAAATAACCTGTTCACTGTTCAAATTTCCTAATTTCTCACTAAAATAATGGTTTGGGAAGCAATATCTCAGCATGGTGCTATGCCTCTCTGTATAGTTGATGGTACCATTAATAGTGAAATATATTGTGGCATTCTAAATGATTTTCTTCTTGAAACGGCGCATGCTTTATATCCAGAGGGGTGGTGTCTTCAGCAGGATAATGCAAGATGCCAAGCTTGGATGCAAGAAGAACACTAAGTGACTACAATTTCATGGCCAGCAGCTTCACCAGATCTTAATCCCATTGAAAACATTTGGGGACTAATGAAGAATGAAGTTGAACAAGCAGGGCCAGGAAAATGAAGATGATTTAATTCAGTCAGTTTCACAGTCCTGGACTACAATCACCGAAAATTATGGAGGTGATCTAGTTTCGGGTGTACCTCGACGTTTAGTCAAATGTTTACAGTTAAATGGAGGTTGTATAAGTAAAGAAGATGAATACTTTGTTATAACTTTCTAATTCAAGATTTGAAAATATACATTCTGTCAAGAAAGTACCGGAAATTATCGATTTAAATCTGGCGGGGCAATGAGGCAGGTAAAGATTTTTTTTCCTAGGTTGGTACCACTGTCCTTAATTACTATGCCAAGCTTGAGCGGGATCTGTCAACTAGTGTGTTTGCAACAGCTGATTAAGTCAGTCGATGTCGGAGTGCGTGCCGATTTTTACTGTGGGTGATTACGCTGAGCAAAGAATTTGTTTAAAGTTTTGTGTTGCAAATGAATTTTCGTGTGCCGATGCATTGAAAATGTTGCAAAAGGCCTTTGGTGATAATGCTCTATCGAAAACTCGTGCATATCAGTGGTACAGAGCCTTCAAGGACGGTCGTGAAGTGGTCGCCCATCGACGGCTTCGATCGAAGATAACGTCGATAAAATTAAGGAAAGGGTGCTGGAAAACCGTCGTACCAGATTGAGAGAGATAGCACATGATCTTAAGATATCCCACGAGTCCGCACGTACGATTTTGATTGATATTTTGGGCATGAGAAAGGTGGCAGCACGACTCGTACCGAAAGACCTGAATTTTCTTCAAAAACGTCATCGCGAACAGGTTGCTTCAGACATGCTGGATCGCTGTAATTCCGATTCTACATTCATGGAACGCATTATAACTGGTGATGAGACCTGGGTCTACGCGTACGATATGCAAACAAGCCAGCAATCATCGGAATGGGTGGCAAAAAATGAGCCGAAACCGAAAAAACCACGCCAAAGCCGATCGAAAATGAAGGTGATGCTCATTGTTTTCTTCGATATCCGTGGCGTGGTGCACTACGAATTCGTTTCAGAGGGTCAGACGGTAAACAAGGAGTATTACCTAGGCGTTATGAAACGTTTGCGTGAGCGTATCCGTAAGAAGCGGCCAAATTTGTGGGCGAACAACTCATGGATTTTGCATGACGATAACGCGCCTTCTCACCGAGCTACGATTGTGACTGACTTTCTCGCCAAAAACAAACGTGCTTCAGCAACCACCGTATTCGCCGGATTTGGCTCCCTGCGACTTTTTCCTCTTCCCAAAACTAAAATTGCCCCTTCGTGGCACCCGTTTTGAGTCGATTGAAACCATAAAACAAAATTCGGCGCGAGAGCTAAAGTCCATCCCGGAAAGCGCCTATAAAAAATGTTTCGATAATTGAAAGTGCCGTTGGCATAGATGTATTGGAGCAAATGAAGCCTATTTTGAAGGCCACCCAATAAATTTTGACGATTAAATGTAAAAATGTTGTTTTAATTGAAAATTCCCGGTACTCTCTTGACAAAGTAGTATACCAAATCAGTAGAATTGAGCTTCGTTTTTTTCCGGATACATTCTAGACCGACTATACTACTCGAAATATTCGTTTGGGGCAAAATCATTAATTTTGCGTCATTAACATGATTTGATTGTCCGATTTGGGTCGAATATGCAACGTTTTATTCTACAATTTGTTGCCATTGTAAAGGTAGCTTCATAATGCCTCGTTCGTAGATGTCTTGGTCCTTATTGGCGCAAAATTCTAGTATTTGATTTTCACAATCTTCTCTAATTACTCAGCAGGTTTTAAATGCGAGAAAAATGTGGTGATCGCTGGGTGCCACGTCCGGAGGATGCTTTGACACTTTCCAACCAAGCTCTCAGATTTTCTGGCGAGACCCTATAGCCATCCGTGTGTGGCCTGATGTTGTCCTAATAGAGCACGACACCTCTTCTGTTGGTCACTTCTGGTCGTTTCTGGTCAATCGCTAGCTTCAAACGGTCCAGTTGTTGACAAAAGAGATACGAATTTAGTGTTTGGCCACATGGAAGTAATTCATAATAAATGATTTCTTTCCAAATGCACAGTAGAACCTTCCTGGCCTTTAGTCCTGATTTGTCCACTGTTTGAGCTGCTTCACTGCGATTTAACTACTATAGTTTTGGCACAATATTATCATATATGACCCATTCCTCATTCCCAGTCATCATGTGTTTAAGAAATGGGTCGTTTTCTTTCCGCATTGCCAAGGCTTCACAAAAAGGAAATTCCATCATGTTTTTGGTGTTAATTGGTTTAGCATCCAAATATCGAGTTTCTTTTTGAATCCAGCTTTACGCAAATGATTTAGAACTATTTTATGGTCCCTCTTCAGCTCTTCGCAGAAGATCTATGAGTATCAGGATAATATATCACAACACAATATTTATCTATGTTATAACCGAAAGAACAGAAGATTCGTACGATAAATTGAAATTACGTTGTTCCTAATTTTAAGCTCTGCAGTTTATACAAGTTTGCATGATACTAACGCAGTCTTTAAAACCGTCAATATCATCGCCAACTTGAGTACTTCGAAATTGTTAATTCTTAAGTTCCAGATTTTCTTCTTGATCATTGGGGAAACTTCCAAGATCCGATTAGTTCAGTGTAACTTTCTACTTTCCATGTACGAATTTCATTAGGTATTCTCTCCTTACTTTAAATTAAACTGGCTCAGAAATGAAACGTTGAACGAAATATCACATAATTCCTTTTAATCTTTCATTCTTTCAGATTAAAAATCCACCTAATGCTGGCTCAGCTCCGACAGTTCCTCTGAATTTTAATTCGCGGTCTCACATACAGATAGAATACCTAAACACCAATTCCAAATTAACTTTCACAATCTATTAGTCAAATTCGGTAATGTTATTTCAGAATTCTCGTAGATTCTGGGATAATTTCTCCCCGTTTTAACCCAGTAAAGAGTTTCCGATTTTCGACGGGTCGATGTTGGGAACCTATAGCGCTGTCCTTTCGTTTTGATAGCGTCTATCTAATTCATTGTTTCCTTATGTTATTTTACCCAGCGCCCCCGAGAATATGTTTTTTTAATGCCTCTCATCTCAATTTTACTAACCATCCGACGAGAATTTAATACAGAGCGTCCAAAGTTATGCCTCTGTGTCGATTTTGATAACAATTGAGAAATAAACAGTGAAATTATCAGTAAAAAACAGCAATATTCTATTGAGCCATATTTGGTCCAATCACCATATTTTGGTCCAAATAACTTGTCTCGTACCTCTGTCCCACCTTGTATAATATTAGCCTCGGTAAAAAACGTAAAAAATTGGGTTCAATACGTCTATGAGACTTAGAACAGGATGGCCTAAAATAACAAATTCTTAAGAAACCTGGTTTCGACGAGATCCTGGAAATTGCATCTATCCCCGATTCAATCGACTGTGGACGCTTTGGTTTTATGCGTCCAACGATACAATTCAGCTGACCATTGTTCGGAGATCTGCAATAAACCGGATGCGACTGTGATTAATTCAATGAAAGTAGTTCTGTCTTGCAATGGTTTTCATTTAGTTCGATGAGTATGTCCAGGAAACTTTCGTTATTCTCAGAATTGATTAACCAATCATACCCTATAATAGAATTCAACCATGAAAAAGAACAAAATGACAGCATAAATTTTTTAGACTTAAATTTAACCAGAATTAACAATAGACATGATTTTTCGACTTACCTCAAGCAAACACAAACAGACACTCCTCTTTAAATCACCCCTTATCACATAAGTATTAGCCTATAATAATATTTTCTATAGACTGGTTAACGTACCTATATCACAGAAGGATTTTGAGATAGCGTTAAATAAAATCAAAAATATTGCAGTAAATAATTAGTATAACTCATCTATTATTGACAAATTATTAAATAATACTCAACAAAAACAATCCATCTCATTAGTTTACCCATAAATCAAAGTAACAAATGAAAGCTATAACTGCTTACAGTAAATAGGGCGAAAATTTGAACTGATAGCTAGATATTTGTTGTGTAAACATTAAATATTAGTGACGAATTTCCGTCAAGTAGGGACCGAAACAATCAAGAACAATGGGATTCATTTTTGGATTAAGATTAAACACCTTATATGGCATTTTGTCCTCTCAAAGACAAATAACTATAAATATAATAATAAGTTTCTTCAAAATATTTTATTGGTAACGCTTTCTATATTTCTGTTAAAAATCTTAATGGAATGCAGCTACGGATTGGTTATTGAATATTAAATTGAACTTGATTATATCTATCTGTTTATCCAAAATACTTTATCATTTAACGGTTGTCTCAACGATTCTCACGAAATTTGCCTCAAATCTTCCTGCAGTTATTCTACAACTAAGTATCGAATTTGAATTTTATTTAAACAAAAAAATTTACACAGTTTTTATGTTTCACAGTTTATTCAGAATCCTGACATGTTTACGGTCTTTCGATCATCTTTAAAGGAGTACAAAAAGTAACTAAACTTAAAATTGAAAAGGTTTTTTCACTACACTTAGGACATTGTGTATTTTTATGGCGCATGGCAATAACAGCATCCAATATGGGGGTGTTCTCTAAGAGTATTTGGGAATTTGTTGAATTCTCCTTTTTCTCAATGGCTTTTTAGATTGAAAGAATCTCCAAATAGTCAATTCACCTTTTTAAACATTATTTAGTAAAGTGACATCTTTCTCATTGAAAAATTGATCATTTTCTATACAATGTTCTATAAAACCAGTTGTTTTCTAGTTTTTCATGATAGACATCCTATGTTCTTTGATTCCATGTTGTAAACATCTGTCTGTCCTATATATGTAGCATTGCAATCATCACATTTAATTTGATAAATCCCGGATTCGGAAAAGTCGAGGTTCCCTTCTTAATTGTTCACCAACATCTTAGCTAAATTATTTCTATTTACTGCTAAAGAATTAATTCCCATTTTATGAAGACCATTAGAGACCGTATCTTTCACTTTTGACCTCTGATTTTTCATCGGTGAGTCCAACCTAGTCGTTTGAGACCATGTTCTTTTCAAAATTTGAAAAAGACTATAGCCACGCTCTTTCCTGGAAAAAGCGCCCAAAAAATTGATGTTTCCTTTGCATCTTATACAAGAAGGATTCCATGACACTTCATCTTATCCAAAATTATATCAAATCAAAATTTACAAGAATGGTTTCATTCATATTTTCTCTTCATGTTTCGCATTGAAGATTACATTATCCCCATTCAAGGAAACTGCTGTTATTATTTAACATGTTATAGAGGAGACCCCCTTATAAAATGATGAACTTTCATCTCTTCCCCATTCAAAGAATAAAAGGAAATGCTGAAAACGTAGACAGATTAGCTGTGAACTGGATAGAGCTCCTTTTGGAATGTAGTCATTTAACCGCTTTGATAATCTCTGCTTCTGAATTTCCCATTCAAAAAGCATGCAGGACTTTTTCCTATGCAATCACTTCAATGGGAATAAAGTCGCTTGAAAAGTTTCTTCTGATTATATTCTATTAAGTAGGTAATAAAACACTTCGACTGATTAATTCGGGATGCAATGAAGAAAATACATTTTTCCACAAATAAAATTATATTTGGAATTATCTCTGGAAACTTCTACATTATATATAAAAATATATACTAAAATAATGAAATTGTTTTATAATATCGGGTGCTTTTTTCAGAGTGATAGAACATTCGATAGGGATAACTGTGATTTGACAGAAGGGAGAAGCCATGTTGTTTTGACATTTATGTTCTGTAAGCATTGACAAATTATCATGGAAAGACTCACGCCGCAACAACGTTTGCAAATTGTAGAAATTTATTTTCAAAATCACTATTCTATTCTCCAAACTTATAAAGCATTTTGTGAAATTTATGGTTTACAAAGTCGTCCATCAGAGTAGCTTATTCGTCGAACTATCGTTAGATTTTCGGATTTCTATTCGATGCAACAACAAAACAAAGAACTGTTAGTACAGAAGAAAATGTCGCTGCTGTAAGTCATACTGTCAATGATGATCTAGATTTGTCTATTCGTCGACATTCACAACAAGTTGGACTCTGTGCATCCACCACATTGAAAATTTCGAGTAAAGATCTTGGTCTTCTACATCCATACAATATCCAACTGGTTCAAGAACTAACGCCACCTGGCGATAAAAAGCGTCGTTTGTTTGCTGATTGGGCCCTAGAACAGCTTGAAGTTGATCCACTTTTTCATCGTAAAAATGTATTTAGTGATGAAGCTCATTTCTGGTTGAACGGCTATGTAAACAAGCAAAATTGCCGTATAAGGAGTGAAAACAATCCTCAAGAAGTTCTGCAGGTTCCATTGCATCCTGAAAAATGCACTGTATGGTGTGCTTTACACGCTGGAGGCATCATCGGTCCATATTTCTTCAAAAACGATGCTGGAGCTAATGTTACAGTGAATGGTGTTCGTTACAGATCGACGATCAATGATTATTTGTTTCAAAATTTGAACGGTATCGACCCAGAAGTGTTTTGGTTCCAACAAGCTGGTGCTACACCTTATGCTGCTATCGTAACAATTGATTCATTGGAAGAAAGATTTGGCGATAACATGATTTCGAGAAATGGTCCAATTAATTGGCCTCTAAGATCATGCGACATAACTCCACTGATTATTTTCTTTGGAGTTATGTCAAGTCTGGTTTATGCTGATAAACCAGAAACAATAGAAGCTTTGGAAGCCAACATAAATCGTGTTATTGATAAAATAAGGCCTGAAATACTCGAAAAAGTGGTCCAAAGTTGGTCTGGTGGAATGCGTTTCCTCAGAGCTAGTCATGGTAGACATATGCCGGAAATTATCTTTAAAACATAAATGTCATAAAATCATCTTTCAAATAAAATAAAATTTGGTTTCAATCTTAATTTAAATGTGTTTTATTACAATTTGAAGTTCTATCACCCCTTAAAAAAAAAACCGATACATACATATATTTTCCTCATACCTTAAACAATGTAGCAATATTGTGAATTAAAAACATACTGAAATATTTTGAGAAGTTCCTGAAAAAATTGAAATATTTCATTGGGACAGCGAATACTGAAACGTTAGATGGAATATACGAATAACCATCAGAGCAAATTTCATAAATTTCGCTCGAAATTCTGCTCGAATTCCTGATTGATTGACCCGCTTGAACTATCTTCACTTTCTCAATAAATCAGGATTGATGAACGGCTGTCTCTATTTCCTCCATTCCATCATTTTCCGGCCCAACGCTGAGTTCAAGCAGATATTCCGGCTCTCTCCTATTGCTCGAATAATTTTTGAACGGAATCGGATTAAATGCCGTTTCCCTTCTTGGATTTTCCGATTCAGAAGGAAATCCCCACATAACACATATAAAAATATAGTCCGGAAAAAACAAAGCTCAATTGTAATTATTTACTATACAATGTTCATCCTATTTACTTACATAACCTCCATTTAACTGTAAACACTCGACTAAACGTCGAGATACACCCGAAACTAGATCACCTCGATAATTTTCGGTGATGACAGTCCAGGACTGTAAAACTGAATTGAATCATTTTTATTTCGTGGTGCTGCTCGTTCAACTTTGTTCATCAGTCCCCATATGTTTTCAATAGGACTAATATCTAGTGAAGCTGCTGGCCATGAAATGGTGTTCACTTGGTGTTCTTGCTTCCAAGCTCGAGTAAAGGCCGAAGTATGGCATCTTGCATTATCCTGCTGAAAACGCAACCCCTCTGGATATAAAGCAAGTGCAGTTTCAAGGAGAAAATCGTTCAGAATGCCTCAAACTTTTCTCTTCTAATGGGAACATCAACTTTACAGAGAGGCGTAGTACCACGCTGAGATATTGCTTCCCAAACCATTATTTTGGTGGGAAATTTAGAAATTTTAACCGTAACAGGTTGATTTGATAGGATTTTTAAGTGATTTTCTCCAAGTTTCAGCAGATATAAGGAAATTATTGAAATTATCGTCTTAAAAACCTTGGTAAAATTCTATCCTTCATTCTTTTTGTAAAGGTGTCATTATAGGGTTTTTGTTTTGGTTCCCTTAGCCTTGTCTATTCAGTAACATAGGGACGGTTTCTGGACATACTTTTACACTAACTGACAAAGAAACTGCAACACCCAGAAGGAGCTGTATAAATTTTAAATTTGTTTTGGTAAAACATAGATAGTATAGCAAGGAGTAAATGATTAAAGTTTGGAGAAAAAAATCGTGAAGGTCTTTTCATGTAAACATTTTTTGTTACATAAATATGTAGTCGTTTTTTGCAATTTTTTTTAAATTTCACAACAAATCAGCTGTTCAAGGAGATCCAAAGTCGATGTTTAGTTGTTGTTGAAATGTGTATACGCGGAATTTATTGCCAGCTAAGTGAATTTGAAAGACGTCGAATTATTGGTCTACGGGAGGCGTGGTTGTCATTTCGAGAATTCGCTAACCGTACGAACAGAAATCCAACAACTGTTATGAGATGTTGTCAATCGTGGTTTGATAATGCCCAAAATCGAAGAAGAGTAGGCACCGGACGTCGAAGGTTAAGATCGACGTCTAAGACTTATGGCTATTTGCGACAACTCGATCTTTGGCTGATAAGTGGTTAGGAAAACAAGGCCATTCTGTGACTGTCCGAACGGTTTACCGCCGGATAAGGTCTTTTTACCTCTGACGGTTGAGCATCGCCAGCAACGATTACAGTGGTGCAGAGAACGTCAACATTGGAATGGCATCAGGTCGTCTTTTCTGATGAATCTCGATTCTCCTTGGATGCACATGATGGCCGAAGAAGGGTTAGACGATGTGGGGAAGAAAGACGTGAACCTCAGTTTGATATTGAACGTCATGTACACCGGACAGTAGGCGTTACGGTATGGGGTGCTATTGCACATGCAAGTAGGTCACCTTAAGTCTTTATTCGAGGTAACATGACAGCGCTGCGTTACTTTCAAGAAATAGTGTAGCCATATGTTCTCCCTTACCTTAACCGGCTGGAGAATCCAATATTTCAGCAAGATGATGCTCGACCTCATGTTGCCAGAGTTAGTTTAAACTCTTTTGAAGTGACCCATGTGAATCTTTTGTCATGGCCGCCTAGATCCCCCGATCTTTCACCCATAGAGCATGTTTGGGACATCATGAGTAGAAGGCTTGGAAATTTACCGCAGCCCCTACGGACTTTGGCGGCTCTGAGACTTAAACTACTAGTAGCTTTCTCAAAAAGAAGTAGACCATCTTTTGCATCAATTCCAAGACGTGTTGGGGAGTGTATAGATACTCGTGGCGAATAAACATATTATTAACAAATTTAGTAAAAAAAATTGTAAATCCTTCGTTTTTTTTTCTTCAAATTTCAATAATTTACTCCTTGCTATACTATCTGTGTTTTACCAAAAAAAATTTAAAATTTAAACAGCTCCTTCTGGGTGTTGCAGTTTCTTTGTCAGTTATTATATATTTCGTTGATTTCCAAATCTGTTAGCCAATTTGCGGAACCCCAGGCGCGGACTGTGTCCTTCTAAGGCCAATAAAGCGTTTAAATTGTTTTCTTCAATCTTACGCCGTCTTCCTGAAAATGGTCTTTGCCTCATTTCCATGACATTTTTATCCTCTTTATTGTCTCATATACATCACTTTTTTCCAGTTCAGTCAATTGTCAGCTCAAACTGTTGCCAAACCAGGAAGCTTTTTCTATGCATTTGGTGGGACTTTATTATGAAATGCTTCATAAACAACAAGAATTCCTGGTAGATCCTGTACAGATACTGCATTTGTTATTAGACAAATAACGTAAAAATCAATTATATATAACAAACCAGCATTCTTCTGTTTCATTGACCTCGTCATTGATAAGATATTTTTATAGTATCTTTTATATGATAGACAAGTACCAAGTTACATTATAAACACAATAGAGAACATCTGCTTGAACAACAAAGTCCAAGCAAAGATTAACAACACACTCACCACTCACTGCACCAATAACAATAGAAAGAGGCATACGACAAAGAGACTCTCTGAGTCCTTTGCTGTTCAACATTATAATGGTTGAAGTAATCAGATAAGTTCGAAAGCTACGACGAAAACAAATAAATAAACATATTGTGTTATTCAGATGACGCTGTTGTAATAGCAGAAAATGAGGATTGTCTCCAGAGACTTCTATTCTTGTTCAATAACGTTTCCAAAACACTCTGTATGACAATATCCGCAGCCGAAACTAAATGTTTGACTACATCTAAATACCTTTAAGGTGTAGACTGATGGTAGATGACTTTACAATACAACAGGAAACTTAATTTACCTACCTGGGTATTAAAATAGCAAGCTATGGTGACGTGAAATCAGAAGTGCGAGAAGAACCAATAAAAGCAACAAGAACAGCTGGTCAATTGAACGATACCATTTTTCGAAATAAACGTCTTGGAATAGAAACAAAAGCCAGAATTTAAAAAATGCAACCAGGCCTGAGACTTCAAGAGCACGACAAATAATGGAAACAACCGAGATGAAAATAGTTCGAAGGATAACAGGCAAATCATTGTGGGACAGAGACAGACATCAGACGAATGTTTAAAATAGACAACATAAATGAACGGGTTATGGGAAGGAAGATACAATGGAATGAGCATATATGTCTAACGAACCAAAATAGTGAGGATTTCGAAAGATAAATCACCGTTGGGAAGGAGTATCGGGAGATCCAGGAAGAGATGGAGTGACAACTTGCCCATATGGATGATGGGATCGAGGTTGAACAAGAAATATGCCTATATAGAAGATGGAGGAAGAAGAAGAGTTGCATCTATTTGGCCATACACAAAATTCGTATCTTTACTTTCAACAACTGAACCATTTGAAGCTAGCAATTGAACTGAAACTGCCAGAATTGACCCACAGAAGAGGTGTTATATTCCATTAGAACAACGCCTGACCACACACGTTTGTAATGACTCTCAGAAACTCCGGGAGCATGTTTGGGAAGTTTAAATAAATCCAACCGGACCTGGCACCAAGCAATTACCATCTTTTCTCGCATTGCAAAACTTCCTTAGTGATAAGAAATTGACATCAAGAGAAGATTATGAAAACCGATCACTAAAGTTTTTTGCCAATAAGTACCAACACTTCAATGAGAGAGGAATTGTGAAAGTACCTTTAGAATGGCAACAAACAATATATTGGACTCATACCGGACATGCTGGATTTTTTTCCCAACCTATTATTTAGACTCCAAAACTACCCTGAAAGTTTAAAGATTTCAGCTCTTTCCAGTCGAATTTTAGCTTGTTTAAAGGCCGGACAGAATTACTTTTGACCTCGGATTCTTCATCCCGGGGTACAGCATAGTCGTTTTAAGACCATTTTCAGCGCGAAATTCGTTAATCTAAGAACATTCGTCTTCATTAATAAACGTGCACAATTTCTGTATTCATACCCGAACATATAACGTGCAATAATCATCCATAGGATGTCCAACGCAGAGGCAACAATGGAAGTGACAAATTTAGTTGGTTGACCAAATTAGGATGTCCGGCTGAACCTAAAATGTACATTTCATTTACACAGGCCAGACCGCCCGAGCTAGTTCTATCAGAAAATGAGCAAATCACGTTTTGTGTTGGATTTCGGTAAACAGCATTCGTTTGGGGAATGCTGCGTGTTTTCAGACATTCGCGTTCCACCAAAACCGCTGCAGTATTTAGCGATTTGGTTTCAACGGAAGTTTTGTGTGCTGTTGCAGAATCGTGCATAAATTTTATGAGTAAAAACACTGATCAGTGAAAATTAAGGCTCATTATAAAAAAAAGTTAATACTATAATCCGTCTAGAAAGTATCCGGAAAAAACAAATCTCAATTGTTATTATTTAGTATATATATATTTAATTCTTGATTTAGAAAATTATAACAAAATAGTCATCTCATTTACTTATACAACCTCCATTTAACTGTAAACACTTGGCTAAACGTGGAGGTACACCCGAAAGTAGATCACCTCCATAATTTTCGGTGATGATAGTCCAGAACTGTGAAACTGACTGAATTAAATCATCTTTATTTCGTGGCGCTTAACGTTCAACTTCAATCTTCCTTAGTCCCCTATGTTTTCAATGGTACTGTGATCTGGTGGATCTGCTGAAAACGCCACACCTCTGGATATAAAGCTTGCACCGTTTCAAGGAGAAAATCGTTTAGAATGCCACAATACTTTTCCCTACTAATGGTACCATAAACTATACAAAGAGGCGTAGTACCAGGCTGAGATATTGCTCCCCAACCCATTATTTTGGTGGGAAATTTCAACGGTAACAGGTTGCTTTGAAAGGATTTTCACGTGATTCCCACCAGGTCGGAAACAACTTTCATTAGATATTAAGACATTATTAAAATTATGTTCTTGAAAACGTTGACAAAATTCTATCCTTCGTTCTTTTTGTAAAGGTGTCATTATAGGGATTTTTTATTGGTTTCCATGTCCTTGTCTTTTCAGTGACATACGGACGGTTTCTGGACATACTTTTATATTTGGTTGATTTCCAAATCTGTAAGGCAATCTCCGAAACCCCAGGTGCTGATTGTGTCGGCCTAAGGCCAATAAAGCGTTTAAATTGTTTCCTTCAATCTTACGCAGTCTTCCTGAAACTGCTCTATACCACATATCCATGCCATTTTTTATCCTCTTTATTGTCTCATATTATAATTTTTTAACATTTCGAAAACCTTTTCTAAACAAATATTCTACCTATTTTCTAGTTGCGAAATTATTTCATAAATTGTATACCTGCTGACAAACAAGACTATTTGACAAATATTGATGTCATCCAACTTTGGCCATAGCCGACTAGCTGCACAACCTATTTTATACTACTCTGTCAAGAAAGTACCGGGAATTTTCAATTAAAACAACATTTTTACATTTAATCGTCAAAATTTATTGGGTCGCTTTCAAACTAGGCTCCATTTGCTCCAATACATCTATGCCAACGGCACTTCCAATTGTCGAAACATTTTTTATAGGCGCTTTCCGGGATGGACTTTAGCTCTCGCGCCGAATTTTGTTTTATGGCTTCAATCGACTCAAAACGGGTGCCACGAAGGGGCAATTTTAGTTTTGGGAAGAGGAAAAAGTCGCAGGGAGCCAAATCCGGCGAATACGGTGGTTGCTGAAGCACGTTTGTTGAGTTTTTGGCGAGAAAGTCAGTCACAATCGTAGCTCGGTGAGAAGGCGCGTTATCGTCATGCAAAATCCATGAGTTGTTCGCCCACAAATTTGGCCGCTTCTTACGGATACGCTAACGCAAACGTTTCATAACGCCTAGGTAATACTCCTTGTTTACCGTCTGACCCTCTAGAATGAATTCGTAGTGCACCACGCCACGGATATCGAATAAAACAATGAGCATCACCTTCATTTTCGAGCGGCTTTGGCGTGGTTTTTTCGGTTTCGGCTCATTTTTTGCCACCCATTCCGATGATTGCTGGCTTGTTTGCATATCGTACTCGTAGACCCAGGTCTCATCACCAGTTATAATGCGTTCCATGAATGTAGAATCGGAATTACAGCGATCCAGCATGTCTGAAGCAACCTGTTCGCGATGACGTTTTTGAAGAAAATTCAGGTCTTTCGGTACGAGTCGTGCGGCCACCTTTCTCGTGCCCAAAATATCAATCAAAATCGTACGTGCGGACTCGTGGGATATCTTAAGATCATTTGCTATCTCTCTCAAGCTGGAACGACGGTTTTCCAGCACCCTTTCCTTAATTTTATCGACGTTATCTTCAATCGAAACCGTCGATGGGCGTCCACTTCACGACCGTCCTTGAAGGCTCTGTACCACTGATATGCACGAGTTTTCGATAGAGCATTATCACCAAAGGCCTTTTGCAACGTTTTCAATGCATCGGCACACGAAAATTCATTTGCAACACAAAACTTTAAACAAATTCTTTGCTCAACGTAAGCACCCACAGTAAAAATCGGCACGCACTCCGACATCGACTGACTGTTGCAAACACACTAGTTGACAGATCCCGCTCAAGCTTGGCATAGTAATTAAGAACAGTGGTACCAACCTAGGAAAGAAAAATTTACCTGCCTCATTGCCCCGCCAGATTTAAATCGATAATTCCCGGTACTTTCTTGACAGAATGTACATTAGAACGTTACAAAAAAAGAAGTATATTAAAATTATGAAAAATAATAAATTCCGGATACTTTCTAGACGGACTATACATAAATCAATGAAATATCACGTCATCCGCGTATATGACTCATTAAGGTGTAATCACATCAAAATCATCCAAATAAGATCAATTCTGATGAAATTATTTATAATCCAACTCATTAAAATACTCCCGAGACAAAATATTCAAGGAAGACATCAACGTTAGTCAAAATTCTGGAATCTTTTAGAAATTTAAATAGATCTGATAGAGAATATCCACTTTACAACTGATTGTGAATTGAATGACAAATTCTGGGAAGCTTTAAAATATTAAATGTTTGGGGATTTTCTAATAGGAATGACACTATTTAAAGTGGTTTTAATGTTAACACTATATATTGTTTTTGACACTTTCCACGTTTTTTTTCGTTCGGTAGATTATGCCATTTAATCCTGGAAAGATACACGCTTCAACAACGTTTAGCAATTGTTGAATTATTTTATCAAAATCAGTGCTCATCTGTGGAAACTGTGAGAAATTTAACAATAATTCATGGACAACATTATTCGGTTAATCGTCGTATTGTGACGAATTTGAATTGAGTTCTTTTTACAGTATACAACAGTATAGAACGACAAACAAATGCACGCATACAAGGGAATATTTACTTGGTTGCAACAACTTTAAGAGAAAATCCAAATTTATCGGTTCCACGTCATTATCAATAGTTTTAAATCTTTCTCAAACAGCAAGTTCAAAAATTTCAAGAAAAGATTTGGGTTTAGATCCTTACAAAATCGAACTGGTTTAAGTACTGAAGCCGTTTGAGCGCTTATTTTCTGATTTTGCTCTTGAACAACTTGAAAATTTTACCGAAAAATTTTATTTCGGCATGAAGCTCATTTTTGGTTGAATGGTTATGTAAACAAACAGAACTGCAGAATTTGGAGTGCTGAAAATTCTCACGACACATCTTACATACAAGTGTAGTGTGAAATTAATGCTGGAGTAGTATATTTTTTTGAAGAAGATGGTCAAAGTGTAACAGTTAATGGAATACGATACACAACAATGTTAAATGAATTTTTTTCCTGCTGTTGTTGAGAATAATCTGGAGGATATGTGGCTACCTGCCATCTCAATAATCGATTTATAGAAAACATAATTCAAAATCCATTATTTTTGCGCGAACTTCAAGACTTTATTCAACAGTTACGTATTGTCTAATTTGGGTCAAATATGTACCGTTTTGTTCTCTGATTTGTTTCAAAGGTATCGGGTGCTTTTTTAGAGTGATAAAACTTTCGACAGGGATAAATGTGATTTGACAAAAGGTAGAAGCCATGTTGTTTTGACATTTGTGTTCAGTAAGCATTGACAAATTATCATAGAAAGACTCACGCCTCAACAACGTTTACAAATTGTTGAGATTAATTTTCAAAATCAGTGTTCTATTCTCCAAGCTTATGGAGCACTTCGTGAAATTTATGGTTTACATAATCGTCCATCAGAGCAGCTTATTCGTCGAACTAACGATAGATTTCGGAAACATTTTCTCTACTCGATGCAACAACAACAACAAGACAAAAAACTGTACGTTCAGAAGAAACTATCGCTGCTGTAAGTCATAGTGTTAATGATGATCCAGATTTGTCTATTCGTCGACGTTCACAACAAGTTAGACTCTGTGCATCCACTACATGGAAAGTTTCGCGTAATGATCTTGGTCTACACCCATACAAGATCCAGCATACTAAAGCGTTCAAGAACTAAAGCCATTTGACCATAATAAGAGTCGTTTGTTTGCTGATTGGGCCCTAGAACAGCTTGAAGTTGATCCACTTTCTTATCGTGAAATTGTGTTTAGTGTGAAGCTCATTTCTGGTTGAACGGCTATGTAAACAAGCAAAATTGGAGTATATGGAGTGAAAACAATCCTCAAGAAGTTCTGCAGGTTCCATTGCATCCTGAAAATGCACTGTATGGTGTGCTTTACACGCTGGATGTATCATCAGTCCATATTTCTCGTTACACATCGATGATCAATTACTATTTGTTTCAAAATTTGAATGGTATCGATCCAGAAGTTTTTTGGTTCCAACAAGATGATCATATACCTCATGCTGCTACCGTAACAATTGATTTATTGAAAGAAATATTTGGCGGTAACATTATTTCGAGAAATGGTCTGATTAATTGGCCTCCAAGATCATGCGACATAACTCCACTGGATTATTTTCTTTGGGGGTATGTCAATTAATTGGTTTTTGCTGATAAACCAGAAAAAAAAGACGCTTTGGGGGCCAACATAACTCGTGTTATTGATGAAATAAGGCCTGAAATACTCGAACAAGTGGAATGCGGTTCCTCAGAGCTAGTCGTGGTGGACATATGTCAGAAATTATTTTCAAATCATAAATGTCATAAAATTATCTTTCAAATAAAAAGAAATTGGGCTTTAATCTCAATTTGAATGTGGTTTATTCCAATTTAAAGTTCTATCACTCTAAAAAAACACCTGTTCATAATGCCTTTTCCATAGAAGTCTTGGTCATATTGGCTCAAAACTCTAGTAATCGATTTTCACAATATTCTCTTGATGAAAGTTTCTCATCACTCCAGTAGTTTTGCAATGCGAAAAAGGTAGTAATCGCCTGGTGCCAGGTCCCGACTATATAGTGGATGCATTGAAACTTCCCAACCAAGCTCTTGGAGTTTCTGGTGGGTCGCTATAGACGTGTACGACCTGGAGTTGTTCTAATGGAACACAACACCTGTTCTGTTGGTTAAGTCTGGCCATTTTTGGTCAATCACTAGCTTAAAACGGTTCAGTTGTTGACCTTAGAGATACCAAACATACAATAGATCCTTTTTGGCTGTTAGTCATGGTTTGACAACCGTTTGAGATGCTTGGCCACTCTTTTATTGTTTTATTGTCGATCTTTAGCTCCTGGGCGATGCTACGGCTACTAACATGCTAATGGACTTCGATTAGTTCTGTGATTTTATCGACATTTTCGACGACGAGCCTGCCTGTGCGACATGCATCCTTAACATCAATAATACCTGAACGGCATCGACGAAACCAAATTTGCAACGAATTAGCTCTTACAGTTACAGTATCGGAACCATAAATAACATTCACAATTCAAGCCGCCTGTCTTGCAACAAGCATAAATCTGAAATTTTTTGATCGATACTTTAAGAAATATCGATCACTGCAGACATCTACTGAAAAAATAATGGACTTCTTTATCCTCAAACTCTTATTTCTTGAAATTTCGTCAACATCTTTCCTTATTTTCTTCAGGGAAACGCTTCACTGAACTCTGGAAAGATTAATGACAAGAACATCAGTTAGTTTGTAGCATGAGCCATTACACAGAAAAGCGCAAAACTTTCAAGGATGACCTTAATCCCTCAATTTACGAAAAGTTATCCGAAGCAGAAAACATTAGGTCTTCCTCTCTTCATAGCGAGTATTTAGAAATACATGTTTTTATGCAGAAGCATGCCCCAAACTTCCTAATATCCTCGTAAACTCCCGTTCCTGTTCTGATTTTGGGCCGCCCAGAATCGTTACGTCAACTACGACCTCCATATATACTTCCCCCTCAAGAATCATTTGCTTCTAAAACATCGAACGCATACTGAATGGGAACTTTCCCGTTAATTCCCTCCTTCTTTCCTCGGTGTCGCGTCGTTCCAGAGTGCCTCGAATCTATAAGGAACATTTAATTAGTCAACTGGCGAGATTTGTTCAGAGACTGCTCTCTTTTTGACATTAGTGACACTCGACTGACTCCCCAAATACACAATGCGGAATTACAGATTCAATTAGTCCCCCGGAGATAAGGTAAATTGGGTATTTCATTCGAAAACGATGAATTTCGCGGTGAATGTTCGATGTGATATGCCGGAACGCCTTGACGAATGTTCTGACGAAGCTGAAGAGACGAGGACAAACGTTAGATGTTTTAGGTTGATGACGTTTCGTATCTCATTCCATTTCGCTTGTAGCAGAAAAAGTTTGTTTTTATTTCTCATCGTTCCTCTACGCAATCGAATGAAACGATCTCTACAAAGGGAGATTCTGGCGCATCTACAAAAAATTGTCTCAGTAAATTTTTAGTCCATCATATTCAATAAAAACCAGATAAGTTGTGGAAATAATAATGCCTCTCTCATACAAGTCTTGCTCCTTATTGGCGATCGATTTTTACAATCTTCTTTTGATGCCTAATGCCTATATTTTGGATGCATTAAGGCTTCCCAACCAAGCTCCCGGAATTTTTGGTGTTGGTCAAGTCAGGAAGTTACTGGTCAATCATCAGCTTGAAACGGTCCAGTTCTTGACAGAAGAGATAAAAATTTAGTCTTTGTTCGTACGGAAGCGACTCATTATAAATGATTCCTTTCCAGTTCGACCAAATACACAGTAGAACCTACCTGACCATTAGTGCTTGTTTGGCTAGCGTTTGAGCTGTTTCACTGTGCTTTGAGCACGATCGTTTACGAACAATATTGTCGTATGTGACCCACTTCTCATTACAAGCCACCATCCATTCAAGAAATGTGTCGATTTTATTCCGTTTGGCCAAGGCTTCACTGTGTGTGTGGCTTGGCTTTGTCCTGATCTGATCTCTTCTATTGGTCAATTCTGTCCGTTTCTTGTCAATCGTCAGCTTCAAACGGTCCAGTTGTTGACAGTAAAGATACGAATTAAGTGGTTGACCGTACGAAAGCAACTCACTTCAAATTATTCCTTTCCAGTCCCACCAAATCGACAGAAGAACCTTCCTGGCCTTTAGTCCTGCTTTAGCCACCGTTTGAGCTGCCTTACTGTACATTGAGCATGATAGTTTTCACACAATATTCTCATATGTGACCTATTTCTCATTCTGAGTCACCATCCGTTTAAGAAATGGATCGATTTCATTCCGTTTGGCCAAGGCTTCGCAGATAGAAATTCGATTCATCATGTTTTCAGTATTAATTGGTGTGGCATCGAGCTACTTTTTGAATCCAGGTCATCGCAAATGGTTCCAAATTGTTTTATGATAGATCTGTTGGAAACTTTCGACTTCAAGTTTATAGGGATTTCTGAGGGTGTAGCTGAGTTTACCAGTAACGGTCCATTCCATGGACTAGAAACAACTACTCTAACTCGCAGAAGTATTTACAAACTCAGAACAACACAAAGGGTCATTGAAAGACTAATGCTGGGCGTCATCCTCCGAGAGGAGGCACGAAGAAATCAGACGGACGCAAACGTGGAGGATACAATAAAACGAGTACGTTCAATGAAGTGAGCTTGTTCCAACGAGCTGCATTCTACATTCTTCCATATGGACTAGAAACCACTACTCTTAGCCTGCCCAAACCTGGAACAATGATCAGAAAGATTTTATTTTGCATTTGCTGGGAGTGAAAGGGAATAATTCATTAGGAGTATCTTCCATGTGGCCAAACACTTAAGTCGTATCTCGACTGTCAAGCTAGCAATTGACCAGAAACGGCCAGAATTGACGAACAGAAGATGTATTGTGTTTCATCAGGACAAAGCTAGGCCACACACATCTGTAGTGACTAGGCAGATACTCCGGATGCTTGATTGAGAAGTATTAATCATATAGTCCCGATCAACTGATTACCATCATTTTCTGAGTGATAAGACATTGGACATCAGGCTTAAAATTGTGAAAATCGATGTATAGAATTTTTCACCTAGAACCAAGACTTCTATAAAGCTACCTTTGAAACGGAAAAAAATTATAGAACAAATCGGTGCATATTTGACCCAAATCAGACAATCTGAAATATGTGGAATAAAGTCTTGAGGCTCTCGCTTTTTTTCCTGCACCATTATCAGAAGAAAAATCAATTCATCTCTTGTTATTTGATTTTTCTTCCATTATAATATGTGTACTTGTAGCAATTATGAAAAGTGTTAACTGCAGGGGCCATAAATTAAACAGTATTTATGGATATCTACATTCAACACCTTTTATAAACGCATTCAGCTTAATTTTCCCATTTTCCTTTCAATGGCTCTTCAGAAGCAATTTCTCTCCGATGTGTCAGGGTCAGCTAATGCACTCCGCAAATTTTCATCATTATTCTGTCAGACCATTCTAATATGCATGGATTATGAGTCCCATTAAAGTCTTCCCACGCGGTCTAGCAAAATGTTCATTGTTTCTTCTGGATTCTGCTTGGGAACAATAACCTTGAAATTTCTCTCAATAATTTCAGAATGGGAATATAATTCTCGTTATACCACAACTCAAAAATCTCAGATTGTTGATCATGAATCGGAATCATTTCAATAACGAATTGCAGAATGGCAGAGACTAGGGTGTATTTTCCCGTTTTTTGAAAAATTGGGTTCCATAATTTTTTATGATAATTTCATAAACGTAGTTGGAAAATTTACCCCGAAAGGCTTTTGTGAAATATTACAGATAATACCTGAATTAATTCTTCGAAACACCTATAAATTCAAGTCTAAAAAATAACTTTTTATCATTAAATTGAATGAAATGCCTTAGAAAGACTATTTCACTCTATAGACATAAAGAATCATCAACACATGTGAGTGACAGTTAACCAATAAAGAATTAAAAGAAAACCTGAAGTACTGACCAATGGCGGCTGGTATATAAGAGCTGCAGAGCTGCAGCACCTGTTTTGAAAATGACTATTTCCTACTTCAGCGTCTCGGCACAGCTCTTCAACGTAGTGTTTGATTTGGGGGCAACTAAACACAATGAAGAATCTTGTAGAGGAACTATGAGGCAGTATATGTTCAATGCAGGTTTTGACAAAAGCTACCCAGGCTGCATTCAAAATTGCTCGAATCGTCAGGATTGTCTCGTTTGTCTATGCTGTACGATTTGTTTGTGAATATACTGTTTTGTAAATTGAAGAAAGGATTTAATTTCGAAATATCGGGTGTTTTTTTTAGAGTGATAGATCTTTCGATAGGAATAACTATGATTTGACAGAAGGTAGAAGCCATGTTGTTTTGACATTTCTGTTCAGTACGCATTGACAAATTATCATGGAAAGACTTACGCCGCACCAACGTTTACAAATTGTTGGAATTTATTTTCAAAATCAGTGTTCTATTCGTCAAACTTATAGAACACTTCGTATAATTTATGGTTTACATAATCGTCCATCAGAGCAGCTTATTCGTCGAACGATCGATAGATTTCTTACAACATTTTCTCTACTCGACAACAAGAAGACAAAGAACTGTACGTGTAGAAGAAAATACCGCTGCTGTAAGTCAAAGTGTTAATGATGATCCAGATTTGTTATTTCGTCAGCGTTCACAACAAGTTGGGCTCTGTGCATCTACTACATGGAAAATTTTGCGTAACGATCTTGGTTTACACCAATACAAGATCCAACTGGTTCAAGAACTAAAGCCACTTGACCATAATAAGCGTTGTTTGTTTGCTGATTGGGTTCTAGAATAGCTTGAAGTTGATCCACTCTTTTATCCTAAAATTGTGTTTAGTGATGAAGCTCATTTCTGGTTCAACGGCTATGTAAACAAGCGAAATTTCCATATACGGAGTGAAAACAATCCTCGAGAAGTTCTGCAGATTCCATTGCATCCTGAAAAATGCACTGTAGGATGTGCTTTACACGCTGTAGGCATCATCGGTCCATATTTATTTAAAAACGATGCTTGAGCTAATGTTACAGTGAATGGTGCTCGTTACAGATCGATGATCAATGATTATTTGTTGCAAAATTTGAATGGTATCGACCTAGAAGTGTTTTGGTTCCAACAAGCTGGTGCTACACCTCATAATGCTACCGTAAAAATTGATTTATTGAAAGAAAGATTTGGCGATAATATTATTTCGAGAAATGGTCCAATTAATTGGCTTCCAAGATCATGCGACATAACTTCACTGGATTATTTTCTTTGGGATTATGTCAAGTCATTGGTTTAGGCTGATAAACCAGAAACAATAGACGCTTTGGAAGCCAACATAACTCGGTTCCTCAGAGATAGTCGTGGTGGACACATGCTGGAAATTATTTTCAAAACATGAATGTCAAAAAATAATCTTTCAAAAAAAAATTGGCTTCAATCTTAATTTAGATGTGTTTTATTTCAATTTTGAGTTCTATCACTCAAAAAGATACCCGATATAAGAGCTTTTCAAGATTAAATATTGACGAAAAAGTATCTTCTACAAGCCAAGGAAAAATCTATATGCAAGTAAGAAAATTTAAGAGGAACGATTATGATGAAGCTCTGAAGGGGTACGGGTGTTATGAGGGAGCTTCTAACTCTTAATTTGAGAGTCGGCGTTTCGTTCCGAACATGCGCACCTAAACTCTTCAGACAACGATGTGTGCCTTGCCTTACTCGAACTCGGCAAGACGGTCAGTCAGGAATTTAAAGACTAGTCATGTCCTTTATATGATACACCGGCAAGCTGCAGCAGAGCAAAGCAGAATTCTGAAAGAAGAACGAATAGGGTGGCCGCTACAATGAAAAATATGGAGCCATCTAATCCCAAGGTAACTTGAGATTAGTGGCTAAAAATCCAAATAAATTAGTCATATGATGGTGCAGCTGTGATGTGCGGAAAACGAAAAATCCCCAGGTTTTGAAAATGGAACTTCAAAAGTAGAATGGTAAACGAAGTTTTCGAATATAAAAAAAAGCTTATGGGGTGTATGGAGGAAATTGAGGAACGCATACAATATGAGAAACCCATGGCTTTTCCCGATTACACAATTTTATTTTAAAGTATTGATGATACGCAGTTTCCACTAAATCCGATATAGGTTTTCGATATTTTGCGATATTCACCACAAATATAGCAAACATAATCAGGATTGAGTACACAACATCTTCTTGACGAAGCCATATCTAAAACAACAATAAAATATAATTTAGTGTCCTATAAAAAACGAAAATCTAAGTAAAAATAGTAAATGAGTGTAGTTAGCGATAACTCAGATACAAAAGCTGTTAGAGAAAAATTGCTGCCATATAAAAAAAATACGCATCAATTTGAGATAGATAAGGCAAATTCATTCATTTCCGGTTCTTTCATCTGGCAACAGAAAATTGAAAGTTAAGATTTTCCAATTCAATGAATAGACCCAAACAAAATTACGCCATATCGATAAGGTAGGTTTTCAAATTCACATCAATATCGGAAAATTCATAAACTTAGCTCTCCCTCTATGTTTCCATCACATAAATATTTATTCAGATATTCGAAGGACGACTTGAAAATGACAAAAATGGCCCAAGGAATGGCGAGTGCAAGCTCGGTTCAAGAATAAATCGAGAAAACGTGTTCAAGTCGATAGAACTGTCCCACGAATATATTTATTTTACATAAGATATAGGATATACCGGAATCCCTGTTCGGAATGCTCGATGCCTAAATTACTTTTATGGCAAGGAGAATGTTCGAATTTTCACCCCGAGGCTCTCCAAAAACCTCCGAACATCTTTTTCCGATCAAATGGCCTCAATCCTAAGGCCTTTGGCTTGTTCTTTGTCATTTGTTTGGAATGTTTGGAAAATCCCCAGTAAAAACATCAAATTTTTTTTCCACTAGATATTCATTATTTTTTTACGACACTACTATATACTGTATCATTAAATTGCTGATTCAATCATTAGGCTATATATATTTATAAAATTTCCTTGTTTTAGTTTCTGTTCCATGTCTTCGAAAATCCTTGAAGATCCACTTTTATTGACCGTTTGTATGTTACAATGATGCTTCTTTTGGCAGAGCCCGGCAGGTTCTCTATACTCCAACTTCTGAACATCCGTCATTTTTAGCGGAAATCTTAATGCAACATTAGTCACCCGAAAATCAATTAATCACCCAGCCGTATTAGAATTTCTATCTCTCACATCAACCCAACACCCAGTTAGTCAGAAAACTCGTACCTACGGTGTTAACAAACGGCTCTTCACCCCAGTCACTGGAATTTCTGGCTCAAACATCCTTCACTTTGGCTGCATGGTTTCATTTAAACTACAATCTGTGTACTGTTGATCGCAAATCCTGTTCTGCATTTATTTAAATGCCTTGAATAAGCAGAGTTCGCCAGGTTCTGCACGCTATATAATTTGAGAAGGTTGTAGGATTACGTGAAGCCGATTTATCGATAGCACTGTAGTGTGAACGAGCTTGGAAAGATGAGGTTAAATTGAATAAAAGCCTTAGGAAACATAGTTTCTTTTTCGTTCGAAAAAAATATAAGAGACGGTATTTTGATTTCACAAAATTCCACGACGTGACTTCCTCAGGTACCTATATTGTACTGGGTGATGGTGTACAGTGTAACAGAAATACAGTTGAGTACGTGACAAAATAAAGGAAAAACGAGTCATAAAATGTTATTATTGGAGTTTGCCCCTAAAAAATGCTATAAGAGAAAGATATTCAGTAATGGGGATTTAACAACATATGTTTGTTCATTCAAAAGGATTTTACCCGCATTGTACCTGTTGATTTCAAAAATTCTAGAAGTGTAAATCTAGGACTTTTTCTTTCGACGTGGAATATTTCATAGTTATTGTTGAAAGTATTCCTGAATTCCTTAAGATAATAAGCATATGTCGAATGTACGGAATCCGATGTGTAACTTCCTTAGTGTTCTTGGATTCTTTTTTTGAATGATCCAATTGTCGGGCCACTATATACTAGACGGCAATAGTTGCAAGTCAACTTGCAACAATTTTTTTTATTTGTTCGATCTTTATTGTTTTTTATGTAAGTACTAATGTTATTAATGGTTTTAAAAGCTTCGTTGTAGTTGAAACTATTTTTGAAATATTTATCAATATTTTCAGCTAATCCATTGACGTAAGATAACGAAAAGTATTTCTATCTATCGTCTTCTTTTATGATTGGGTACGGGAGATTTGATGTCATGTTGACTTGCAACGATTGCCGTCTAGTATCTGGTGTTTTTTTAGAGTGATAGAACTTTTTTGAAATAAAACACATTTAAATCAAGATTGAAGCCAAATTTGTTTTTATTTGAAAGATAATTTTATGAAATTTATGTTATAAAAATAATTTCCGGCATGTGTCCACCACGACTAGCTCTGAGGAACCGTATTCGGCAAGACCAATTTTGGACCACTTTTTCGAGTAATTCAGGCCTCATTTCATCAATAACACGAGTTATGTTCCAAATCGTCTATTGTTTCTGGTTTATCAGCATAAACCAATGACTTGACATAACCTCAATGAAAATAATCCAGTGGAGTTATGTCGCATGATCTTGGAGGCCAATTAATTGGACCATTTCTCGAAATAATGTTATCGCCAAATCTTTCTTTCAATAAATCATTTGTTACGGTAGCAGCATGAGGTGTAGCACCATCTCGTTAGAACCAAACCACTTCTGGGTCGATACCATTCAAATTTTGCAACATTCACAGTGCGTCGGTTTTAAAGAAATATGGACCGATGATGCTCCAGCGTGTAAAGCACACCATACAGTGCCTGTTTCAGGATGCAATGGAACCTGCACAACTTCTTGAGGATTGTTTTCACTCCATATACGGCAATTTTGCTTGTTTTCATAGAAAAGGAGCTTCATCACTAAACACAATTTGACGATAAAAAAGTGGATCAACTTCAAGCTGTTCTAGGGCCCAATCAGTAAACAAACGACGCTTATTATGGTCAAGTGGCTTTAGTTCTTGAACCAGTTGGATCTTGTATAGGTGTAGACCAAGATCTTTCCGCAAAATTTTCCATGTGGTGGATGCACAGAGTCCAACTTGTTGTGAACGTCGACGAATAGACAAATCTGGATCATCATTAACACTATGACTTACAGCAGAGATATTTTCTTCTGTTCGTACAGTTCTTTGTCTTGTTGTTGTTGCATCGAGTAGAGAAAATGTTGTTCTAAATCTATAGATTCTTCGACAAATAACTTGCTCTGATAGACGATTATGTAAACCATAAATTTCACGAAGTGCTCTATAAGTTTGGCGAATAGAACACTGATTTTGAAAATAAATTTCAACAATTTGTAAACGTTGTTGCGGCGTGAGTCTTTCCAAAATAATTTTTCAGTGCTTACTGAGCAGAAATGTCAAAACAACATCGCTTCTACCTTCTATCAAATAACAGTTATCCCTGTCGAAAGTTCTATCACTCTAAAAAAACACCCGATATTTATTGGCCGGACAAGTAGATCATTCAAGAAAAGAATCCAAGAACACCAAAGAAGTTACACATCGGATTCCGTACATTCGACATATGCTAATCATGTCAAGGAATTCAGGCATAATTTCAACAAAAACTATGAAATTGTCGACTTCGAAAGCAAAAGTCCTAGATTAACACTTTTAGAATTTCTTGAAATCAACAAGTACAATGCCCGTAAAATCCTTTCGAATGAACAATCAGATATTGATAAATCCCCCTTACTGAATATATTTCCATAATGGCAGTTTTTAGCGACAATCTCCAGTAAACACCCTAACTTTTTATGACTCGTTTTTCCATTATTTGTCACCTACTTGACTGTATTTAAACTCTATTACACTGGAAACCACCAGTCAGTAGAATGTAGATACCTGAAAATGAAACATCGTGGTGAAACAATTGTATTATAAACAATTTTGTGGAAATTAAAATACTGTCTCTTCTGCATTTTTTGATCAAAATGAGTTTCCATCAAGTAAAGACCGAATCAATCAAACATAGAGAATTGACACTTCTTAAACAGGGTTGTATCAAAAGGAGATAAAATAATCAAAAAAATATATAGAATATCGATCGAACAAGTATTTAGTGGTGAGGTATTATGAAAAACAAATTCCATTCTGAAAATGACTAACATAAACTAGGGAAATTCTTCGAAACAACCCCCCTTCAAAGAGCTCCTTCAAAAAACTCTGTAAAAATGTATGGCACATCTTCAAAAAGACGATGTGAGATCTTCACCGATAATCTTCAGTCTCCTAAATGTTCGTTGAAACAACAACAAATCATGTCAGCTGCACAGAATTCCGTTTAAGCCATCAAAAATTTCACCACAAGGAAGCTACGAAACTAAAGCTTTCACACGCTGGAGCTTTTAAAACCTTTCAAAACTAACCTGAACGCACACAATAGTCTTATTCACAAAGGGATAACAGGGTATAAATAAATTACATGGTTTGTCCGCACATTATTGTATTAATTAATAGGAGAAAAACGACCTCACTAAATACTTAAATTCAGATCTGTCCCATTATTAACCCAAGCCTGATCCAGGTTTCATAACTTTATAAGATAAATTTATGAGCTCCAAAGTCAACGATATAAAAGCTCAGCAAGTGCGGCCTCTTTTGTATCTCGAACCTATATTGCAGAAAATTCAAGGAAGAACCTGGAATATTCCACGATACTATGAAACTCTATTTCTCCCGAGAGGATAGACTGAGGATAAAGCAGTGTACTCGACTTGACTTATTGAAAATTCATCCTTTGAGATCTTTCCAATTTTATTTCCAGGGAACATTACTCCCTTTATCTAATGCTGGTTGACCAAATTACTGCTGGAATGGAATTTCTTTGGAAGAGAAGAATGAGATTCAGGGGCTTCGTGATACAGATAAACCAATTGGGATCGTCAAGTTTCGTTCCAGTTCTTGTGAAATTCGAAGGTTGTTTGGAAAGATACTGATTCGGAAAATTTGGTTGGAAGTTTATTTGATTCTGATCAATCGTTCCAAATAATAAACTTTTATGATAGATCGCAAAAAATCTTTTTATTATAAAGGGTCTTTCAATGGGGATGCCCCATTTTTAATTTGACTCACGCATAGCAGCCACTGTTCATTTGTGACATTGACAGTTGTATTCGCCAATGTCTACCATTTAATCATAGAAAGGTACACACTCCAACAACGTTTACAAATAATCTAGATTGATTATGAAAAATCGCAATCTGTTCCTCTAACTTTACGTGCTTCAAATCCAAGTTTTGGTCGTTATAATCGTCCGGATGAAATAACAATTGAACGTTTAGTGAAGAAGTTTGAAACAAATTTTACACCTCATAATGTTACAGTGCAAATGAGACAAATAAATGCAGGAAGTGAAGAGAATATTGCTACCGTCCGTGAAAGTGTTCCTGAAGACCAAAATTTATCGATTTTTCGACGTTCTCAAGAACTAGGCATCTCCCAGACGTATTTATGGCGAAGTTTACGAAAAGACCTTGGTTTACATTCATACAAAATTGTTTTAACCCAAGACTCAAACCAAAAGATCATTTAAAGCGTCGTCTATTCAGTAATTGGTTTATTAGATTGTTTCAAGAAATCGACCCATAAATTATCCGGCTTGTTCTTGTCATTTAACTCCATGGACTTCTTTCTTTGGTGTTACATTAAGTCATTGGTTTAAAGCAATCATCCAGTAAATTTAGACGATTTACAGATCAATACTGAAAGAGTAATTGCTAACATACGACCTGATTTGTGTGAGTTTTCCCAATTTCATATAGAGTCTTTATATCCACAATACATTTCTCAATTATTTATTATTTTTGAAATTTTGGTTATTTTTCTTATCATGGGACATCATTTGGGGTGGATAAGTTTTGTTATTGTTTTTCTGTGTTCCGAGTACAAATAGTTATAGGTTATACGTAATAATACGTTGATAATTTCTGTTTTATTTTGGATACTTTAAAGCTTATTTCAAGTTTATTCGTTCCAGGTTTTATCTTATTTTGGTAAGTTGAATTTTGATCTGGATATATATTTGAATTTGAATTCAATACATTTCTGATGAGGTCAGATAGGCCGAAATAGCTATCAAATGTTCGAGTTCTCGTTCAAATATTTTTATTTGATCCTTTATTTTGATAATTTCAAATAATTTTGGAATAGTGGATCTTCTTGCATTTGTATGTTAATATACATACTTATATAGTTTTTGTTAATACATTTGTATTAATTCATTTCAAGTCGGTATGTAAAAAGGTTTTTTCCGAGACATTGAAAAATATTTTATATTCATTCTATATAAGGATATGATTTTGATAGTTTTTGTATATAGTTTCAATATACATTGTAGAGGTTAGAATATATAATTCTGAATTTAAAGTCATATAAATTTTACTTTTATCAAGTATTCACTCACATTCAAATTAAATTTTTACCAGGTCTATCAATCATTACTCTTATTCTGTGTTCCATCCAAGAGAAACCATGACAACCTTCAATAGACTAATATAAATAAAAAATTGTTTACGTCAAATTTAATAATTTCAAATACATTTATGAACATTTGAAGAAGTAACCGTGTAAACGAAACGCGTCATTTGAGCAACTCACAATATACAGGTAACGAAAATAATTTGCGGAAGATAGGAATCAGCATGTCTTTACAAGAGAAGCTATTATTCCAGTCGCCCAGCATAAAAATAACTTTATCCTACGTTTTGAATGGTGACTAATATTTTACTGGATGGCTGTTTGAATCTTCCCTCACGATTTCGAACTAGCATTTCGGCGCAAGCTACACTGCACCGAAAGATTTCTCTTCTGAAAAGAATCGTTTGAATCTTTTTGCCATAATGCCTGAAAATATAATAAATTCAACGAACAGAATAAAATAAATTCTAAAAATCATAAAAAAATCACGGACTTCGGTACAGAAGCTCATACATTCAATGTATTAAGGGTTCAAATTATCCACCTTGTTGAGCTGAACAATTGCCAAATTTATTCTACAGAGATAATCGCATATCTTTGGGTAGATTTCGCTCAATGTTGCCACAAAGTTGAATAATTTTCAACCTTAAATTCATCAAGGTTTGAAGATCTGCTGAAGTCATGTCCATATATAAAGGGAGTTTCAATAAGAGCGCAAGATTTGAATTGCGCGCCATGTTTGACAGTCATAATGTCACATGATTATGACATGACAGATCGAAAGTTGACAGATGGAAGTTAGTAAACATGGAGCATCACACGGTAGAAAAATGCGTTCTGATTGTCAAAAATGATTATCAAAATGCTGAACCTTTAATTGCCATTATTCGTAAAGTGCGTCCAATGTTTGGTCGAAATAATGTGCCTAATTTATCCACTGTGAGAAAAATAATCGAAAAAATCGAAAGTATTGGTTCGATTAGTGATGTGAAACATACGATACGAGCTCGTAGAGGTCGTTCAGAACAAAACATCACGGCAGTTCGCGAGAGTGTGACAGAAGGGCCAGAGACGTCAATTCGCCATAGGACACAAGAATTTGACATTTCAACAGGCACACTTCAGCGAATTTTCACCAAAGATTTACAGCTGCATGCCTACAAAATACAACTGACTACTTCTGCCAGTAGACAATGAGAAGCGTAGAGAATTCACCAATTGGATCCTTTAGCAACCTGCTGATTTTGCAAACAATCATTTTCAGTGATAAGGCTCGATGGCTTCGTTAATAGGCAAAACTGTCGCATTTGGCGCTTAGAAAATCCACGAATGATTCATCAAAAGGCAATGCATCCACAACGCGTCACTTTATGGTGTGCATTATTGGAGGAATAATTGGACCGTTTTTCTCCGAAAACGAAGAAGGTAATGCAATTCCTGTGAATGGCGAACGTTATCGTGCTATGATAATACAGTTTTTTGTACCTCATTTGGAAGCTATTGACCTTGACGACATGTGGTTTCAGTAGGACGGTGCCACATGTCATACCGCCCGTGAAACATTGACGATCCTGCACGAGTTTGCTCCTGATTGTGTCATTTCCCGATTTGGTGACCAGAATTGGCCTCCACACTCTTGCGATTTAACGCCTTTAGACTTCTGGCTGTGGGGTTATCTGAAGTCACAGGTTTATGCCAATGAGCCTGCAACCATCGAAGCATTGAAAGCCGAAATTAGACGCTGTATCAATGAAATACCACCACATGTATTCAACAACGTTATTGAAAAGTTTGTCAAAAGGGTATATGCGTATATGCAAAGCCGTGGCGGCCATTTACAAGATATTTTGTTTCATACATAATTCCCAAATGTATATTTTTCAAATCAATAAATATTTCAATACTTTGCTACAGAAAACCATGTTTTATTGAACACTGACATCTTGCGCTCTTATTTAAACACCCTTTAAGATGCTTTCAGATATTCCCACAGAAAAAAATCATTTGGAGGTAAATCTGGTGATCTGGAGACAATGAAGATTGTATTGTATGAGAACTCCGATCAGCACTGACAGAGAAGAAAAAATTCACCATGAAAAGAAATTTGGTTAGAAAGTAAACAATGATTTGATTATAAAGCGTTTGACTTCCTCGGGGTCCTACCTTTGTAATAGTGGGTGAAATGTGAAATATTCTTGGACCTCAAGTCGTCAACAATGACTTGGACCTGCCGATGATTCATACCCCGCTTGGCTACCTAGGGCACTATGCCATTGACTCTGTCTTGCCGCCCAAGGGTACATTCTACATTGATAACATATTTCGTGGATAATGGCTCGCCTAGACGTTATGTTTCAAGTAGACCCAGCTAATGATTTATGTTAGCGTTCACTACAATTTAATTTCTATGTCGTTACCTTTTAGTTATTTACTTGCACAATGCACGGATCTGTGAGTCATGTTTTGAAAGCCGATATAATGTAGAAGGAGAAAATGTTAACTTTTATACAACGTTCCGTTCTTTTCATACACTTTCGTTGCCAAGATTTTCATTAATGAAAATAATTTTGTTGAGTTCATTAGAATATTGATTGGTTTTTGATTCTATACGAATTTTCTAATTGATAATCTGTTTAAAAAAATTAGAAAGTGAAAAATGTTCCAGACTTCTCAGTAATATATTGTTCTTTATGGAATAAAATGGTAACAATTCTTTTTTGGAGTATTTGGAAATTTATATCAATATAAATACTCAAAAGAATAGTCTCCATGCCAACCGCAAAAGTGGAAAAAGAGCAATTTTGTTTCGTAAAAAGGCTTTTTTAACGATGTAAAAGTGATAGCCTTGGTAAAAATAGGTAGAAGAAAATCGATATTGTGCCCCATTTTAATGGTTTAAAAAAAATTCGGAACAAAAATATCTTCAAAAAGCTAGAGAAACTTTTACTGATTTTTTAATGATTTAAAATGGAAGGAAATTAAAGATGAAAGTCGATCGTGTTTAATCGTTAATGCTTTTCTGCAGATTTCGATACGTAAAATTCTCCAAAAGACTCGAGAATGCAAATTTTGGACGAAATGTTTTCTAACCGATAGAAAAACGCTAAGTTTGTCAATAATTTAGTGAGCGTTTTTGCCGAATTTGACGTAACAGCATCATCTCTGATGGCGAATAATTCCATTTCTATTTAAAGTGTAAAATAATTAAGAATATTCAGCAAATTTTGGTTTATTTATTTTATTCAATGAATAAAAGAGATAACGAAAAAGGTTTTTCTAGATAGAAGAATTATTACAAAATTTACAATATCATACAGATTTCTTCTGAAAACCTTCTACAAATTTCAATTTAAAAAATTTTTAGAATTGAATTGAATGAATGTCTTTAGAACACACCTTGACAATAAAGTAGACATATAGAATTAATACGTATTACACAGAACCAAGGGGAATGAAAGAAATTCGAAGAAATATAAATTGTCAACTAAAAATTATTAAATGAATATCGGGTGTTTTTTTAGAGTGATAGAAGTTACGATAGGGATAACTGTGATTTGACAGAAGGTAGTAACCATGTTTTTTTGACATTTCTGTTCAGTAAGCATTAACAAATTATCATATAAACACTCACGCCCCAACAACGTTTACAAATTGTTGAAATTTATTTTCGAAATCAGTGTTCTATTCGCCAAACTCATAGAGCATCTCGTGAAATTTATGGTTTACATAATCGTCCATCAGAGCAGCTTATTCGTCGAACTATCGATAGATTTCGGGCAAAATTTTCTCTAGTCGATGCAACAACAACAACAAGACAAAGAACTGTACGTACAGAAGAAAATATTGCTGCTGTAAGTCTTAGTGTTAATGATGATCCAGATTTGTCTATTCGTCGACGTTCACAACAAGTTGGACTCTGTACATTCACCACATGGAAAATTTTGCGTAAAGATCTTGGTCTACACCCATACAAGATCCAACTGGTTCAAGAACTAAAGCCACTTGACCATAATAAACGTAGTTTGTTTACTGATTGGGCCCTAGAACAGCTTGAAGTTGATCCACCTTTTATCGTAAAATTGTGTTTAGTGATTAAGCTCATTTCTGGCTCAACGGCTATGTAAACAAGCAAAATTGCCGTATATAGAGTGAAAACAATCCTCAAGAAGTTCTGCAGGTTCCACTGCATCCTGAAAATGCACTGTATGATGTGCCTTACACGTTGGAGGCATCATCGGTCCATACTTCTTTAAAAACGATGCTGGAGCTAATCTTCCAGTGAATGTGCTCGTTACAGATCGATGAGCAATGATTATTTGTTTCAAAATATGAATGTTATCGACCCAGAAGTGTTTTGGTTCCAACAAGATGGTGCTACACCTCCTGCTGCTACCGTAAAAATTGATTTATTGAACGAAAGATTTGGCGATAACATTATTTCGAGAAATGGTCCAATTAATTGGCCTCCAAAATCATGCGACATAACTCGACTGGATTATTTTCTTTGGGGTTATGTTAAGTCATTGGTTTATGCTGATAAACCAAAAACAATAAACGCTTTGGAAGCCAACATAACTCTTGTTATTGATGAAATAAGGCCTGAATTACTCGCAAAAGTGTTCCGAGATTGAAGCCAAATTTAAATGTGTTTTATTTCAATTTAAAGTTTTATCACTCTAAAAAAAACACCGGATACTTGAAGAGTAAAAAATTTTGTTTCGTTCCTTGTTTTATGAAAACTAAATTCCCTTTTAAAATGAGCAAAGATAACCTCAAGAACTTCTTCAAAACTAACTTGGTTTTCAATGTCGTCATAGGAATTTTTTCTCCCTAATACAGAACTTGAAAATTATTTTTGGATTCTTCAAAACTGTTGGGTTCTTGAGTTTGGATGGTTCAACTGTCTGTTCAACAGTTCAATATTACATTAGTTCGTGAATAGTGAACCAATTTTGAAAATTTTAACTGGCTTGTGCACAAAACATAAATAACTTTTAAACAAACCAACACTTGACATCTCTTCCTTATTCAAAAATGTTGGGGGTTGGCGCCATCTTCATGGGCAAGGTTTTTTCGGAAAACACTCATAAGGTTATTCATCCCCCTCAAAACAGAAGTTGACTTGTTTTTTTAAATCTTCGAAAATTCTTCGTTTATGAGTTCTGGGAGAGGTCAAAATTTCGTTGGGACACTCTGTATAAGAGATAAAAAGAAACAGTTATTTGATTTGATTTTAAAAAGTTTTTAAGAAATTTAAATAATACCAATATTAGTAGCGAGATATAACAGAAATATTCTGTTTGATATTTAAGATATTGAAACTAAATATCAACTAAAAAATTCCTCCTTTCATTATTAATTTCGATCTATATTTTTTGGAATTCTTTTATCTTCTTTTGCTGTTGTGTAATTAGTGGTAATTTTATGTGTGCTTGAAAAAAAAAGAAACAGTGTTTCTCTAGAAATTAATTCACTTTAATTTTAAAGAATTTTTAATTATTTTTGTAATATAAGTAAAAAATTCCTCTTTTCATTATTTTATTTTATATCTAAAGTGAAAAACGACATTTTATTTAATTTAACATTAGAAAGTTTTTAAGCGATTTTTCAGATTAAATTTGTAGAGGTTTCGGAGAATTTATCTCTAGTTATAGTCTCATTTTAAGATGCCTGCTTGGATCTTATGAGTCACTGCCCCCACTTCGCGTCCACTGAACTGTTCCACAGGTGTCACGTGCGGGTAGCACTCTACTGTCTACTGGATTTATTCGCTCCGATTTCTCGTACGGTAGGTCGTGAGGTCTGTGGGGTTCTCAATGGTCTCTTGAGCATATCAGGTTCCATCTCCCTGAGCACCTAGGAGTGTACGAAGTGCTTGAGTGCGGTTAGTTGCAAACGAATTTCAGTTGTCTGAATCACCGGCACCGGTCTTCATTCCATTCCATTCGGAATAGAGAATAGGTTGTGAGCATTGTGGAATCGTGATGTTCTTCTTCCGGTAAACGCGTATCCGCTTCACTTGCAGTTGATCTGTGTATTTTTGTTGGTGCAAGCTTGAAAGTTGACCGCCTATTGTGCCGTATCGGTGACTGGTCCATAAGTGATCCCACAGTCTCAACTATTTCATGGTCTCAGTGTGTCTACCTACCTGTTTGTAGGTTGAATAAACTAAGAACACAGGTTCGCTGTTCGCTTGTGTTACATTCTGAAAAGTGCACAACGGTTCTTGTATGTTTGGCAGTGCGAAATTATAGGGTTTTTTTGTGTTGACGCTGAATTCTTTTTCCTCCAGGATCAAGATATGGAGTTTTGAATTGCAGTGAAAGGCCGAAATTAAAGAAAAATGTTGATTACATGTGAGTAACAGTATAAAAAATTAATTCGGTTGCATTTGGAGTTACACTTGTAATAACTGTTGTCCTTTTTTAATTTTTCAACTCTGATTTATTTCTTCTTATAGGAATATCTTCCTTTTTCTCAATCGCATCGCACTTGTTTACGTAAAACGTGAAATAAGCATTTGGTTTTTCATCTTCGAACCAATTTCCTTTTTCACAGTTGACTTCGATTCTTAATTCGTAAATTGTTCATCAATTTATTCGTTTATCCCCTACGTGTTATTTATGAAATTTAGTGTCTCGAATATAAATCACATCTTTCAGTTTTAATTTTGTAATCGACCCGCAATTTTTGTTTTTCCAGTGAACATAAATTTGATGAAAGAGCCAAATAAAGGGTGGGTCATCTAGAGTTTGCATTTTGAAGTAGTGATTATTTCGAGTCTGGAACACTTTCGTCATTTGTGTTTTGACAGAATGCTAGTTTAATTTTTGACATTAACGTTGATTTGAGCTCGAACAAAACTAGAGGATAGTTTTTTATTTGCCAATTTCCACTCCTTTTTACTACCCTTTTTGACGAGCGAAATAAAATTTTCATGATTTATTTCACTTCGTGAAAATTAAATTCATCTTAATCCCAAAAATCTTAAAGGATCATCTCGTCATCATACTCGATTTGTTATTGAATTTCGGTCCAATTATTCAAAGAAAAATGAGTGCAGATATGGTGTATAGACATATTTCATTTGTTTGGTTGCCAAAATTTAGATAATTAGAAACGTAAGTGTCAAAATTTCCGGAGAAGAGGTATAAAAAATTTTGGATGTGCTCAGGTCCAAAGATTATTTTATTGAAAAAATTACATGAAAAGAATAAATATGGTTTTATTCATTATCATACATTTACTGTAACAATATTTTGGCGAAAAATCCCATTGAAGATATCAAGCGTCGAAGAATTGAACCAGTTTGACCATGAACTTACGTTTACAGAACTGCGGAATCATTATTTTCATATATCTACCATCACGTGTGTAGGATATTCGTTTCTATTTTTGTTGTCTTATGGTACAATAAACCTTTATTGAGAAAATGTATGAACTATGGATCAAATATTTGAACTTCCCTGTTCAGAATATCTGAAGGAAATTTACAGTATTTTGAACTACTGATATTGAGGAAACAATATAAGGGTAAATTATTTTCTCTGTGTGAGAAGATGAGTTTCCTTTTGCTTCTATTAGATTTTATATAAGGTTGTTCGGAAATTAATTTTGTTTTTTCCTTACAGAGGATTTACTTGTATTTTTTCGAACCCAACTTCACACTTAAGCCGCGTAATCATTATATGTTTTAAGAGCTGATCTAGCAAGGGTTGTGTGTGAAAGAGTTCAATTGATTTTAAGCAGTAGTTTTTGATTGGTGCCCTTTTAAATACGGAGCCAGAAAGAAATTAACAAATTTTTTGGAGAAGATGTGTTGACAGAACGCCAGTGCAAGAACCGGTTTGCAAAATTTCGATCCGGCAATTTTGATGTCGAATATGCACCACGTTCCGGAAGGCCGGTTGAAGAGGATAAAGACACGATAAAGGCATTATTTCATGTAAATCGGTGAATAACAACACCTGAGATCGGTGAGAGGTTAAATTTATCGAATACAACTGTTTATGACCACTTTAAAGGCCTGGGTTCAACCTCGAAGCTCAATATATGGGTTCCCCATGTTCTCACGGAGAGAAACTTGTCTTCGCGTTGACGTCTATGATTCGCTTCTGAAACGTCACTAGATCCATTTTTGAAGTGCATCATCACTGGGGACGAAAAACGGCTTTTATGTGACAATGTCAAACGCAAGAGATCAAGGAGCAAAAAAGATGAACCTGCTCAAAGCATTCCGAAAGCCAATATCCATCAAAAAAGGGTGATGCTGTCTGCTTGGTGAGATTTTAAAGGAAACGTTTTTTTTGAGCTTTTACCTGATAACACAACAATTAATTCGGAAATATTCTGTCATCAGCTGGACAAACGTAATGATGCACTTCAACAGAAAAAGCCAGAATTAATCAATAGAAAAGGTGTAATGTTCCACCAAAATAATGCGAGACCTCATACAAGTTTGGTCACTCGTCAAAAGCTTTTACAGCTTGAATGGGATACACTGTCACTTCCACCATATTCTCCGGATCTGGCGCCTTTGGATTATCATTTGTTCCGGCTGTTGCAAAATTTTTTGGACGGTAAAACCTTTACTTCAAATGAAAACGTCAAAAATCACCTGGATCAGTTTTTTTCCAGCAAAGTCCAAAAATTACTTTCCGAACAACCCAATAATTTTTCACGAAAGCATCGATCTTCAAGTAGACACTATTCAACGTTATATGACAGGTTTCACTCTAATGGCAATCTGTATTGATCTAAAGTATATTATTTTGTCTTATCTGCCAGCTTTCAATTTACAATTCCATTACTATTTGAACCATTAAATTAAAAGTACATGAAGATTACGTTTAATTGTTCAATTGAATCAGTCTTTACTTGATGAAAATCCATATTACATCATATTAAACAAGGTTATTTCAAAGATTACTTTTCGCTACTAATGAGGGAGGAAATTTTTTTTCATATTTCATCATATTTATCCACTCTGTAAACAATTTCCGTTGTTTAATTTCTTCTGAGGGATCTTCACAGAAGATCTAGGAGTATCAGGATAATAATAATTATAATAATCTACTCAGTTGATCTATAGACAGCTCAAATTCAATTCAACTGTCTTGAAACTGAATATTTTTTTAAAACTAATTTCAAAGTATCCAAGACATCCCCCTTCGGTATTCCACAGTCTGTTTTCTATCAGAGATAGATAGAAGTTCATAAATGACCTGTTTAAGTCTTATATCCTTCAGGATTATCAGATTAAGTCAACGTATCTAGTTTGATGAAATAATTCGAATTAGTTTTTACGATTTTCTTGAATACATTAATTAAATAATACACTTATAAACTTTGAATATCAAAACAGATTTAATCTGTTACTCTCTTACAATTTTAATTCCAAAAAATTCTTTATTCAAAAACTTTTAGAATTAAATTAATATCTTATAAACACTGCTTATATTTAATAGACGTATAAAATAAAATCTCATTATATAATATCAAATGGAATAAAACCCAACAAATATAAATTGTCAATTAAAATTGATAAATCATTCCGTTTCCATTTGATATTGTATAATAAGATTTGATTTTATATGTCTACCAAATATAAGCACTGCTTATAGGACATTAATTTAATTCTAAAAGTTTTTGAATAAAAAATTTTTGAAATTAAAATTGTAGGAGATTAAATCTGTTCTGATATTCATAGTTTGTGATAATCATTCTATCAAGTAAAAAACCTCTTCTTATTAATTTATAATACACTTATAGATGTTGATTTTTATTTATTGTTATGAGTTGCTCACATGACGCGTTTGGTTTATGTAGTAACTTCTTCAAATGCTTATTGACAGCTGGTCTAAAACTTGGTAACATATTATATTTAAACGGTTTTTGTTTTGAGATAAGGTTACAAAAAATTTTGTTTATTACTTTTGGCAAAACCATTAGGTTCCTAGTTGGATTCTACGTATGCGGAACATCTAATAAAAGAGAAAAATTATTTTGATGAGCGTTTTGAGATTTTGCATAAGGAAAATAAGGGTCTGAGCAGAACCTTTTAGAAGGCTTAGAAATAAACCGATTGAAAAATTCGTGTGATTTATTGAATGAACCAAGTGAGTTAACTATTTCACCTCAATTCCTTCAAGGACCCGCTGATTACCAAAAGTTATAAGAATTTCATTGTATCTCAAAACAGAAACCATTTAAATACAGTGCGTTATGAAATTTTAGACCAAATGTTTATAAGCATTTGAAGAAGTTACTGAATAAACGAAACGTATCATGTGAGCAACTCACAATAATAAGTTGAAACCAACATATATAAGTGTAAAATAGAAAGGCCTTTTACTTGATAGAAGAAATATAACAAAATTTGAATATTAAAACAAATTGAAATATGTTTATCTTCTACAATTTTAATTTCAAAAAAATGTTATTCAAAAAACTTTTAGAAATAAATTTATGTCTAACAAGCACCGCTTACATTTAATAGACGTATATAATCAAAACTCAATATATAATGTCAAATGAAATAAATAACCCAACAGATATACGAAAGTAATTAAAATTAATAAATAAATATTCAAAGGAGACAATATTTTGTTTCTGGTTTTACCTTTAAGAAATACCACTTGCCTTATAAAAACATAAACACACTTAAAGGACTTCTCAAAGAATATAATTTATTTGAAATATTTAATATATTTAAATATTTGAACAAATTATTTCAAAAATCTCTAAAAAAATGTGCACTATATCTTGAAAAAACAAATATAATTCTAGATAATCCCGTCTTCAGTCCTTTTTCAACATTCCAAATATCAAAATCAAAAACATAACCTACATCACTCACGTGTTAAAAGACTTAAGCTTCGAACTACAGATCAACTATATAATATATATTATATTAATATTATATAGTTATTAAAATTGTAGAAGATAAACATATTTCAATTTGTTTTAATATTCAAATTTTGGTATATAAGTGTATTATTTAATTGGAGTGTATAATGGATTTCTATCAAGTAGAGACCAACGAAAATTATCCTGAATATTATATTTTCCTTCAATTCTTTCTCCCCCGTTTTTATGTTTTTTAGAGTTATTTGAGAATACCTAACTAATTATGCATAGAACCTACATCCAAACTATTTCTATATATACTCGTATATAACGATATATCCGATATACAACTTCCTGTTTTTTTATATTCACTCCAAGTAACCTTTCAGAAGGGAAATATAGAAAGGAACATAAATTGCTTCGTGTATATTTTCATCTCGATTTCAATCAACGGCAACTATTTCCGACCAAATTTGAGTCTTGTGATCTTGGTAGTTTTCACTCGTTTTGGTTCGGAAGTTATGACCTGAATATGTAATAAGTTTCATTATTGTACCTTAAAGCATTGTTTTTTGATTTGTGAGATACGCTGCAACGGATTACCGTGCCAGATTTCAACGAATATAGTACTTATCTTTAGTTTTATAACCAGTTATTATTATTATTTGGCCGTACAGGGTGCCGCAACGAAAATTTGATCCCCCCCAGAACTCAGAAACGAAGAAATTTCGAAGATTTTAAAAAACAGGTCAACTTTTTTTTTGAGGCGGAAGAATCATTAGTTTGTTCCTTAAAAACCACCCCAATGAAGGTAGCATCAATCCTCAACATTTTTTGAATAGGGAAGAGATGACGAGTGACGGTTAGTTTGGAAGCTATTTGTGTTCTGTACATAACCCAGTTAAAATGTTCAAAATCGGTTCCTTATTCATGAAATAATATTATATTGAACTTACCGTAAAAAGGTGATGTTTAATAGACAGCTGAACTTCTCAAACTCAAGAACCTAAGGGTTTTGAAGAATCCAAAAATAATTTTCAAGTTCTGTATCAGTGAGAAACAATTCCTATGACGATATTGTTCCGAAGAAAACCACCTTCATAATTTTTTTAATAGGAAGGAGATGTTGGATGTGGTTTAGTTGAGAAGTTTTTCCGTTCTCTTAACATCGCAGTTGAAATTTTGAAATTTGTTTATTTGATGGCAGAACAATTTGAGTTATTATTGTGCGAAAACGATGGTGGTCAAAGTGCGATGAAACAGCTCAAACGGTGGCCAAACCAAGACCATTTGGTGAAACTGGAAAGGAATCTTCTGTTATGAGTTGCTTCCATATGGCGAAACACTAAATTCCTATCTCTATTGTCAAGAACTGGACCGTTTGAAACTAGCGTTTGACCAGAAACGGCCAGAATTGTCCGACAGAAAGGTTATTGTGTTCAATCAATACAATCGCCAGCTCCTGGAGCCATTTTTTTTTTAATTTGAAATATAAGTTCAGGACATTTATGTTGTAAAAATAATTTCCGGCATATGTCCACCACGACTTGCTCTGAGGAACCGTATTCGACGAGACCAATTTTGGACCACTTTTTCGAACAATTCAGGCCTTATTTTATCAATAACACGAGTTATGTTGGCTTCCAAAGCGTCTATTCTTTCTGGTTTATCAGCATAAACCAATAACTTGACATAACTCCAAAGAAAATAATCCAGTGGAGTTATGTCGCATGATCTTGGAGGCCAATTAATTGGACCATTTCTCGAAATACTGTTATCGCCAAATCTTTCTTTCAATAAATCAATTGATACGGTAGCAGCATGAGGTGTAGGACCATCTTGTTCGAACCAAAACGCTTCTGGGTCGATAGCATTCAAATTTTGAAACAAATAATCATTGATCATCGATCTATAACGAGCACCATTCACTTCAACATTACCTACAGCATCGTTTTTAAAGAAATATGGACCGATGATGCCTCCAGCGTGTAAGGCACACCATACAGTGCATTTTTCAGAATGCAATGGAACCCACAGAACTTCTTGAGAATTGTTTTCACTCCATATACGGCAATTTTGCTTGTTTACATAGCCGTTCAACCAGAAATGAGCTTCATCACTAAACACAATTTTACGATAAAAAAGTGGATCAACTTCAAGCTGTTCTAGGTCCCAATCAGCAAACAAACGACGCTTATTATGGTCAAGTGGCTTTAGTTCTTGAACCAGTTAGATCTTGTATGGGTGTGATATTTACGCAAAATTTTCCATGTGGTGGATGGACAGAGTCCATTTGTTGTGAACGTCGAATAATAGACAAATCTGGATCATCATCAACAATGTGACTCACAGCAGCGATATTTTCTTCAGTACGTTTTCTTTGTCTTGTTGTTGTTGTTGCATCGAGTAGAGAAAATTTTGTCCGAAATCTATGGATAGTTCGACGAATAAGCTGCTCTGATGGACGATTATGTAAACCATAAATTTCACGAAGTGCTCTATAAGTTTGGCGAATAGAACACTGATTTTGAAAATAAATTTCAACAATTTGTAAACGTTGTTGCGGCGTGAGTCTTTCCATGATAATTTGTCAATGCTTACTGAACAGAAATATTAAAACAACATGGCTTCTACCTTCTGTCAAATCAAAGTTATTCCTATCGAAAGTTCTATCACTCTAAAAAAAACACCCGATAGTTCGGATCTGGCACCAAGCGACTACAATTTTTTTCTCGCTTTACAAAACTTACAGAGTGATGAAAAATTGGCATCGAGGAAATATTGTGATTGACCTCAATTGGACAATCTGAAGCATGTTAAATAAAGTCTGGAATTTCACGCAAAGAATATGAATTTTCTTCCGCAACCTATTATATAAATATTTGCTTTATGACTATTTAAGATTCACTCAATTGCCCATTGAATTTATACCATCCTTATCTTGGGTGATTCCAAAACTATATCTAGAACAAAACAATATCCATCCTACTAACTTTGTTTTAAAGTACAAAAAGACCTCTCGCAATTTAGCAGAGTGGCTGTTATTTTGTATTATAGGAACGTGGCATTCTGTTGGATCGTTCTTATGGTACGGTAGAGTTGGTTGGATATCGAACAAACTTTATCGAAGTTTGTCTAGTTGCGATGTAAACATGAATAGGTAAACTGTTTTGAAAGTTGAGCTTTTCGGTTGAGTTATCGAGCAAATTACATGGGTAGACACTGGTTTTCTGTGCAAGGTACATATTGTTTGATTTCAGCTCCACTCCCCAATATTTCGATAGCAGGGATGGGTTGCGTTCAACCCATCCCTGCTAATTTACCGTTGTAAATTAATATGTGGATCGAATAAACACGGTCTCTTCTTCGTTTCACGATATTTAAAAATCAGTTTCTCCAAACTCTTGTTATGTTTAGTCTCAATAACGAAAAGATTCTGTTTCACAGCATGAAATGAAAAAAACAATTATTCACGTAAAACTGGTGCTCTATTCAGTACAATTTTGAACTGCAATATTGAAATAATTTCACGGAAAAGAAAATCGATCGTATATTATATACCACAAAAACTTAGCGCAAAGTGAAGTCTTATTCAAACTCTTCTATATTCAACATTATTGCCATTATGGTACTAAAATTTTCGATAATTGAACCATATGTTGATTCTGTACCTGAATTTCTTACTATCGGGTGTTTTTTTTAGAGTGATAGAACTTTAGATTGGGATAACTGTAATTTGACAGAACGTAGAAGCCATGTTGTTTTGACATTTCTGTTCATTAAGCATTGACAAATTATCGTGAAAAGACTCTCGCAACAACTTTTACAAATTGTTAAAATTTATTTTCAAAATCAGTGTTCTATTAGCCAAAATTATAGAGCACTTCGTCAAATTTGTGGTTTACATAATCGTCCATCAGAGCAGCTTATTCGTCGAACTATCGATTGATTTCGGACATTTTCTCTACTCGATGCAACAACAACAACAACAAAGCAAAGAACTGTGCGTACAGAAGAAAATATCGCTGCTGTAAGTCATAGTGTTAATGATTATTTAGATTTGTCTATTCATCGACGTTCACAACAAGTTGGACTCTGTGCATCCACCACATGGAAAATTTTGCGTAAAGATCTTGGTCTACACCCATACAAGATCCAACTGGCTCAAGAATTAAAGCCACTTGACCATAATAAGCGTCGTTTGTTTGCTGATTGGGCTCTAGAACAGCTTGAAGTTGATCCACTTTTTTATTATAAAATTGCGTTTAGTGATGAAGCTCATTTCTAGTTTGACGGCTATGTAAACAGTCAAAATTGCCGTATATGGAGTGAAAACAATCCTTAAGAAGTTATGCAGATTCCACTGCATCCTGAAAAATGCCCTGTATGGTGTGCTTTACACGCTGCAGGCATCATCGGTCCATATTTCTTTAGAAACGATGCTGGAGCTAATGTTACAGTGAATGGTGCTCGTTACAGATCGATGATCAATGATTATTTGTTTCAAAATTTGAATGGTTATCGACCCAGAAGTGTTTTGGTTCCAACAAGATGGTGCTACACCTCATGCTGCTACCGTAACAGTTGATTTATTGAAAGAAAGATTTGGCGATAACGTTATTTCGAGAAATGGTCCAATTAATTGGCCTCCAAGATCATGCGACGTAACTCCACTGGATCATTTTCTTTGGGGTTATGTCAAGTCATTGCTTTATGCTGATAAACCAGAAACAATAGACGCTTTGGAAGACAACATACCTAGTGTTATTGATGAAATAAGGTCTGAATTACTCGAAAATGTGGTCCAAAATTGGTCTGGTCGAATGCGGTTCCTCAGAGCTAGTCGTGGTGGACAAATGCCGGAAATTATTTTTAAAACATAAATGTCATACAATCATCTTTCGAATGAAAACAAAAATAGCTTCAATCTTAATTTAAATGTGTTTTATTTCAATTTAAAGTTCCTTCACTCTAAAAAAAAACACCCGATAGTTTTGTTGATACATTTGTATTAATACGTTTCATATCGGGAAGTAAAAAGATTGAAGAGACATTGAAAAATATTTTATATTGATCATTTTGATGGTTTTTGTATATAGTTTCAATATATATTGTAGAAGTAGAACTTAGAAGATATAATTCTGAATTTAACGTCATTCAGAATACTTCTATCAAGTATTGACTCACATTTTAATTTGTTTCATAATAAATCAGTTTATTTATTTATCTTCAAGAAGAAATTCCTCACAACCACTTAATGTACCTCACTTTTAATTCCATTAAAATTGTGGGGACTTCACAGAACCAAATAAAATACTAAGGAAGAGTGTCGTTTTAACGATCGGAGTAATTAATGTTTCAAAGCCGTATATGATAAGGCACCGAAAATAATCAATTAAAACTGAAAGGTAACTAATTGATTTTTCTATCGGACAATTAGCTTCATTCCCTAACTTCGTTGCGAATCCATGCCTACTTATCAATTCATCATGTTGAAACTTCCTCAATAAAGTGACTACGTAAACGCGAGTTTTGGTTGTATAATGTCTGGTTTCAATGACTGAACCTAGTCATAAATTAGTTGCTTGTGGAATTTGGTCTATATTTAAAATAGCGATAAGGAGGAAGGTCGAGAGAAATATTTACACGAAATAGGAAATGATAGGGAATCATTGAGCTCTCGAATTCAATCAGGATTGATGTTTGGATCGTGTAAGAAGAGCTAAGGGGTTTTTCAATAAGAAGTTTCATTTTTTTATAAGTATCGAGTATCGATGTCTTAAATCGATTGTGGAGTATTGGCATAGACTTCATCTTTCATGTTGCCCCAAAGAAAAAAGTCTAACGGTGTTAAATAACAAGATCTCGGTGGCCAGTTGTGATCACCGTGGAAAATGGAAAATTTTTGTGTAAAGTTCTTGATCTACACCTATACAAGATCCAAATGGTTCAATAATAAGCCATAATAAGCGTCGTTTGTTTGCTAATTGGTCCCTAGAACAGCTTGAAGTTGGTCCACTTTTTTATCGTAAAGTGTTTTGGTTCCAACATGATGGTGCTACACCTCATGCAGCTATCGAAATAATTGATTTATAGAAAGAAAGATTCGGCGATAACATTATTTCGAGAAATGGTCCAATTAATTGGCCTCTAAGATCATGCGCCATAACTCCACTGGATTAATTTCTTTGGGGTTATGTCAAGTCATTGGTTTATGCTGGTAAACCAGAAACAGTAGACGCTTTGGAAGCCAACATAACTCGTGTTATCGATGAAATAAGGCCTGAATTACTCGAGTGGTCCAAAATTGGTCTGGTCGATTGAGGTTCCTTAGAGCTAGTGGTGGTGAACAAATGCCGGAAATTATTTTTTAAACATAAATGTCATAAAATTATCTTTCAAAAAGAAAAAAATTGGCTTCAATCTTAATTCAAATGTGTTTTATTTCAAGTTAAAGTTCTATCACTTTAAAAAAAATACCAGATATTTTGTGGAACCCAATTATACTTGATCTGTGATCAACAGAGGTTAATCTGTCATAGTTGACTCAGTGACTAAATCTGTGATCAGCACAGGACTCCGTGATCAACTGACTTGATCCGATGACTAAAGTTTTGTGGAACTGTAAGAGGAACAAACCTGGATAAAGAATTTATGTTTTCTCTTCTATTCTTTTCTATTATTTCAAAATTTGGGTTTGTCAAATAACATTTCGACATCTCTGTTTCACTCAACAGATAATCCATATAAAGATACATTCAAAATTAAAATAAGTTCACATTGTCCTCCCACTTTAGCCTTGGATATTGCAAAAAACAGAACTCGACATTATAATACTCCGTTGTTATGTAATTAATGCTTGAAACTGCTCCTACGTCTGTCTGTAAATTATGGTTTGTGGGTACAATAGGACGTAATGATATTGTTGAGTTATAATTCGGAATTGCAGTTCTCAAACGTAGACAGTGCAGGAATTCGAGATTTATGCGCCTCTGCATTTACAAGTGCCTGCATGAATAATTGTGGGGTTGCCACAAAATGGATAGCAATTAGAATTAGTTGACATAATAGTTATAATTTTGAATACAATCTATATAGTCTCTAATTAGCAATTGAGAGCAACCTGATCGTTATCCAAGAAATAGAGACTTTGTTACCCGAACAGATTAGAGACGTAGAAGGTCAAAATAGCAATAATTCGTCTACACTTTAATTAAGCAATTTACAGGTAGCGCACATAAAACAGTTATTTTATATGTCGTTTGATATTAGCAGTGCTTATATAATAATTTAATTCCTGAAGTTATAACATTAAATATAATTTTTTGAAATTAAATAAGGCTAACAGAATATGTCTGTAAATATTGAAATATTTAAATAATGGAATAAGATGTCGTATTTATTTTCAACCGATATTGTTTAACGAATCTCGATTGAAGTGCGAATGATTCTGATTGCTGAAAGTAGAGTGCAGAGCCTCGTTTCGATCGAAGCATCCTTCCACTGCCATTGAGAGAGAACACTCGTTCATTCGCCTTCGCATGGCGCTGAGGTTTTGATTCTTCCACTGCTCCACTGTACCCTCGTGGTTCTCTAAATTAACATTGAATTAATTTTAATGTGAGTCAATACTTGATAGAAGTAAAATTTAAATGACTTTAAATTGAGAATTATATATTCTAACTTCTACATTATATATTGAAACTATATACAGAAACTATCAAATAGATATCCTCATATATAATCAATATAAAATATTTTTTAATGTTTCGGAAAAAACCATTTTACATCCCGACTTGAAATGTATTAATACAAATGTATTAACAAAAACTATATAAGTATGTATATTAACAGACAAATACAAGGAAATCCACTATTCCAAAATTATCTAAAATTATCAAAATAAAGGATTACATATTATTTATTTATTACATATTACATAAAAATTGGTTTTTTAAATTATGAAATAATTTCATATAGAGTCTTTATATCCACAACATATTCCTCAATTATTTAATATTTTTGAAATTCTGGTTATTTTTCTTATCATGGGACATTATTTGGGGTGAATAAGTTTTGTTATTGTTTTTCTGTGTTCCGAGTACAATAGTTATAGGTTTTATGTAACAATATGTTGATCATTTCTGTTTTATTTTGGATGATTTAAAGCTTACTTCAAGTTTATTCGTACCATGTTTTGTCTTATTTTGGTAAGTTGAATTTTGATCTTGTTATATATTTGAGTCTGAATTCAATACGTTTCTGATGAGGTCAGATGATAGGCCGAAATAGCTATCAAATGTTCGAGTTCTCGTTCAATTATTTTTATTTGATCCTTTATTTTGATAATTTTAAATAATTTTGGAATAGTGGATTTTCTTGTATATGTATGTTAATATACATACTTATATAGTGTTTGTAAAAACATTTAATAATAATAATATTTATTCATTAAGAGTAGATAACACATCAAAAATTATTTTTAAGCTCATTCACAAGTACACACTACACAAGGTGAATAAATAAACGACATCACAGAAGCTTCAGCTCCGAGAAGCTATAGCTTGTACGTGATGTAATACTATTTAAATTACTCTTTTCCTACGATGGACGAACAAATATCTACAGAAAAATATAATATACAAAAAGAAAATACACACAAATATATCCTATCTTAATGAGAACCTTTGATTAACAAAATTATGTAGTTCTCTCCTTCCGTACGAGAGAATCCAGTTTTTCAAATTTTCCTTAAACATGTTAAGGCTGTTAATATTCCTAATGTTACGAGGAAGTTCACTGTAGAGTTTCGGTGCAAGGAAGCTGCAGTGACGCTGTCCCACAGACTTAACACAATGAGGGACGCTGAGTGCATTTACCCTATTTCGTGTATTGTAACAATGTGTGACGGGATTGGAAGCCATTTTGGATTTCTTGATATTAATCAGCATGTGCATACAGAAGAGTTGTCTAATATCCAGTATTTCAGCCTCCTTGAATAGTATTTCACCAGAGAAAGTGAGAGGTCTACTATAGATGATTCGAAGAATCCATTTTTGAATTACAACCAAGTCTTTCAGATGGTTATCCGTAGCACCACCCCAACCTATGATTCCATAATTCAGCTGGGACTGCACTAACGCAAAATAGAGCATTCTGAGGTGTCTCACGTCAAGATAATCTTTGAGAAATTTAAGTTTGTATAAAACTCCTCTTAGTTTATTGACCAAATTTTTTATGTGCAAGTCCCACCTCAAATGTCGGTCAATTGTTACACCCAAATACCTAACCGAGTCCGCTTCTGGGATAACTGAACCAGGTGTGATCTCAAGGGGCCCCATGCACGGTAATCCACTGCAGTAGGAAGTAAAGGGCAGATATTTCGTTTTTTCTAGGTTTAGTGTCAATGTGTTGTAACTGAACCACTCCCTTAAAATTCTGAAGTCATCCTCTGCCTCCGATTTCAAAGAATCCCACGAATCGGATTCACAAAAAAGTGCAGTATCGTCCGCAAAACCAAGAATTTTACCCCTCACCCTGACATCGAGTAAACTATTTATATAGAGCACAAACAAAAGTGGTCCGAGCACAGTGCCCTGTGGTATACCGTAGGTTACACATAAAGGTTCACTCAGTTCCCCATCAATATCCACCTTCTGCTCTCTGTCTGTCAGGTAACTTTCAAGCAAGTCATAGACTTTTCCACGCAAACCATAATTGCTCAATTTATTAAGGAGCTTTCCATGAGAGACTGTGTCAAAGGCTTTAGAAAGATCAATAAAGACGCACAAGGATGGTTTACTCTTATCTAGTGAGTTATAAATGCAGGATGTTAAATGATGTATTGCGTCCTCAGTTGATTTATTCTCTCTAAAACCATATTGATGCTGAGAAATGATGTTATTTTTTTCGCAAAATTTTAATATTCTTGTTTTCAATATTTTTTCCAAGATTTTTGCAATATTAGAGGTTAGAGAGATTGGCCTATAGTTTTCCATCTGCAATCTATTTCCATTCTTGTATAGGGGCTTAACGATTCCGACCTTCAACTTTTTTGGAAAATATCCTCTATCGAAGCAGCGATTTATCAAATGTGTTAGGGGGGTCTTTATTTCATCAGATATTTTCCTCAGCGTTTCTGCTCTGATATTGTCACATCCAGGTGACCTTTTCTGTTTCAGCTGCTTTATTGTCTCAAGAACTTCTTCATTAGTGGCCGGAAATAGACCCATGGAGTTTTTCACTCCTTTGAGAGGTTCTGTGTAATTGTCAGGGATTTTGATTCGCTGTGCGTATACTTGACCCAGAGTACCATAGTAAGAACCAAAACTATTGGAAATATCTTTTTTGGAATCCAGAATCAAACCACCTGTCGATAAAATACTTTCAATATTTGTGTCTGTTCTTGATCGACCACAGATTTCATTTATTCCCTCCCATAGAGCCTTTGACTGGTTTACGTTGTCTCTTATTAGTTTTCGAGCGTACGTTTTTTTCGCAATTTTAATTAATTTAACTAACTTATTTTTATATGTGAGGTATTCTGTCTTCAGGCGGGTATCATCTGGACAGTTCTGCAGAGCTGTGTAGAGCAATTGTTTTTTATTTATCGATGTTACTAGTGCTGGGGTTATCCATTTTTTTCTGCCTTTACCTCGTTTATTCAGCCTGACTTTTTTCGTATTCTCCTCGATATATGCACTAATTTTTCCTATGAATTCATCTGTCATTTCATCTATACACCGTGAACTATAAAAACTTTCCCATTTCTCCTCATTCAAAGCTGCTTTATTTTTGTATTAATACATTTCAAGTCGGGATGTAAAAAGGTTTTTTCCGAGACATTGAAAAATATTTTATATTGATTATATATAAGGATATCAATTTGATAATTTTTGTATATAGTTTCAATATATAATGTAGAAGTTAATAAAATATATAATTCTGAATTTAAAGTCATTTAACATTGAATTTCCTATGTTTTCGACTGTCCTTTCCATAGCTGTATAATAAGGGCAATCATTACAAGTCATCTTATAGACTCCAGATTCATTGTCTTTATTTGGTTTATCCTTGTTATCCTTTGTATGAATTCCTTAATTATAATAAGAACTTTGAAACTCATGGCAAAACCAAGAAACTCATCTTTCCGCCATGAGATTCAAAGTTCTTGTTCGATGTCGTCGACAGCTGAATCGAGTCTCCTCAAAAATACGGTCTCGCATTATTCAAACTCAATCCCAGAAAACTAACTTCGCAACACCTATAAACTTGGTCCAAACAGCGTGACTCCGTGAAAGAAACTAATTTCGCCGTTCCCGATGACTGCCGGGATTAAACCTTCCAAAATTATACTGAAAGAGGCACCCCCATAAAACAAGTTATTAAACTTTCATAGAGAACCGAATCCCGAATTTACTTTGCGAAGTGAAAAAGTTGAGCCCGAGAAAACATTGGCCACCTTCTTCATCAAGGCCCGGATAAACCTACGGACGAAGTTCCGATCCCTAGGGGATGCCAGATAAAATATAGTTCAGGTTTGAGTCGACCGGTCTAGACATGAGGCTACATAATCAAACTTCGGAAGTTTTCAGCAAGGAAGATGGAATCGAGGAGGAAAGTATCAAGTGGAGCGCGATTGCGAAATTATCCATCATCATTTCTCTCTAATTCAATTTGACACTATCCCAAACTCGCACTCTGTATTTTAAGATAGACTCTGTATCGAAAGAGGAAACTTTGTTTCAGGGTCAAGTTCAAAAAAATCATATATCGATCAATCTTTAAACACTTAAATGAAATGAAATAAGAAATAAATCAATTAATAAAGTGAATAAAAACAACTTGGCTCAAGTTTCACTGTTTACTTGATGTCTGTTGACATATATGTTTCAGGTTTTTAGCCCATTTTCAAAACTGAAGAGAACAAAACTTAAAATTCTATTTATAATGGTAGGGTAGATAACAGGTACAATTTTAAGGAGTGTAAAAATATGGTGTTAGTTGGGTCCTAATCCTTTACAGATAAGAACAATGTGATAAATTAAATTGCAGTTAAAAACATGTATATGAGACAGTAATTTATTTCCACAAAAATGTTTGTACTACTACAACAATTGTTTCACCACGATGTGACTTCTTCAGGTATTACATTGTACTGTCTGATGGTATTCAGTGTAACAGAGTTTAAATACATTTTTAGGTACGTGACCAAATAATGAAAGCACAATCATAAAAACTCTAGGTGTTTATTGGAGTTTGCCGCTAAAAATGCCATTAAGGAAAAATATTCAGTAATGGAGAATGACCGACATGTGTTTGTTCGTTCAAAAGGATTTTACGGGCATTATACCTGTTGATTTCAAGAAATTCTAAAAGTGTTAATCTAGAACTTTTGCTTTCAACGTGAATAATTTCATAATTATTGTTGAAATAATGCCTGAATTCCTTAAGATGATTAGTATATGTCGAATATACAGAATTGGATATATAACCCCTTTGGTGTTCTTGGACACGTTTCTTGAATGATCTACCAGTCTGGCCAATGTATACTAAAGGGCAATCTTTGCAAGTCAACTTGTAGACTCCGGATTTATTTTCTTTATTTGTACGATCTTTATTGTTTTTTATGTAGGTACTAAGGTTATTAATTGTCTTAAATGCCGCGTTATAATTGAAACAACTTTTGAAATATTTAGCAATATTTTCAGATAATCCATTGACACAAGATAACGAAAAATATTTCTGTGTATTGTCCTCTTCTATGATTGGGTACACGCGATTTAATGCCATTTTCGTTTGTTTATTGGATACCATTTTGTCTATAAGATATGGATTGTAACCGTTGTTTGACGCTATTTGTTTAATAATATTTAATTCTTTCATAAAGTTTTCTGAATTTAAAGGGACATTCAATAATCTATGAATAAAACTATTATATGCTGACATCTTTTGGTTGGTGGGGTGGTTTGAAGCTTTATGTATTGTGATGTCTGTATGTGCTGGTTTGTGAAAAATACTAAAATCATGTAAATTATTTAATCTTGTTATAGTGAGGTCAAGAAAATTAATACTTTGATTCTTTTCTTCTTCGATTGTGAATTTGATTTTTGGGGAGTTTATTAATGAAATTCGTGAAGATATGTAGTTGTCGGTCGGTGCCTTTGAAACAACAAAAAATGTCATCTACATATCTGTACCAATAAAGAAAATATTTGCTTATAGGATTCAGGTGTATTTTTGATTCCAGATCTTCCATGAAAATTTCAGCTAAAATTGAACTGAGTGGATTTCCCATTATTAAACCATTGTCAGAAATATAGACGGTTCTGTTAAATTGAAAGTAGTTTTGTTCAAGACATATTTTCAGGCAATTAAGTATATTCATTTCATATTCATTTTGATGGGATTGGTATTATTTTTAATTAATAGTTTTCTTACAATTTGTACTGTTTCAATTGGAGGTATACTAGGGAATAAATTTTGTACATTAAAAGAAATTAATTTACAATTTTTGGGTAATTGGATGGATTTAATATTGTCTAGTTGGGTGCTATTTTTAATAGCGTATTTAGCTAAAAAGTTTGTTTCGGTTTGAATAATAGGAATTAAAACTCTAGTTAATTTTATGTTTGGTGATGTGAAGAATGAAACTACTGGTCTAATTGGATTATTTTCTTTATGAAGTTTTATTAATGAATATAATTTTGGGATTTGTGGGTTCATTAAAGTGAGCAAATGGTTTTTTGGGAAGTTATTGAAAAGGCTAACAGATTGGTCTATTATTTTTTTTAGTTGTTTTTGGAAATGTTCAGTGGGGTCTTTAGTAACGGTTTTATATTTATCTGGGGTTAAAAAAGCAATAGTTTTGTTGAAATATTCATGTTTTGGAAAAGCAACGATACTGTTTCCTTTATCGGCTCGAGTGAATATTAAATTATTGGTGTTTCTTGCAAAGATTGCCCTTTAGTATACATTGGCCAGACTGGTAGATCATTCAAGAAACATGTCCAAGAACACCAAAGGGGTTATATATCCAATTCTGTACATTCGACATATGCTAATCATCTAAAGGAATTCAGGAATAATTTCAACAATAATTATGAAATTATCCACGTTGAAAGCAAAAGTTCTAGATTAACACTTTTGGAATTTCTTGAAATCAACAGGTATAATGCCCGTAAAATCCTTTTGAACGAACAAACAGATGTCGATCATTCTCCATTACTGAATATTTTTCCTCAATCGCATTTTTAGCGGCAAACTCCAATAAACAGCTAGAGTTTTTATGACTTGTGCTTCCATTATTTGGTCACGTACCTAAAAATGTATTCAAACTCTGTTACACTGAATACCATCAGACAGTACAATGTAATACCTGAAGAAGCCACATCGTAGTGAAACAATTGTTGTAGTAGTATAAACATTTTTGTGGAAATAAATTACTGTCTCATATACAGTTTTTTAATCAAAATGAGTTTCCACCAAGTAAAGACCGAATCTATCAAATAAAAAAAATATAAATTGCAGTTGTTCATTTGTAATTGGTAGCTTCTTACCATGTGCTAAATAAATTTCCGAACTTTCTAAAAGGTCCATTCTTCTGCTTTTATTACCTACGTGTAAAATCTCAGTTCTACTGAAATCTATGAAATGACCTATGTAAAACGCAAGGCATTCATTACAATATAATTTGTATATACCGCCTTTTTCACACGTTTCACGACAGTCTTTGCTATTGAACAAGAGTGAACCTAAGTTTTTCTTATTTGTACAAATAATTTTAATATTATTCTGTTTTGGTCTATTGCAAATTTTGTTACTAATTTGTGGTATGAAATTTATGCTATGGAATTTTTCTTTTTCTTTGTCCTGAAGTATAGGGTGAAGAGAAGGTAGAGCTTTTTTATGCTGTTTTTAAAAAAATAATTTATCGATTACGTTCGTATTGTAACCATTGTTCGACGCTAAAGCCTTCAAAACTTTAATTTCTTTGTTCAACTTTGTTTAGCACCTGGTAAGAACCTACCAATTACAAATGAACAACTTCGATTTAATTTATCACCATTGCTCTTATCTGTAAAAAGTGGATCAATTTCAAGCTGTTCTAGGGCCCAATCAGCAAACAAACAACGCTTATTATGGTCAACTGGCTTCAGTTCTTGAACCAGTTGGAGCTTGTATTGGTGTAGACCAAGATCTTTACGCAAAATTTTCCACGTGGTGGATGCACAGAGTTCAACTTGTTGTGACGAATAGACAAATCGGATCATCATTAACACTATGACATACAGCAGCGATATTTTCTTCTGTACGTACAGTTTTTTGGTTGTTGTTGTTGCATCGAGTTGACAAAATGTTGTTCGAAATCTATCGATGGTTCGACGAATAAGCTGCTCTGATGGACGATTATGTAAACCATAAATTTCACGAAGTGCTCTATAAGTTTGGCGAATGGAACACTGATTTTGAAGATAAATTTCAACAATTTGTAAACGTTGCTGCGGCGTGAGTCTTTCCATGATAATTTGTCAATGCTTACTGAACAGAAATGTCAAAACAACGTGGCTTCTACCTATCGAAAGTTCTATCACTCTAAAAATAACCCGATACTTCTTCATAGTAATTTCCAATTTCTATATATGAACAGTTCAAATTTTTTTCTCGAAATCGTTAGCAGATACGACAAATTACAACCTTTTTTCGCGGTGGGATCCGTCAATTACCAGAAAAAAGGGAAAAAGTAGTGGGTGGCTAGCAAGGGACAATACTTTGAACTTTGAATGTACCACCAATTTTTCACAATAAAGCATCAATTTTCGACGAAAAATCACGAACTTATTTCTACTCCTGATATTAATACAAAAATATTGGATCTGCGTGTTTCCCAAATACGGAATGACCATATTCTCTGGATTTAGGCTACTAATAACATTTTCGAAAACTAATTACGAAAGCTTCAATACACCGCTGAAATTAACTCATTTTCGGGGCACGTATTCGCGTACGTTCATGAAAATATCCCATTTCCTACCGGCCGTTTCTAGAGGCGTGATTGTTGACGCGAAATTGAATTCATCCATTATTTCGAATCATCAACAGTATCGCGTATGAAAGGGAACGAAATTCTAGCTGAATGTTTTAAAATTTCAAAATGAATACGATACCTAGGCTCTAATCTGCGATGCGTACTGCGAGGTAAACAAAGCCATTGTGCGATGATGAAATAACAAAAAAATCAAACGTGCCTAGATCGAAACCACTGAAACGGAATCAATCAACCTGAGCAGCTCCGCTTTGTCGTATGTGAGGTGGGTTACATAATAGTTTGGGGGAAAAATCCATTATTATTGCGTGAACTTCAAGACATGTTTCGGATTTAGGTCAAATATGCACTGTCTTGTTTTATAATTTGTTGCAATTTCATAAAGGTATAAAGCTTCATGATGCCTCTATCATAGAAGTCTTGGTACTCATTTGCGAAAAACTCTATTAATCGATTTTCACAATTTTCTCTTACCACTGAGGAAGTTTTGTAATGCGATAAAAAGATGGTAATCGCTTGGTGCCAGATACGGACTATATGGTGGATTAAAACTTCCAAACCAAGCTCCAGAGTTTCTGGCGAGTCACTACAGACGTGTGTGGCTTGGCGTTGTCCTGACGAAACGTAACTTCTCTTTTGTTGGTCAATTCTGGCCGTTTCTGGTCCATTTCTAGCTTCAAATGGCCCTGTTGTTGACAGTAGAGATACGAATATGGAAACAACTCATAATTAATGACTCCTTTCCAGTTCCACCAAAATACAAATCCATATGGAAGCAAATCGTAATAAATGATTCCTTTCCAGTCCCACCAAAGGCACAGGAAAATCTTCCTGGCCGTAAGTCGTGGTTTGGCCACCGTTTGAGCTGCTTCAACCCGCTTTGACCACGATTGTTTAGGCACAGTATTGTCTTATCCTCAGTCACCATTCGTTTAAGAAATTAGTCGATGTCATTCCGTTTGGCCAATAGATGGAAATTAGATCCAACGAGCTCCTTTTTGAATTCAGCTTTGCGCAAATGGTTCAAAACTCATTTATGGTCGATCTTGAGCTTCTGAGCGCTGCTACGACTATGTCGTGCCGGCCAACTTCCATTATTTTGTGATTTTTTCGACATTTTCGACGATAGGCTTGCCTGTGTGTAGAGTGATAGAACTTTCGACAGGGATAATTGTGATTTGACAGAAGGCAGAAGCCATGTTGGTTTGACATTTCTGTTTAGTAAACATTGACAAATTATCATGGAAAGACTCACGCCGCAACAACGTTTACAAATTGTTGAAATTTATTTTAAAAATCAGTGTTCTATTCGCCAAACTCATAGAAAACTTAGTGAAATTTATGGTTTAAATAATCGTCCATCAGAGCAGCTTATTCATCGAACTATTGATAGATTTGGGAAAATATTTTCTCGATGCAACACTAAGACAAAGAACTGTACGTACAGAAGAAAATATCGCTGCTGTAAATCATAGTGCTAATGATGATCCAGATTTGTTTATTCGTCCACGTTCACAACAAGTTGGACTCTGTGCATCCACCACATGGAAAATTTTGCGTAAAGATATTGGTCTACATCCAACTGGTTCAAGCGTCGTTTGTTTGCTGATTGGGCCCTAGAACAGCTTCAAGTTGATCCACTTTTTTATCGTAAAATTGTGTTTAGTGATGAAGCTCATTTCTGGTTTAACGGCTACGTTAACAAGCAAAATCCTCAAGAAGTTCTGCAGGTTCCATTGCATCCTGAAAAATGTACTGTATGGTGTACTTTATACGACTGAGGCATTATCGGTCCATATTTCTTTAAAAACGATGCTGGGGCTAATCTTACAGTGAATGGCGCTCGTAAAAGATCGATGATAAATGATTATATGTCTCAAAATTTGGATGGTATCGACCCAGAAGTGTTTTGGTTTCAACAAGATGGTGCTTCACCTCATGCTGCAACCGTAACAATTGATTTATTGAAAGAAAGATTTGGCGATAACATTATTTCGAGAAATGGCCCAATTAATTGGCCTACAAGATCATGCGACATAATTCCACTGGATTATTTTCTTTAGGGTTATGTCAAGTTATTGGTTTATGCCGATAAAACAGAAACAATAGACGCTTTGAAAGCCAACATAACTCGTGTTATTGCTGAAATAGGGCCTGAATTACTTGAAAAAGTGGTCGAAAATTGGTCTGGTCGAATGCGATTCCTCAGAGCTAGTCGTGGTGGACATATGCCCGGAATTATTTTCAAAGCATAAATGTCATAAAATTATCTTTCAAATAAAAAAAAAATTGGCTTCAATCTTAATTTAAATGTGTTTTATTTTCAATTAAAATTTATCACTCTTAAAAACACCCGATATCTCTGAGATTTTCACTGACTAGGAAAGGTGCGTTTCTTTTGGTACATTATTTTCAAGACGCATTTCTGGATAACCTTCAAGGGCTTAATGTGTTGATGATAAGCACCACCACATCCATTTATTCCATAGCTGATTTGGAATTCTTCCATGGCCCTGTAGAATATCCTCCAATATTTTATTGCAGTTATATGCTTCCGCAAATACATGAACTTAAAAAGAAGACCTCCTATCTTATTTACAAGATTTTTATATGTTCATTCCATCCCAATTGTTGATCAATTGTTATTCCTGAGTATACAATGTTTTTCGTTTTCGTTCTTCTAGTATGATTGTCTATGCTGCCTGTGTTAATAAATAAGATTTTTTCATGGAACGAAGAAACAGAATATTTTCATGGATAAAATTTTCCTTCGATTTGAAGCCATCCGCGTATATTTCATAACTTTCCTAAGGTTCCAAACATTCCCCATTTATCAACAGCCAACAGCTTAACGAAAAAAGTCCAACCAAAAGTTACGAATGGGCAAACACACTCCTACGCACACCAGTCTATGGCTGTGTAGAGAACAAACAAGAAAGGCAAATAAAGACATGACTTTTCTTAGCAACACATTCCTCGGCAGTCTTGCAGAGCACGATCTCCACGGAAAATATTCAATTTCGCGCAGCTTGCTTGAATAATGAAACTAGATATCGTCGTGTCGAAGAAATCTAATGAAATCTCAGCTCCTAAATTTCCGAGAAGGAAGCAGTAAGAAAGCTTACTGTATGCGAGAATTTCGAGACTATGAACATCGCTATTTTGTAGTCTATCGTTAACAAGAGATTGATAATGGCTGATATAATAAGTTGGGGAAAAATCCATTATTTTTGCGTGAAATTCAAGACTTTATTCAACATGTTTCGGGTTGTCCGATTTTAGTCAAATATGGACCGTTTTGTTACAAAATTTGTTGCCATTTAAAAAGTAGCTTCATAATGCCTCTCTCATAGAAGCCTTCGTACTTATTGGCGAAAAATTCTAGTAATGAATTTTCACAATATCCTTTTGATGCCAATTTATTATCACTCAGGAAGTTTTGCAACGCGAGAAAAATGTAGTAATGGGTTGGTGCCACGTCCGGACTATATAGTGGATGTAATAAAACTCCCCAAATACCTCCCGGAGTATCTGGCGAGCCACTACAGACGTGTGTAGCCTGGCATTGTCCTAATGGAACACAACACCTCTTCTGTTGGTCAATTCTGGCTATTTCTGGTCATTTGCTAGCTTCAAACGAATCAGTTGACAGTAGAGATACGAATTAAGTGTTTGCCCATATAGAAACAACTCATACTAAATGATTCCTTTGCAGTCCCACCAAATTCACCTGCTTCACCGCGCATTATTAATAACCGTTTTCGCACAGTATTGTAGTATGTGAACAATTTTTCATCCCCAGTCACCACCCGTTTAGGAAATAAGTCGATTTCATTCAATTTGGCCAAGGCTTCACAGATGGAAATTCGATCAACCAGGTTTTAAGTGCTATTGGTGTGGCACGCAAGAATCTAGCTTCTTTTTGAATCCAGCTTTGCGCAATTGGTTTAAAACTGTTTTATGGTCGATAATAATAATAATAATAATTATTTGTTGATCCTGTAAGATATCTAATAAAGTATATGACAGGTCATGATATTGAACTCTAAATTACAATTTATCAAAAATTTATTCACTAACCGAATAATAAAATTTTTCTAACATTGTTTTCTTAACTACTTTCCTGAACTCTCTAAAAGAAAGAGATTGCGTACTTCTAGGAGGATGATTAAAGAGCTCTGAACACTGATATAAGAGGGACATTTCAAATTTAATTATTCTGTGTTTCGGAATGGACAGAACTTTTTCATTTCATGTGTCATGATTATGAAAAATTCCCAGATTGGTTAAATGGCCTTCATTCTCCTTAACATATAGGGGGCTTTTTTAGAGTGATAGAATTTTCGATAGGGATAACTGTGATTTGACAGAAGGTAGAAGCCATGTCGTTTTGACGTTTCTGTTCAGTAAGCATTGACAAATTATCATGGAAAGACTCACGCCGCAACAACGTTTACAAATTGTAGAAATTTATTCTCAAAATCAGTGTTTTATTCGCCAAACTTATAGAGCACTTCGGGAAATTTATGGTTTACATAATCGTCCATTAGAACAGATTATTCGTCGAACTATCGATAGATTTCGGACAATATTTTCTGGCTTCCAAGATCATGTGACATAACTCCACTTAATTATTTTCTTTGGGGTTATGTCAAGTCAATGGTTTATACTGATAAACCAGGCAATAATGCCTGAATTACTCGAAAAAGTGGTCCAAAATTGGTCTGGTCGAATGAGGTTCCTCAGAGCTAGTCGTGGTGGACATATGCCGGAAATTATTTCTAATAAATAAACGTCATAAAATTACCTTTCAAATAAAAAAAATTGGCTTTAATCTTGATTTAAATGTGTTTTATTTCAATGTAAATTTCAATCACCTTAAAAAATACACCCGAAATAATAATAAATAATAATAATAAAGATATCATTTCGATGGTTTTTGTATATAGTTTCAATCTAAATTGTAGATTTAAAAGTTGAAAGATATAATTCTGAATTTAAAGTCATTCAGATTACTTCTATTAAGTATTGACTCACATTTTAATTCGTTTCATAATAAATCAGTTCCATTGCATCTTGAAAAATGCACTGTATGGTGTGCTTTACACACTGAAGGCTTCATCGCTCCATATTTCTTTAAAAACGATGCTAGAACTAATGTTACAGTGAATGGTTCTCGTAACAGATCGATGATCAATTATTATTTGTTTCAAAATTTGAATGGTATCAACTCAGAAGTGTTTCGGTTCCAACAAGATGCTGCTTCACCCCATGCTGCAACCGTAACAATTGATTTATAATATAACATTATTTTGAGAAATGGTCCAATTCATTGGCCTCCAAGATCATGCGACATAACTCCACTGGATTATTTTCTCTGGGGTTATTTCAAGTCATTGGTTTATGCTGATAAACCAGAAACAATAGACGCTTTGGAAGCCAACATAACTCGTGTTAATGATGAAATAAGGCCTGAATTACTCGAAAAGGTGGTCCAAAATTGGTTTGGTCGAATGACGTACCTCAGAGCTAGTCGTGGTGGACATATGCCGGAAATTATTTTCAAAACATAAATGTCATAAAATTATCTTCTAAATAAAAAAAAATTGGCTTCAATCTCAATTTGAACGTGTTTTATTTCAATTTAAATATCTATCACTCTAAAAAAAACACTCGATAAAATATTCCTCAACGTTTTCATGAGGAAACGAAACCCTGAGTAACTCGACAGAAACATATTTTTCAAACTTATAGGTAGATCATTGAAAAACAGGCTCCCCAGGACTGATCCTTGAGGCACTCCCAAATTAATGTCATGGTCTTGCGAAAATGAGTTGTTAACCTTTACAATCATTGTTTAACATTTACCAATAAAGAACTCGAAAGAAAGGCTACAAAAAACTCGTGTTAGATCTAAAAACAATATGTAGCTACGACTACAAAAATCCCGGTTAACTTCGATAATTTCTGTGATTTAATTGACATTTTCGGCGAGGTACCTCCATGTGCGTGCTGCATCTTCAACATCAAATTTACTTGAACGATCGACGAAACCAGAATTGCACATAATTAGCTGTTGCAGTATCGGGTCCATAAACACAATTCACAATTTCAGCCACATGCTTGCATTTTCACCTTCATCGTAGAAAAACTGTAAAATGTATCGAATTTTTCCTTAATTGACTTCCATTTTAATACCCTGTAATTCCCAACTGAATAGACCAAACAAAAAACAGGAAAAAGATTTTTTTAATGTGTAATGTCTCCTTGACAACTAGCATAAAACTGAAATTGTTTGATGGATACTTTTTGAGATCACCACAGCCTACTACCGAAAATATAATGAATTTCTTTTTCCCCATACTTTTACTCATGTTCGATTATTTTTCCTACATAAAGGAGGATATTTATGTTATGTTATCATTTCTGCTCACCTTTCAGAGTCCTCAGATGTGACATATTCTATCTGGAGCATCGGTGCAATGAAAATTCCCATGAAATGAAAATCGGTATTTGGGCTTCGGAGGTGAAAACATGGAGGAAAACCCATTTATCAAAAAACCATATAAATCTGGTCGTGTCCCCTGAGCATAGCGATCAATCATTGCTGGAAATGGCTTAATAATGTTCCCTCGGACGCGTATAGTCGCAGAAAACATATACGAACGCTGAGTCCAATTTTTTTCCTCCGGAATATAGATATACACTGTGCGAAAACCAGATTTATAAACGTCGGGGATAGTGTAGGATTTTATCACTTTTATCTTCACACATTCGTTTTATGGAAGAATTTCTTGTTATAGGTGTTGTGACTCCATAGACAATTCATCTTCTTTATCGTATATTATTCATAAAGGGTTTTCCAATAGCGATGATACAAGTTACAAATTAAAGAAACACCAGAGTTATTCAGTAAAACACAAATATAATATAAGCGGTGTTTATTGTAGACATTAATTTAATTCTAAAAGTTTTTTGAATGAAAATTTTTTTGAAATTAAAATTGTAGAAGACTAACAGATTAAATCTGTTTTGATATTCAAATTTTACAAATTTTTACAATTCGAATGTGAGTCAATACTTGTAACACGTAAAAATTTGAATGACTTTAAATTCAGAATTATATATTCTAACTTCTACATTACATACTGAAACTATATACAAAAACTATCAAAATGATATCATCCTTATATATAATCAATATAAAATATTTTTCAATGTCTCGGAAAAACCTTCTTACCATATGAATACCATATGAACCATATTAATACAAATATATTAAAAAAAACTATATAAGTATGTGTATCAACATATTAATACAAAAAAATCTACCATAACAAAATTATCTAACATTCTCAAAATAAAGTATCAAATAAAAATAATTCAACGAGAATTCCAACATTTGATAGCTATTTCGGTCTCTAGACCTTTTCAGAAATGTATTGAATTCAGATTCAAATATATCACAAGATCAAAATTTAACTCGCCAAATAAGATAAAAACCTGATACGAAAAAAGTCGAAGTAAGTTTTAAAGTATCCAAAATACAACAGAAATTATAGAATAAATTCATATAGTCCCTGAATATCCACAATATATTTCTCAATTATTCATTCTTTTTGAATTTCTGGTTATTTTTCTTATAATGGGACATAATTTGGGGTGATAAATTTTTGTCATATTTCTCTGTGTTCCAAGTGCAATTGGTTGTAGGTTAAACGTCACAACACGTTGATCATGTCTGTTTTATTTTGGATACTTTAAGGCTTACTTCGAGTTTCAGGTTTTATCTTATTTGGTGAGTTAAATTTTGATATTGTGATATATTTGAATCTCAATTCAATACATTTCTGAAGAGATCTAGCAACCGAAATAGCTATCGAATGTTGGAATTCTCGTTCAATTATATTTATTTGGTCCTTTATTTTGAGAATTTCAGATAATTTTAGAAAAGTGGATTTTCTTGTATTTGTATGTTAATATATCAGAGTTTTTTATAGATTAATAGAACCTTCGATAGGGACAACTGTGATTTGACAGAAGGCAGAAGCCATGTTGTTTTGACATTTCTGTTCAGTAAGCATCGGCACATTATCATGGAAAGACTCACGTCGCAACAGCGTTTACAAATTGTTGAAATTTATTTTCAAAATCAGTTCTATTACATAATCGTCCATAAGAGCAGCTTATTCGTCGAACTATCGATAGATTTCGGACAACATTTTCTCTACTCGATACAGCAACAACACAAAGAACTGTACGTCCAGAAGAAAATATTGCTGCTGTAAGTCATAGTGTAAATGATGATCCAGATTTGGCTATTCGTGTAAGTTCGCAACAAGTTGGACTCTGTGTATCCACATGGTCTTATTGCCCGAAGGGCAAAGCAATATCTTGAAACATATGTCGCTACTTTCTCTACTTGAGGCTTCCAATTCAAATTCCGATCTATTGTTATTCCCAAAAATGGTATTTGTTCCGCGGTTTTGATTTCTGTATTTTGGGTTATTACTCTGAAACTTTGCTCATCATTTTCTCTGAATATTATTACTTTAGTTTTTGTAATATTCAATAGTAAATCATTTTCTGTCGCCCACTTACTAATGCTCCCTAATTCCTTTTCTACAACTCCTTTGCATTGATTGTTATCTGCAGCTTTACATATCAGTGATATATCATCTGCAAACATCACGGTCTCGTTTTCAGATATTAGCACTATGTCATTGGTATACAGTATGTATAAGAGTGGTCCCAGAAGGGACCCTTGTGGGACTTCTTTTATACACAATGAATCAGATTTAATTTTTTTTTCCTTCACTGTTGGTCTCTACTTCTCTCTGGGATCTTCCGGTTAAGTAGGACTTTATTTGAGGCAGTACCTCTGATGCCATACTTATCAATTTTTTCCAGCAATATTTTGTGGTTTACTCTATCAAATGCTTTTGACATATCCAGGCTTACTGCTACTATGGACTTTTTTCATTGATGGATTTAATGGCTGACTTCAATAGTTGATAAACTGCCTGGATTGTTGATTTTCCCTTTCTAAAACCACATTGTTATTTCACAAATATTCCGTTTTTTTCTAAAAAGGTATTGGTTTTATCGAATAATATTCTCTCAAATATTTTATTTATATTTGGGACTAATGATACTGCACTGTAGTTTTCTGCGATTTCTTAATTACCTTTTTCATCTGGACTATTATAACGACCAAAAATTGGAGTTGAAGCACGTAAAGTTAGATTTTTCGTAATAAATTTGGATTATTTGTAAATGTTGTTGGAGTGTGTACCTCTCCACGATTAAATGGTAGACACTGACAAATACAACTGTCAATGTTACTAATAAACAGTAGCTACCGTGCGTGAGTAATGTCAATTTAAAAATGGGGCGTTCCCCATCTTTTAGTATAAATGGAGGATATATTTTTGGGGGTACTTTTGCATTGAATAAATAGAAAATAGGTTGAAGGAGGGGAAAAAAGTTGGGAACTGCTGTGCCAGAGCAATAAACATATTTTCTCTCTCTCTATCAAAATATAATTGCTGAATCTCCAGTAGTATTCGTAGGATCAGATTGTTACTGCGCAACATTCGAGCAACTGTATTATGGAATTTTCGATAACAATAAATCGTTCTAAATATCCGGAATAATGAGACATATAATTTGATTGCACCGTTCCTGAAATTCTTTATGTATTTTTGACGGTATCGCTTTCGCGCCGAAGTAATTGATGTAATAAAAAATAAAGCGTTTCCACATTTATTCATGGATTGGCTGTAATTCTATATCTTCCAACAGACAAGTCCTGAAAATGATAATGCACCTGGTGATTCTGTTCAGTGAACGTTCGAATGATTAATTCAATAAACGAGTTCCGTTAATTTACGTTCATATATTCGCGCAAATAAGTTATTATCATCGATTTTCATTTGTGTTGCTTATGTTTGTTGAACTTTTATTTCAATAGGTTGGGGGAAAAATCCATTATTTTGCATGAAATTCAAGACTTCATTTAAGATGTGTCGGATTCTTCGACTTGGGTCAAATATGTACCGTTTTGCCCTATAATTTGTAGCCATTTGAAAGGTAGCTTCATAATGTCTTCCTCATAGAAGTCTTAGTTCTATGGAGCTTCTGGCGTGTCACTATAGGCCTGGCGTTGTCCGAATGGAATACAACACCTCTTCTGTTGGTCAATTATAGCCGTTGCTGGTCAATTGCTAGCTTCAACAGTTCAGTTGTTGGTACTACAAATACAAATTTAGTGTTTGGACATATGGATATACGAAATCAAAACACGTAATTGGCTATTACAATATCGGGACCATTAACATCATTCACAGTTTCAGCCACTTGGCTTGCATTTTCGCCTTTATCAAAGAAAAACTCTCGAATATACCGAATTTTCCCTTTCTTGAATTCTATTTTCAACACCCTGTAACTGAAAACCGAATGGACCAAACAAAAAACAGCAGAATAATTTTTTCCGCGTGAAATATCACCTTGACAATGAGCGTAAATCTGAAATTGTTTGATTCATACTTAACCAGATATCGATCACTAGAGCCATGCACCGAAAAAATAAAGGATTTCGTTTTTCCCAATCTCTTATTTACATAATCGACATATAAATACAAAATTAATATTTGTTTGATTGATTCAGATTTTACTTGGTGGAAACTCATTTTCATTAAAAAATATATAAAAGGGTATTTTAATTTCCACAAAAATGTTTACAATACAACAACTTTTTCAGTACGATGTGATAGAATTTCAAATTGAAATAAAACACATTTAAATTAGGATTGAAGCCAAATTTTTTTTTATTTGAAAGATGATTTCATGATATTTATCGTTTGGAAATAATTTCCGGCATATGTCCACCACGATTAGCTCTTAGGAACCGCATTCGACCGGACCAATTTTGGCCCACTTTTTCGAGAAATTCAGGCCTTATTTCATCAATAACACGATATGTTGGCTTCCCAAGCGTCTATTGTTTCTGGTTTATCAGCATAAACCAATGACTTGGCATAACTCCAAAGAAAATCATCCAGTGGAGATATGTCGCATGATCTTGGAGGCCAATTAATTGGACCATTTCTAAAAATAATCTTTCTTTCAATAAATCAATTGTTACGGTAGCAGCATGAGGTGTAGCACTATATTGTTAGAACCAAAACAGTTCTGGGTCGATACCATTCAACTTTTTGAACAAATAATCATTGATCATCGATTTGTAACGAGCAACATTCACTGTACCATTAGCTCCAGCATCGTTTTCAAAGAAATATGGACCGATGATGCCACCAGCGTGTAAATCACACCATACAGTGCCTTTTTCAGGATGCAATGGAACCTGCAGAACTTCTTGAGGATTGTTTTCACCCCATATACAGCAATTTTGCTTGTTTACATAACTGTTCAACCTGAAATGAGCTTCATCAATAAACACAATTTTACGATAAAAAAGTGGATTAACTTCAAGCTCTTCTACAGCCCAATCAGCAAATAAAAGACGCTTAGTATGGTCAAGTGGCTTCAGTTCTTGAAACAGTTGGATCTTGTATGGGTGTAGATCAATATCTTTACGCAAACTTTTCCATGTGGTGGATGCACAGATTCACTTGTTGTGAACGTCGATAAATTTACAAATCTGGATCATCATTAACACTATGACTTACAGCAGTGATATTTTCTTCTGTACGTACAGATCTTTGTCTCGTTGTTGTTGTTGTTGCATTGAATGGAGAAAATGTTGTACGAAATATATCGACAGTTCGACGAATCAGCTGCTCTGATGGAAGATTATGTAAACCATAAATATCACGAAGTGCTCTAAAAGTTTGGCGAATAGAACACTGATTTTGAAAATAAACTTCAACAATTTCTAAACGTTGTTGCGGTGTGAGTCTTTCCATGAGGATTTGTCAATGCTTACTAAACAGAAATGTCAAAACAACATGGTTTCTACCTTCTGTCAAATTACAGTTACCCCTATCGAAAGTTCTATCACTTTGAAAAGCAAACACCCGATATGTACATTCTGTCAAGAAAGTACCGGGATTATCGATTTAAATCTGGCGGGGCAATGAGGCAGGTAAAAATTTGTTTTCCTAGGTTGTTACCACTGTCCTCAATTACTATTCCAAGCTTGAGCGGGATCTGTCAACTAGTGTGTTTGCAATAGCTGATTAAGTCAGTCGATGTCAGAGTGCGTGCCGATTTTTACTATGGGTGATTACGTTGAGCAAAGAATTTGTTTAAATTTTTGTGTTGCAAATGAATTCGGCGCGAGAGCTAAAGTCCATCCCGGAAAGCGCCTATAAAAAATGTTTCGATAATTGGAAGTGCCGTTGGCATAGATGTATTGGAGCAAATGGAGCCTATTTTGAAGGCGACCCAATAAATTTTGACGATTAAATGTAAAAATGTTGTTTTAATTGAAAATTCCCGGTACTTTCTTGACAGAGTAGTATATACACAGACTATCATTTCGTCATTCCTTGAGGAACAACCCGTATATATGACATAAACAAGTCCGAATATTGGAACCGTCACATCAACGTCAAGCTTCATCTGGATTTATCACGCTGTCACATTTTCAGCGTAGCATAAATAGCTACTACGCCAGTGACATTTTCAGGTATAGACCTATCGTCAATTTCACTGGATTTAATCCAACAAGCTCGGTACACTTAATTATGTTGACAGGCGTGTCGAAATTAATTATAGTTGATGGCATCTCTGTGTCCCATACTTCTCGAAATTCATCACAGGAATAATCCATTGATCTTCACATATCCACATCATTGACAAATCCACAATTTAGTTCGGTTTGTGTGGAGCAAACAAGCTGCCAAGTCATGCCCAGATTTGAATGAATTCTGGAACTAAACGCAAATTTGATTAGAGCCCCATGTTCTATTTTGCAATTACACGAATTATTTTTATTTTGAAAACAGCTCAGAAGAATGAATATTTGATTGATTCGGTCTTTACTTGGTGAAACTCATTTCAATTCAAACATATGGGGTGTTTTTTTAGAATGACAGAATTTTCGATAGGGATAACTTTGATAAGACAGAAGGTAGAAGCCATGTTGTTTTGACATTTCGGTTCAGTAAGCATTGACAAATTATCATGGAACGACTCACGCCACAACAACGTTTACAAATTGTTGAAATTTATTTGCAAAATCAGTGTTCTATTCGCCAAACTTATAGAGCACTTTGTGAAATTTAGGGTTTACATAATCGTTCATCAGAGCAGCTTATTCGTCGAACTGTCGATAGATTTCGGATAACACTTTCGCTACTCGATATAACAACAACAACCAGACAAATAACTGTACGTAAAGAAGAAAATATCGCTTCTGTAAGTCATAGTGTTAATGAGAATCCAGATTTGTCTTTTCGATGACGAATAACAAGTTGGACTCTGTGCATCAACCACATGGAAAATTTTGCGTAAAGACCTTGGTCTACACCCACACAAGATCCAACTGGTTCAAGAACTGAAGCCACTTGACCATAATAAGCGTCGTTTATTTGCTGATTGGGCCCTAGAATAGCTTGAAGTTGATCCACTTTTTTATGGTAAAATTGTGATTAGTGATGAAGCTCATTTCTGGTTGAACGGCTATGCAAACAAACAAAATTGTCGTATATGGAGAGAAAACAATCCTCAAGAAGCTCTGCAGGTTCCACTGCATCCTGAAAATGCACTGCATGGTTTGCTTTACACGCTAGAGGCATCATCGGTCCATATTTCTTTCAAAACGATGCTAGAGTGAATGGTGCTCATTACAGATCGATGATCAATGATTATGTGTTTCAAAATTTGAATGGTATCGACCCAGAAGTGTTTTGGTTCCAACAAGATGGTGCTACACCTCATGCTGCTACCGTAACAATTGATTTATTGCGACATTACTGGATTATTTTCTTTAGGGTTATGTCAAGTCATTGGTTTATGCTGATAAACCCGAAATAGACGCTTTGGAAGCCGACATAACTCGTCTTATTGATGAAATAAGATATGAATTAGTCGAAAAAGTGGTCCAAAATTGGTCTGGTCGAATGCGGTTCCTGAGAGCTAGTGGTGGAAAAAAAGGTCATAAAAACTCAAGGTGTTTATTGGAGTTTGCCGCTATAAATGTCATTAAGAAAAGATATTCAGTAATGGAGACTTGTCAACATCTGTTTGTTCGTTCAAAAGGATTTTACGGGCATTGTACCTTGTACTTTCAATGATTTCAAGAAATTCTAAAAGTGTTCATCTAGAACTTTTGCTTTCAACGTGGATAATTGCATGATTGCACTAAAGGGCAATCTTTGCAAGTCAACTTGTAGACTCCAGATTTATTTTATTTATTTGTTCGATCTTTATGATTTTTTATGTAATCGTTTTTCAATGACGTTCTTGTCTCGTGACTTTTGACATTTCTAATCAAAATTGCCAGTTTTAAAACTGCACGTTCGTTCAGTTAGAGCATGACATCCTAAAATACGATGACTTTCGGCAGCCTGTTTCTATTGATTGATGAAGTAAAACAACCCCCCAAAACACATTGTTCGGTACAAAAGTTGACATTTTTGGAGCGCACAGAAACTGTGTGGTTTACCCTTAAGCGAAATGACAGATACTGGAAAGAAAGCCTTATGATGACGCATCAAAATGGAGGTGTTGCCAGATGAAATAATAGAAGAATAATTGATGTATTTACTGCAATGCAATATACTGTAATAGCAGTGTTGAATCCAGAATACTAATTTGATAAATACACATAAAGAGAAAGCTGATATATTATTGAATGAAAATAAATCAGTAATTTTCATAGATTACTGTGTAGAGATGAACACAAATATAATTATAACTAGTATTTATAATATATAAAAATCACTCACTATGCAGTTATTAGCACAGGCAAAGTTCAGATGAGAATAATTGAATAAAACATCAAGAAATTCACGGTCTACTTCTCAGCTCTGTTAATTAGAATCGGTCATGAAGGATACCTTCTTCAGAAAGTCTTGAATAACATTGGCAACTCCTAGCGCCATACTGAATTAAATTACTTTATTAATGCCCTCAACGCCGTCTATACAGATCGCTGACACTGAAATTCACGTCCCAAGGTGTTCATCAGGAAAATTCCCCTTCATAATATTTTAGGTATCGTTCGACGCCTACTGGGTAAACAGAAAAGATGAACCATATTTAATAATGAATAATGCTCTGGTACATCATTTTATTTTGTGTGGTGAGGCGAACGATCTCTAATGAAATATGTAGATGGAAATTTCATGCTAATAATTGCAGAGTCAGGTGTGATGTGCATTAAGGTAAATGCACCTTTGTTCGGTGCTTAGACGCTTAACGACGTCAGCGGAAAAGTTAATTGCATGTAAACTTCGGGCACTTTGCTCTGTCGTCGACGAAGCACTTACGTGATGGACTTCGGTCTAGTTTACTTGATGTGTTGGATTTTTTGATGTATAACCTTTAGAGTAACGACCAGCATTATTACAATATTGAGTAATAAAACTCTCATGTTACAAAACACCTCACTTGTTTTTATTTAGTTTTGGAGCAAATCAGAATCCTTTGTTCTCATCCAGACTGAATAAGATTAAGTTTGTGTTGGTCTATGTTCTTTCTACTCGAATAGAATCACAAATCCCATTTAACTGTAATTAGAGTTCATTAAGTTGCCAAGAATGCAGAATTTTTTAGCTAGCAAATTCCATATAATAGCATTATAACCATCCAATTGAAGGCATTTACAGATTTATGGTTTTATTTTTCAACCTCATGGGAGTATTATAATGAGTAACATCAAAATAAGAACAAAGGGGAATCGCAGAATCTGGAGAAAACGGCTACCATCATATTTGACCTCTCAGGACAAGAGCGACTGCGAATCAGTGGTTGAGGGAACGTGGCAGTCCCATTGCGTTACGTTTATCGCAGAATACGAAAGTTGTCTCTGTTCTAATATTCCTGACGAACGACGTAATACACTTACGTGGTTCAGAGAACGAACTAGAGTGAAACCAGAAGTGGAATAGTGTGATATTAAACAACAACAAAAAAAGATTAAAAAGACAACGTCGTGAAGAGTCCTCTATTTTCTGTAAAAAAAGCGTGTGCATCGCGTTGCTGAATTGATTGTATGGGTGCTATTGCTTGTGGAAGTTATTTTATAAGAGACAATTTGACCGTCCAGCTACATGAAGGAATTAGTGCGGTACCTTCAGAGTTCACTTTTCCAACAATATAACGATATGTAGCAAAAGTTTTACCTGACAGTTCATATCAGCCACGATCCTCCCAAGATAGTATTTTTCTGCTCTTCTAAATATACTATCCTCATGAAATTTTGCGAAAACATGTCCGTAATTATTCTACTTGTAAATCCTGAATTTCATAAATAGAATATTGAATAATATTTCTAAGTATTGGGTGTTTTTCTGAAAGTGATAAAACTTTCGATAGGGATAACTGTAATTTAACAGAAGGTAAAAGCCATGTTGTTTTGACAATACTATTCAGTAAGCTTTGACAAATTATCATGGAAAGACTCACGCCGCAACAACGATTACAAATTGTTGAAATTTATTTTCAAAATAAGTATTCTATTCGCCAAACTTATAGAGCACTTCGTGAAATTTATGGTTTACATAATCGTCCATCAGAGCAGCTTATTCGTCGAACTATCGATAGATTTCGAACAACATTTTCTCTACTCGATGCAACAACAACAAGACGAAGAACTGTACGTACAGAAGAAAATAACGCTGCTGTAAGTCATAGTGTTAATTATGATCCAGATTTATCTATTCATCGACGTTCACAACAAGTTTGACTCTGTACATCCACCACATGAAAAATGTTGCGTAAAGAACTTGGTCTACACCCATACGAGATCCAACTGGTTCAAGAACTAAAGCCACTTGACCATAATAAGCGTCGTTTGTTTGCCGATTGGGCCCTAGAACAGCTTGAAGTTGATCCACTTTTTTATCGTAAAATTGTGTTTAGTGATGAATCTCAGTTCTGGTTGAACGGCTATGAAAACAAGCAAAATTTCCATATATGGAGTGAAAACAATCCTCAAGAAAGCTGCACGTTCCATTGCATCCTGAAAAATCCACTTTATGGTGTGCTTTACACGCTGGAGGCATCATCGATCTATATTTCTTTAAAAACGTTGCTGGAGCTAATGTTACAGTGAATGGTGCTCATTACAGATCGATGATCAATGATTATTTGTTTCAAAATTTGAATGGTATCGACCCAGAAGTGTTTTGGTTGCAACAAGATGGTGCTACGCCACATGCTGCTACCGTAACAATTGATTTATTGAAAGAAGGATCTGGCGATAACATTATTTCGAGAAATGGTCCAATTAATTGGCCTGCAAGATCATGCAACATAACTCCACTGGATTATTTTCTTTGGGGTTATGTCAAGTCATTGGTTTATGCTAATAAACCAGAAACAATAGACGCTTTGGAAGCCAACATAACTCGTGTCATTGATGAAATAAGGCCTGAATTACTCGAAAAAGTGGTCTAAAATTGGTCTGGTCGAATGCGGTTCCCCTGAGGTAGTCATGGTGGAAATTATTTTCAAAACATAATTGTCATAAAAATATCTTTCAATGAAAAAAAATTTGGCTTCAATCTTAATTTAAATGTGATTTATCTCAATTTAAAGTTCTATCACTCTAAAATTTGACTTTATCGTAGCTTTTTGAACGATCAGTAGCTTAGGAATATACGTCAAAACAAACCAAAGAAAATTCTAATAAAGAGAATAAATCTGGGCTTTATAAATTGACTTGTAATGATTTCTCTATGGTATATTTTGGTCAAACTGTTAGTTGAATATATGAACACCAGAGGAGTTATACTTCAGACATCTTAAAATCTACACATGCGATTCATTTGAAAGAACTTGGACATAATTTCAACAACAGCTATGCAATTAAATGAAATTAAAAGTACCAGATTTACACATCAACAGTTACAAAACTCTTCAGAATGATCAAACCGATGTCGACAGATCTCCGTTGTTCAATATTTTTGCTTAGTTAGGTATATCCGATAATTGGTCTCAATATATTTTACTGCTATTTGTATCTACACCTATAAAAGATGTGATGTAACTTTTTCAGAGTCATTTCAAAATTTAAACCTTATGATGACACAGGGTTGCGGAAGTAATTATAGTTTATTATTCAATGAATATACAAATTTTCCTCATTATTTCATTCACTTATCTGGCAGTAAAAGTACCTAAACATACTCACAATTACTTTACTATGCTGCGAATTTTAGAAACTTACTCTCGAAAATATTTATGGGTTTCTTTGCTATTTTATTTGATAACAGCAGAAATATAGGGAACAGATTGATTAAGTTCCTGCAATGGAATATTTTTTGAACTCTTGATCTCAACACCGAAAGAATTCAAGCTTTCTTTCGGTGGATTGGACAAAGGAAAAGTATCAAATTTCTTTCTTCTGTTTTGGATCTCTTGCTGTCACAGACGTATTCCATGCAACTCGTAGTTAATGAATTGAATCTGAGGAAATATACCTACTTAACCAACATATGTTAACTGAAATTCAATCAGTGGCAAAGAACAGAAGAACTTCTTTATTAAAGACATGTGAATATAATGCCTTCCTTATGACAGGAATCTATTTGAAAAGCCTTATTCTGACAAGGACATTGTGTGTTAGTGTGCTCTTAGTAAACTGTATTTATTTATTCTCGTAAGAAATCTCTGATTATTATCTTTCGAAAAAACTAAGTATCAAATATTGTTTCGAAGTTTTAGGAGATACGTGGAGTATGATACAGAAAAACTATTATACCTTGTTTAATCAATATATTTTCATCTAATCTATTAAGGTTTAAATTATGAAACTTCCATCCACAGATTGAGATAAAATATAAATAACTCAAATTCAGATTTATAACTTCCAACATCTAAAAAATTTGAATATCAAAACAGATTTAATCTGTTGTCTTCTTCAATTTTAATTTCAAAAAATTCTTTGAAGAAACTTTAAGAATTAAATTAATGTCTTTATAAGCACTGCTCATATTTAATAGACGTATAAAGTCAAAATTCATCATACAATATCCAATTATTTCTTGAGGATGTGCTACATGTTTTGAGATTTTTTGAAGTAATTTATTTAAATATATTGAATATTTCAAATGAATTAGTTTTTGAGAAGTTCTTGAAATTATGTTTTGTATTTTTGAGAAAGAGTTATTTTTCATTAATATAGGATCAGAAAACAATACATTTTGTAACAAACAGGGCTTCGTAAGTTTGTCTGAAGAGTTCATTACGCATGCCTGGAACGAAACAAAAAATGTTTGCTCATTTATATTTTAATTTCAATTGACAATTTATATTCGTTGGTTTTTCTTAATTCCATTGGATAATGTATGATGAATTTTGACTTTATACGTCTATTAAATATGAGCAGTGCTTATAAAGACATTAATTTAATTCTTAAAGTTTCTTCAAAGAATTTTTTGAAATCAAAATTGTAGAAGACAACAGATTAAATCTGTTTTGATATTCAAATTTTGTAATAATCCTTCTATCAAGTAAAAAACCGTTCCTTCTTATTTTATTTTATATATAATATATAATTATATTAGGTTTTTCAAATGAAGAAATTCATTATACAGTGTTGAAAGGTTTTAACTAAGGCCAAGTGCCTTATAAGCTTTGTATGATTTTCTGTGAACATGGAATATAGAGTACCTTGGATATAAAGATACCTACTTAGATGTTTGTTGAGAATCGTATTTCTAAGATGGCACTGGTAAGTCTATACATTGTTCAAGTGATTTTATTATTTTTTATATGTAAAGTTGAACTGATCTTATCGTAACTTTAATTATTTCTTGAGGATGTGCTACATGTTTTGAGATTTTTTGAAGTAATTTATTTAAATATATTGAATATTTCCAATGAATTAGTTTTTGAGAAGTTCTTGAAATTATGTTTTATATTTTTGAGAAAGACTTATTTTTCATTAATATAGGATCAGAAAACAATACATTTTATAACAAACAGGGCTTCGTAAGTTTGTCTGAAGAGTTCATTACGTATGCCTGGAACGAAACAAAAAATGTTTGCTTATTTATATTTTAATTTCAATTGACAATTTATATTCGTTGGTTTTTCTTAATTCCATTGGATATTGTATGATGAATTTTGACTTTATACGTCTATTAAATATGAGCAGTGCTTATAAAGATATTAATTTAATTCTTAAAGTTTCCTCAAAGAATTTTTTTAAATTAAAATTGTAGAAGACAACAGATTAAATCTGTTTTGATATTCAAATTTTGTAATAATCCTTCTATCAAGTAAAAAACCGTTCCTTCTTATTTTATTCCAACTTCTAAAATATATATTGAAATCATATACAAAGACTATCAAAATGATATACATATATCGGGTGTTTTTTTTAGAGTGATAGAACTTTAAATTGAAATAAAACACATTTAAATTAAGATTGAAGCCATTTTTTTCTTATTTGAAAGATAATTTTATGACGTTTATGTTTTAAAAATAATTCCCGGTATATGTCCACCACGACTAGCTCTGAGGAACCGCATTCGACCAGATAAATTTTTGAGGATTGTTTTCACTCCATAGACGGCAATTTTGCTTGTTTACATAGTCGTTCAACCAGAAATGAGCTTCATCACTAAAAACATTTTTACGATAAAAAAGTGGATCCACTTCAAGCAGTTCTAAGGCCCAATCGGCAAACAAACGACGCTTATTATGGTCAAGTGGTTTTAGTTCTTGAACCAGTTGGATCTTGTATGGGTGTAGACCAAGATCTTTACGCAAAATTTTTCATGTGGTGGATGCACAGAATCCAACTTGTTGTGAACGTCGACGAATAGACAAATCTGAATCATCATTAACACTATGACTTACAGCAGCGATATTTTCTTCTGTACGTACAGTTCTTTGTCTTGTTGTTGTTGCATCGAGTAGAGAAAATTTTGTTCGAAATCTATCGATAGTTCGACGAATAAGCTGCTCTGGTATTGGTAAACGTGGTTGCGGCGTGAGTCTTTCCATGATAATTTGTTAATGCTTACGGAACAGAAATGTTAAAACAACATGGCTTCTACCTTCTGTCAAATCACAGTCATCCCTATCGAAAGTTCTATCACTCTAAAAAAACACCCGATATATAATCAATATAAAATATCTTTCAATGTCGCGGAAAAAACTTCACGATAGGAAAAGTATTGATACAAATGTATTAACAAAACAATATAAGTATGTATACAAATATAAGAAAATCCACTATTCCAAAATTATCTAAAATTCTCAAAATAAAGGAGCACGTAAAATCAAGTATTGACTCACATTTTAGTTTCTTTTTCAAATTATGAATTAAATTCATATAGAATCTTAGGATCCACATTACATTCCTTCATTATGTATTATTTATGAAATTCGGGTTATATATTTCTTGTCATAGAACATTATTTGGGGGGAATGTTCTTTTTTCTGTGTTCCAAATACAAATAGTTATTGGTTAATGGGTAATAAACATTCCAATTTTCTTCAATGGCTTTTTTTATTGAAAGAATCACCAAATAGTCCATCAATTTACCCTTATTAACATTATATAGTAAAGTGACATATTTCTCTTTAAAAAAAATTACTATTTTCTATACAATGTTATGCAAAACCGGCTGATTTCCGGTTTTTCAAAATAGACGTCCTATGTTCTTTGGTTCTATGTTGTAAACACCTGTCTGTCCTTGTAGTACACATAGAATCAAAGAATATAGGATGTCTATTTTGAAAAACCAGAATTCGAGTGGTTTTGCAGAACATAGTATAGAATATAATCATTTTTTCAATGAGAAAGTCACTTTACTATATAATGTTAAGAAGGGTAAATTGATGGACTATTTGGAGATTCTTTCAATCACAAAAGCTATTGAGAAAAAGAAGAATTTAACAAATTCCCAAATACACTTCGGTAACTCCTCTATATTGGATGCTGTTATTTCCATGCAGCATAAACATTGTCAGATGTCTTAAGTATAATGAGAAACCCTTTTTTCAATTTTAAGTTTAGTTCCTTTTTGTACTCCTTTGAAGATGGTCGAAAGACCGAAACACGTGTCAGGTTTCTGAATAAAAACTGTGTGAATTTTTTTTTATAAAATTATTATAATGTTTCACCTAGAGCCAACCGCTTATTTCCATTCAAATGAATGTTAAATAACAAGCTGAAGACATATTGTTTGAGGCATATCTGGAACATTAATAGTACTTGTTTTTAATGACGTCGACTCACCATAAGTCTCATGTAACATTTTCCATTAACAATGCTAATTCAAAAACAGATTATTCGTTCGATATTTTTTATCCATTATGAAAATCGCAAAACACGCTTGTATGAACTGACAAAATGGAGCACTGTTAATAAAACAAAATGGAGCACTGACAAAATGGAGCACTGTAAAAAAAAAATAAAATGGAGCACTGTTAATGCGCTTAAACTGCGCATGATTATAAAGGACAACTGTGCCAACTTGGCGATAAAAATTTCGACAATGCCCCAAAGAGAGCCTTTCGGATAATCAATTGCCGATACGTTTCTAAAATAATATCCATTTATTTTATGATAAAAACTGGAGTATTTTACGATCAAAATGACAGCAACAAAAGTCACCAACTTCAATGGATACAGGATAGATAAATTAAAACAATTTCATACCATGAGGCTGGGAGAGGAAATCAAATAATCATTGACGGTGAAATATAAATGGAAATGTTAGAGATCTCTGAAATTTATTACGCAAATAAAATCAGAATTGACTAATAAAACAACATTCGAGTTAATTATGTATGATTTAATTAATTAACTGTATAATGAATAGAACAATAGAATTATTATTATTATTATTTAATATAGCTAAGAGAAGAGGCAAATGCCTATACATCTCAGAAACATACAAAAACAAAAAAGAACATTGTCGGTGTACGACGTACAAGAACCCAATAAAGAAAAGCAACACAACAATGACAAGGCAAAAACAATAATGAATGATAATCACGGTCCAGTTGTTAAGTGATGGTCAAGCCGATTTTTGAAAGCGTTCACTTATATAAGTTGTTTATATTTTAAAGCTACAAGCTTATAGAATAATTTTATCTCTGCATCCAACAAATGTGGCCCCAGTCTCGTTTGGATGGAATACCCAGATGATCTTATGCTTTTAAGTACGAGAAAGAAATGAATCATTCCCATTGCTTTTGAACGATGGCAAATGGCTGGTTTAGTGCGTTTTTGATGGATCTTCATCTAGCCTTGCCTCTAATTGTTCATACTCAAACTTTGGTGGCCTTTCGTCTTCTAAATCAACATTGCCACTTTTAAATCAGACAAACCACTTCGGACACGTTTGTTCAGATAGAGTACGGTCACAATAAACATCCACTAAAATACGATGACTTTCGGCAGCCTTTTTCTTCATGTTGAAGTACTAAAGTAAAACTCCTCATAAAAACACATTATTCAGTACAAAAGTTAACAGTTTCAAAGCACACAGAAACTGTGTTGTTTACACTTCAGCAAAATGACAGATACTGAGGAGGAAGATTCCAGAATGAAGGTGTTGCCAAATAAAACAATGGAATAATAAACAAGAAGCGACCTCTGTAATCAAAACCGCACGAACTTATTTCTACCCTTATATAAAAATAATAATGTAACATCTATAGAAAGATAAATACTCATCGCTAAAACTTTAACTTTTCATTGAGAACTTGTTTCCTCCTTCCAATAAATATTGTTGAACATCGAAGCTAGTAATTTGGAAGCTTTTTTTGACAAATTTATTGAATAGAGGAAGGGAATCGATCAGTTCAAGTTCAAAGTAAGATATATGTGGAAGAACAAGACTCCTTGGTAAGCTGTAAGAGAATAGCAAACTTTATCCAAGAAATACAAGTGTTTACTCAAATAAGGTTTAGCTTACTCTATTCACAACTCTACAGGTCGAAGATCCTTTAAGAACGCTGGAGGAAAATAGAAAGATTTGAAAAAACAACTATTATTATCTTCCAAAAAGATTCAGTCCCCTGTCATATTTCTAATGAAATGGCAAAAATTCGTAAAAACTTAATCATACAAAGAACTTGTGGTCGCTCTGTAAGATAAGATTAACTAGCAAAAATGATATACAGTGTCATCAGAATGTGCTTTCGAGAGCAGGAAATAAGTTGACTCTATGCCGAAATGGGTTATTGATAACCCATAAGCTGACAAGTTCCTGGTTTAAAGAAGAAAACACAACAAAATAATCGGTAATAGATGGTCTTCCATTTATATGAATCTCTTTGTTTTGAATGAGAGTGTAAAAGTACACAACATCACATCGATGTTAGTTTTAATTGTATCTTCGAAAGAATTCTTCGATACTTTCTTTGCTTGAGTGCTACTTTCACTCATTCAAGAAGAATCCTAATAACTGGGAATTCGATTCCATATCTGGGTTGATTGTACAATGTGAAAATGAGAGTGCATTGTTATCATTCTTCATTGCAACTGGATATCGATAGCCATTGAAGCAATTTTCGATTTGAGAAATATGAGAGAATGAAAGAATCCCTATTTAGATCAAAATGAAGAACGTGTTCTTGAAACGACACTGTCAATAAAGTTTCAAATATATTCAATGATTCAAATAAAAGCCCGGAGATTTTCATCCATTCTTTTTACATTTAACAGCTTCACAAATCTAAAAATTCAAATATAAAACAAAATTTCCTTTGAAGTCAGATGATATCTTAAATATCAACCAAAATAATTCTGTTATACCGCAGTTCAATTCTAAGAAATTTCTTAAAAACTTGTTTTCAATTTAATTGAATAAATGACTCGAAAATTTCTGTTTCCTTTTAATTAGATAAGAATTAACACTAATCGCACAGTATCAGAAGGAGATAACAAAATTCTAAGAAAATATAGAATATTGATCGAACTTACCCAACAAACAGTTGATGGAGAAAGCACTGTATCATAACGGTATTATAAAAAAAGAAACTCCACTCTCAAAATGTTCAACTTAAAATTTAGAAATTCTTCGAAACAACCTCCTATTTAGAGAGCTCTTTCAAAAAACTCTTCAAAACTGTGTAACGCATTTTCAAAATAGCGCATTTGAAATATTTCACTGATTATCCTCAGTCCACTCTAATGTCAGCAAAATGAAAACAATCAATAAAAATATCTATCAAACTTATACTGCCTCGTGTATTTCGGACCAAAGACAAAGAACGCAAATAGTCTCTTAGTTGTTAGACTAAAAAACTATATACATTCTATGTTTGTCCACAGAATATGCACAGAGGTTGAATAAAGTATTTTCCAACAAAATAGTAGAGACTCTTTGGGTGCCATACCAACTTATACCAAAAAACATGAAAGAACTTCCCTCTGCGAAGGCTTCGCAGCGAATCCTCAACCAAACGGAATGAAATCGACCCATTTATTAAACAGGTTATGACTGGGATGATAAATGAGTCACATACGACAATATTGTGCGAAAACGATGCTGGTCAAAGCGCGGTGAAGCAGCTCAAACGATGAGTAAACTAGGACTTACGTCCAGGAATGTCCAGCTGTGCATTTGGTGGGACCGAAAAGGGATAATAAAGGGATAATATATTATGAGTTGCTTCCATATGGCCAAAAACTAAATTCGTATCTCTACTGTCAACAACTAGACCGTTTGAAGCTAGTGATTGACCAGAAACGACCAGATTCAACCAACAGAAGAGGTGTTGTCTTCGATCAGGACAACACCAGGCCACACACCTCTGTAGTGACTCGCCAGACACTCCAAGAGCTTGGTTGGGCAGTTTTAATGCATCTACCATATAGTCTGGACCTGGGACCAAGCGATTCCCATCTTTTGCATTGCAAAACTTTCTGAGTGATAAGAAATTTGCATCAAGAGAAGATTGTGAAAATCGACCACCAGAGTTTTTCGCCAATAAGGACCAAGACTTCTATGAGAAACGCATCATGAAGCTACTTTCAAAATGGCAACAAATTATAGAATACAACGGTGTATATTTGACCCCAATCGGACAATCCGAAACATGGTGACTAAAGTCTTGAATTTCACGCAAAAATATTGATTTTTCCCCCAACCATCATAATTCTTATTACCATAACGAATAATTTTTTCTTCTTTCAGCCTGCATCAAACCTAAACAACACCACGCATCCCCTCCTTCGGCCCAGATCTTCCAGGCCGACCTCGACGTTCACGACGGAGGTTCCTCGGCGGTAGATTTACTCGATCTAGTGCGACATCTGTCGTCACAAGCAGATCGCCATGTGACGGCAATGGGCGCCAACGTTAGCCGCCACTCGTCCAAGGGCCTGTCTGGCAGAAGGTCGCAGTCCAGCGGCAGCATCTGCAACGGCAAAGGCAGGCACAGCAAGGGGGAGTTTTGCGGTAGTCTGCCCAGCTATCTAGACGACAGGGATACGGGAGGCTGCAACAATAATTATGATTGCGATAGGGCAGCTGTTGATGAGGTATGTGATTTAGAAGTGAAGTATAGTAATATAGAGTATCCTTAAACTGATGGTTTAACAAAGAGCGCGTCAAGCAAAAACTAACTCCCAATTACATCTACTTCAAATTCGATGTAAAAAACCCAACTACATATAAAATACAACTCAAGATAGAAGAACTTTCGCTAAAGGAAGTATCAAAACATACCACCTAGTTAGATTCCTTCAAAATTGACCATTTTGAGTATATCGCCGCTCTTTCTCTTTGGCACCTGGGATAATCATGCCGCTACAGTCTCTTCAGCAGCCGCCCTAGTTACTTCCAAAAATTTCTCGGCCGTACGGTCACGGTAACATTGGCAGTCACTCTTTGCTCCTCCAACAATTAAGTTTCATTAATAGTTTCAGGTTACCCATTCCCTCAGTACAGATACTCTTTGCCCTTGCATAAATTCACATTCAGTCAACTGTTAATATCATCTCCCTCTCGATAATTCACTCGCATTCGACGAAAGAACTCTTTATTCGCATTCACTTCACAAATTAAATCTCAAGGAACATTTTCGTTCATTCTCTGGTGATAACACAATATCGCAATAAAAGGAAGGTGAAAATGAATGTATTATCTGTAATATTTAATTGTAATTACTTAATACAAGTATAAAGTGAACCCGGTTAAAGTTAACAACGGGGAATAAACCCATCGCTCTATTCCTCCACGACCAAGACTGTGTTTTGACCACAAGTACAGATCAACATTCCAATGCAACAATTCCCTCAAATTTAGGAAGACATGAAGGTCTATTCAGTAGTTATTTGACAGAAAGGGTTCAGAATGTGAGAATTAACGGAGTAGCAAGCAGTTCTGAAATAGTGGAATACTGTGTCCCCCAAGGTATGGTATTAGGACCTGTACTCTTCAACATATACATTGATACGCTGTTCAACGAATGTTGTAGGAGACATTGTTGAATTCGCTGATGATATCTTGATATTTTGGCGCGCGGCGATTAGTATGAATTAAAAGCAATAGCGGAAAATGATTTTAAGGTCATAAAACTTGGATGCATTACAAGCTTTCAACTATAAATTTGAAGAAAACAAAGTATTTGCCAATAAGCTTCAATTCAAAGAAACGCCCATTCTTTGACCTCGAAATCTCGAGTATGGGGTAAAATTATACAATTGAAAGTGTAACTGAGGTTAAATATCTAGGTGTCACGGAGGACTCAAATCTGAAATGGTCAGAACATATAAAGAACTTTCCAATATGCTATAACTTGCTGGGGAGTTGCTGCGAAAACGCATACCGAGTCACTGGAAATTCTGTAGAGGAGAATCTTAAAACTGATATTCAAGAGACCTAAGCGTTATGGAAGTGACGCTTTGTTCCATGAATCGAGAGTGTTGGATTCAAGATAACTCTACTACTTACAAGCTGCTATTAGATACCACTAGGAGACAGTTCCTGGCATCGTAGGAAAATATGTGAATCGTGCACGAAACCATGATAGGGCCCCTTTGACGCTGACAAGCCTTACACAAAGGAGTCACCCTTTCCTTTCACCAACTATAGCCCGTCTAGAAAGTATCCGGAAAAAACAAAGCTCAATTGCAATTATTTAGTATATTATATATTTTTAATTCTTGAATTAGAAAATTATAACAAGATATTCAACTTATATACTCATACAACCTCCATTTAACTGTAAAGACTTGACTAAACGTCGAGGTACTCAGAATTGTACAAGTTAAAATGTGAGCAGAGCGCTCTAATAACATTAAAGTGCCATTGTCATCACCGTTGTCCCGGGTTTCTGCTCAAGTTTTGACACTCCAGTAGACCCCCGATAAGGTGAAAGAGAAAGATAGGAATTTTGAAGGAAGTTTTATAGAGAACTTTGCGCCAGCATAACTAGGTGAGGGACCCCCACAAGTCACCTCCACCGACCCAAGAAAGAAGATCGCCGTGCTGATCCCAACACTCTGTCATTTGAGCAGGGTGTCTCTATGGTTATGAAAGATTGAAGCAACGAATCAACATAAATAACAGCTTCTCAGCATGGACCCCCCCGCACACAGGACCGCTGTTGCTGTTTGCTGCTAAAAGTGAGGCTCCGAACCATCAAAGAGGTGGGCTTTAGGATCAAAAATGGCGCCAGAGTTGGGGGAGAGCAGAGCGTATCTTCCAAGACCCTCAAACCTCGTCGAAACGTCGTAGTCTCCCTTTCCCTTCAACTTACCACTTACGATCCCGCAGCGGATAACATAAGCTTAAGGATCCACGAATGGGGCCGAAGCTAGGGGCGATCAGAGCGAATTTCCCAAGCCCAACCAACTTGGTCAAAACGTCGTAGTCTCCTTTTGTCCTCCAACGGACCAATCAGGACCCCGCAGCGGGATCTAAAAATGGAGCAAAATTTGGGGGCGAGCAGAGCGAATCTCCCAAGTCCAGCAACTTGTTCGAAACGTCGTAGTCTCCCTTTATCCTTCAGCAACCATTTAAGATCCTTCAGCGGATAAGAGGACGAAAGTTGGAAAACCCACGCTGAGATTCAGCAGGGTATCGCCTTCGTCAATGAAAGGATTACAAAACTCTAATCGATCGCAGGGTCGCAGATTCTGGCCAGCTTCCGCGTACGATTCCAAGCCTTGCAGTAGGAAAAGGGTGGAGTGGGACAACATGATGGAATGGTATTATGCAAGAAAGAAGGAAAGTAAGGAAGTTTTGGATTGCGAGTCATCTGCTTTAGGCATCATAACCATATCCTCCATTTCATAAATGAAACTAGGACACTCGTTATGACAAGCTCCCCCACCACGACAAGATACATTGACAGAGGGGGAGCGTCGAGGTACATCCGAAACTAAATCACCTCCATAATTTTCGGTTATGGTAATCTAGGACTGTAAAACTGAATTAAATTATATTTATTTCGTGGCGCTGCTCACTCAGCTTCAATCTTCATTAGTCCCCATATGTCTTCAATGGGACTAAGATTTGGTGAAGCTGCTGACCATGAAATGGTTATCACTTGGTGTTCTTGCATCCAAGGTTGACTATAGACCGAAGTAGGGCATCTTTAATTATCCTGCTGAAAACGCCACCCGTCTGTATATAAAGCATGTGTCGTTTCAAGGATAAAATCGTTTAGAATGACACATTACTTTTCAGTATTAACGGTACCATCAACTATACAGAGAGGCGTAGTACCATTCTGAGATATTGCTCCCCAAACCATTATTTTGGTGGGAAATTTGGAAATTTGAACGATAACAGGTTGTTTTGATTTGTTTTTTAAGTGATTTCCACCAAGTTGGAAACAACTGTCATCAGATATAAAGGCATTAATGAAATTATCTTCCCGAAAACGTTGACAAAATTCTATCCTTCGTTCTTTTTGTAAAGGTGTCATATGGATTTTTTTTGGTTTCCTTTATATGTAGCCTTGTGTTTTCAGTGACATACGGACGGTTTCTGGATCAACTTTTATATTTCGTTGATTTCCAACTCTGGTGGTGAATTTACGAAACTCCAGGCGCGTCGTCCTAAGGCCAATAAAGCGTTCAATTGTTTCCTCATGTCCATGCAATTTTTTATCCTCTTTATTGTCTCATATACAGCACTTTTTTCCAGTTTAGTCAATTGCACTAATATTTTAACTTTTCGAAAACCTTTTCTATACAAATATTCTGTCTGTTTTTTTTTCTATTTGCGACATTATTTCATAAACTGTAAACCTGTTGCAAATCAACAATATTTGACAAATAGTGTTGCCATGTAACTTTGGCAATAGCCGGCTATCTGTACAACCTATTTTATACATTACTTTTTTCTTATGATATTACAAAAAAAAACTATATTGAAGTTATGAAAAATAATAAATCGCGGATTCTTCTAGACGAACTATATTTATATAACATAATTTCAAAGTCAATAAAATGCTCAAAAATAAACGTTGTTATAAAAGAGAAATAAAAAAAAATTATATTGTCAGTGCCCAGGAAGAGATTTCACGATCTGATAGAAACTACGCGTTTTACATTGTAAAATGTCTGGGTGTACCCGTTCTTATATCTGATATACGTGTTTCAGTTCCTTAGCTATTTTCAATGTAATTTTAAGAATTTACACTAATGTTTAGTAATGATTGAGTAGGTATGTTTAAATTCACTGTCAAACAAGAAAAATAGTTTATTTTGTTTGTGTGTTAAATTGTAGAATTGTATAGCAAATAGCTCAAAACAAGTGTGTATCCACTTCCCGAATTTTTGCTGCTTTATTCCTAGCTCTATTAGAACTTTTATATCTGTTTATAAAAGTCATATGTACGAGGGTGGTTCCAATATGATCGAGACAAACTCTGTAGATGGCGTGCATGTATGTTTCGAAGGTCATGGTGTGAGTATCTGATAGCTTGAGTATGTGATAGACGCACAGTGTGACATTTGTTTTCGTCTGAGCACGTGTTTAACACGTGTGCTACGACGATGAGTGAACGTCAATTGCCGACTGCCGTTGCGCAACGTATTATCATTGGTTTTTTAGTGGGGAAGACGTTAAAAATAGGGATTTTTTTGTGCGTTTGCAAAAGCAGTTCCGTAGTGAGTGCTTGAGTAGGGCTGCCGTGTTTAAATGGGCTAAATCATTCAAGGATGGCCGCGAAACTGTCGAGAATGAGCCGCATGATCGTCGATCACGAACCAGCGTTACACCAGACGACCTTCGCCGCTTAGAACAACTCATTTTTGAAGGACCGTAGGATAAATGTTCGAGACATTTCGGCTGAAGTCGGCATCAGTATTGGTAGTGTAGAGTCTATCATCCACGAACACCTTCAATATCGCAAAATAACGGCGCGATGGGTTCCTAAACTGTTGAACTTTGAGCAAAAATTAACGCGGTTGGAAGTTTATCGCCGCAGACTGACGCGATACGAGGCGCAGGGAGACGGGAGACGAATCTTCACTACAGACGAAACATACTTACACTATTACACTCCCAAAACCAGGTGTCAAGTAAAGAGAGGAGGAAGAAGGAGGAAGGGCGCCAGTCAAAGCGGAGATAATCTGGTCCGCGGCTAAGGAATGTGTACTGTGTTCTGGGACGGGCAGGGCGTGCTGTAAGTCGATTTCCTGCGCACTCAACGTACCATCAATGCTGCATACTACTCTTACTTTCTGAAAACATACGTGAAACCCGCTTATCGCTCGAAACGGAAGAGCATTCCAGCACGAAGGGCAATTCTCCTCCAGGATAACTCGCGTCCTTATACCGAGCGTCTCACCCTCGATACAATATCGAAATTTTTTAACGCGAATCTTCACTACAGACGAAACATAGGTACATAAGTACACTCCCGAAACCAAGGTGTCAAGTAAAGAGTGGAGGAAGAAGGAGGAAGGGGTGCCAGTCAAAGCGAAGACAACCTGGTCCGCGGGTAAGGTAATGTGTACTGTGTTATGGGACCGGCACGGCGTGCTGTACGTCGATTTCAATAGAAGTGCGATTCTCCTCCAGGATAACGCGTGCCCTCATACCGCTCGATACAATATCGGAATTGGGGTGGAAAGTACTGAAACACCCCCCCTACAGTCCGGATTTACCGCCCTGCGACTACCACATGCTTGGACCACTGAAAGAGGCCCCCGGAGGTCAAAAGTTCAACACCGACGACGAGCTAGATGGGTTCGTGCGCTCATGGATGTCTGAGTTGCCAAGGAATTTTTCGATACCGGCATCAAATAACTTCCGGAAAGGTGGACAAAATGTGTAACTAGTGAGGGAAATTACTCGGAAAAATGTTATTTTTTGTAAATTATTCGATAATAAATAAACGTGTCAGAGTATTTGTCCCGATCATATTTAAACCACCCTCGAATATGTGCAGAAATAAAGTTACTAAAATCATTATTATACTAGTTATTAGTCGTTTTTGAAAGCTATTGTGTAATTAAAAATTGTGGTTTATATTGGAATAAATAATTTTATTCGTCTAAAGCAATAGGTTGACATGTCATCACTTTGAGCTTTGTGTGAACGCCCTATTTTATTTCTATTCACTTACCCAGAAAGTATTCCTCGATAAGATAACTGCATTTGCGTACTCTTCAACGAATACAAATTGTATCTCTTATCTTCGCCAAACAAACATACATATCCTAACTGAAATGCCACATTTTACGTTCAAGAGCGGCTACATCGGAGTGCTTCTGTGTATTCTTGCCCCGAACAATCGCTGAAAATACTTTATAAATGAAAACTCAGCCATTTCTTCATGCGAGTCTCTCCCGGTTTTCGTTCCAGTAATTTTAATAAAAAACGAGATTCGTGCGGATGACGTGATGTTGCGTCGGAAAAAAAATTGAAATTCATTCTTTCCCATCTAGCTGACTCGCCCGCTGCAGAGATGGATCTGCCCCTGGTATGACCGACGTCTTGCAGCGGGACTTTTTATTCGTATTTCGCCATTTACGAAATACCGCGTTTCTTTCCCGACTCTAGAATATGCTTGGAAATTCTTAAGAGCAGACCAAAAAAAAGTGGACAGTTTTACATTATAAGAAACGCTCACGGGTTTCCTTTTTGGCGGAGAACTCCGAGTAACACGAAGATTTTGCTCATTTACGAGTTATAAACATAAGGAAATGTCCAGATGGAAATCAACATAATTTTCGATACTAATATACCGGGTGTTTCAAGAATGATTGTACAGGCTTTCAGGGCAGATACAGGACATTTTCGTGAGTCTGAATCCGTGCTCGAAATATTTCCTAACTATATTCGTTTAAAAGTTAGAAGATGTTTTATGTATTTTATCAAAAATTTTCAATCGGCATACCTCTTGATCGCCTGCATAGATCTTCATGAAAGCTTGAGGGAATGAATATAGGCCAATGCCAAATATTTGCCCATAATGACTTATCGATAGCATAGGTCCGGACTGAGAAAATTACATTCTTTATCCCACATCTTGTAAAACACCCTGTACATCCAATTTTCAAAAAGCGAAATTCTCTTCAGAATCTACAATGAATACTCTTTCAAACAAGCCTATTAGGATCAATGCCACTCTTCGCATCATCATTTTATGAACCATTGAATATTAGGAATTTTCAATTTATAGTAAACATGGATCTGTGAATCTCCATTCTTCTTATTCCATCCGACATCAAATATTTTTTGCAAAACTAAATTTAACCGAAAACTCGAATTAACATTGAACATTTAATTGGACTATTATAAAATGGACTTAATAATAAAAATATAAAATGTATCTTATAAACATGTGTGGAAATGAAAAAAAATTGACAATAAATAAGATAAAAAATTATAACTTCTTTTCGAAAATACCCCCTCTCTCTTCTAAACATTTTCTAGCTCTTGTGATCAAATGACCTACAGCTTTCTTCAAAATTTCCGGTCGATTTGCTTTACATGCAGCTTAAATATGATTAATCAGATGCTTCCTGTCTATAATTTCTTCAGAGTAAACTTCATTTTTTAAGTGCCCCCAGAGAAAATAATCCAAGCATGTAAGATCTGGGGATCCTGCAGGCCAGTCAGGAGGTCCTCCTCTACAAAACCAATGATCTAGATGAGCTTCATTCAAATGCGCTACAATTTCACGGGTAAATCCATCATTCAAAGCCCTGACAAATGCTCGATTAAAAATTGTAGATATGACACTCCATTCAGCCTGTGTGGAAGAATATATGGTCCAATTAGGCGATTATTGTAAATTTCACACCGAATATTGACTGAAAAACGATGTTGTGAATTGCGTTTCCTAGTCACTTTCGAATTTACTCTGGACCAAATATGTGCATTGCGAACATTCAAATGACATCTTTTGTGAAGGTTACTTCATCAGTAAAAAGCGTTCTGAAGATAGCTCGCTGGTTCCGCAAAACCCATCTGTAAAATCGCATCCTCGGTAGTTCATCGCCTGGCTCCAAGGTTTGGACGGATTGTAAATGAAATGGATGCCACTTTTCACGGTGCAGAACTCGCCAGACCTGACAATGTGGCAAACCTGAACCTGAACCAAGACGCCGAGTGCTGGTTGAGGGATTTTCTTGGACAGCTTCTATTATCTTTTCATGGTTTACAATCAAACTTGCTCTTTCTCGTTTACTTACTGACGGAAAGTGTCCAGTTTCACGAAGTGAGTGATTAACATGTTCGAATGTTTGGTGGTTAGGAATTCGACGATCCGGATATAGCCTTCGATATTCCCTAGCAGCTTCACGACCATTGCACTTATAAAATCGATAAACTAACAGCATATCAATATACTCAGTATTCGTAAACGACGGCATTCCGATAATTCTCTTAATGAAAATTTTATGAAAACACAACAATCTATCACTTGCGTAATTTTCTATTTCAATAATTACCCGACAGTGGTTTGAATGGGGGAAGGGGTATAAAAGAATTTATTTGCGAAAGTGTAAATAAGATGTCGAAAAATATTTCGTTTTGTATGCGTGTGTCTATGAATCGAAAATTCCAGATATTCAATAGCTCATAAAATATTGATGAAAAGTGTGCCATTATTTCAAATGATTTTGTTTGAAAAAGTATTCATTGTAGATTGTGAGGAGAATTACACTTTTCGAAAATTCGATGTACAGGGTGTTTTACAAGATGTGGGATACAGAATATCCCAGTCCGAACCTGCGCTATCGACAAGTGATTAGGTGCAAATATTAGGCATTGGCCTATACTCATTTCCTCCAATTTTCATGAACATCCATGCAAGCGTTCAAGCGTTATTCCGATTGAAAATTTTTGATAAAATACATAAAACATCCTGTATCTCTTAAACTAATATAGTCAGCACACATTTCGAGCACTGATTCAGATTCACCAAAATGTCCTGCATTTACCCTGAAAGCCTGGACAATCATTCGTGAAACACCATGTATATGCTTCGTTTATTTTTTGTGATTTGTTCTACATGTCGAAGGCAACCATGTTAATTCTGTTTATAATAGGTTGGGGAAAAATTCATTATTTGTTTCCATTTGAAAGGTAGCTTCATAATGCCTCTCTCATAGAAGTCTTTGTCCTTAATGGCGAAAAACTCTAGTAATCGATATTCACAATCTTCTTTTGATGGAAATTTCTTATCACTCGAGAAGTTTCGCAATGGGAGAAAAATATGGTAATCGCTTGGTGCTTGGTGCGGACTATACTGCATGGAAGTGAATGGTGTACTCTTCCACTATTTTACCTGTAATTTCGTTATCGATGGAAATTTTTTAGTGAAATTTCATGATCAGATAGTACTCGATAAGATCTTCGAAATGAGGTATCGCAACACCCCTCATCCCTATTCGAAATCAAGGGGTTATACTCACCCCTGTTAGAGGGTTGCAGTTACGGGGATGCGAAGGGCAGAAAAAGTTGTTTCCTCTTGAATCAGAAATTGACGGGTCCGAGCGATTTTCCACATTTTCATTTTAAAGCCGGAAAATCGATGTTGGTTGCATTAAAACTTCCTAACCAAGCTCCCGGAATTTCTGGCGATCAATCACTAGCTTCAAACGCTCCAGTTGTTGATAGTAAAGATCCAAATATAGAGTTTGACCACCAGGAAGCAACTAATAATAAATTATTTCTTTCCAGTGCCACCAAGTGCACAGAAGAACCTTTCTGGCCGTTATTCCTGGTTTGGCCAGCAAAGCTGCTTTATCGCGCTCTGACCACGTTCGTTTTCCCACAATATTGTCATATGTGACTCATTTCTTATCCAGATTCACCATCCATTTAAGAAATGGGTCGATTTTATTCCGTTTGGCCAAGGCTTCGCAGATAAAAATTAGATCCATGATGTTTTTTGGTGTTAATTGGTGTTGCACCCCAACATTAAGCTTCTTTTTGAATCCAGATTTGCGCAAATGGTTTAAAACTATTTTATGGTCCATCTCTAGCTGCTGGGTGATGCTACGACTACTAATATGCTGGTAAACTTCGATTATTTCTGTGATTTTATCGACATTTTCGACGACTGGTCTGCCTGTGCAAGGTTCACCTTTAAAATCAAAAATACGGAAACGAAAAAACCAAACTTGCACAAAATTAGCTGTTACAGTATCGGGATCATAAACACAATTTCAGCCGCCTGACTTGAATTTTTGCCTTTAGCGAGGAAAGAGCACAGAAATGTGAAGAATTTTCTCTTTGTTGACTTCCACTTTTAACACCCTGTAACACAGAACTGAATAGAGCAAAGAAAAACAGAAAATAATTCTTCAGTGTGAATTTTCACCTTAATAATGAGCAAATATCTGAAATTGTTTGAACGATATTTCACGAGATATCGATTACTGCAGCCATCGACCAAAACATTAATGCATTTCTTTTCCCCCAAACTTATAAAATTCTCTGTTCATTAAAACAACGTGTTCTCAAATTGTGAATCGTTGTACGGTTAGATTTGTAATACGAAAATGTGTACGGGGTTTTCTCTGTTGTATCCCATAAATTCGTTAGGGTGCTTTATTAAAGTGGATAAACATACGAATCCAGTGAGATAAGAAAGTTTGAATAGAGATAAAACCATGTTCCCATTCTCTTGGGGTGATTGATTATGCCTTCAGTTCCTCTTCTTCGTAGAAAGACATCCGAAACGTTTTACAATCGGTTCAAGTCAAATGAACCGAAGACAGTTATCTGTGTTTTCGAATGGATTGTCACCAGTTGGTGAGTGAGGTTTAAATAATTAAATTAATCATTTCTTTTCGGTCATTCGTCTTCGTCAATTTTATGAAATGAAAACATATTGGAAAGGGTCAAAAATTTTCAATTGAATCTGTTCTTACTTGAGGAAATTCATTTTAATCAAATATCATATTATAGATTATTTCCACAATTTATTAAGTTGACGATCAACACTGTAGTTTTGTCAAAATTACACTTTGAACTATTAACATTACAAATTCAGTTTTTATACAGGTGTCCCAGAAGTGAACGTCAAGCCGGAATCAGGTAACAGGTTAAATCAAAAAAGTCATCAGAAAAATATAAAAGAAAATCCAAGTCTTATATTTTTCAAATTATATTGCACTTTCTTTTATAAAATAAAATGCACACCCTGTGATATTCTTTGAACTGCTGCTGCTACAATTTTTTACTTTTTTCAAATATTATTTTTCCTATGTTATCCTGAATAGGGTCTTTGTAACCGTTTTGAAGTAATCTTCAATTCTAAGCCAGCTCCAGCTTGGAGAATAATGTCACTTTTCGCCGAACCAATTATTCAAAATTACAATTTCGCCCAACTTCAATTGACCGTACTGAAAAAAAATTATACATCAGTTTGGCACGTTACTTCGAAAGTTAGCTTTTTTAGATTGAGCAAAAAAGGTTTTTCTTAAAGAAATTCAGTTTCGTTTTATGACAAGATTTAATAAATTCACAAAAGATGTTCAAACTGCCCTCTTTCAGCCGCAATACATGCACGACATCTTCTTAGAAAAGATCAGAATATCGAACGGGCGAATGTTCACTTTAAAACGATATTGAGAACTATCTTGTCTCATTGAATTCGGATTTTTTACGTGTCACTCGTGTAAATTGTGTAGGTGCATGTAACCATCTTTTTTAAATGTTGACAAATTTTCTTTTGAGAATTGTGGGTCTTCCCGGTTCTTTTGTAGCATTGTTTGGCAAAACGCAACCCTAGGTTCATAATCCCGAGGTAACAGAGCTTGTACTCGCTGTACATGATATGGGTGAAGCTTATGTTTTTTCAATAGTCGGTGAGCTGTACTTTTGAGCACTCCAGTACTTCGCAGAATTTCACGTAGCGAAGTACTTGGATCTTCCTCAACTGCTTGAAGCACAATATCGTCGTAAGGTAAGGAAATTCTTCCTTTACCGTGCACATTGTTTGAAAGTCGGCTCGCTGTGAATAGTACACGGTGCACGTTCGTAAAAACTCGATGATCTGGATAACGATCAGCATTAGGGTATCTCTCGCGATAAATTCTCGAAGCTGCACTAGCGTTACATCTGCATTTCCCATAAATCAGGTGCATGTTGGCATATTCCTGTGTGGTATACACAGACATGATGGCAATACACAATCATAGGTTAGTCCAAGTTAAATCAAAGTTCGTTGTGAAGAGCTCAAAACTATCGAAATCGCAAGCAAACAAATCTAATGAACGAAGCCAAAAGTGGTAGGTACACAAATAACACGATAAAATACGGAAAGATGCGTAGTAGACCAAGGGGCGTAGCGTACTGATCTGTGTTGCGTTTACGTGTGCCAATAACAAATAGTGGCGTCACTATCTATCTCACTCACACTTTATGGAAGGACTCACCCAATCCATTCAAACCAGATTCTTAAAATATTGGATGCACTAAAATCATTTTTGGAAAGTTCGAACAAATTGTTCGAAACTGTGTTTCTTCAAGAAATCTTTTGGGGCCGATCTAAGAAATTATGTAGTAAGTGTTATACCATTTTAAATTCCCTATTAAATGCGCTAACGTTTAAAGTAATTTGCCAAACTGATGTAGTACAGTTTTTTTTCACTACAGTCAGTTAAATTTGTGCGAAATATTAATTTTGAATACTTGGTTCGGCAAAAAGTGACATTATTTTCCAAGCTGGACTAATTGGCTTAGAATTGAAGATCACAAGTTACAGAAGAACTATTCGGGAAAACAAAGAAGAAATAAAATTTGAAGAAAGTAAAAAATTGTAGCAACAGAAGTTCAGAAATCATCACAGGGTGTGCGTTTTCTCGAATCATAAAAAATGCAATATAATTTGAAAAGTACACGACTCAGATTTTTTTGATTATTTTTCCGACCCAAATATCGACCAATAGAATTGCACCATTCGACGTCACGTGGTACAACCTACATGGTATTATACTGATAATTTTTTGATTATTTTCTCTGGTAGTTGCTATATATAAAAAACAAAACATGATCCAGTCAAATTAACCACACGTCAAACTGACAGGTTGAATTGAATTGTGAAAATTGGAGATTTTGCATGAAAATGAGTCGATTTGGAGTTTGTTCTCTGTCCACCATCGATAAAAAAGTCAAAGGAAATGTTCCCATTAATACGGAGAAGGCAAAAAAAACAGTTTGGAACCAATTTACTACTTTTTGTACTGAGAGGGAATACACATTGAGTGCTGAAACGAGTGAAGCGCAATTGGCAAACATTATGAAAGATTACGCTTACAATATGAAGAAAATGGATGGAGAAGACTATAAGGAAGGTACAATAAAAACAATGTGGAATCAGACTGCCAAATCACTTCAAGAAAAGTATTTGAACGATTTCGACATCAAAATCAACCCATTTTCGGATGCTGCATTCAAGACCGCTCGAGGAGCTCGTGATGCCAAGCGTAAGGCTTTACAATCTATTCCGGAAAAACGGAGGGCAAGTGGAGACTTGAAGAAAACATGCACCAATGTTTACAACAATTGTATTTTTAATTGCACTAGCCTGAATCTTAATTAAATGTTGTTTTATTCATTATGAAATTCTGAATGAAAAACTGTTCATTTCATCTCATGGTGCAATTCTATTGGCCGACATTTGGGACGGAAAAATAATCCCCCGAATACCACACGAGCTTCAAAATTATCTGGCATTTCCCTCAAGGTTCCCTGCAAACAAATAAAGTCGTCAAGTTTTTCAGGAAAAATCACTCGCGCTTCGCGCTCGTGATTTTTTAACCTGAAAAACTTGACTCCTTCATTTGTTTGCAACGAACCTATCGGGAAATACCCGATAATTTTGAAGCTCTTGTGGTATTATAAGTGAATATTTTTCTGATGACTACTATGACTCAGCATGTTAGCCGATTCCGGGTTGGCGTCGACTTCTGGTATACCCTGTATAGGTGAAAATTTGAAGGGGTACAACTGATGAACAATTTTCAGAAATGAAGACAAGAAAAACAGATGCAAATAACCATAAATTAAATAAAGACAAAAAATCTGGGGTCTATAAGTTTACTTGTATTGATCTGCCTAGAGAAGAAATATGTTGTCGACCAGTGTAACTGGACCATACTCTATAGGAACTTTTGTGTTGCAAATTGCCTGGTGAAATTTGACCAGAGATAACTTGGGCATCCTGTATACTTATGTATTAATTAACGAATGAACACGCTTCTCAGATAATGCTTTGTCCACATAGCCGTACATTCCATTTTTTAGAGCGTTTCCCGAAGCAAAAATTAATCATGAACAAAGGAAGAAATAATTTCTATGCCCTCTTCGACCTGGATTTTATGGTACGAAGTTCTTCGCAGGTTTACCATCCTGAAGAAAAACTGTGCCGAATATTTAAACTGGCGATTTCTGCATTAGAGGTTTCCGTAGATTTACGACACGATTCGCTAAATGGAACTTACCCCAAGTGTTTTTTACAGGTTCCTAGGATTCCACCATTGGGAGATGGCGCCCCGCTCCATTGGAAGTTCTCGGATACGCAAACAGCACTTTGCGACCAGGGTTACGGCTCGGAACGATCCCCTGAAGAGGAATATCCACCACCTCTACCTGAACACGACATCCATGGGCAGCGCCTTGATCATCACCACTTCCTCGAATCTCATGACTGTTATCCCTTCGTTACTCCAGGTGAGGAAAGTTATAGTATTTCATTTCGAATTCGATATTTCATGCATGAAGTTGCTATCTTTATCGATTAATAGTTAAAGAAATTAAAATTTCTCAAACTTTTTATTGATAAAAAACAATTGTCTCGACAAACTGTGGCTTCATCAGGCGCTTCCATAGCTGCCGAACCAAACATTTTAGAAATTTCGTTTAGTGGGCTCATTGTACTTTCATGTCTGCATCTCATGAAAATATTTTCTAGTAGACAGGAAGTTCGTAAAATAAATGTTCAAAAACTGGAGCGGTTTTTCAATGGATCACTCCATATATTTTCATATATTTTCGATGGCGAAGACAATATGAAAAAAATTTAATTTCTGTATGATAGGAAACTAAGAGAAATGAATCAAAATTATTTCAGAACATTCATTAACAATAGTAAAAATAAAAGTAAAACATAATTTGAATATTAAAATAAATTGAAATATGTTTATCTTCTACAATTTTAATTTCAAAAAAATTTTATTCAAAAAACTTTTAGAAATAAATTTATGTCTAACAAGCACCGCTTACATTTAATAGACGTATATAATCAAAACTCAATATATAATGTCAAATGGAATAAATAACCCAACAGATATACGAAAGTAATTAAAATTAATAAATAAATATCCAAAGGAGACAAAATTTTGTTTCTGGTCCTACCTTTAAGAAACACCACTTGCCTTTTAAAAACATGAACACACTTAAAGGACTTCTCAAAGAATATAATTTATTTGAAATATTTAATATATTTAAATATTCGAATAAATTATTTCAAAAATCTCTAAAAAAATGTGCACTATATCTTCAAAAAACAAATATAATTCTAGACAAACCCGTCTTCAGTCCTCTTTCAATATTCCAAATATCAAAATCAAAAACATAGCCTATATCACTCACGTGTTAAAAGACTTAAGCTTCGAACTACAGATCAACTATATAATTCAAGATTGATCTATGTTCTAACAAAATCAAAGAACAGTGTGAGTTATTTTAAGGTTTATTTAAACTCATTGACATTCTATAATGAGATTTATTGAAGCCAAAATATAATTATATATTATATATAAAATAAAATAGAAAGGCCTTTTACTTGATAGAAGAAATATAACAAAATTTTAATATTAAAACAAATTGAAATATGTTTATCTTCTACAATTTTAATTTCAAAAAAAATTTTATTCAAAAAAACTTTTAGAAATAAATTTATGTCTAACAAGCACCGCTTACATTTAATAGACGTATATAATCAAAACTCAATATATAATGTCAAATGAAATAAATAACCCAACAGATATACGAAAGTAATTAAAATTAATAAATAAATATATTTATTCCATTTGACATTATATATTGAGTTTTGATTATATACGTCTATTAAATGTAAGCGGTGCTTGTTAGACATAAATTTATTTCTAAAAGTTTTTTGAATAACATTTTTTTGAAATTAAAATATCAGAAGATAAACATATTTCAATTTGTTTTAATATTCAAATTTTGTTATATTTCTTCTATCAAGTAAAAGGCCTTTCTATTTTATTTTATATATAATATATAATTATATTTTGGCTTCAATAAATCTCATTATAGAATGTCAATGAATTTAAATAAACCTTAAAATAACTAACACTGTTCTTTGATTTTGTTAGAACATAGATCAATATTGAATTATATAGTTGATCTGTAGTTCGAAGCTTAAGTCTTTTAACACGTGAGTGATATAGGTTATGTTTTTGATTTTAATATTTGGAATATTGAAAGAGGACTGAAGACGGGATTGTCTAGAATTATATTTATTTTTTGAAGATATAGTGCACATTTTTTTAGAGATTTTTGAAATAATTTATTCGAATATTTAAATATATTAAATATTTCAAATAAATTATATTCTTTGAGAAGTCCTTTAAGTGTGTTCATGTTTTTAAAAGGCAAGTGGTGTTTCTTAAAGGTAGGACCAGAAACAAAATTTTGTCTCCTTTGGATATTTATTTATTAATTTTAATTACTTTCGTATATCTGTTGGGTTATTTATTCCATTTGACATTATATATTGAGTTTTGATTATATACGTCTATTAAATGTAAGCGGTGCTTGTTAGACATAAATTTATTTCTAAAAGTTTTTTGAATAAAATTTTTTTTGAAATTAAAATTGTAGAAGATAAACATATTTCAATTTGTTTTAATATTCAAATTTTGTTATATTTCTTCTATCAAGTAAAAGGCCTTTCTATTTTATTTTAAAAGTAAAACAACTTTGAACATACCCAATAGATGAACTGGTGGAGGTAACTTTGAGAAGAACATTTTCAGCAATATTGAAGATCTTCAAAACGAGGCAAATACTTTCAGTGATTTTTTATCTGGACATGCAAACTTTGTAAGAGATGGAGAACATATAAATCAAAATCAAATAGTAAATTATGTTAATAGAAGCTCATTTTCCGTTTTCTCTATTACCAAGGGGAGCTCAGCAACATAGCGAATAAGATGTGAGATATAAACTCTTGTGGGTACGATGGCTTACCGATCACTGTTATTAAAATTGCTATACAGGTGGTACCGAACCAGTTGGCTCATATTATTTACCGCACATTCACTGAAGGAATATTTTCATCTGCCCTCAAAATAGCTTTAATCAAACCCCTGCATAAGAAAGAAAATGTACATGATGTCAATAATCTCCGTCCAATTTGTTTACTCAGTTCTGTTGCAAAAATAGAGAGAGAGAGAAACTTTTGATCGGTAGGCTTTGCTCATTTATAAATGAGTTCAAAATTTTCTCTGAGAAACAAAATGGCTATCTAAAAAACAGAAGTACTACTACAGCGATGTATGGATTGGTATGTGATATTTTTGATGCTTTGGCGAGTGATGAAGTGCCGGTTGGGCTTTTTTTAAATTTATCTAATGGATTCGATAGCGAAAATCACGAATGCCTTTTGAAGATACTCTCTTTATGTGGTATTCGCGATTGTCAACTGGAGTTGCTCAGGAGCTACTTGAATGATCGAGTTCAGAGGGTTTATATTTATAGTGAAGGACCAGTTTTTATGTCGGAGGATAAATGTGTCAACGTAGGAGTGCCCCAAGGAAGTAATCTGGGACCCTTTTTATTTCTTATATATATCAATGAACTCGACCTCTTGTTGTTTGTTGACGATGCGAGTGCTTTTTTGTCTAGCAAGAATTCGAGTATTGAACAAACTAGATTAGCCTTCGTTCGGTAGGTGCACTCAAAATGAGTTATTTCTCAATATCAGTAAGACTGAGTGCATGATTTTCAGAACGATTCGGTCTAAAAATATGTATCCTCAGTCAATAACTCTGGATAACACCCAGGTCTCCGACAAAATTTCTTGGAGTTTCGTTCGATTGTCACCTGAAATGGAATGATCATGTGAGTCAGGTCAGCAGAAAACTCAATGAAGTTTTGTACATGATCATGGTATTGTCACGGAGAGTGGACATGGAACTTTTAAAAACAGTTTATCATGCAAATTTTGTTTCACTTCTGAGGTACGGTCTTGTCATATGGGGTGGAAGCAGTGATTTAAATAGATTATTCATTCTGCAGAAATACGCCTTGAGGGCAATAATAGGATTGAAATATAAAAAAATGATGCAGTGCATATAGTGACGTAAAATGATGATTTTAAAATTATTATTTATTGTTTAACAAAGTTTCCGCAAGTTTCAAATATATTTTCCATGGAGTTTATTGAATTTTCAATGAGTATTATATCGGCATAATAGAGGGTTTCTCTTTGAATAGCCCGCTATCTGAAGCTATCAGCTCTTGACATTTGACAAGTTTTTTGGGCTGGCGGTATGATTGGATCTTACTTATTCGAAACTGTTACGGTAGAGCTACCGAGCTACGATTAATGATTTTTGTATGGCCGGCATTGGAAGGTATTGATGTTGACGACTTTTAGTTTCAACAAAACGGCGCTACGTGCCACACAAGTGACGAAACATACAAGCAACGAAACAATCGCAATTTTGCAAGAAAAGTTTCCCAGCCGTGTTATTTCTCGATTAGGTGATAACAATTGGACACTGAGATCTTGTCATTTAACACCTTGAAACTTTTTTCTTTCGGTCCACATGAAAGATAAGGTCGATGCTAATGTTCCACAATCGATTCAAGACCTTCAAGACGGTATTCGTGAAGTTATCGCGTATTCCTCTTAAAAAATACTGTTTTTTTAATATCAAAATGAAACCTCTTATTAAAAAACGATTTATGTTGTTGAATTTGCAACTGCATGTCATCAGATAGAGGGGGTGTGGTTTGCCTTTTTCACCAACTTACCACGTAACTTTAAATTGAAATAAAACACATTTAAATTAAGACTAAAGCCAATTTTTTTTATTTGTACCACTTCTTCGAGTACTTCAGGCCTTATTTCAACAATAACACGATATGTTGGCTTCCAAAGCGTCTATTGTTTCTGGTTTATCAGCATAAACCAATGACTTGACATAACTCCAAAGAAAATCATCCAGTGGAGTTATGTCGCATGATCTTGGAGGCCAATTAATTGGACCATTTCTCGAAATAATGTTATCGCCAAATCTTTCTTTCAATAAATCAATTGTAACGGTAGCAGCATGAGTTGTAGCACCATCTTTTTGGAACCAAAACACTTCTGGGTCGATACCATTCAAATTTTGAAACAAAGAATCATTGATCATCTATCTGTAACGAGCACCATTCATTGTAACATTTGCTCCAGCATCGTTTTTAAAGAAATATGGACCGACGATGATTCCAACGTGTAAAGCACACCATACAGTTCATTTTTCAGGATGCAATGGAACCTGCAGAACTTTTTGAGGATTGTTTTCACTCCACTTACGGCAATTTTGCCTGTTTACATAGCCGTTCAATACCAGAAATGAGCTTCATCACTAAACACAATTTTACGATAAAAAGTGGATCAACTTCAAGCTGTTCTAGGGACCAATCTGCAAACAAACGACGCTCATTATAGTCAAGTGGTTCTAGCTTTAGAACCAGTTGGATCTTGTATGGGTGTAGACCAAGATCTTTACACAAAATTTTCCATGTGGTGGATGCTCAGACTCCAACTTGTTGTTAACGTCGACGAAAAGACAAATCTGGATCATCATTAACACTATGACTTACAGCAGTGATATTTTATTCTGTACAGTTCTTTGTCTTGTTGTTGTTGCATCGAGTAGAGAGCATGCTGTCTGAAATCTATCGATAGTTCGACGAATAATTTGGATATATAAGATATAAGATATATAAGATGGACGATTATGGAAACCAAATATTTCACGAAGTGCTCTATAAGTTTGGCGAATAGTACACTGATTTTGAAAATAAATTTCAACAATTTGTAAACGTTGTTGCGGCGGGAGTCTTTCCAAGATAATTTGTCAATGCTTACTGAACAGAAATGTCAAAACAACATGGCTTCTACCTTCTGTCAACTCACAGTTATCCCGTTCGAAAGTTCTATCACTCTAAAATTAACACCCGATATTAGTTCATATAGATGAATAAATATTTTTCTAGATGTTTTACACACGTTTGTTCATTATAGTGAATCGTATTGAAGACCGAATATACTATTTATAGATTGAAGTATAGAAAAAATTATATTACCGAACAAGAACAGACCCTCTTCCTTGAATTAGGCCACACAGGCTATAAATTTCAAATTCTCATCTCATGTACGCCACTGCCTTTATGAATTGTCTGTTTACTGTTACGAGAATATCGACTAGAATGACATAATCTTCCGAACAAGGTGTTACTGTCTGCATGCCTGCTGATCGTTCGCAGTGTTGCTCTGTCAAACGCGAACATCCATTTATGATTCGAGCTGGAGCTTCCACCGCTTGACAGCTATTCATTCAAGAAATTGGTTTGATTAGATGGACTGCCACGCTCGATTTCTCTGTTCCTATTGCTGAGATCCAGTCGTTTTATACTCGAAGGTCTATTGAAGCTCAGAATGAGACAGTAGCTGTCGTTCTTACATCTGTCGCAATGTTCATAACATTTGGACAGAAATTGGATCTTGGTATGAACGAGGATACTAATGAATTTCCCAATGAGATAGTTCTATCATGGTATTGCTGGGTAATGTTACTGTTACTTTGCTATTCCAGCAAATAGCTTGTCTGTGTTCAGAGATGTTACTCCAGTCCTCATAAATCTATCGGGTGTTTTTTTAGAGTGACAGAACTTTCGATAGGGATAACTGTGATTTGACAGAAGGTAGAAGCCATGTTGTTTTGACATTTCTGTTCAGTAAGCATTGACAAATTATCGTGGGAGACTCACGCCGCAACAACGTTTACAAATTGTTGAAATTTACTTTGAAAATCAGTGTTCTATTCGCCAAACTTATAGAGCACTTCGTCAAATTAGCTTATTCGTCGAACTATCGATAGATTTCGGACAACATTTTCTCTACTCGATGCAACAACAACAAGACAAAGAACTTTACATACAGAAGAGAATATCGCTGCTGTAAGTCATAATGTTAATGATGATCCATATTTGTCTATTCCTCGACGTTCACAACAAGTTTGACTCTGTGCATCCACCACAAGGAAATTTTGCAAAAAGATCTTGGTCTACACCCATACAAGATCCAAGTGGTTCAATAACTAAAGCCACTTGACCATAATAAGGGTCGTTTGTTTGCTGATTGGGCCTTATAACAGCTTGAAGTTGATCCACTTTTTTATCGTAAAATTGTGTTTAGTGATTTAAGCTCATTTCTGGTTGAACGGCTATGTAAACAAGCAAAATTTTCGTATATGGAGTGAAAACAATCCTCAAGAAGTTCTGCAGGTTCCATTGCATCCTGAAAAATGCACGGTATGGTGTGCTTTACGCGCTGGAGGCATCTAAGGTCCATATTTCTTTAAAAACGATGTTGGAGCTAATATTACAGTGAATGGTGCTCGTTACAGATCGATGATCAGTTATTATTTCTTTCAAAATTTGAACGGTATCGACCCAGAAGTGTTTTGGTTCCAACAGGATGGTGCTACACCTCATGCTGCTACCAGAACAATTGATTTATTGAAAGAAAGAATTGGAGATAACATTATTTCGAGAAATGATCCAATTAATTGGCCTCCAAGATCATGCGACGTAACTCCACTGGATTATTTTCTTTGGAGTTATGTCAAGTCATTGATTTATGCTGATAAACCAGAAACAATAGACTCTTTGGAAGCCAACATAACTCGTGTTATTGATGAAATAAGGCCAAAATTACTCGAAAAGGTGGTCCAAAATTGGTCTGTTCGAATACGGTTCCTCAGAGCTAGTCGTGGTGGACATATGCCGGAAATTATTTTTAAAACATAAATGTCATAAAATTATCTTTCAAATAAAAAAAAATTGGCTTCAATCTTTTTGAGATCTTTTGAAGATTTAAAAAAAATAGGTCAACTTTTGTTTTGAGAGGGACGAATTTCCATTATGAGTTTGTTCCGTTAAAACCGCCCCCATGAAGGTGACACCAACCCCAACATTTTTTGAATAGGGAAGAGATGTCCAGTGTTGATTAGTTTGAAAGTTTTTCATGTTATGTACACAACTCAGTTAAAATTATCAAAATGGGTTCATTATTCACGAAATAATGTAATATTGAACTTACCGTCGAAAGGTGATGTTGAGCAGACAATTTTTTAGTTCTGTATTAGGGAGAAAGAATTCCTATGACGACATAGTTCCGAAAAAAACACCTGACGATGGCAACAATCCCCAACATTTATTGAATAAGGAGGAGATGTTGGATGTGGTTTAGTTGAGAAGTTTTTTCTGTTTTCTAAACATCGCAGTTGAAATTTTCAAATTTGTTCATTTAATGGCAGAATAGGTGATACCAGGTATAAAAACAGCGTGATAATATGTCCCATTCAACTGTCTGAACATACCAGGTATATAAATTGTCTCTGTGCTCCGACTGAGTTACTCCACATCCTCCAGTTACACACTCTGTAGCAGATAACTTCACACTACATTACGTTTATTGTTCTAGTATTTCGAATGTTCCAGAAGCTCTCTACAATATTATTTTTTCACGCCCGGCATTGTAAATCCGGAAAACTTTGTGTAAGCCTGAGTAATGCTAATGAGTCTGCGTAGCAGTAAGTTGCAAAGTAGCCCCTAGAGAGAGCAATGAAACCGGAACAACGGTTCCGCTATATATACCTCGCAGAGGAAAACTAAGAAAACAGGAACGTATTAGGATTGTGTTGTAGTGGAGGTTGCTCTATTTCATTGTTTCAACTCCTCTGAGGTGACTGATTGGTTCAGGAATTAAATATACGGTTGTTAAAATCGTCCCATAATTCAAATAAAAAGTTAAAAATAAAAACCTGAATTGTCAATGTATGCATCTCCGCGTGGAGCGAAAAGCAGTAATAAAGCAGTGAAGTAATAAACTAACAAAGCGATTCAATTCCTACTCTCAACGTAGGAGTTCCCCAAGGTTGTAATCTGGGACCTTTTTTATTTCTGATATATATCAATGAACTCCACCTCTTGTTATTTGTGGACGATGCGATTGCTTTGCTGGGTAGCAAGAATCTTAATTCGAGTATTGAACAAACTAGATTAATATCAGTACAGCATTGGTGGACTCAAAATGACTCACTTCTCAATGTCAGTAAGACTGAGTGTGTGATTTTTAGAACGATTCAGTCTAAAAATATGTATCCTCAGTCAATAACTCTGGATAAAACACAGGTCAGATTTTTGTCTTCGACAGAATTTCTTGGAGTTTCGTTCGGTTTTCACCTGAAATGGAATGATCATGTGAGTCAGGTCAGCAAAAAACTCAATAAAGTTTTGTACATGATCAGGGTATTGTCACGGATAGTGGACAGGGAACTTGTAAAAACAGTTTATCATGAAAATTTTGTTTTACTTCTGAGGTACGGGGTTGTCATATGGGGTGGAAGGAGTGATTTAAAAGTTTTAATGATCTGATGAATAAAAACAACACAAGGCTTTCTGTTCCATACCACTTTCCGAGTCATTCGTTGACACTTACTGAAGGAAACACAAAATATATATGAATAAGATTGTACTACCTAAGGAGTTCATCAATATATCTAATTTAAGAAAATTCAAAATAGAAATACTATTCCATCTCGTTACCATCTCGCAATAATAAATTAAAATCAACATCTATATTTGTTTTATTTTATTGAAGTGAACTTCGAATTTTTCCCTGTAAAGGTTCTAGCCATAACAATGAAATAGACGGATTATAGAAACCGTGGCAGTTTCAGCGAAGGAAACTCCTGCATCACGAACAAATTTCGCGTTTCATGAAGATGTATTGGATACGAAGGTGAAAATGGAAGGAAGAGTAATAAAGAAGGAGAAACTTCTTACTGCTGAAGTTCTTTAAATCAATCCATGGGAAGTTACAGACAATTAATCAGACTGTCTAAAATACGTGAAGAAATGAATATTTTATAGGAGTAGTATTTTATGGAATAAGAATGAAAAAAATTAGGGCTTACCTATCGATCACGTTCGTGACTTCCATGTTTTGATGGTAAAATTTACATTTCACATCAGAGAATACTTGTTAATTAACCAACAAATACTAAATATCTATATAAATATTTCTATCAAGAATTAACCTCTATTTATGTTAAGAATTAACCTCTCTTTATGTTATTCCATCAAGAATTAACCTCTATTTATGTTATACTAAATATCTAATTAACGAATTATAAAGCGGAAAATAATTTCTAAGTATAATTTTGGATAAGGTGGAAAAGGTTGGGGGTACTTAATATACTTTATCCAATTCCTTATCGCTAGATATTCGTATAATATGAAACTATTGAACGGATAGATCTACCCACCAGTAGATCAATGTATGGATAGTTCAATGAAACCGGCAGATCAATTCAATTGGTAGATACACCAAGCAGGTATTGTCATGAATTTTGTGAATTACACCTTGTAAACGTGTTATATAAATGTAAAATCATTATTAGAAAACTCAGACAATGAAAATCAATAAAATTGAAGGAAAAGATTCACCCGTATTGCATGTATAAAATTTTAGTATTATATAAAATAAAGAAATTGAATCAATTTCTAAGCAGTATTCATAAATTATTCAGTAAAATGCAATAGAAATTAAATTATGTAATTTTTTCGACATCTGGAACACTCTTCATATGAAAATAAGTATTTAAACTCAACCAATTTTCATGAAACTCGTATCAAATGGTTCAAAATACAACAGGTTGATTCTCTAGCATACTTGCAAGCCAAAAAATAACGTAAATTTTGTGAAATCATCGAAAGCATCATTTTTCCATAATTTTGACAGAAGCTTGTAAGCTTTGGAATTCAATTTCTAGTGTAAACTATAAAAAATGGAAGCACGGAAAACGTCATTCAGTATTAAAATACTCCATAGCACATACACGTCGCTCCTATTCTGGATTCTATAATCCAGTTCCAAAACCTAAAAAGACATTAACATTATTATTGTGAATTGTGAATGAATGAAATACCTTTAGAATCCTAAAACACCATAGCCATTATTTTTTCAGCGGATGGGGTGACTTTAAACTTGTTTGGAGATTGTGCACCCTTTTCAATTCACTGCAAGGACCCTTGTTTACTCTCAGGGTCATAGTAATGAACCCAGTAACTAGCCGGTTGAAAATAGTCGGTGGGTCTTCTCCACAGAGCTCTAAAAACTCCTTACAGCATTTGACTCGCATTTGCTTCTGAAGTGCGGTGAGCATTCTTCGTATCCATCTTGCACTAACTTTTGAGAAGTTAAGATGGTCATGAAGTATAGCATGTATGGTACCCACGGATAGGTTTGTCATCTATGCTAATCTTGATTTTTATTCTGGCATCTTTACCAGCTTTTCCACTTTTTTCTTCAGTGGTGCTGCTAACGAGCCCGCCCGAGCGAGGGTCGTCTTCAATGTTTTCTTTGCTCCTTTTGAATTCACTTGACCACTTGTGAACGGTGGATAACGACGGGGCAGTCTTGGTAAACAGCAACCATCTCTTCATGAATGATGTTTTTACTTTTTTCCTGCTTAGTGAGGGACTTCATAACGGCCCGATGTTCGATTTTCTTCATCATTCTGGCGTCAGTCATTCTGGTCATCTTTTACTGAGGATACCTAGAAAACTGACGACCGTAAATTAGTGAAATTTTATATTTATACCCTCAGATAGTCTCACTAGTAAATGAGATGATCAGATTACTCAAATTATTAGCAAATCACCCCGATACCGAGAATACGTTGAACACCTCTTGTAAATCCGAGCTTATAATTTAAATTTAATATAAACCTTCTAAGCGGAGGTCTCGAAATTATTAGCCACGCGAAAGGTTTCCAAAATCCCGGAACTTTTCCGTGCCTAGCTCTGGAGACGAGGATTTTAACAACGAATCCATCTTTACTCCCGAAGGATCATATCCTAGTCTCTGTTGAATACCCCAAGATTATCTACCCCATGTAACTGTCAGAAATTTGAGGCCTCATGAATACCGACACATTGCACAGACTTTTCGTCTTCGTATGAATTTGTTTCGCTGGTTATCTGAGTATTAATTTCTATAAATTTCAGGAAATATAAATTGTCATGATTTCCTTGCTGAAATTTATCGTTTGGATATGATGTATTCTCATCCAAGTTTTTTTTATCCGATAAAAATGATACTCTATTTCATTAAATATATTCTTATATAATTTCAATTCAAAAATACCTTGAAAATTTTCTTGAATTAAATTGTTTAAAATGCCTTAGAAATACTGTTTCACGTTATAGGCATATAGAGACATCAATTCATATGCGTGGCACTTAACCAATAAAGAATAAAAAAAACTTCACTGATCGTCGTCCTTTAAATCCTTCTTCCAAGACTAATTTGTTCCGATTGGACGAAAATAACAAATTTCATCACCAAAAAATATTCCACATAGAATTTATAAAAGCCTTTTTTATTCCCCTCTTCAAAAAATAGATAGTACATTCTACAGAAAAGGAATCGGAAATTTTTACCCATATTCTCCTCGAGAATTTATTTGGTGTTGAATAAAATCAATAAAATATATCTACTTAAATAATAAGAAGCGGGTTTTTACTTGATAGAAGGATTATTACAAACTTTGAATATCAAAACAGATTGTACCTGTTAGTCTCCTACAATTTTAAGTTCAAAAAATTTATTCGAAAACTTTTAAAATTAAATCAATGTCTTATAAGGCACTGCTTATAATTATTAGACGTATAAAATCAAAATTCATTATACAATATCGAATTGAATAAGAAAAACAAATATAAATTATTAATTAAAATTAATAAATAAATATTTAAATGAGTGGTGTTTCGTTCCGAGTATGCGCATCTGAACTCTTCAGACAGGCATGGTGCACATCTCTGGCTGTGATAAAATTGTAGGAGACTAACAGATTAAATCTGTTTTGATATTCAAACTGCAACGGTTATGTATGAAAATACAAATTATAATTTATAACAAACAAATATAGATTGAAAATTACCTTCGAAATTCAGCGAACTGACAGATACTGAAAAGAAAGCCTAATGATGACACTTCAAAGTAAATGTGTTGCATGATGAAACAATGGACTAACAAACTAGTAGCGATATCTGTAATCAAAGCGCACGAACTTATTTCTACTCCAATATATTCAAACAATGACGATTAGTAGTGTAGTGATTGTAGTGAAGAATTGACCACACTTTGGCAAACCAAAGAATCGAAAGCTTAATCTCCTTGGAAATGCTTAAAAACCCTAGAAAGTGCTCGGTATCAAATCAATCTTTTACATTTCAAGACAAATCTTTCACACATTGGATCCAAGTTAATTCCTTCACGCTTTTATGATATGTTTCAAGCCAAGCTATGAACTTGGCTTGGTGAGTCACTAGATCTACATTCGTGCAGATTAATGGGAATTTTGATGCTTTCCTGGGATTTCAACGGAATACGGACCTTTTATATCGGTACATCTATTCAGGTAGCGAGATGAAATGAACAGGAAAAGTTCACGTTTAATAAATGTTATATAGGGGGCCTTTTGCCCCAGGCTGCTTTGAGTACGTTCATCTTAGCGTTTTCGGCGGACGTTGAATATTTGATAATTTCCATCGGAACTGTACTTTATTATTGTATGAGGCAAAAAATATATCTCTGTTTCTATATACCAAATACATTCCACGTTTTTTCCCTGGAGAGAGTTATTGGTAGAACGTATTGAATAAACGCCTTTCTCTGTACAAACGAAGCATTTTTTCGTTCGTTTTTGTTACCCTGTACCAGGGAATAGCGTGCTATCGTTTTGCCCAAATATTTGTAATCTGTAAATTTTGACCCCACTTCGTAAAACTAACATATTTTGGTCCAATCTCGCAGAAATTAGTTCAAATATGTTAAAAAACTAACATAAAATTAGCTTTCACACCCTCGCATAAAATTTCCAATCTCTTTTTTAATGTAAAAGAGAAAAACAACCGGGTAAATAATTCTGGATCTATTCCGTGTTTTTTTAGAGTGATAGAACTTTCGATAGGGATAACTGTGATTTGACAGAAGATAGAAGCCATGTTGTTTTGACATTTCTGTTCAGTAAGCATTGACAAATTATCATGGAAAGATTCACGCCGCAACAACGTTTACAAATTGTTGGAATATATTTTCAAAATCAGCACTTCGTGAAATTTATGGTTTACATAATCGTCCATCAGATCAGCTGATTCGTCGAACTATCGATAGATTTCGGACAACATTTTCTCTACTCGATGCAACAACAACAATAAGACAAATAACTGTACGTACAGAAGAAAATATCGCTGCTGTAAGCCATAGTGTAGATGATGATCCAGATTTGTCTATTCGTCGACGTTCACAACAAGTTGGACCCTGTGCATCCACCACATGGAAAATTTTGCGTAAAGATCTTGGTCTACACCCATACAAGATCCAACTGGTTCAAGAACTAACGCCACTTGGCCATAATAAGCGTCGTTTGTTTGCTGATTGGGCCCTAGAACAGCTTGAAGTTGATCCACTTTTTTATCGTAAAATTGTGTTTAGTGATTTAAGCTCATTTCTGGTTGAACGGCTATGTAAACAAGCAAAATTGTCGTATATGGAGTGAAAACAATTCACAAGAAGTTCTGCAGGTTCCATTACATCCTGAAAAATGCACTGTATGGTGTGCTTTACACGGTGGAGGCATCATAGGTCCATATTTCTTTAAGAAATTAGATTAGAGATCGATGATCAATAATTATTTGTTTCAAAGTTTGAATAGTATCGACCCAGAAGTGTTTGGGTTCCAACAAGATGGTGCTACACCTCATGCTGCTACCGTAACCATTGGTTTATTGAAAGCAAGATTGGGCGATAACATTATTTCGAGAAAAGGTCCAATTAATTGGCCTCCAAGATCATGCGACATAACTCCACTGGATTATTTTCTTTGGGGTTATGTCAAGTCATTAGTTTATGCTAATAAAGCAGAAACAATGGACGCCTTGGGAGCCAACATAACTCGTGATGTTGATGAAATAAGGCCTGAATTACTCGAAAAGGTGGTCCAAAACTGGTCTGGTCGAATGGGGTTTCTCAGAGCTAGTCGTGGTGGACATATGCCGGAAACTATTTCTGAAACAAAAATGTCATAAAATTATCTTTCAAATAAAAAAAAATTGGCTCAATCTTGATTTAAATGTGTTTTATTTCGATTTGAAGTTCTATCACTCTAAAAACACATCCGATATAAATTAAGTTGCCAAAGTGCAGTAGCGTATAAAGGGTATCTACTCTTGAAAGGGCCAAACTTCAAGGGAAGATCACACAAGTTATTTGCAACAAAAAATGTCATATAACACATGGTCGAAATTTTGATTGTTATTCTTCAATTTAACATTTCTTGATTACACGAAATATTTCAAGTTTTTCCATCACATCACTTATACTTCAGTTATCCTTGTAGCATCATCAAATTTGACCACATACCTTGAAACGGCATTAAATTTGCTACAAGATAAGAAGTTCTGTGTGCCAAAAAGTTCTTATTCCGTGCGTGGTAAGGAGATGAATATCACGATTATGAAGTGAATAAAATCAGTCATTTTCTCCAACGGTTTTATCGATGAAAAAGTTATTAATTTTGGACATGTTTTCTTTTCAGCAAAAAATACCTCATGTAGTGTGCTTTGGAATGACATATCATCTTTTGTGCTAGCTGCTCGTCCTCTGCCATAATATCATGGCTGAGAAGATAACAACGAAAAGTTGAAATATTCCAAACGCACACAAAGGAATATTGACTCGGTTTCTATCATAACTGTGAGAGTATCTAAGGAGATTCCGAAATATTTCTATAGAAACTGATAGTACACTCTCAATAATACTTTGGATTTTTCAGAATAATTCTTGTTGTGATAATGGAAACCATAAGTTTCTGAGATATGAATGGAATATGATGACTTTCTTATTAGTTATGAGATAGACAATCACATACAATTTATCTTTTTTACTTCTTGTGTTTGACGTAGAACAATGGACAGAATACCAAAAGATTCTGATAGCACAGACAACAATATCATGTCAGCAGATATCAAACTTATCATGAAGGGCATTACTCTGGTCAGAATTAGTGTTAAGTATGAGAAAACAAGAGATTTGATTACAATAATCTTCTTTCGTCGGAGTTCGTCACGTAATGACATGAATTTTTGATGACATGGTGAATATAAACTGTGTATACCTGCGGTGATAAAAATATATTTCCTAAAAGTACAACAAATTCAACATTGTGTAATTGAAAACCTTAATTTGTGAATAAATTTGCTCTAGCGTACTTGAGAAAGTTGTCACTGTGTTAAAATTGGGTGACCTACCTGAGTTTTCCTCAGTGTTGAAACTTTTTTTTCGCCAAAACCTAAGAACTTTTGGTTTTACATGAAATGCATGAATAATGAATCGTTTAAGGTATGCATTCAAAGGGTTTTCCAAAAAGAGGTTTCGTTTTGATATAAAAATATTGAGAGAAATCATTGGATGTTTGTTTCTTTGTGTGGAAAGGGGAGGGTTTGTCATTAACAATGGAAAACCATATAAGCCAAATGGCCTCCATGGCTACGGTTAGAATACCATAATATCCTTTCATGACATTTTCCATGACAATTGAGGACATATGTCCTCGATAACTTCACGAATTCCATCTTTAATCTTAAATCGATTGTGGAGCATTGGTCTCAAATAAAACATTCTGAAGAAGTTAAATCACAAGATCTCGGTGGCCATCGTGAATTCTACCGGTTAAACATGGGAGCATAGCTCTCTCACCAAGTGACTACTCAGCAGTCTCCCCAATCTGGCCAGGAAGCAGAAAGTGTGAGAAGGATTACGCCTCATTTTCGCTCATTATCGAGAACAACTTCGAAGAGTTGAACCCACCAAACTTACAGTTTCGGCTTCAGTCCGAGAACCTACACCGTGACTGGTAGCAGCGAAGCACTATCCAACCTCTACTTGCTCTGCAGTGTCAGTACCCGAGTTTTTGGGACGAAACTCACACGCCGAAGGAGCTTCTTATCCACCCACCCGAACGCAGTCCCATGAAGCATGAATGACCGTGGTACTGGTGGAGATTACCCGTCTATAGGTCCTCAAAAAATGACTTCGTAGGGCTGTTACAGATACCGTTCGATTCCTTCGAGTAAAATTCGCGATATAATGGTCTTTCCTTCCAGAGGTTACTCTTGGTCGACCAGGCACCGGTCTCCGGGCAACACTGCTAGTTTACAGGAAAAGGGCGACTATGCGCCTTACTGCAGTCCATGCAGTATTCAAACGTTGGGCAATCTGGTGGTTCGATAAAGCTTCTTGATGTAAGCCTATTCTTGCCCGGTCAAACTGAGATATTTCCCGGCATTTTCCACGGAATATTCTCAATATTACAACTCTCGTTATTCGCTGAAAACTGATTAACTTCGAATACACCTGTATTCTCCTGAACAAGAAACTTTTTTTGCTGATTTATTGTTTTCATTTAACTGATAAGATGAAGAAGTGAAGATTCCACACACAAAAAATTGTCATGTTACATTCAATAAGTTGAGAGTTGATGATGTGTGAATATTTTGAAAATTTCAGTGTGTTGTTGAAGCGATTATTGTTCCATTTTTAGTAATGACGTAGTTTTTACATGTCAAACGTCAAAAGATGACATCTTCAAAACTGACAGCTGCACAGATAGCGGGCTTTTCAAAATGAAACCCCTTATCAAACTGTTTTTTTAGATTTTATGTAGGAATCTTTCTTTTATTGAATTTTTTTGTTTTTTCACTGAAATCGAAATTTTGGCCTGATCGACCTCTGAATAACGTGAATACATAAACTTTTTGTTCCACTTACCTGTTACTCGTATAAAAAACTGACGCAGTTTTATTTCCTTCCTTTTCCATGACTTCGACAGAAAATCTATGGCTGTGATCTTGGTGTGCAATATTTCTCATCTCTATTTTTTGGCTTTATCTTCTCGACTGTCGTGTTGAGTCTTTGTTTGATGTAATCCGATAAAAAATAAAATTAAGGAACCTGTATTGAATCCCTAATGAACCCTTTCCTTCGTATCTCTTGGGAGAATTCAACAATGCAACTGCACATGATTAATTCGCATGCGAGCACTCTATATATCGCTTTCATCAGACGAACTAATGAGAGAACCCCATATTCGAGGATAAAACGGAAACGGAAAAGAATTGATTACTATTCGGAACCTGTATTCATCCACCGTTGCGGGGCACTCTAGATCCTTAAATAAATAAATGGGAACAGGTTGCATCCACTCGACTATCAATTAAGATTCCCGTTTTTTCCCGGAAATCCTTTGGTGTTTACGTGGCCTTGATTAGGAAAATATGTAAAGGGTTGAAATAAGTTCGTGCGGTTTTTTGTCGAAAATTGATGTTTTATTGTGAAAAATTGGTTATACATTTAAATTTCGAAGTATTTTTCGTCGCTAGTCACTACTTTTTTCCATCTTTCTGGCAATTGACCGATCCCATCGCGAAAAAAGATCGGGCTCTTTGCCCTTGAATAAATTCACATTCAGTCAAGTCGCAATATCATCCCCCTCTCGATAATTTACTATATTCAACGAAATAACTCTCTATTCGCATTCACTTCACTTATTGAATCTCAAGGAACATTTTTGTTCATTCTCTCGTGATAATAAAATATCGCAATAAAGGAAAGTGGAAGTGCACTTGAAAAGCCTTAAGACCTAAGTTTTTATGCAAAATACGATGTAATGTCGTTTGTGGAATGCTTTATTCCAAGGACCGACAAGGAACCGACAAACCTGGGCTTTCGTCTACAGCACATTCGGTTTTTTTGTGATAACCTCTTTATTTTCTCTTACGAAGTTAGTATCATATTCATCGTATAATGTAGATTCGTTAGCGCCCGAAATTCTCGTCCTACTTTGAACTGTTCCAGCGAAATAGGTCGAAACGATGAAATCAAAACCCGCCTCTGAAGTTGGCCGTGATTCACCGTTATCATTCCCACTTCTTTGCTCCTCTGAGAAATAACATTCCAGGAAATTGAAGTAATCCAATGACATCTACGAACAAGAGTAACATATTCGAATGAGCTTTATTATAGAATATGCTGAAGTTATTAAATTGCTCTAGAGCGTAACTCGGAACTTCTGCATCTGCAATATTGAATGCTGCTGCTTGAAATGGAACTGTGCAGTAATGGCGTATCCTGGCCCATTTTCGCTTGAGCCATAAAAAGGAAGTAAGAGGGAATGGATATACTCAGAAAAATTACTGCGTTATACGTCATAAAATTTGTAATTGCATCTACTGTGAAGTAGCTACTGATCTCGAGTGCCGATTATATGGATTTATGCATTCGCTGTTTCGAAATCATTTTCACGAAGGAAGTCATTGAATTGAAAAGAGATATATAGGGTCTTCCAATAAGAGGTTCAATTTTGAATAGTCCGCTATTCTGTCACCGTCATATTTTGACAGTTGACAATTATTATACTAAAAACGGAACGATACACGCTCTAGAGGAAAACCCAGGTTTCTCGATTCCTTGTCGATCTTTGGAATTAGGCGTTTCACAAACTACATCACACCGTATTTTGCACAACGACTAAGGTCTTAAGGCTTTTAAAGTTCAGTTAACACAAGAACTCAAAGAATTGCATCGAAATGATCCGGATTTTCATCGAAAAATCATCTACAGAGATGAGGCCGATTTTTAGCCCAGAGCCTACATTAATGATCAGAATTATCGCATTTGGGGCTCGGAAAATCCAAGACTGATTGTTGAGAAGCCTCTCCATCCCCGTGTCACCGATTGGTGGCTACAGCAGCAATGTTTTCAGGTGTGCTTAACGGAAGAGAACGTGAACGGGTTGCTTTGTCGACTAAATATCCAGTTTTTAAGAACAAATTGATCCACATATTACCGTGCGGGTATTTCATTTCTATTCAATTTTCTTAGTTGAGTTTGAATAAGATTCACCACTTTGGGAATAATTTTCTAATATTTCCCAGTTTTGTTCAAGCATAAATCGATCCAGACTCAAATTAACCACTACATCAAATTCGAATTATATAATTTATTTATATAGTCCGCCTTGAAAGTATCCCGAAAGAACAAATTGTAATTATTTATAATAGAATATATTTTTAATGCTTGAATTAGAAAAATAAAACAGAATATTCATCTTATGCAATCTCCATTTAACTGCAAACACTTGACTAAACTTCGAGGTACCGAAACCAAATCACCTCCATAATTTTCGGTGAATTAAATCATCTTTATTTCGTCGCACTGCTCGTTCAACTTCAATCCTCCTTAGTATCCATATGTTTTCAATGGGACTAAGATCTGGTGAAGCTGTTGGCCATGAAATGGTTGTCACTTGGTGTTCTTGCATCCAAGCTTGAGTATAGACTGAAGTATGGCATCTTGCATTATCCTGCTCAGAACACCACCCCTCTGGATATAAAGCATGCACCGCTGCAAGAAGAAAATCGTTTAGAATGCCACAATACTTTTCACTATAAATGGTACCATCAACTATACAGAGAGGCGTAGCACCACGCTGAGATATTGCTCCACAAACCAATATTTTGGTGGGAAATTGGAAAATTTGAACGGTAACAGGTTGTTTTGATAGGATTTTTAAGTGGTTTCCACCAAGTTGTCACTCCTTCAGGAGTTATTTGTTCAAAAATTCATTAAGAAGTTTTTGTTCCAATGATATTTTTTGTAAACTTTATTTGTAATAATTTAAAATGTCATTTGCATTGGCATTTCATATTATTACGGTTGTTTAGTATGTATTTTCAAATTTTATTCTACCAATTATACATAAATTTTTTTTGTGAGAGAGGCTTTTTGTTCTGAATTACATTACTTCTTCTGTTGGTACTCTAAAGCTAACGCCACCTATGTTTTTTTTTCTTAACTATCTTCGTTGTCTACTCGTTTATCATTACATTTTCAGTGCTCCAAAAGCTCATCATATTGTAAACATGATGAAAACAATTTTTTCGAAATAAGTCATTTTCTCATCATATAAATTTATTTTTCATGAATAATTCTAAACAATATTAAAAAAATTGTTTATAACATTTCTTTATCCATCAAAACTCAAATTTATGTAAATTTTCCTGAAACTAATGATTTAAATTGAAATTTATCGAATTATTGATCAAAAACTGGAAATATTGATATTCGTTAATGTTTGACGATGGATTTCTCGTAACGGCTTCACTTAATCGAAAAAATATAAGAGACCATTTTTGTAGAGCAGTAAATTTCCTACAAAATCATGAGTTCCGTAATTCGAAATAATTTTCTTTCATCGACTTATAAAATTTATAATAAAAACGAATATCTTCCTTAAAATAGCCAAACTTCAACTATGAATATCTTTTAATCGGTTGGGTTTTTGAAAAAATCATAAGAGACCTTTTTTGTAAAGCATTCAATTTCTTACGAAGTCTATGCCACGGAATATTTTTTCAAGCAGTTGGAAGCGAGATATGAATTTTTTTATCTGATTATTCGAAAAAAATAGAAACCCGCGAAACGGAGGACCTTCCCGTTATAATTAAAAGCTCATACTTGGAGAGAATTCTTTTTAGGTGTCTACGAACCTATTTTTCAAAGTATAAAGTCAAAAATAAATTATTCGATTTTTTTGACCCACCCTAATATCCATGCCATTTTTTATCCTCTTTATTGTCTCTTTTTCCCAGTTTAGTTAATTACACTAATTTTTTAACGTTCCGAAAACCTTTTCTATACAAATATTCTACCTCTTTTCTTTTTTCTAGTTGCGACATTAGCCGGCCATAGCCAGCTATCTGCACAACCTATTTTATACATTACTTTTGTCTCAGAACGTTACAAAAAGAAGTATTTTAAAATAATGAAAAATAATAAATTCCGGATACTCTCTAGACGGACCATAAGTTAATATTTTCTTTAAACTAAACTGAAATAACTCGAAAAATATGAGTACATCCCGATATTTTCATTTATGCCATATAAAAATGGGTCTTTCGTAAAAAGAAGCAATACTTTATGCTTGATGAGGGAAAAGGTCAGTGGCTCTTTGCTGTGACTAGTTGAAGTTGGGCGAGTCCAAGCATATACCAACTTTTCCTATTAAACATCTAGGAAGTGGAACTATGCTAGTCTATAGTAGTTTACTGAAGTTCAGAAACATTTCCTACAAACTAATGAGATAAATTCCTAGAGATATTCAGGATGGAAAATTGATTGAGTTGAATGGCCCTTAGAAAGTCTCATCAAAGTCTATTCAGGCTCCTGGGATAATTTTCTGTTTGAAATAGTAGTAAATATTCGAGAAAAAACCGCCCGAACTAATTTAATATAATGTCTTTTTGTCACGTATACATAGATATTTTCAGTATAAAATTTTAATATACCATGTTAAGTTATAGAAGATGAAGTAATACATCGAAACTGTAGTAACAAAAACTGAGGATCATCATTTCATGCAAAAATGTGAATTCATATTTTTACAATGAAACAATCATCATCATGAGCCCCATACAATCCCCATCCCGAACAAGGGCCTCTCTAAATTTCTTCCACTGTTCCCTATTTTGAGCGATTTGTGTCCATAATATTCCTTTCTTTTTCTTAATAGTATCCTGCCATCTTGTTGCTGGACGACCACGGCTTCTTCTACAATCTCTTGGATACCTATCCCGCACCAACTTGGTCAATTTTTTAGTTGATACACTTGCTGCATTACCAACCCAAGTCCACTTTTTCTTGAATAATTCTTTGCCTTTATCTCTCATTTGTGTTTTTCTTCTGATATATATATTTTTACTTGGTCTTTTAATTTGATTACTAATAAACTTCTTGCCTTTCTTCTTTGACATGCTTTTAATTTTTGGGTTTGTTTTTCAGTCAGGGACCTAGTTTCATAGCCATATGATAGAACAGGCAGTACCCACATATTCATCACTTCCCTCTTGATATTCATGGATAAACGCAAGTGACCAGTATTGACTCCAAGCGTTTTCTTCTCTTAATCTATTTGTCTTGACGATTTGGAAAAGAATCGACCTGGCCAAGACAAGAATATTCCTGAGCATAGTCAATGGTCTTATCATTCATTTTTATCTATTTTTTTTTTCAATGTTTGTCATCACTTTAGTTTTGGTTTCATTTATCGTTAGTCCAGCTTCTTTATAAGTACTCAGGTCATTTAGCTCTTGTTGAAGTTCGTTATGGCTTTGTGAAAAGAAGACAATATTGTCCGCGAATCTAAGATTAGATAAATACTTTCCATTGATTTTGATGCCTTGTTCATTTCCCCAATCAAAAGTTCTGAATATTTTCTCTAATAATGCTGTAAATTGGGGACATGGGGTCTCTTGACGTACACTTTTTCGATTTTAAAGGGCTTTCCTTCATTTTCAAGTTTGATTTTTGCTGAGTAATTGGGATAAATTTGTTGTAGGATATGAAATTATGGTTCTAGTATATCTTGATTCATTAGAGCAGTTATAAGATAGGTATGATGCACTATATCAAAGGTCTTATTGTAATCTACAAATGCTAGGTGAATTTTTTTGTTGTATCCTTTGTATTTTGGGTTATAATGAATAGACGGTCCATCTTGCTTGCTCAGGTGATTGATTTTCATCGAAAATGTTGGTTATTCTTCTCAAGATGATTTTTGAGAACACTTTGTAGACAGTTGACATTAGACTGATTAGGCGCTAATTTCCAATGTTTGTTTTTAGCCCTTTTTTATGTAAAAGTACGATTTCGCAAGCAGGCCACTCTTCTAGTAGGTTTTGGCTCAGGTTGATTTTATTACATATATAAATCAGTGTTATTGTGAGTTCTTCTACTATAAATTTGACTAAATCGTGCGATATTCTATCTTCACCTGGACATTTTCCTTTCTTAGATCTTTAAATGTGATGCTTACTTCCGATTCTATAATTGGTGGTACTTCATCCATACTGTGATCCAGTATCCTCTCTTCTATATTAGGGCCATCATTCTTGTAAAAGTTTCGATAAAATTCAGTTGCAATATTGAGTTCTTTTCCTCTTTTTCCAGTTGTTCGTCCCCACTACTTGTTAATTCTGTTCTTTTATGGATTTAGAGGATTGCTTTATCATTTTAGCACTCATTGAGTTTTCAGAGTTTCTTCTTTTCTTCCCTGAGATCTATCATATCTATTGCTTCTTTACTTAGTTTGTTATTTCTGATATATTTGTCTAACATTTTTCAGTTGCTTGTTTTAGTTGTTTGTAAATATTGCGTTGTTGGTTTTTAGAATTGAATTCAATAAAATTTCTTAGAAAAAAGACGGTTTCACTTTATAGACATATATATTATCAAAGCATCTAAGGGGCAACCCACTAATAAAAAATCGAAATAAAACATGAATTATTGACAATGTGATGGATTAAGATCAATGTTATGTTTTCTTTCAATTCTTTATTAGTCTATAAACTGAAACAGTTTAAGGAATTTTATTACATTTAATTCTGAAATGTACAATTTTTTTCTTATATTTTTTGTATTCTTCAATGACCTAGGTTACAGTGAATAGATGGTCTATAGTTATATAAGAATAGCCAGTTCTAAACCCTGCTTGCTCATGTGGTTGATTTTCATCCACTATGTTGGTTATTCTTCTCAGGATGATTTTTGAAAACACATCGTAGACAGTTAACAATGTAACAAAATAATCTTCAGAAACTTCTTACAGCATTGACCTAAGTGATCATTGAAAACATGGAATTTTTGTGTCTTTTTTCTTAAAATTATAGAGCACAATAACTTATTATGGTATTCTTAAGGTTTCGACGATTTGACGATCAGAAATTGTTTCGAATTGATTTGGAATTGCACCTACGAGTAAAAGATTATTTAAGTCATCGAAAGAAGACATCGAAGTCATTGTTGAAACCGTAGATAGAAAATGGATGCCCTCTGCTTCAATCCCGAATCTATTGGCACATCTCAGTTATTCATTCGACACATTCGGGACTGAAAGAGAAGTGGAAACATATTGTTGAAAGTGGGAAACTTCCCGAAAGATGCAATCTATATCTTCGTTATGAATCCTCCAACTCCGATTTCAATTTCCTTTCTGCTCAGCAGCTGAAAGTTATTTCCAATAGTCACGGTATGCAAAGTAGAGTTGATCTTCGATATTGAAAAGAGTCGAGCGGAATACTTGTTTATAGAACAACTTCAAATCTGAGATTTCCTCTCCGGCTTTTTGTATCTGAAAGATTTCTTCGCGGTACTCGAAAATTACTTGAGTTCCAACGATATTTTTCTCGTTTATGAATATTTCCTCGTATAGTGAAAGTATCAGTTATATGACTAATTTTATTTTCAACCGGATATTGATGAATATTTATAGGATATTGTATTGGTGTTCAGACCCATAGCGTTCATGCAAAGGTTCTTTGTTTATAATAAAAAGTTGGGAAAAAAGAAATCCATTATTTTTCGGTAGATTGGGGTGATCGATATTCCGTAAAGTATCGATCAAACAATTTCAGATTTATGCGCATTTTCAAGGGATGTTTCACATTAGAAAAATTCTTCTGCTGTTTTTGGTTTGGTGCATTCATTTGCGAGATACAGGGTGTTGAAAACGGCAGTCAACAAATAGAAAGCGAAAACGATAGTGGTCAAAGCGTGGTGAAGCAGAGTAAACGCCAAACCAAGACTAATGTCCAAGAAGGTTCTAATGTGCATTTGGTGGGACTAGAAAGGAATCATTCATTTGATTCCATATGGCCAAACACTACATTCGTACTGGACCGTTTGAACCTAAGAATTGACCAGAAGTGGCCAGAATTGACCAGAAATGGCCAGCCAGTTGTGTTCTATCAGAACAACGCCAGGCCACACACGTTTGTAGTGACTCACCAGAATCTGCAGGAGTTGGGAAGTTTTAATGCATCCACCATATAGTCCGGACCTGGGACCATGCGATTGCCATCTTTTTCTTGCACTGCAAAACTTCCTGAGTGATAAGAAACTTACGTCAAGAGAAAATTGTGAAAATCGACCACAAGAGTTTTCGCCAATAAGGACGAAGACTTTTATGAGAGAGAAATTATGAAGCTACAGTTGAAATGGCAACAACTTATAGAACAAAACGGTGCATATTTGAGCCAAATCGGACAAACCGAAGCATGTTAAATAAATCTGGATGTTCAGCAAAACTTATGAATTTTTTTACGCAATCTATTATATTTCGAGCAGTGCAACAATAAATTCCTAGAAATTTATTCATGTTGATTCTTAACCCTCTCATTAACAAAACAGTTATGCAATATCGATAAATTTCTTAGAGCTCATAAGGCAGCTGAAAACTGAATTTAAATTATTGCTTCTAGATCAGATCATTACATTCTGTAGCAAGAAATAAAAATTTTATATCACTATGAAATTCTTTATTTCTGGACAAATGGAGCTACTATTTCCACGATAACAAAGAGCGAATCAAAAATATTGAATTAAATCTTGATAAAACAAGTTATTTATTGAAGGATTTCTAACATTTTGTATTACTATGTATACAGTGTGGTCCCACGAAAATTTGACAGCTCGATTTTCCGGCTTCAAAACGAAAATGTTGGAAATCGATCAGCCCTGTCAATTTCTGATTCGAGAAGGAACAACTTTTCAGCTCTTCGCATCCCCGTAACTGCAACCCCCTAACGGGGATGAATACAACCCGTTGATTTGGAATAGAGATGAGGGGTGTTGCGATACCTCATTTTGACGATCATAATGAATCATCCAATGACTCAGGCTGGGTAGCGTAAATTTTGGATTCCAAGTGACCCCATAGAAAAAAGTCCAGTGGAGCCAGATCAGATGATCTGGGTGGTCACTCAATATGTCCCCTTCTTCCAATCCAGGTGCGAGGAAAATTTTCATCTAAGAACTGACGCACCGGTTGAACGAAATAAGGTGGTGCGTCATCTTGTTGGAAAATGATCGTTTGATGGTCTTCTGCATTCTCCAATACTTGCACGAGGGCTGGAAAAATAGCGTTCTTCAATAGATGTAATTAAATTTGGCCAGTGAAATAACCGAGTATAAAAAACGGCCGATTATGTGTTTTCCATAAATACCCGCCCAAGCATTTAATTTTTGGGGACACTGAGTATGCACCTCACGAAATAATCTTGGATTTTCATCTGACCAATACTGACAGTTATGCCGGTTTACAATGCCGTTAAGGTAAAATGAACACTCGTCCGAAAAACAGATATCGAACATGTTGTTTTGATAACCGTTAATCATTTCACTGACCACTTCACAGAACTGGAATCGGCGATCGGGATCATCCTCATCCAGTTCCTGAACCAATAGCATCTTATAAGGATGGAATTTATGTTGTTTCAGGATTCTCATGATTCTGCGTGAAACACCAGATGAATCAATTTCCTAGTACTCGAGGTGTTAAGTTTTCTTTAGACCAGCCTGTATTCATGGCGCAATTATAATTACTGTTATCAAAAGGTGATGTGTTGGAGCTAATTTCCACATTTTTGTTCGACTGATCTATCACAGTTGGTGTATAAAGGTGAGACTACCGATTAATTAGATCCAGCAATTGTAATAAGTAATTGACTTTCCACATTTACTCGATTCAACAAAGCGAAAACTTTATTCGAAGGCAGGTTCGAAATTTCGAAACACTGGGTGCTAGACCTGAGTATTAGAACATAGCCGTTTCTCTGTAACGGATTTTCAAATAGGAAGGATACAGTTTAAAGTGGTGATAATGGCAACACTGTATATTATTTTTGACTTTTTTCATGTCATCTGTGTTCAGTAGATTATGCCATTTAATCATGGAAATATACACGGTTCAACAAGGTTCAGAAATTGTTGAATTATTTTATCAAAATCAGCGCTCATTTGTGAAAACTGTGAGAAATTCAAAAAGAATTCACGGACGACATTACTCAGTTGATCAACTCATTATTCGTCGTATTATAGACAAATTTGAAAGTGAATTTTCTTTACACGCTACAAGAGTACCAGTACTACAAAAAATGCAGGCACACAAGGATTGATTGACTCGGAGTTTAGGAGAAAATCGAAATTTATCGGTTCCACGTCATTCTCAACAACTAAATCTTTCTCAAACAATAACTTGGAGAATTTAAGGAAATATTTTGGTTTAGATCTCCTCAAAAATCAACTGGTTCAAGAACTGAACCATAAACATAGCATATTTTCTGATTTTGCTCTTGAACAACTTGAAAATGATGAACAATTTTATCGAAAAATTGTATTCAATGATGAAGCTCATCTTTGGTTGAACGGTTATGTAAACAAACAGAATTGCATAATGTGGGGTGAACAAAATCCACACGAACCTGTTCAGACACTATTACATAGAGATAAAGTCACTGTGGTATGCAATTTATAAGTTAATAGAAAACGATACAAAACAATATTAAATTAATTTTTTTCCTGCTGTTGTTGAGAATAATCTGCAGGATTTCTGGTTTCAACAAGCTGATGCTACCTGCCACTTCAACAATCGATTCATGGAAAACAAAATTTGGTGATAAAATTATCTCAAAAAATGGTCCATTTAATTGACCTCCCAGGTCGTGTGATTTAACCCCTCTGGATATATTTTAAGTTACATGTTTATGGCGATAATCCAACAGCAACTGAGCAATTAAAAATAAACACAGAACCCACCATTGATGAAATACAGATAAATTTATGAGAGAGAGTGATAAAAAACTGGGCTGACAGAAGCAGTATGTCGTGGTGGTCATTTGCAGGATTTTATGTAATGTAACCTTTCAAATAAAAAAATGTGTCTCACTAAATTACTTATGTGCTTTTCTTTAATTTTTAATTTGTATCATCGTTACTGGAAAACCCTTTATCTTTGAAGGAATAAGTATACATTATATTTCAGTATTCTGCACACATAAAACTGAAATTGGGTTATTCAGAAATCAGTGAAAACATTTCCATATGAAGAAGTTCTCCATCAAGTTCATTGAAGTTATTTTCTATTCGACAGCGTCATCTCAATAAAAGCAATTTTTCAAGATGATTTCATGGCCTACTAGAAGTTGTCTCTCCTGCTGCATTAAAACTCACATTATTTCCTTCATTTCAGAGAGTACTTTCCTGGTGAAACTCAACAAAGGTTCCCGAGGCTTAGGACTTAGCGTGACTGGCGGAATAGACAGTGGCGGCTCGTGGCCTGGTTTAATCCGCATCAAAAGACTGTTCCCTCATCAGCCTGCTTCTCAATGCGGATTAATCAACGTTGGCGATCTGCTGTTGGAAGCTAATGGAAGTACACTCATTGGTCTAACGAATTATGTAAGTTGTAATAATAAGTAAAAAAGAATCATTTATATTTACAGTTTCCCACCAATTCAGTCAGTACGGTTGCCGGTAAAATCTCCAAAAAATGTAAAATAAACTAATGTGTGATATAAATTCATGAAAATTCGCTGATGTCCAAGAAAAAACCTCCTAACTTTTCACCCAAATCAAGTCACTATAGAGGATGAAATTTAAAGGTTTGGAAAATGAACTTGAACGGAATTGAAAAATATTAAAAACTTAAAAGCTTATAATGTGGCTGAACATGCATCAACAGGAACTCGTCATCGTGCTCAAGATCTGAACATTTCTCTATTCTGAGGAGAATTTTTTGAGTGGTAGATATACGACTATTATGTGCTCAAAAAATAATAATACATATACAACAAAAAATATCACTCATCAAAAGAGAACATAATTATTTAACGAGAGCACAACAACATTACTAAGACATGGGGCAAAAAAAGGGGGGACAGAGATGCTTTACATGGAAATAACAGAATCCAATATAGCTGTGTTCCCAAAGATTTTTTGGGAATTTGTAAAATTCTCCTTTTTTTCAAATGGCTTTTTTCATTGAAAGAATCTCCAAATAGTCCATCAATTTACCCTTTTTAACATTATATAGTAAAGTGGCATCTTTCTCTTTGAAAAAATTATTATTTTCCATACAATATTCTGCAAAACCGGTTTATTTCTGGTTTTTCAAAATAGACATCCTATGTTCTTTGATCCTATGTTCTAAACATCAGCTTGTCTGTCCTATAGATGTAGCATTGCAATCATCACATTTAATACGATAAATCTCCGATTTGGAGAAGTAAGGGTTCCTTTATTTATTATTCACCAAAATCTGAGGTGAATTATTACTATTTACTTCTAAAGAAATGATTCCCACCTTATGAAGACCATTAGAAATCCTACTGCTGAAACCTTTCATATAAGCCATTGAAAACCATCTTTTCTTTTCTTCATAAGGATCATTCATATTGCTATAATTTTTTTTTATTATGAATATTGCGGTAAGGTTTCGTTTTAATCATTTTGTCAATGATTTCAGTTCTATAGTCATTGTTCACCGCTACAGTTTTAATTATATTGAATTATTTTCGTAAATTGAAATCGTTCAACTGGATGTTCAAAAGTCTATTAATGAAATTATGGAATGTTGACATCAATTTGCTATGACTGATTGTATTTTGAATGGATTATGGTATCAGTAGTGGTAGGTTTTCTAAAAATGTTCAATTTGCCCTTATTACTACTGACATACATTCTGTCAAGAAAGTACCGGGAATTATCGATTTAAATCTGGCGGGGCAATGAGGCAGGTAAAAATTTTTTTCCTAGGTTGGTACCACTGTCCTTAATTACTATACCAAGCTTGAGCGGGATCTGTCAACTAGTGTGTTTGCAACAGCTGATTAAGTCAGTCGATGTCAGAGTGCGTGCCGATTTTTACTATGGGTGATTACGTTGAGCAAAGAATTTGTTTAAAGTTTTGTGTTGCAAATGAATTTTCGTATGCCGATGCATTGAAAATGTGGCAAAAGGCCTTTAGTGATAATGCTCTATCGAAAACTCGTGCATATCAGTGGTACAGAGCCTTCAAGGACGGTCGCCCATCGACGGCTTCGATCGAAGATAACGTCGATAAAATTAAGGAAAGGGTGCTGGAAAACCGTCGTACCAGCTTGAGAGAGATAGCTCATGATCTTAAAATATCCCACGAGTCCGCACGTACGATTTTGATTGATATTTTGGGCATGAGAAAGGTGGCCGCACGACTCGTACCGAAAGACCTGAATTTTCTTCAAAAATGTCATCGCGAACTGGTTGCTTCAGACATGCTGGATCGCTGTAATTCCGATTCTACATTCATAGAACGCATTATAACTGGTGATGAGACCTGGGTCTACGAGTACGATACGCAAACAAGCCAGCAATCATCGGAATGGGTGGCAAAAAATGAGTCGAAACCGAAAAAACCACGCCAAAGCCGCTCGAAAATGAAGGTGATGCTCATTGTTTTCTTCGATATCCGTGGCGTGGTGCACTACGAATTCGTTCCAGAGGGTCAGACGGTAAACAAGGAGTATTACCTAGGCGTTATGAAACGTTTGCGTGAGCGTAGCCGTAAGAAGCGGCCAAATTTGTGGGCGAACAACTCATGGATTTTGCATGACGATAACGCGCCTTCTCACCGAGCTACGATTGTGACTGACTTTCTCGTCAAAAACTCAACAAACGTGCTTCAGCAACCACCGTATTCGCCGGATTTGGCTCCCTGCGACTTTTTACTCTTCCCAAAACTAAAATTGCCCCTTCGTGGCACCCGTTTTGAGTCGATTGAAGCCATAAAACAAAATTCGGCGCGAGAGCTATAGTCCATCCCGGAAAGCGCCTATAAAAAATGTTTCGATAATTGGAAGTGCCGTTGACATAGATGTATTGGAGCAAATGGAGCCTATTTTGAAGGCAACCCAATAAATTTTGACGATTAAATGTAAAAATGTTGTTTTAATTGAAAATTCCCGGTACTTTCTTGACAGAGTAGTATTAAGATCTAAGAAGTTGATCAAAAACTGTTTTTCTTTTTCTATTGTAAATTTGAAAACAGTGTGAATTTTTCTTTAAATAAAATTGTTTCATCTAGAGCCAATCTCATACTCCATTCATTTAATAAAATATTCTTGGAAATAAAAATTACTGAACATCCAATTCGCAGTTGATTATTCTACAAAAAGAAAATTGTAAAATATTCCATGGTTTCATTATCTATCTACCTTCCGCCATCAACTAATATAAGCTGTCATAATAAGAAAGTTTTTAATATCATCTCACCGTTAGAATTCATTATAGTGTGTCCAAAATAAATTTTCATATTCAAATTCATTAAAATGGTCCATTCCGATCTTTTCCCATCAAGAATTTCAATACAATATACATCGACGTGAACCCATTGTTCGATAATTTTCACCTATCCAGTTAATAGATAAATAAATCACGACATTCGTTTTTACATTCTCTTTTGTTTTTCTTTCACTATCAATTATATGACGGTTCGGAATCCATTATAGTCTGTATTTAATCGGCATGCATGAATTGCTTTCATAATTCACACACTGCAGTATACCTTGCGGGTATTATTGAAATAAGAAAACTCTCGTTCTTATCTCGTAATCTATTCAGTCTGCACGAACTGAGGAGATAGGAAATTATCCTTATGGAATACTTTCCACTTCATAATTTCATGAAGAGAATTTCTGCTCCATATTTTCATCTTTTCATTTTCAACTTTCTGCAGAAAGGACTGTATTTCTAAGAGCTACTCGAAAAATAGCAAAAGGATTCGCGCCGTTCTTCAAGTGTGGAAATAAAATTGAGGGTTTTGCAATTGACGAGAAGAAATTGAGAGGGTAAAAAAAAGGAATCGATATGTGCTCGCATAGTTTTTATGTTTGAGCGCCCGAGGAAAGGAAAACATATTTCACCTAGTTGTGTCTTATTGACTCTCGTTTTTAACTGTTGAAGGTTATATATATCAGCTGGAAGCGTGTTCCACAATTGGCGAGGTTGATGGACTTCTGACAATCAGAAGTTCACGGAGAAGTTGACAATCCCTTGGCTGCAGCACCTGGTTTTCCATCATCAGAGGTCAGAAGTCACAAAATGAGTTTTTCAAACAGTAGTTGTTGTTTGGGTCTTCGAGGCATTGAATTGCCCCAGATTCCGTAACCTCCTGTATTTATTTTTTTAAAATCGTCGTTCTGGGAATCGATTTGCTGGCATCTATGGAGGTGAGACTCAACAATGCTCAAAGGATTTCCACTGGTGAAAAAAGACATCAGCGTGCTATAAACCGCGAAACTTACAATATGGTTCTCGGTCTTTCTAAGGAGATCCAAAAAGAGGATGGGCGACAAAACAGAACCTTGAGGCACTCTAGCGTTCACGTTGAAAGCAGAGGAACTGATACCATCCAAGACCGAATGTTGGTATCTTATTCAGCAGAGTCTTATGCGAAAGTCTTGGATATATTCAGAGCATCTGACCTAGATTCTCCATAGCGCTCAATAGTCCTTGTCCACACTTGCGTCACATTGCTGAAGAGATCACCTGTTTACTAGCGGTTGCGAAAACCATATTGTCTGCCATTGATGAAACCTTTGCTCTTCAGCTATCCAACTATTTCGAGTTTGATATCTGCTTCCATAACATTTTACAAAATGGATATTATCACTATTGGGGGTGATAGTTTGATGTAAACATTTTATCCCATTCTTAGGTATAGACTGCACTCTATTGGTGAATCAGAGAAAATTCCTTCCCTGTGTAACATAGTGAACATCTTACAGAAAGCAGGTGTGAGCTCTGGTGAACACTTTTTGAGTACAATGGCAGGAATACCGTCTGGTTCATTTTCATTCTTGGAATCGAGTCCAACTATCACTCATGTTCTGAAGTGTGAAAATTTCCCTATTACAGTTTGTGAAGTTTTGGATCATCATCAAGGACCTTCTCGGTCTGAAATGGTAAAAATAATCGTTAAATATGAATGCATCAGGCCATCTTATGTTAAGAATATTCCCACATGTGCTCTTTCGGTCGGTTGTGCTGAAAATATCGCCGCTGCAGTTGTTATGGTAAATAAATTGCATCACCGAACAATTTAAACTGATTTTTCTGTCCCGAAATCGATGCGAATAACATTTACTTTAAGCGTGAAGGCGCAACATGTCACAGTGCTCATGATAAATGACTTCATTGATTGAAACATCGTCTTCAATTGTATTTTTTCAGATTTTTTTTGTAACAATGTCAATGTTTCAGTTCGATTTGAGCGATAGAAGACAAGATCACATCTGCTGTGCCAGAGATAACGCCACAATCATACGAAAACGATGAATATTTTCATGTAAAGAATGATCGTCTGCAAGAACGATGCGGATATTTGGCAAATAATATGTTCCATCAAGAACCTCACTTTGAATAGCAAAAATTATCCGTGCTCTCACAGAAACACTGCATGATTTTGCTCCATTACACGTCGCCCGAAGCGTTTGAAGTGACTTCACATTTCAAATATTTAAAGAAACCCAACTCAGTTTGCTATAGGATAAAATTTGTATGGATTCAGGTTTGACCTACACCAGAGCAAAATGATGAATAGTCTATTCCCATTCTGTACCGTTCTTCTGAAGGTTTCTATAAATTTTTCATTTCATCCTCTGCTATATTAAATAACATCCCTGGTAGTTCGAGAGGGGTTCGTTTGAGGCGTAGTTGCTCATAACTAATTTAATCTGTTATGCAAATTCTATCTACTCCCGGAAAACGTTCAACACAAACTACGATGAGTTACGATAGTAATCCCGATTTGAAAGTTTTATATGTGTTCATCAACACTTCGAGCTGTTGGATTCTGAGCTTATGATTAAATGATTAATTCTATATAGCAGTGTTTGGTACAAGATTCATCTATTTGTAAAGAATTTTGGTGTTTTACTTCAGATGATTATTCCCTCTTTACGAGAATAGTGCTATAGTTTCGCCGAAATGTCTATAATTTTCTAATTTTGAGCCAAAAAAGATCTCAAAGAATTAAGTTAGACTCACCGATGAAGAGGTCAAAAGTAAAGGGATTTGCAATAAGAATATGCTTATAATGGCAACACTTTATACTATTTTTGACATTTCTCATGACATTTGTACTCAGTAGTTTATGCCATTTAATCCTTGGAAGATACACGCCTTAACAACGTTTAGCAATTGTTAAATTATTTCAGCAAAGTCAGTGCTCATATGTAGAACCTTTGAGGAATTTGAAAAGAACTCAAGAAAAAAAACTCTTCAGTTAATCGAATCACTATTCATGAGACAAATTTGAAAGTGAATTTTATGTACACGATACAAGAGTACCAGTATGACAAAGAAATTAACACACACAGGTTTCACGTCGTTCTCAACAATTAAATCTTTCTCAAACAACTATCGTGTGTTTTGTTAGAGTAATAGAACTTCAAATTGAAATAAACCATTGACTTGATATAATCCCAAAGAAAATAATCCAGTGGAGTTATGTCGCATGATCTTGGAGGTTAATTAATTGGAACATTTCTCGGAATAATGTTATCGCCAAATCTTTCTTTCAATAAATCATTTGTTACGGTAGCAGCATGAGGTGTAGCACCATCTTGTTGGAACCACAACACTTCTGAGTCGATACCATCCAAATTTTGAAACGAATAGTCATTGACCATCGATCTGTAACGAGCACCATTCACTGTAACATTAGCTCCAGCATCGTTTTGCAGAAATATTGACCGATGATGCCACCAGCGTGTAAAGCACACCATACAGTGCATTTTTCAGGATGCAATGGAACTTGCAGGACTTCTTGAGTGTTGTTTTCACTCCATATACGGCAATTTTGCTTGTTCACATAGTCGCTCAACCAGAAATGAGCTTCATCACTAAACACAATTTTACGATAAAAAATTGGATCAACTTCAAGCTGTTCTAGGGTCCATCAGCAAACAAACGATGCTTATTATGGTCAAGTGGCTTTAGTTCTTGAACCAGTTGGATCTTGTATGGGTGTAACCCAAGATCTTTACGCAAAATTTTCCATGTGGTGGATGCACAGGGTCCAACTTGTTGTGAACGTCGACGAATAGACAAATCTGAATCATCATTATCACTATGACTTACAGCGGCGATATTTTCTTCTGTACGTACAGTTCTTTGTCTTGTTGTTGTTGCATCGAGTAGAGAAAATGTCCGAAATCTATCAATAATTCGACGAATAAGCTGCTCTGATGGACGATTATGTAAACCATAAATTTCACGAATTCCTCTATGAGTTTGGCGAATTGAACACTGATGTTGAAAATAAATTTCAACAATTTGTAAACGTTGTAAACATGGCTTCTACCTTCTGTCAAAACACAATTATCCCTATCGAAAGTTCTATCACTCTAAAAAAACACCCGATACTTGGAGAGTTTTAAGAAAAGATTTAGGTTTACATCCTTATGAAAATCAACTGGTTCAAGAACTGACGCCATTTGACCACCATAAACGTCGCTCATCTTCTGATTCTGCTCTTAAAAAACTTGAAAATGATGAACAGAATTATCGAAAAATTTGATTCATTGGTGATCTTCTTTTTTTGTTGAATGGTCATGTAAATAAACAAAATTGCAGAATTTTGAATTATCAAAATCCACACGAAATTGTCGTCCATGAATTCTTTATGAATTGCCCACACTTTTCACAAATGAGCACTGATTTTAATCAAATTATTTCAAGTTGAAGCGTGTATATTTCCATGATTAAATGACATAACCTACTGAACACAAACGACATGGGAAATGTCCAATTAAAACCATTTCACGTTGTATAATTTCCGTTGATTCTGTCTGGCCGTTCGTAAACACGTCAATTTCCGAATAGAAAGGGCTAGAGCCTTAAAACTTCCAGAGAAGGTTGGCAATCTAGATAGCGCGTCTATGTTCGCTAATGGGTAAAATCGATTAAATAGTTTTACAGTTATGTACGTATTTTTAATATTTTCGGAACTGCAGATTCGATCGATCTGTAACTCGGCATTTGATAGACGAATAATAACGTGCATACACATGTGAAATTTCGTGCGGATTCTTAGCATTAGAAGTTTCAAAAAAAAATTGTAAGCGGATCAGCGTTGAGTGCTGATTTGAGAACTGTAACTCTTGAATGAAAAGGTGTGTAGACTCGAAACCTTTGGTGTAGGTTTGGGGTCTAAATGTCTCTGTTGAGGTCATTATTGGGCAAAATAAGTGCACTGATAACGCAGTTATTAAGGTTTGAAATTTTCTCTTATTCTTATTAATACTCTGGCAAGAAAAAAAGGGTCACTAACATTTTACACTGTTTCTTCCAATAGACTCAAATTGATTCAATGATATTTTGTTCATCATCTATCTTTCATTAGAAAATCCTAAATAAGCGCAAAATGTGGACATATGGGCTAAGAAAAAACATAATTATAAATTCGTCGTTTATCAGTTGCGTGCAACATTGGTCACTGAAAAATTTATTTTTTTTTCCACTCTCTGAAAGAAACAATTTCATAAAATGAGTTTACCAATTGAAGATTGTGCGAGAATAGTGGCACTCATTGAAAATGTGCTGAGCCAGAGATCTGTTGCTAGAATAATTAATGTTGCCCTATCTACACTCCAAAGAATATTTACAAGGCATCAGAAGACAGGGAGGCTGACCAGAAGACCTGGATCTAGAAGAGGATCGTGCACATCGTTGAGGTGTAACAGATTCATGGTTTCCACAAGACTTTGAAATCCCCATCTTACTGCTGTTGAAGTTCGGAATCGATTGATGGAGGTACGTCACGTAAATGAAAGTGAATGGACCGTGAAACGACGTCTCTCAGAATAGAATTTACAACCATACAGACCTGCGATAGGTTCAGAACTTCTCAGAGAGCATCGAAATGCGCGACTTCAATTTGCACGAGATCACATAAACTGGTTAGAAGCTAGTGGGCCCAGGTACTTTTCTCTGATGAATCCAGATTCAGCATTCGAGGAGCTGATGGTCGTAGATGCATTTATAAACTTCCAGGGAAAAGATACGTATGCCTGTATAGAGGAGCGAGTTCCATTCGGTGGAGGATCTGTTATGGTCTGGGGAAGTGTGTCTTTAGAGGGCCGCATGGAGTTGGTTACTATAAATAGATCTTTAGCAGCAGTAAGGTACATAGAGGAAATTCTTATGGACCATGTTGTACCTTATATACCATTTCTGGGAGAGCAGGAAATTTTTATGCGTGACAATGCACGCCCACATACCGCTCGAATAGTGAGAGCGTACTTGAATGAGGTTAGAATTTCAAGGTTCAACTGATCAGCATGAAGTCCTGACTGGAATCCCATCCAACGTGAAACTTTGAATATATAACCACCAATTTTTCACAATAAAGTTTCAATTTTCGACAAAAATCCCTAACAATTGGCTTCCAACCCAAGGCTGAATGAACGATCATAATATTAAAAACTTCATTATTGGATTTTATTACAGTACTTAATAAATGTTGGAATTGAAAACTGAACGCGATTTTTCCAGCAATTAAGGAGTGCCTTTTGCCGGATGCAAAACTGGAAGGTTCCCTTCTAATTTTCAACCAAAAATGTCGAGTGCACTTGTTACCCACTTATAATTTCTGCGCTCAAAAAGATGGACGTACAGGACTAGTAAAGGCATAATTTCATTGAAATAAATTTGAAAACTCAATTTAATTCTGGTGTGTTTCGTTTAGAGCAATTAAATTTCTTGACGGCGTTAATTGTGTAGCCACCTGCTCACCGGGGACCATTCTTTTTCTCGCAAAACCCATTATGTCTTTGTTCAGTCGTAGCAGCCATTATTTTTCCGAACGAGAATTTGTCAAATTGTCGGCTTATTGTTGAGCAGGTGTAGAAATACCAGTCCTCAGAAAACCACTTTTTACATCAAACTTTAGATGAGGTATATTCTTTACTAGTGGAAGATTGTTACTCGAATCAATCAATTCGGCTGATCTGTACTGACTATCATTAACAAGGATCGTGAGCTATGGTAATAGAAGGGTTACAAATTGAGACAGTGTAACATACATCTGTATGTTTCTGTTTGTATAACTTTCCATCACCATAGCTCACATTTCTTATTAATGATGTGAACTTATAATAAATTGTTCTAAGAACGATCAACTTTTGTTCAGAATGCAGAGAAATATAAAATTTGACCTCCGAGAAGTGTTATTTTGACCTAAATCTAACCTAAATGTTAGCATTCAAACTTATTAAGTATCGAGAATTAAGGAGTAATGTATCGGGTGTTTTGTTTAGAGTGATAGAACTTTCGATAGGAATAACTGTGATTTGACAGAAGGTATAAGGCAAGTTGTTTTGACATTTCTGTTCAGTAAGCATTGACAAACTAACATGGAAGGACTCACGTCGCAAAAACGTCTACAAATTATTGAAATTTATTTTCAAAATCAGTGTTCTATTCGCCAAACTTATAGAGCACTTCGTGAAATTTATGGTTTACATAATCGTCCATCAGAGCAGCTTATTCGTCGAACTATCGATAGATTTCGGATAACATTTTTTCTACTCGATGCAACAACAACAACAACAAGACAAAGAACTGTACGTACAGAAGAAAATATCGCTGCTGTAAGTCATAGTGTTAAAGATGATCCAGATTTGTCTATTCGTCGACGTTCACAAGTTGGACTCTATGCATCCACCACATGGAGAATTTTGCGTGAAGATCTTGGTCTACACCCATACAAGACCCAACTGGTTCAAGAACTAAAGCTACTTGACCATAATAAGCGTCGTTAATTTGCTGACTGGGCCCTAGAACAGCTTGAAGTTCATCCACTTTCTCATCGTAGAATTGTGTTTAGTGATGAAGCTCATTCCTGGTTGAACGGCTGTATATGGAGTGAACACAACCCTCAAGAAGTTCTGCAGGTTCCATAACATCCTGAAAAATGCACTGTATGGTGTGCTTTACACGCTGGAGGCATCATCGGTCCATATTTCTTTTAAAACGATGCTCATTACAGATAGATGATCAATGATTATTTGTTTCAAAATTTGAATGGTATCGACCCAGAATTGTTTTGGCTCTAACAAGATGGTACTACACCTTATGCTGCTACTATAACAATTGATTTATTGAAAGAAAGATTTGGCGATAACATTATTTCGAGAAATGGTCCAATAAATTGGCCCCCAAGATCATGCCTTTTCGACATAACTCCGCAGGATTATTTTCTTTGGGGTTACGTCAAGTCATTGGTTTATGCTGATAAGCTAGAAACAATAGTTGCATTGGAAGCCACCATAACTCGTGTTATTGATGAAATAAGGCTCCAATTACTCGAAAAAGTGGTCCAAAATTGGTCTGGTCGAATGCGGTTCCTCAGAGCTAGTCGTGGTGGATATATGCCGGAAATTATTTTTAAAACATTAATGTCATAAAATTATCTTTCAATTATTAAAATTATAACAACATAATAAGTTATTTTTTTACATTCAGCTTGCTATCGGGTGTTTTTTTTTGAGTGATAGAACTTTAAATTGAAATAAAACACATTTGAATTAAGATTGAAGCCAATTTTTTTTTATTGGAAAGATAATTTTATGACATTTACGTTTTAGAAATAATTTCCGGCATATGTCCACCACAACTAGCTCTGAGGAACCTCATTCGACCAGACCAATTTTGGACCACTTTGTGGAGTAATTCCGGCCTTATTTCATCAATTACACGAGTTATGTTGGCTTCCAAAGCGTCTACTGTTTCTGGTTTATCGGCATAAACCAATGACTTGACATAACCCCAAAGAAAATAGTCCAGTGGAGTTATGTCGCATGATCCTGGAGGCCAATTAATTGGACCATTTCTCGAAATAATGTTATCGCCAAATCTTTCTTTTCATGAATCAATTGTCACCGTAGCAGCATGAGATGTAGCACCATCTTGTTGAAACCAAAACACTACTTGGTCGATACCATTCAAATTTTGAAACAAATAATCATCCATCGTAACGAGCACCATTCATTGTAACATTAGCTCCAGCATCGTTTTTAAAGAAATATGGACCGATGATGCCTCCAGCGTGTAAATCACACCATTCAGGTTGCAATGGAACCTGTAGAAATTCTTGAGAATTGTTTTCACTCCATATACAGCAATTTTGCTTGTTTACATTTCCGTTCAACCAGAAATGAGCTTCATCTCTAAACAGAATTTTACGATAAAAAGTGGATCAACTTCAAACTGTTCTAGGGCCCAATCAGCAAACAAACGACGCTTATTATGGTCAAGTGGCTTTAGTTCTTGAACCAGTTGGATCTTGTATGGGTATAGACCAAGATCTTTACGCAAAATTTTCCATGTGGTGGATGCACAGAGTCCATTTTGTTGTGAACGTCTACGAATAGACAAATCTGGATCATCACTATGACTTACCGCAGCGATATTTTCTTCTGTACGTACAGGTCTTTGTCTTGTTATTGTTGTTGTATCGAGTGGAGAAAATGTTGTCTGAAATCTATCGATAGTTCGACGAATAATCTGCACTGAATACAATAAATTATGTAAACCATAAATTTCACGAAGTGCTCTATAAGTTTGGCGAATAGAACACTGATTTTGAAATTATATTTCAACAATTTGTAAACGTTGTTGCGGCGTGAGTCTTTCCATGATAATTTGTCAATACTTACTGAACAGAAATGTCAAAACAACATGGCTTCTACCTTCTGTCAAATCACAGTTATCCCTATCGAAAGTTCTATCACTCTAAAAAAAACACCCGATAGCTTGAAATCATCTCTGAATCTTGTCACAACAGCATTCAGAATAAATGTTGTATTAAAATTCAAATTAATTGCGAGTTCCACACTAACGAATTTTAGAACCAATATGAAATGACAAACCAGATGGGTTGCAGATGGAATTCTGGTTTGTGGAATGTCCACTGCACATAATTGTTGAGTAAATTACACAAATCTATAGTGACATAATAAACAGAGAGACAAGGTATCGGCAGAATTGTGTCTGGTCAAACAATCCTGAACAGGTCGCACAGCTTCAATTTGAGGGCAATAAGATTCGCCAAGCACTCGCGATTGAGTAGGGAGCTACGGGCTCGTTGGGCTCTTGCACATGAGAACTGGAACGTGCACAGTTGGAGATGCTACCTGTTCACAGATGAGTTTAGATTTCGTTGGTATCAGTCTGTAACTGTCACTACGTTACTTTTTGTACTTCTTTGAATATGCTCGAAATACGTGTCAGGATTCTGAATAAACTGAGAAATATAAAAACTGTGTGAATTTTCTTTAATGAAATTGTTATAATGTTTCACCTAGAGCTAACCGCATACGCCTTTCATTTCAATAAAGTGTTTTACTTTGAATCATATACGATGAATTTACGTCAAGTAGAGACGAAATCAATTCAGAATTTCATAATATTTCACATCATAGTCGGCTGTGTATATTATCAGATCATCAAGACCCAACCATTAATGATCCCTGCCTTTATTACACGCTCCTCTGTAAACCTTCCTTTATCAAATTATCCCCAAAGGCCTAACTGATTCGTCTCCCAAATTCCAGGAGGCTTTAGAAGTACTGAGGACCGCACCTAATCAAGTTGAACTGAAGATATGCAGGCCCCCACCAGACGTGCTGACCTGCGTGAGCCCCATTTCCGAGGCGCCACCCCCTCCCCCACGAAGGGAGGCCGCTGGAGGACCCAACACGCCGCCTCTGGGATACAGCTCGCCGGAAGATGATTACTACCACGGGGTAAGGCGCTTTGAATCATTTTCAGGGGATTAGAGCCCTAGCACAGTCCTCTTGCTTTTTCCGACGGTTCTTCCGTGTTAACAAGATGAGATTGGACTGATGGAGTCAGAGCCTACATGATAAATTGCTGTAATCAGGGAAATTGGTGTCGATTTGTTGCCCTGGATGCGACAGTTATTTCGGTCTGGAATTTTCGTAATGAACTTCCGGGATTTTCAAAGCTTTTACGTTATGACTACTCTGGGCATACCTAAAAATGGTCCTTCATACGAGGGCCGCTCAACGTATTCTCGATATAGGCATGAAAGAAAACTCAGAGAATTTTGGAGAAATTTAATCCCTTAGAACTTCAATACATTTGTTAGATGGAGAAATAAGCTTTCTCTAAACCTTGTAAAAATATTTTTCCGGCTTCTACTCAAAATAGTTTTTAATTGCTACCTTCAGTTCTTCATCGTCGGAAAATCGCTTCCTACGAAGATATTTCTTAATATTTGGGAATAGGTAGTAGTTACTGGGGGCTAAGTCTGGACTGTACGAAGGATGAGTAATTTTTTCGAAGCCACATTCCCGCACAGCAGCCTTCGCCACGCAGGGCTTGTGAACCGGCGCGTTGTCGTGAAGCAGCAACACCCCCGCTATGAGTTTTCCTCTCTTTTTTCTTTAATTGTTTCTCTTGAATTACGCAGAGTGGATGCGTATGATGCTGCTGAGATGCTTTCACCCTTTTTAGTGTATTCTATCACAAAAGACCGTAGCCATTATTTTCCCAGCGGATGGAGATACTTCAAACTACTCTGGATGCTGTGCACTCTTGTCAATCCACTGCATGGACTCTGGTTTACTCTCAGGGTCATAGTGATGAACATTCGTCTCATTCCCAGTAACTAGCCGGTTGAAAATAGTCCTTGGGTCTTCTCCACAGAGCTCTAAAAACTTCTTACAGCACTCGACTCGTACGTGCTTCAGAGGTCCAATGAGCATTTTCGGTACCCATCTTGTACACACTTTTGAGAGGTTAAGATGCTCATGAAGGATAGCATATATGGTACCCACGGATAGATTTTTTCATCTCTGCTTATTTTTTCATCTCTGCATTACTTAATTTTATTTTGTCATCTTCAAGTACCAGATTTTCAACTTATTTCACATTTTCTAATGATCATCAGTTTTCTAGGTATCCTCAGTAAAAGACAACCTGAATATCGAACATCGCGCCATTATATCGGATTCTTTTTTTTAGAGTGATAGGTCTTAAAATTGAAATAAAACACCTCCGAATTAAAATTGAAGCCAATTTTTTATCATTTGAAAAATAACTTTGTCATATTTTATATATGTTTTCAAAATAATCCCCGCCATATGTCCACCACGACTAGCTCTGAAGAACCGCATTCGACCAGACCAATTTTGGACCACTTTGTCGAGTAATTCGGGCCTTATTTCATCAATAATACGAGTTATGTTGGCTTCCAAAGCATCTATTGTTTCTGGTTTATCAGCATCAACCAATGACTTGACATAACCCCAAAGAAAATAATCCAGTGAAGTTATGTCGTATGATCTTGGAGACCAATTAATTGGACCATTACTCGAAATAATGTTATCGACACATCTTTCTTTCAATAAATCAATTGTTACGGTAGCAGCAAGAGGTGTAGCACCATCTTGTTGGAGCCAAAACACTTCTGGGTCAATACCATTCAAATAATCAATGATCATCGATCTGTAACGAGCACCATTCACTGCAACATTAGCTCCAGCATTGTTTTTAAAAAAATATGGACCGATGGTGCCTCCAGCGTGTAAAGCACACCATACAGTTCATTTTCAGGGTGCAACCTGCAGAATTTCTTGAGGATTGTTTTCACTCCATATACGGCAATTTTGCTTGTTTACATAGCCTTCAACCAAAAATGAGCTTCATCACTAAACACAATTTTACGATTAAAAAGTGGATCAACTTCAAGCTGTTCTAGGACCCAATAAGCAAACGAACGACGCTTATTATGGTCAAATGGCTTTAGTTCTTGAATCAATTGAATCTTGTATGGGTGTAGACTAAGATCTTTACGCAAAATTTTCCATGTGGTGAATGGTATTCTCTTCTGTACGTACAGTTCTTTGTCTTGTTGTTGTTGCATCGAGTAGAGAAAATGTTGTCCGAAATCTATCGATAGTTCGACGAATAAGCTGCTCTGATGGACGATTATGTAAACCATAAATTTCACGAAGTGCTCTATAAATTTGGCGAATAGAACACTGATTTTGAAAATAAATTTCAACAATCGGTAAACGTTGTTACGGCGGGAGTCTTTCCATGATAATTTGTCAAAGCTTACTGAACAGAAATGTCAAAACAACATGGCTTCTACCTTCTGTCAAATCACAGTTATCCCTATCGAAAGTTCTATCACTCTAGAAAACACCCGATATAAAGGGTTTTTCATTAACAGCGCCACATTTTGTTTTGTGAATAAGTGTTAGTTTTATAACTCTAAAAAAATACCCGATACTATCGAAAATTGTGCAGTATATCTTCAGAATCTACCAGAGCCCATTAAAAATATTTTGCTCCTATGAGTGAATACCCATAGGAGCAAATAATTTATAAAATTATAAAACAGCTCTCATTTTTCCAGGGCTTGATTTTCTCTTGACCCGCATTTCCACCTTGTTAAAATTCAGTATGTCAATTCTTTCTTTTTCCAGGAATTCGAAATCATCATAAACAAAATACAAGGTTCGCTGGGCTTTACGCTTCGGAAAGAAGATGATAGCGCCCTTGGTCATTATGTGAGGGCATTAGTCCGTGAACCGGCCCTAACCGATGGCAGGATTAGGGCGGGAGATAAAATCGTTGCGGTAAGTGAAAATCTATAGAAACGTTACGTGGGATGTGTGTGCTCCATCAGAAAATATTTTCCGGCATAATCACTCTCGGATGCTGGAACGGTCCTTCGTATTTGATTTGAGGGTTGAGCGAACACGAATTCTTGCCTACTTGTGGGTCGTTTTCGTTTCACTAATCAATGAAAGCTTTTGTATGACAATTCTTTCATTTAATTGGACAATGTATACTAACTGAAACTGCAATGCCCAGAAGGAGCTGTTTAATTTTAATTTTTTTTTTTGTTAAAACATAAATAGTATAGCAAGGAGTAAATGATTGAAATTTGAAGAAAAAAACGAAAGGTTTACAATTTTTTTCAATAAATTTGTTAATAATGTGTTTGTCCACCGCTATTATCTAAGCATTCCCCAACACGTCTTAGCATTGATTCAATAAGATCCCAAGCTATCTGTAGTTCATGTCTCAGAGCCGCCAAAGTCCGTGGGGGCTGGGGTAAATTTCCAAGCCTTCTACCCATGATGCCCCAAACATGCTCTATGGGCGGAAGATCGGGGGATCTGGGCGGCCATGGCAAAACATTCACATGGATCGCTTCAAAAAAGTTTAAACTAACTCTGGCAACATGAGGTCGAACATTATCTTGCTGAAATATTGGATTCTCGAGCCGGTTGCGGTAAGGGAGAACGTATGGCTCCACTATTTCTTGAAGGTAACGCAGCGCTGTCATGTTACCTCGAAGAAAGACTAAAGGCTTGCATGTGCAATAACGGCCCATACCATAACGCTTACTGTCAGGTGTACATGACGCTCAATATCAAACTGAGCTTCACGTCTTTCTGTCCGACGTCGTCTTACCCTTGTTCGGACATCATTTGCACCTAAGGAGAATCGAGATTCGTCAGAAAAGACGACCTGATGCCATTCAACATTCCAATGTTGACGTTCTCTACACCACCGTAATCGTTGCCAGCGATGCTCAACTGTCAAAGGTAACACAAGATGGGGTCGATAATGCTGCAGTCCAAAAGACCTTATCCGGCGGTAAACCGTTCGGTCAGTTACAGGATGGCCTTGTACTCCTAACCACTCATCAGCCAAAGATGGAGTTGTCGCAAATCGGTCTCTAATAGCCATAAGTCTTAGACGTCGTCCTTGAACTTCATGTGTGCCCCTTCGACGTCCGGTGCCTACTCTTCTTCCATTCTGGGCATTATCAAACCACGCTTGACAACATCTCATAACAGTAGTTGGATTTCTGTTCGTACGGTTAGAGATTTCTCGAAATGACAACCCTGCCTTCCGTAGACTAATAATTCGACCTCTTTCAAATTCACTTAGCTGGCGGTAAATTCCGCGTACACGTGCTCTAGGCATTTTAACAACAACTAAACATCGACTTTGGATCTCCTCGAACAGCTGGTTTGTTGTAAAATTTAAAAAATTTGCAAAAAAAGACTACATATTCAAGTAACAAAAAATGTTTACGTAAAAAGACCTTTACGATTTTTTTCTCCAAATTTTAATCATTTACTTCTTGCTATACTATCTATGTTTTACCAAAAAAAAATTTAAAAATTAAACAACTTCTGAGTGTTGCGGTTTCTTTGTCAGTTAGTATATATGTTTTACTCAGTATATAAAAGGTTTTCCAATAAGAGTTCTGATATTGAAAAAACGAGTATATTTTAAAAGAAATCAATACATGTTTGTTTCAGTGTAAAGAGGAAGGTAGGCCATTAACAATGGAAAACGATAACAACCAAATAGTCGCTAAAGCTATAGTTGCAGAACCATCCTATTCATGAAATTTTCCATGACCAATTCCCACATTTGGGGCTGTATGTCCTCGATAACTTCAGGAATTCCATATTTAAAGTCTTGAATAGATTGCAAACGAAGCATTGACATAGTCCTTATCTTTCAAGAGGTAAAAAAATCTTAAAGTATTAAATCACAAAACTTCTCCTGCAAAATTGGGATTGTTTCGTTGCTTGCCTGGCACGTAGCACCGTCTTCTTGAAAATAAACGTCATCTACATCAATATGTTCCAATTCAAACCATGAAAAATCATTAATCATAGCTCCGTAGCGCCATCCATTCGCCTTACAAGTTGCATCAGCCTTATTTTCGTATAAGTAAGGTCCAATCACCCCGCCAACTCAAAACGGCATTAAACAGTGACACGTTGAGGATGAAGAGGCTTTTCATCAGTTTCACTATTGCTGGCCGAGATGTTGCTTCACGACGACTCAAAACTTGGACTGCAACATTTTCACATTTTTGCGGTGAATTTAATAATTTCATGGCGTGTTTGAAGCGTGTATTGTTCCATTTTTAGTAATGACGTAGTTTTTACTTGTCAAATATTAAATATGACGGTATGAATAGCCCAGATAGAGGGCTATACAAAATGAAACCTCTTATGCGAAAACTCTCTTTTTATTTTAAGAAAAGTATTTAAAATTTTATTTTGTATTCGGATGTACTATAGTTATTTAATGCTATTTTATTATTTTTAGTCTTCAATAACTGTTTTTCCAATGTAGGATCGTAGTCATTATCAATAGCTATTTGTTCAATGATGTTGAGCTCTAAAATATAATTTTCTCGATTCATGGGTATGTTAACGAATGTGCATCATACAGCTAAATGCTGATAATTTTTGATTAAAAGTATAATTTAATTTATTGTGTATCTGTGCATCTGTATATTTTGATTTATAAAATATTGAAATTTCATGTAAATGGTTGATTCCGGTAAGTGGTAAATCATGCAAATTAATAGAGTTATTAAAAAAATGTATATGAGACAGTAATTTATTTCCACAAAAATGTTTGTACTACTACAACAATTGTTTCATCACGATGTGGCTTCTTCAGGTATTACATTGTACTGTCTGATGGTATTCAGTGTAACTGAGTTTAAATACATTTTTAGGTACGTGACCAAGTAATGGAAGCACAAGTCATAAAAACTCTAGGTGTTTATTGGAGTTTGCCGCTAAAAATGCCATTAAGGAAAAATATTCAATAATGGGGACTTATCAACATCTGTTTGTTCGTTCAAAAGGATTTTACGGGCATTATACCTGTTGATTTCAAGAAATTCTAGTGTTAATCTTTTGCTTTCAACGTAGATAATTTCATAATCATTGTTGAAATTATGCCTGAATTCGTTAAGATGATTAGCATATGTCGAATGTACAGAATTGGATATATAACCCCTTTGGTGTTCTTGGACACGTTTCTTGAATGATCTACCAGTCTGGCCAATGTATACTAAAGGGCAATCTTTGCAAGTCAACTTGTAGACTCCGGATTTATTTTCTTTATTTGTTGGATCTTTATTGTTTTTTATGTAGGTACTAAGGTTATTAATTGTCTTAAAAGCCGCGTTATAATTGAAACAACTTTTGAAATATTCTGCAATATTTTCAGATAATCCATTGACATAAGATAACGAGAAATATTTCTGTGTATTGTCCTCTTTTATGATTTAGTACACGAGATTTAATGCCATTTTCTTTTGTTTATTGGATAAAATTTTGTCTATAAGAAAGGGATTGACCGTTGTTTGACGCTATTTGTTTAATAATATTCAATTCTTTCAAAAAGTTTTCTGAATTCAAAGGGACATTCAATAATCTATTAATGAAACTATTATATGCTGTCTCATATACATTTTTTTATTTAAAATGAGTTTCCACCAAGTAAAGACCGAATCAATCAAATATTCAATAGAGTTATTATCGTTTTCCATAGTAAATAATATTGAAGGAATTATCGGGTGTGTTTTTTAGAGTGATAGAAATTTAAATTGAAATAAAACACAAACAACTCCTTACTGAAATTATTTGGTTCCGAATTTACCAGGTTCTTCCTCTGGAGGATGTGCTATATAATCTTCAAGAAGAAAAATAAGAGAAGGTCTTTTTGAATTATATCTTGAACATTTTTTGGCGCTTGAACTTGTTTTTCTTTAACATCCAATCGAAACAAGCATGTGGGTGTTTTTTTAGAGTGATAGAACATTAAATTGAAACAAAACTTATTTAAATTAAGATTGAAGCCAAATTATAAATAATAATAAATAATTTTCGGGATATATTCACCACAACTAGCTCTGAGGAACCGCATTCGACCAGACCAATTTTGGACTACTTTTTCGAGTAATTCAGGTCTTATTTCATCAATTACAGGAGTTATGTTGGCTTTCAAAGCGTCTATTGTTTTTGGTTTATCAGCATAAACCAATGACTTGACATAAACTCAAAGAAAATAATCCAGTGGAGTTATGTCGCATGATCTTGGAGGCCAATTAATTGGACCATTTCTCGAAATAATGTTATTGCCAAAACTTTCTTTCAATAAATCAATTGTTACGGTAGCAGCTTGAGGTGTAGCCCCATCTGGTTGAAACCAAAACACTTCTGGGTCGATACCATTCAAATTTTGAAACACATAATCATTGATCATCGATCTGTAACGAGCACTATTCACTGTAACATTAGCTCCAGCATCGTTTTCAAAGAAAAATGGACAGATTATGCCTCCAGCGTGTAAAGCACGCCATACAGTGCATTTTTCAGGATGTAATGGAACCTGCAGAACTTCTTGGGGATTTTTTTCACTCCATATACGGCAATTTTGCTTATTTACATAGCCGTTCAACCAGAAATGAGCTTCATCACTAAACAAAATTTTACAATGAAAAAGTGGATCAACTTCAAGCTATTCTAGGACCCAATCAGCATAAAAACTGACGCTTATTATGGTCAAGTGGCTTTAGTTCTTGAACCAGTAGGATCTTGTATGGGTGCAGACCAAGATCTTTACGCAAAATTTTCCATGTGGTGGATGCACAAAGTTCAACTTGTTGTGAACGTCGACGAATAGACAAATCTGGATCATCATTAACACTATGACTTACAGCAGCGATATTTTCTTCTGTACGTATAGTTCTTTGTCGAAATCTATCGATAGTTCGACGAATAAGCTGCTCTGATGGACGACTATGTAAACCATAAATTTCACGAAGTGCTCTATAAGTTTGGCGAATAGAACACTGATTTTGAAAATAAATTTCAACAATTTGTAAACGTTGTTGCGGCGTATTTCCATGATAACTTCTCAATGCTTACTGAACAGAAATGTCAAACAACATGCCTTCTGCCTTCTGTTAAATCACAGTTATCCCTATAAAAATAAAGTTCTATCGCTCTTAATAAAAAACACCCGATAGTTTATCGATATCCAAAAAATTTTTTTTCAATAGTCTGTCTGTGTATGAAGCAAAATCGTCTACGTATCTATACCAATATAAGAAATATTTCATAAGGGAATTATGGTGAATTTCAGACTCAATATGTTCATAAATATTTCGTTTAGTAAATGACTTCAAGTGTTTCCCAGAATCAAACCTTTTTCAGATTTATATATTTTATTTTTAAATTAAAATTGAAAAAACTTGTTTTCGATACCTTTCAATATATTTGAGTTCAAGTTCCTAGTTTTATCTTTATGGTAAGTTGAAAATTGTTTTTGTGTTTTATCTAAAGAGATAATATATAAAAGGGGAATCGAAACAGACTATTCTAATGTTTGAATTCTGGTTCAATATTTTTTTTATTTATCCTTCGTTTTGGGAATTTTATATGACTCTGGCATAAAATATTCTTCTGTATATGTATGTATACCTACCTATATATGTTTTGTAACGAGTTTTCACTTTAATTTGACCCCTCCTTTAACTTTGTTACAAATGGAGATACAAAAAAGTTATTCACAAAAGTTTTACGCAATTAACTGAAAATTTTAAATAATTTCACAAAATGGAATATATCCAGGGAGGACAAGATATTAAGTTCAACTTAATTTTTTCAAAGGTATATTCTGTTATTTTTGGATAGCTCTTTCTTTCCTGATTACGAATATCTTTGCATGTGTTTATAATTAAATTTTGAGGCCTATATTTTTTGATTACACATTAACACGTGAAGCATATTCAGAAAAGATACTGTCAGAGGTAGGTCAGCTTCTGGAGCAACTGTTTTCTGCTGAAAAATTATAGCAAATAATTTCGCAACAGGATGGATCACCCCTGCACAGAGTTTTGAAAGTTCGAGAGCATTGGAGTGGTCAATTTGATCCCTGGATCAGTTATATTGCACATATTTCATGGTCATCGAATAGTCCGTATTTAACATCATTGCACTTTTATGGCCGTTGTTGAAGGAAAAAATTTACTCCTATAATAATGAAAGTGTTGGGATCATGAAAAACAAACTTGCAGCATTAATTCATGAACTCAATTAGAACCATAAAAATGCTATACCAAATAGTCTTACCAATTTGAGAAAACGATATGTACTATGTATATTAAATAATGGCCACTTCGAGCAATTTCTTTAGTTGCAACTATTCATTTCATACCACCATAAGTACTCAACAATGTCGAGTTCTTATTCCGTAAGACGCTACGTCTCCTTCTCTTGAAACTTTTCGATTGTTTTACACGGTTGTAATTCATAAATACATTTCCACTTGGAAGTGGATGATCTGGATGTAACGCCATGTATTCTTCTCTTTTAGCTTTCATGTTTTTATTGTCCTCTACATAAAATATATATATATATATCCGGGTTTATAGCGTCCTACGCCTTCCGGTTCCTAATCTCCAAGCCTTTCTATCTTGCCAGTCCCCTGGATGTAGATTTCGTTCTGACATAGCTTTTTCTATTCCCTCAAACCATGTTTTTTTGGGCCTTCCTCTCTTTCTTCTTTCTAGAAGTGTCCATTTCAGAATCATCTTTGGTAGACGCTCGTGGCACATTCTTTCTACGTGCCCGTACCAAATAAGTTGTCTTCTCTGGATTTCATCTATGATTGTTCTTTCGACTTGCATGATATCTCTGATCCTATCATTCCTTACTTTATCCATTCTGGATTTTCCTGCAGATCGTCGCCAGAAATCCATCTCAAGGGCCAAAAGTCGACGTTCCACACCCTTAGTCAATTGCCACGTCTCACACCCGTATAGCACTATACCCTCAAAGATGAAATTATATATCTGATGTTTTTTCTCCCGCGATATGTTTTTGGCCCACAATATTGAGCTCAAACACCCAATGACCCCTCTACCTTTCAATATTCTCTGCTCAATCTAAGTTTCTGTTCGGCCGGTGTGATCAATTTGAGCACGCAGGTAAGTATATTTACTACATGTTTCTATTTCTACGTTGTCTTCTAAGTGTAGATTATCTGCTTCCTGTCCAATGCATAAATATTTGGTTTTCGTTTTATTCACAGACAGTCCCCACTTTTCGTATTCGGCGAAGAGCCTTGTCGTCATAAACTCTAAATCTTCCTTCTCTTGGGCCACTACCACCTGATCGTCCGCAAAATGCAGAGTGTACAAAGTTTTTGTATCGTTCAGTTGTATTCCCATACCACTGCAAGATCTTCTCCATTTTCGTAGCGTTTCGTTCAGATATATTTTGAATAACGTTGTGGACAGACAGCATCCCTGCCGTAGGCCTTTTGATATAGAGAAACTTTCGGACATACTCTTACCTAGCTTTATTCGTGATGTTGCCTGACTATAGAGCTGTTTGATGGCTTTTATGACTGTTACTTATTGAGGACATTTCTAAAACTTGCCAGAGCTTTTGGGTAGGGACATTGTCGTAGGCTTTTGTTAGATCGACAAAAAGAAGGTGGACCTCCCTGTTTGTAGCCAATTTCTTTTCATTTAGTTGAACCAAACTAAAAATATGATCCACACATGATCGTCCTGTGCGGAATCCTGCCTGTTCTTCTATTTCGTGTGTTGCGTATTCTTGTTCGACTATACTCCGGAGGATTCGACCGTAAAGTTTACTCATCGTACTTGTGACTGATATGCATCTATAGTTGAAGCAGTGATCTCTTCTTCCTTTTTTATGGATGGGTGTTATCCATGCTTCTTTCCATGTAGATGGTATCGGTTCACCGTTAATATATCTGTTCATTAACTCCTTTAAGCACTTTATTAGCTTATTAGTGCCATTCTTTAAGAATTCTGCCGGTAACCCCTCTGGTCCTGGTGCTTTTCTATTTTTCATAGACTTTACTGCTTTCACCACTGTATCTTCGTCGATATTAATTGCTTCTCCTTGTACAGAGCACCGTATAGGCGAGTTGGCAAGATAAGGCTGTCTGTCTTCTCTTAGTTCTCGAGCATAATGTTCTTTCCATTTGTCTATTGGTATGGGTTGTAAATTCGTTTTATGAGAAGTCTCTTTCCTTAGTGAACGAATCAGATTCCAAGCCACTGTTGATCTTGTACCACCCATGTAGCTGTCCACTTCACTACATTTCCTTTCCCATGTTTCATTTTTGTTCTTAGTTATTAGGTCTTTATATCTACTTTGTTCTCTTCTGTATGTTATATGGTCATTAGTGTTTCTTGTACTCATCCACTTATTGTATGCTGCCTGTTTAATGTGTTTCTGTTGTTCTAATACACTATTCCAAGTTAAATTGTAGTTTTTCGTGCGGGGTTGACTTTCTTTTCCGAGGGCCTCATGTGCTGCTGAGTGTAGGGACTCCATTATATGCTTATAAAGATGTGTTGTTTCCATCGTTAAATATTGATCGCTGAGTTTTTGATCTAGCCTTTGTTGAAATAAGGTTCTAGTGCTTGGTTCATTCAAACTAACAAGGTTATATTTGTCTTGATTCGTTTTGGTTTCTCGGGTGTTATCTTCTGTTGTTTACCTATCTGTTTTATATGGGATATAAATTTTTGAAATGAGTAAAAAGTGGTCGGAGCCACACTCAATTCCTCTATACACTCTTATATCCTTAGTGTACATAAAATATAGAATAGATTTATTGTGTTAGTGATGATATCTTTGTATGTATAAATTTGTTGAACATATTTGATTTGATTTTAATTTTCTCCGCTTCTGTGAAATGCATGTTTTAGAAATAATTTTGTTGAATATCAACGTCACCAAAGTTAGTTGTTGATTTATCACAGCACTTGTCAACCGATTACTGAGCATACCAGGTGGTTCTTCGAATTTGAGACTCTGTTGTTCTCAAAATAGGAATGATAGATCGACACATGCATATATAATCGTAATTAGGAGACAAAAAGCTAGCCAAAATGTAGAAAATATACAGGGTGATCCATTTGAAAAAATGAAGTTGCACTCAATATCTTGTTCATCCTGTACATACTCAATTTTGTGAAATAATTTTGAAAAAATTCACTTGATTTTGTTCAACTTTTGTGAATTAATTTTTTTGTACTTCCATTTGTAACTATGTTGAAAGGAGGGTCGTATTAAAGTGAAAAACCCGGTACATACATTTGTATTGATGGGTTTTTATGTCGTAAAGCGAAAAAAGTTTGTTTAGAGACATTGATTATGTATCCTTTGATATTATCATTGGTGTTATATTCTGGAAAACTTATTTACAATATAAGCGAAGATAGGGTCGTATAAATAGTACCCCAGAATTTCTCACCTAGTTCGTAGTCATTGTCATTTCTCGCCAATATTCCCAATACCCTTATTTATCAGTCCGATGAAGATAGCGCCTAACCATAACACTTCGCTACCCTCCGTAGCCCGTTCGTCATACTAAAAATTGCCCAATTCCAGGTGAATGACGTCGAAATATCTCCCATGAGCCACGAGCAAGCGGTGCAGTTCCTGCGGCAGTGTGACGAAGAGGTGAAATTGCGTCTGTATAGGGACGCCTCCCAGACGCCCGTGGCCGCCCTGTCGCCGACCGAAACCACCCCCAGGACATCGTTCTCTCGGAAATCCAATTTGAGGTAATGGCCGTAAGCCCCCCAGTTTCATGTGTGGCTGTGTTTGTTTGAATGCTGGCAGAATCATTACGCCCGTTGGTGACTGCTCTGCTCCAGCCTGTGATGCGTTGTTCACACGGTTAGCGATGGTTTTCCTAACTGAAGGCCTTTTAAAAAAATATTCAATTGAAATGGTCTTCATTTGGTGGAAATTCACTTGAGCCGAAACTAAATGAATGATGTTCTATTTAAAAGATGTAAATTTAATTTCGTGAGGTTTTGATAAAATATGTCGCTTCTCAATTCTTTCATCTGACACCACCATCATTTTGAAGTGTCATCATTAGGCTTTTTTTCAGTATCCGTCATTTCGCTGAAGTGTAAACAACATTAGTTCTGAAAATGTCTACGTTTGTACCGAAGAAAATGTTTTTGCGGAGAGTTTTACTTCATTATGAAGAAATAGGCTTACGAAAGTCATCCTATTTTAGTGAATGTTCATAGAGACCATGCTGTAGCTGAACAAACGTGGCAGAAGTGGTTCGACCGATTTAAAAGTGCCAATTTTTATCTGGAAGACGAAGAACGACCCATAACATCACCATAGTTTAACGATGAAGAATTAGAGGCAAGGCTCAATGAAAATCCATCACAAACGCAAGAAAAACTTGCAAAAACACTTGGAGTCACTCAAACACTTACTTGCTATCGTTTAAAAGGAATGAGATTGATCCGAAAGATAGGAAATTGGATGACGTATGAACTGAAACCAACAGACGTCGAACGCCGTTTTTTTGCGTGTGAACAATTGCTCCAACGGCAGGAAAGATAGGGAATTTTGGATCGAATTGTGATTGGGGATGAAAAGTGGTACCACAACGATAATCCAAAACTTCGGGCAGCGCATTATCAACTGTCAAGCCGAATCTTCATGGCTAGAAGATCATGTATTTGATGAGACCAGCTGGGAGCTAATGAGCTGCTACAATCGAACGAAAAGAACACAGAGGAGATATACCGACGAAAATTGATGCGTTTAAGCCGAAATTTGCGAGAAATACGGCCGCAACATGCGTACAGGCACCATAAGGTTATTTTGATTCATGATACCTGTTGCGTCGTCCGTTAAAACGTACTTAGAAACGCTCGAATGGGAAGTTCTACCTTACCCTCGTATACATGCAAACCTTTCTCTTGAATCACTCTATCTATTGCTGAAAACTGCATGGAAATCCGTTAAATAGTTTAAAAGATCTAAGCGAACAGACAGCGGAAGCGACTTTTTCTTACAACATTCTAACAATTATTGAAATATATTAATTGAAAATTACTATGAAGAAGTATTTGAACATTCAGAATAATAGCTGGAATCAATTCACTAGAACCTCTACAGATTTAATCTAAATAAAACTCATGAAAACATTAAGATTCAAATTTCAAAACATGTCCTAAATACACTGTATAACTTTATCATCACATGTGGTGGAAATTAACTAATAAAGAATCAACAGAAATATAAAATAATGCACGTGGCGGTTATCTAATGCAGAGTCTAAGTAGTATCTTCTTGCATTGTATATTTCTGTGATATAACCTAATTTTTGTATAGGCCATGCTTATCCCAAAATTGGTTAGTTTTTGCAGAAATGACTAGTGAAAAAAAGGTATTTTTATATATGATCATTTTGTTTACTCAAATAAACTGAAGAGATTTTGGGTCCGAATGTATCAGGTTCTTTCTCTGGAGAATGTGCTATATATTCTTTAAAAAATGAAAATAAAAATGGTCTTTTTTGAATTATATGTTGAACATTTTTTGATGATGGAACTTGTGATTCTTTAACATCCAATAGAAACATAAATTTATAAGGTGATGTCTAAATAATTTGGTCATTATTTTATATTTTTCTGATTCTTTATCAGTTAATTTCCACCACATGTGATGATAATATATATGTCTATAAAGTGATACAGTGTATTTAGGACGTGTTTTAAAATTTAATTCGAAATATTTTCATGAGATTTATTTAGATTAAAATCTGTAGCGGTTCTGGAGAATTAATTCCAGCTATTAATCTGTAATATGCGAATACTATTTCATAGCAATTTTCAATTTATGTATGTAATGTATTTAACTGAATAAGTATTAATACTGTGTTGTATAAAATTGCTAGGTAAATAACACAAAATGTAAAAGATAAAAATGGCACCTGAAGATTATCCTTTTTTTGGAGATAAATATCGCCAACTTTTGTATCGATCTTTCGGAAGATATACAATTCCATAGTTTATTAATTTGATCTGTTTCGTAAGGTTTAGTTAGCGTTTGCGATTCAAGTGCACAAAGATAGGTTTGTTACGACATCACATTACAAATATTTGAATTTTTAGGCTTTTCTGTACTATAACATGTATATATTATACATACAAACCTTCCTCATGAATCACTCCATCTATTGCTGAAAACTGCATCAAATTCCGTTGAATAGTTTAAAAGATCTAAGCGAACAGCTGCGGAAGCCACTTTATACTAATAACATTTGTTTTTTAATTAAATAATACACGTATATTTGTCGCTATTTATGTATTACTGTGAGTTGCTCACGTGACGCGTTTTGTTAACATAGTAACTTTTTCAAATGCTTAAAAACAACTGGTCTAAAATTTGGTAACACATTGTATTCAAATGGTTCCTGTTTTGAGATAAGCATACAATAAAATTTTTATTACTTTGGTGAAACCACTGAGTCCCTAGGTGAATACATACAACACAGGGGAGAATTAGATAACTCAGTTTGTTCATTCAGTAAATTTCCTGAATTTCTTAATCGGTTTATATCTGAACTTTCTAATATTTTTACCCGTGTACTTTAAAATTCCTGCACTCCCCATTTTGTTATAAGAATAAGTTGGGGAAAAGTCCATTATTTTTGCTTGAACTTCAAGACTTAATGCAGCATATTTCGGATTGTCTGATTTGGGTCGAATATGCACCGTTTTGTTCTCTAATTTGTTGCCATTTTAGCTTCAGTATGCCACTCTCATACAAGTCTTGGTTTATTGGCGAAAAATTCTAGTGATGGATTTTCACAATCTTCTCTTAATGTCAGGAAGTTTTGCAATGCGACAAGAAGATGGTAATCGTATGGTGTCAGGTCCAAATTATATGGTGGATGCATTAAAACTTCCCAACCGAGCTCCTGGAGTTTCTGGCGAGTCACTACAGACGTGTGTGGCCTGGCGTTGTCCTGATGGGACACAACACCTCTTCTGTTGGTCAATTCTGGCCATTTCTGGTCGATTGCTAGCTTCAAACGGTCCAGTCGTTGACAGTAGAGATGAGAATTCAACGTTCGACCATATGAAAGTGACTCAAAGTAAATGTTTCCTTTCCAGTTACACCACATGCACAGTAGAACTTTCCTGACCGTTAGTTCTGGTTCGGTCACCATCTGAGCTGCTTCACTGATCTTGACCACGATCGTTTCCGCACAATATTGTCATTTGTGCCGATTGCTCATCTCCAATCACTATCCATTCAAGACATGTGAAATTGTTTGATCAATACTTTTCGAGATATCAAGCCATCTACCAAAAAATAATGGATTTCTTTTCCCCAAACTATTATGTTCGTGAATTTTTTCAAGATATTAGAAATTACTTAGTTGTTAGGCCTATAGCAAATGCATTTACTGATTATACCTCTTTTCCGTTCTGCAGACAGGAGGCGATGGACATGCTGAACGATATTGCGGTTCGTAAGCTGATCCCAGGTAATCAAGACACATACAGACGATCACTTTCACCAAGTGCTTCACCCAGGAGGCTGCGTCGCCAACCTTACCCATCCGATGCCTCTCAAGAAACCGATCACTCTTCCACCAAATACCCCGTTTTAAATGACAACGATCAATTTCACGAGGGGCTGCTTCACCACGCGCACCCCTTCAACGATGATACCTCTCTGTTCATAGTCGACTCTTCGGACGACTGCGACAAACCGTCTCGACCCAGTTCCCTTGATCTTTACAATCCTAACCAAACTCCGGTGGTGGCGCGAAAGCCCCGCTTCAATTTCTCCTTAGCGCACAACGCATACGAACTCAATAATCTTGACGCTGAAGTTTTAGACGCGCCTAATCTTACGTATAACCTAGGTCATGACGAAGGTAAGGGCCCAGATCAGGGCCAAGCCAATGACAGCTTCGGTCAGGGACCTGCCAGCATGCCCCACATTCCCCTCGAGAATTCCTCTGCCGGGTTCAGCTACAAAAACCCAGCTTACCAGACCGCCCATCCGTCCTGTGTCACTGACCACGATGAACAGCCTCCAGCTTCTACCAGGACGGTGAATCCGCCACAGCAGCAAACGGAAGAAGACTCGAATATCAGGAGATGGAAAGGTGCCATTCTGGAAGAGAAAGACGAACCTACAGCGATCATGGCCGATTTCAAAATGCGGGAAGAAAACGAGGTGAGAAATATCGGATATTACTCAAGATCAACTGATTAAAATTTTAAATCAAACTCTACATATTCAGTAACTACAAGATGTTTCTGTTTCAGTATTCATAAGTCATGAGTTTTTAATTTTTAGCAGATCAATTTAGATCGGTATGGTCATTCGTTATTTTGAGATTATGTACTTATTTGAAAAGTTCGACAGAACCAAATAATAAAGCTTCCCTCCTACCTTTTAATTCTCCACATATACATTTTGGATTATCGATTGTAGGACAAGGGTGGTTTTCTATGCAAGTGGTTGCAGAGGAGTCAGTGAAGAAGTTTCTTTGTTTTTGCTGAAATCAATTTCATTAATTCCCTAATTAATTAGAAATTAATAAAAATTTCAATGAAACAGATTATTATTACAGATTTTTTTTCAATATGACAGATCACCCCTTGGTTAATTCTTCGGAATATCTACAGGTTTAAATTGAAAACATTTAATAATTCAATTTAATAAAATTCCTCACACTGTTTCAGTTCATAGACTAATAAAGAATTAAAAGAAAACATAATGTATTAATCTTATACCATAACATTGTCAATAATAATCGTCGCGACACCGCACGGCTTGAAACTATAGCAAAAAGTGTCGTTACAACTTTTCGTCTTAATTTTTTCCGTCTAGCCCCCTTTCGCAACGCTCGATAAGGAACTTCGTTCCAATATGTTTAATTTTGATTTTTTATTAGTTGGTTGCCCCTCAGATATTTTGATAATATATATGTCTATAAAGTGAAACCGTGTTTTTTCTAAGGAATTTTATTAAATTTAATTCTAAAAAACAAAAAAAAAACAACGCAATATCTACAAACAATTAAAACAAGCAACTGAAGAATGTTAGGAATGTTAGACAAATAAAATCAGAAATAACAATCTAAGTAAAGAAGCAATTGATTTGATTGATCTCAGCGAAGGAAAGAAAAAACTCTGAGAACTCAATGATAGAAATTAAGTTGAATACGCTGAACTCAACAAACTGACAAAAATAAATATAAGAAATGATTTGAGAAAAAGTAAATATGAGAATCCTAAAATGATAATCCAACCCTCCAAATCCAAAAAGAAAATCAGAAAAGACCTTTCACAAGAAAAACCGTGGCTTCAGAAATTAACAAGTAGTGAGGGCGAAACAACTGGAAATAGTGGAAAAGTACTCAATACTGCAACTGAATTTTATCGAAACTTTTACAAGAATGAGGGTCCTAATATAGAAGAGAGGATACTGGATCACAGTATGGATGAAGTACCACCAATTATAGAATCGGAAGTAAGCATCACATTTAAAGATCTCAGAAAGAAAAATGTCCAGGTGTAGATAGAATATCGAACGATTCATTCAAATTTATAGCAGAAGAACTCACAATAACACTGATTCATATATGTAATAAAATCATCCTGAGCCAAAACCTACCAGAAGAGTGGACCACTTGCGAAATCGTACTTTTACATAAAAGAGGGCTAAAAACAAACATTGGAAATTATCACCCAATCAGCTTAATGTCAACTGTCTGCAAAGTGTTCTCAAAAATCATCTTGAAAAGAATAACCTACATTTTGGATGAAAATCAACCACCTAAGTAATCAGGATTTAGAGCTGGCTACTCAACTGTGGACTAGCTATTCACTGTAACTCAGGTCATTGAAAAATACAAAGAATACAACAAAAAAATTTACCTAGCTTTTGTAGATTACAACAAGGCCTTTGATATGGTGCATACCTATCTTATTTATGCTCTAATCAATCAAGGTATACCAGAACCATTCATTTATGTCCTACAACAAATTTATCATAGTTGCTCAGCAAAAATCAAACTTGAAAATTTAGGAAAGCCCTTTAAAATCGAAAAAGGTGTATGTCAAGGAGACCCCATTTCCTCAAAGCTATTTACAGCATTGTTATTGCAAATATTCAGAACCATTGATTGGGGAAATGGAGAAAAATAGAAAACGCTAGGAGTCAGTACTGGTTACTTGCGTTTATCCTGAAGGGTGACTTTCCCATGAATATCAAGAGGGAAGTGATCAATATGTATATTGACTGTTGCAGAATATTGCACTGAAACCTGGTCTCTGACTAAAAAACAAACACAAAAGTTAAAAGTATGTCAAAGAAGATTGGAAAGAAGTTTATAAGGAATCAAATTAAAAGACCGAATAAGAAATGTAGATATCAGAAGAAAAACACAAATGAAAGATGTAGGCAATGAACTGCTCAAGAAAAAGTGGACTTAGGCTGGCCATGTAGCAAGGATGTCAACTGCAAAATGGACCAAGTTGGTGCAGGAATGGTATCCAAGGGATGGTAGAAGAAGCCGTGGTCGTCCAGCTACAAGATGGCATGATTCTATTAAGAAATTTGGAGAGGCCCTTGCTTCGGATGGGATTGTACGGGTTCATGATGACGATGAGCAATTCTGAAAAGTTTTCAAGAGAGTTTTTAGATCAAATCTGTTTCGGAGAATTAAATCAGGTGTGATCTGCAATATAAAAAAAAGAACTTCGCAGTAAATTTTCAATATATATTGTTTGTATAATTTGAATAATGAAATGGTCCATGAATGATTTTTTAATTATTTTTGATAGATTCTTGCTATCGAGCTGAACCGTGGTTGGAACAGCAGACTGGGATTCAGTTTGCAAGGAGCAGCTGGAGTAACCTATGTCAGTGCTGTTTATGCAAATAGTGTGGCAGCCAAGGATGGACGGCTGAAGCCTGGTGATCGGGTGATAAGGGTATGTTTTCTTGTTTGTCAACTAACTTCAGAATTTTATTTCAATAAAGTGTTTCTCGTTTTTCCATTAAATTATATCAAAAATAGAAAATCAGATTTCTGAAAACTTTCACTTTATATATACATACATTTGACCAGTACGAAAATAAATCTTTTATATACTCATCTTTGACATTTTATACATAAATATATACGAAAATTCATCCAATAATGTAAAAATCCAAAAGAGGATACAAAAATTATATTCAATTCTAAATACAAGGTATAATACGTATTTCATGTTTTTTGGCAATCTTCGGATAGCTTCCCAGAAAATTTTTTAAAAAACATGAAAATCGTATGATATCTTACATTTCAAATTAACTATTTTATCATTTCTGTAGTCATTGTTGGGATTTTCACCATTGGATGAATTTTCGTGTACATGTATGTATACAATGTTGTAATAAGCCACCTTTTTGTGGGAGGTGGTTGGGTGGAAATTATTACTAGATTGACTTATTTACGAATGGGGTGCGAACCAATCCTAGTCTAGCTGTCCTAGGAAGGGTACGAACTTCGCGAAAATGGAAGGTCTCTGATGTTAATAAATTTTCTCTGTGATAATGAAAATAGTAATGAAACTCACTTATTGATTTTCAGAAGTACAATGATAAAGTGTGCCAAAATACAATAATTTTACCAATCCTAAACTCAATTAAATCTCAATAAAGATGACACACTTAATAATTAAGAAGAGGGCGATGCGGATCCATCAAGCACTACGGAACATTTAAATAATTCTTCATTCTGTTTAAATTCTTCAAACATACTAATTACGAAGAAATATGTGTCAACCTAGAATCTACTTCTTAATTTCTGACTCTACTTTAATTAGATAATTTCAACCTGAATAATATACCTATTTTTTTAGATACTTCTTACCCTTAGACCAAACTCTTAGTTTCTTGGTCCCAGAACTATCTGTTCAATTTCTCTAATTCTTCTGACTCAGTTCTTAAACTTAAAAAAAAAATTACTGATATCACTCAAAATAATTATTTTAATTCTGAAACCAATGCGAGCCAAGCACCACGATCTTTTCTCCACGATCTTGCTAGTTTTTTCGGTGTGTCAAGACTCCTTAACAAACTCTTTTTGGCCCTTTTTATACCTCGTACGGGTCAATTCTCTCCTTACAAATTTTTAGCTCGTTCACCCGCTCAAAATTCCTATTTAGCAGTTTTTCGAAAGCTTCGTCTCCTTGTCGAGCCACACGTGTCAATTCCGACGTCAGCGTTTTTCGCCGAAACTTTCCGTTCATCTGAAGGAATATATTTACGTTTCGTACAATCAGCTATTATGAATTTTTTGATCTGTAGTTTGTTATTAAAATATATAGGCCAGAGTAAAAGGATTTCCTTTCATGAAGCCGCCGTTTGTGCGTGCCACGAAAGCGAATTCCTAAGTTAAGCATTAACTGGTCTGGAGTTTAGAATAAACAAATTAATTCAGGGGCATTGAACCTCGCGTAGAATTTGCTATTGTCCACTGAATTAACCCCTGTATCATTATAGCCCTTTCATTAATTTTAAATCTTGTAGCTTTACCACAGTATCGTAAAAAAATAAATAAATAATTTTCTAGACAGGTAATTATTTTATTTTTCTATATAAAAAATCCATCTTTTTTGTGTGAACTTCAAGGCTTCATATAGAATGTTCGAATTGTCTGATTTGGATCACATATGAACTGTTTTGTTCTATAATTTATCGCCATTTTAAAGGTAGCTTTATAATGCGTCCCTCATAGAAGCCTCGTTCCTTATTGGAGAAAAACCGAGTAATCGCTTCTCACAATTTTTTAATGTCAATTTTTTATCACTCAGGAAGTTTTGCAATGCAAGAAAAAGATGGTAATCGCTTGATGTCAGGTCCGGACTACATGGTGAATGTATTAAAACTTCTCACCCAAGTTCCTGGAGTTTTTGGCCAGTCACTTCAGACGTATGGCCTGGCATTATCCTTACAACACCTCCTCTGTTCGTCAATTCTAACCGTTTCTGGTCAATCATTATTTTCAAACGGTCCAGTTGTTTACAGTAGAGATACGAATTCAGTGTTTGATCATATGGAAGCAACTCATAAATTATTACTTTTCAGTCCCACCAAATGGGCAATTGTTAGTTTTGGTTTGACCACCGTTTGAGCTGCTTCACTGCTTCAACCACGATACTCTTCGGGAATACATTTCTTTACTTGAATTAGCTCGCAAAGGTATATCTTCTATGTATGTTTGCTTACTCTAGATGGCGTTAGTGTATTATTAATGTCTTAGTGTCTCTGTGTATAGCGAATATAGATACTTGACAGATTTGTAATCACTGGCATACATTGCACTGATAAAAACCAACCAGTTTGTGATCAACATAAGCTTATCGAGTTTGTTTGAGTATGGAATTATTATACAGATGTATGTTACACTCTCGATTTGTGGAACTTTCTATAACCATAGCTCATACTCCTTATTAGTTTTCAGAAATCTGATTTTCTACTCTTAATTTTAAATCGATCCTTCACAAAGTGTACTAATTATTCATATGTTGTATGGAATGATCTCAAGAAAATATGAATTGAAGGATTTTACACCAATCTTATCTCGAATAACTACAAATTGATTATTTATGATTTCAGGTCAACGATGAGAGCGTGGAGCATATGAATACAAGCGAAATTATTGATTTATTGAGAATTGTGAGGGGTCCAGTTTGTATTGTTGTATCAAGAACAAATTCAAAGGAAGACTGTATTAAAAGCAATGCTGCGAATTGAATTGTAGTAAATAATATGCCGAAGATGCATTTCTTCGTAGTATAGGGCAATAGCAAAAAGCATTGGAGATTATGGAAAATTTTGCTCTGTTCTGTACTCACATATTCTAAATTAGTGTAAAGTAATAGCATAATTATCCTTTTCTCCCCATGCTCAGAGTCGTTGTCTCAACATTTTATGCCTCTCATTAAAATATCCCAAAAATATTCCTCTTTATGTAGTTGCTAAGAATTGGGTTGGTTTTCCAAGGCATTCATGTTTCCTGTAGATTAAGTGTACAATGTTGCGTCAGATTCAAAATAATTCAAAAAATTGTGATAATTTAGTTTTATTCACATTTTATGTATATCTAGAGTTTTATTTGGATATTAGGAATTGGAACCTTTTGAAGTTGGAAAAATCCAGATGCTATATCAAAATTGCTCTTATTCATCTTTTATACGAAGGTTCCAGTTTCAATTCATTGTGTATATATTCACAGGTTGTTCCTCAAGTTGTTTCAATTTGTTTCTCTTCTCCTTGTTTAAATGAGTATTTTCGATGTATAATTTCATCATAAGTAATGGTTTTGAAATTGTAGAACATCCTGTTGATTGTGATCTAAATATTTGTAGGCTGTGTATTTTCGGATCTGGACGAATATCACCATATTCATAAGTGAAGTAAACAGTGCATTTATGGAATAAAATCATTTGTGTCCTTTTGTTTGAAAATTATATAAAACACTGGGACACGTCAACTTTTAAATTCAATAGCACTCTTTTTAAACATAAATTTAAATATACTTTATTTTAAATGGAACACCCCCGTATATCCTCATATTTTTTTAAGATCCCTAATAAGCTGATTTCAACGAACTATATCATGTATGGTCTTTTATGAATAATACCTGACGAAATTTCGAAAGATTTATAATTGGTTTAAAAAAACTGAATACTTAAATGACATGATGTAATTGATTTTAATACATTAAAGTCATCGAGGGTGCGAACATTTTGAGCATTTATTTTAATGTATTAAAGTTAATTACATCATGTTTTTTAAGTAATCAGTTTGTTGAGACCAATTATAAATAATTTCAAAATTTCATGCGGTATTATTCATAAGAAACATTGAAATCAGATTTTTGAGGAGCTTTCAAAAATATAGATATGGGTGTTCCATTTGAAATAAAGAGGACGAACTATGCTGGACTTGCGCGAATCTAAAAGTTGAAATGTCCCAGTGTTTTTTATAATTTTCTAACATAAAGACACAAATAATTTTATTCCTTTATTCCACTGTATATTTGAACCGAGAAAATATCAAGTAGTCAAAAGCAATACTGATGCAGTGACCAAAAGAAGAATATTTTCAAAATTTTCACTAACCCATTAGTATAGTAGACCTGATATATATAAACTTATGAGGTCGATTTCCTTTTAATCTAGTCTTCGGCTGAATAACCAATTGAAATCATTCCTAGGACAACTTTGAACATGTTCCTCGTTCAGAAATTTCAATTGATAAAAATACTTTTGGTTTGATCATTGGCATTCTTATCGCTGAAATATTGTTCTTCAGAGTTGAAATGTACTTAGAAGTGTAAGCTAGTCTAAAATGTACAAAGAAAGATATTCTTTGTGAAGATACCAAATTACAAATCTTTTAATTTAAGGATAGATTTAGATTGAAATTAAAGTAGTTAACTATGTACATCCAATTGTAAGATGTTTGGAGTAGTAGATGCACAGTATTTGAAAAATATAAAATCAATTATCTATAAGATGATGAAAATTATTCTAAATAATTGCCTAATAGAAACTGCATTATTTATTTTTTGTATGAAAAAATATTACCTCTACTTCTCAATGAATTTTAAAATATAGAAAAATTTTAACATAGTTTCTCGTTTTCTTTTTGTAAATATTGTTTTTTTCGAAAATATATCTTACTTCTTCTCATTTAAAACCAAAGATGAAATAAATATCGTTGAATCCTTTTCTTGTTATATTTGTTAATTCCTGAATTTTTGTCTTTTACATAGAATTCTTTCGAGTCACTAAACACAACATTTTTTATGTACAGATGTCACTACTGGATGTCAATGCATCATTTTTATCTATTATGAAATTTTATATAAATCTTTAATAATTATTTTGTGAGCATCTAGAGTTCAGGTCATGATGAACCCGTGAAACTTATCATTTGCTTTCCTGTTTGGATAACATCTTCAGATCCAGTGGTAGCTCGTAAGTAAAAAGAATGTTCAGAGTGATCGGAGCTGCAGGGTATCATTTCAAACCTTTTAAAATGAATAAAAAGTTTTTCGTTTTTTTTTTATAATCTTCATTATTGAAGAGGTGACTGCTATAGATTTGTTATTAATGAATTCAGTAGACATAACATCAAGAAAATGCAAACAAATATTGGTGAAAATAATAAGAACAGGTTTTTTCACATGACAGAAGGATAATTACAAAATTCAAATATCAAAACAGATTTATTCTGTTTGCCTCCTACAACATCCAATTTCAAAAAATTTTAGATTAAAATTAATGTCTTATAAGCACTGCTTAAATTTAGTAGACATATAAAATCAAAACTCATTATATAATATCAAATAGAATAAAAAAATCCAACAAATATGAATCATCAATTAAAAATACTAAATAAATACTTGAGGGAGACAAAATTTTGTTCCTGATCTTACATTTATGAAAACCAAACCTTTTTCAAAAATGCAAAACATAAGTTTGAGAACTTCTCCAAAATTAATTAATTTCCAATATTTAATATATTTAAATATTTGAATGAGTTACTTCAAATATCTCTCAAAACATGTAGTCCATCTTCAAGAAATAATTTGAAATTAAATAAGATCTTCTTCAGTCCTACTTCACATTCAAAAATAAAATCAATTAACAAAAAATATCTTACCAGATAAACCTCGTGGTATCCTGTTGAACAAACACTAAAATTAGGGAAGTTTAAGATATGTTCATCAAAAAAACCACACAAAGCTTGTATGGTATTTTATGGCCTTAATTAAAACCCAAAAGACATTTATATAATGAATCAAAATATAATTATATATTATTTATACAATAATTTGAAGAGGTTTACTACTTGATAGACGGATTAATACAAAATTTAAACATCAAAACAGATTTATTCTGTGAGCCTCCTACAAATTTCAATTAAAAAAAAATCTATTCAAAAACTTTTAGAATTAAATTAATGTCTTATAAGCACTGCTTAAATTTAGTATACATATAAAAACGAAACTCATATAATATCAAATGCAATAAAAAACCCAAAGAAATATGAATTGTCAATTAAAATAACCAAATAAATACTTGAACGAGCCAAGTTTTGTTTCTGATTTTATATTTATGGAAACCAAATCTTTTTCAAAACTGGAAAACATAATTTCAAGAATTCCTCCAAAACTAATTTATTTGAAATGTTTAATATATTTGAATATTTCAATGAGAAACTTCAAAAATCTCTCAAAACATGTAGGATATCCTCAAAAAACAATTTGAAATTAAAGAACTTCATCTTACTTTTTCAAGTAACGTATTTAAATATATCAAATATTTTCATCATTAAATTAGTTTTGGAGAAGTAACTCATTTAAATATTTATATATATTCAATATTTAAATATATCAAATAATTATAATAGTTTTGGAGAAGTTCTTAAAATTATGTTCTTCAGTTTTGAAAAAGATTTGGTTTTCATAAATATAAAATCAGAAACAAAATATTGTTTCCTTCAAGTATTTATTCAGTAATTTTAATTAACAGTTTATATTTCTTTGGGGTTTTTATTGCATTTGATATTATACGAGTTTTGATTTTATATGTATAATTTAAGCAGTGCTTATAAGAGATTAATTTATTCTGAAAGTTTTTGAATAAAATTTTTTTAAATTAAACTTTGTAGGAGGCAAACAGAATAAATCTGCCTTGATATTTAAATTTTGTAATAATCCTTCTATCAAGTGAAAAAGCCTCTTCCTATTATTGTATATATAATATTTAATTATATTTTGGTTTTCCTGACTCATTATACAAATGTTATTTGGTTTTAACTAAAGCCATGTATCTTACAAGCTTTGTGTGATGAACATATAATACGTAGTAGGATTTTTAAAATTCTATAATTTTAGTGTTTGTTCAACAAGGATACCACGATGTCTGTCTGGTAGATATTTTTTGTTAATAGATTTTATTTTTTGAATGTGAAGTAGGACTGATGAAGATCTCATTTAATTTCAAATTGTTTTTTGAGGATGTACTACATGTTTTTTGTTTACAAAGGTGTAACAGATTCACTCAATATTTGAATCAAGAATCTGCGACGTAAACCATCAATTGGATGTGAATGCTAGATAGTTTCACTGAAATAAAAATTTTCTACATGAGCTCACTTGAATGCTGAAGCTGTAGAATCCACCAGTAATTGAAATTTTTCCTAGAACAAAATCAGAGGACGGTAAAGTGAAATAAATAGTTACCTGAGGTACAGACTATTATTTTGTGCATTTTCACAGAATTAACAATTTTTGACGAATACCTATAGCACAGTGGGTAAGGCCTGTCAACCGAAAGCTCCCGGATTCAGCTCTCGTCCGAGTAGAAGATAAATCTTCTAATGAGACGGTTTAGGCCATCATTTCGCTGTTGGGTTGAAAACTAACAGTGCTGTGCTTAATGTGGTGTGAGGACACAGTTACAAAGCCTAACTAGAATACACCGGAAATCCGAATTCGCGCAAGCCAAAAACTCCTGAAGGATCTTCACAGATATCTAGGAATCTCAGGATCTCAAAAAATTAGATCATTTTATTGACTGTATTCATATCGAATTACTCCTCATATTTCTTATTTATTTCAAAATGAAAATATTGCAAATTCGCAATCCCCTTGTATCGATTTTTGATTCCTGAAGTTGTAATTTTGAAATGCAGTCAGTACTAAATTCCTGATTGAGCCAGGCAACAAAGTTGTTGTCTGGTTCTGGCACGTAATTTCTTCTATGGCCTGAACTAGACATCAACAATATCGAAGAGTGGCGCTACATGCCTGCTGATACTACGCTCACTTTGCCGAGAAAATGATATGATTGTTTCAGATACCATTTGTCACTTTTAGAAAACAGATAGCCAACTATGGGTAGGTTTGATGAAATGGAATAATGTGTGATTGAAGCTGATAAACAGTTTTATTAATATTCCTATACAGAGTACAATCAGACTTCGTACTCTTGTGATACTACACTTTTTGACAGACAATTCTACAGTAACTGACAGTGTTGTGATCACTGAACATAAAATGACTTTTGTCATGGTAGGTTCATAATTGCTTCCTTTTCACACTCCCACCCATCTCAAAATCCAGAAACTGAAGATAAATAACTCAATAATATTATATGAGTTTAAGCCTAAATTGTCTTATACAAAGGTGGCACAAGATCAAATAATTATTGCTGCCAAGAAACTCTCTAATAAACTTACATCTGGTCCTGATGGGATATTAAGTTTGATTGTAAAAGATTGTATTCATGCACTGTCGCACTCATTAAACCATATATTCAATCTCATCTTGAGCGAGGCCACCTTTCCTGGAACATGGAAATTGGCTAAGATCGTACCAGGGGGGAGACCCTTCCGTTGTGGATAACTACAGACCAATTTCTATTTTGCCCAACTTCTCCAAATTATTCGAAATTATTGTCTACAATAATGTTTATCCATCTGTAAGGAGCCATATCAAGATTGAACAGTTCATGGCTAGGAGATCTTACGCAAGCAATTTGGCGGTATTTTCCCAGTATATTTGCGATGTACTGGATTCCGGTAGTCAGGTTAATACGATATACACAGACTTTCAGAGGGCCTTTGAGTATGAGATCTTCTCATACCGAAATTGCACAACAAGTTTAGCTTTTCTGACAGTCCTGTCAAACTGTTTCTTTCATACCTGGTTGGTCATCGTCAGTTCGTCCAGCTGGAGGGTGTACGGTCATCTGAGTTTATACCCACCTCTGAGATACCTCAGGGGTCTAATCTTGAGCCACTGCTGTTTATTTTGTTTGTGAGTGATCTGATGGATGATCTTAAATTGCCGCATCTGATGTTCGCGGATGATTTGAAATTATATCATGAAATTCGGTCACTGGAAGACTGTGTTCAACTTCAGCTCGAGCTGGATAGAGTTGCCAATTGGTGTGAGGATAATCGTTGGAGTCTAAATGTTTCAAAGTGTAGTGTTACCTTCACAAAAAAAATAAATGTGCTGAGATGTGAATATTTCGTCGGGGATCAGGTACTTTCTCGTGTTGATGGGGTGAAAAACCTTGGTGTGACCTTTGATCGGAAGTTTTCCGTCATTCCACATATCTCCCAACTAATTTCATCTGCCTGGAGAACATATGGATTCATTTCTCGCAATGGCAAGTATTTCAGTAATACTTCAACGTTATTGAGTCTCTTTAATTCCGAAGCAAGTTGAAGTATGGCAGCATGATATGGCATCCTATTTATTTTTGCCATCAATACCACTCTGAGGCCGTTCAGAGAAGGTTCTTGAAATTCTTGGTTTGGAGGGAGGATAAGGTTTATCCACCGAGAGGATTCGACCATGGTGCATTGTTGAGTTGTGGTTTCGCTGCGGGATAGGAGAAGAATTTTGTGTCTCAGATTCCTATACAAACTACTGAACAACAGTATTGACCACCCGTCCCTCTTAGCTGCTTTGGGATTCCGCGTTTCAAGACAGGGGTCCCGTGTGGTGGAGTTATTCCTCTTGGAGACACTAAAGACCAATTCTTTACTACAATCCCCAATTTGGTTCATGGAGTCTACTTTTAACTCAGCTGTGAGAGAGTGTGACATTCACTTTGATTCATTATCAATAAATATGTATTAGGGTTAGGTTAAGTCTTGTTGACTTATGTTGAATATATATATATATATATATATATACATATATATAAATATATACATATATACATATATATATATATATACATATATATATATATACATATATATATATATATGTATATATATATACATATATATATATATATATATATATATATATATATATACATATATATATATATATATATACATATATATATATATATATATATATGTATATATATATATATGTATATATATATATATATATATATATATATATATATATGTATATATATATATATATATATATATATATATATATATATGCCGCGAATGAGGAGCAATTGAGGAGCCTTCTTGGGATAGTGACATCTTTCACACAAACCATCAGAATGGAGATGGGGCTGGACAAATGTGCCTCATTACACGTCAAGAGAGGAAAGTTGACACAAGGGGGAGAAATGCTTATTCAAGATGAGGTGGCTATACAAGAACTAAGCCCAGAAGAATCATATAAGTACCTGGGTATACAACAAGCATTGGAGATAAGAACATCAAAACAGAAAGAAGATTTCAAAAATAAATTTTTTGCTAGAATAAAAAAAACCCTCCGCAGTAAACTGAACTCCAAGGCAATGTTTACGGCAATCAATACATGGGCAATTCCAAGTATAGCCTACTCTTTCGGCGTGATCAGGTGGTCAAGCACAGAGTTGAAGGCGATTGACACACATGTGCGAGTCCTAATGTCTAAATACGGCATCCACCATCCCCATGCATCGGTGATCAGACTTTACATGCCTAGGCACCAAGGAGGAAGGGGTTTGCGAAATGTTGAAAAGGCCCACAATAAAGCGGTAACTGAACTCAGAGAATATTTCCACTCAAAAAACTTACCGTTCTTTCAATCAATATGCCAGGAAGACCGCAACATCACGGCTTTAAATCTGGCAAGCAGAAATAACCCACCACAGACGCCATCATCTGAACAACTACTGGAGGAATGGCACGGCAAACCCTTACATGGCAGGTATCCGGAGGCACTGAAAGAAAATAGAGTTAATAGAGAGCAGTCACTAACTTACCTTAAATCCGGTTATTTATTCCCAGAAACCGAGGGACGTCTCATCGCAATCCAAGATCAGGTAGTGCCAACAAGAGCGTACCTGAAACATATAGCCAAAAAGAACATACCGACTGACAGATGCCGGAAATGCTGCCAAGCCTTGGAGTCTATACAACATGTGACATCCTCATGCCCCATTCTTGCACCCAGGGAGTACACCCAGCGGCATAATGCTATGGCAAAAATCTTTCACCAAGCCATTGCCATGAAAGTAGGACTTATACTTACCTCTCGAAGGGTACACGAATACTTACCCAAGCCGATACTTGAAAACAGTCAGTTCAAACTCTACTGGGACAACCCGATAATAACGGATAGATCGGTACCGCACAACAGGCCCGACATCGTGATCTTTGATAAAGGAAACCGCAAAGCAACAATCATTGATATAACCGTCCCGGCAGATGATAACATAAGTAGAGCGTACAGGGAGAAACTAACAAAGTACCACGACCTGGCTTTTGAAATAAAAGAGATACACCAGCTAAGAACGGTAAAGATTCTGCCCCTGATAATCTCCACGAATGGATTGGTTGAGAGCCACCTGGCAGAAAATACGGAACTCCTTGAACTGGATCAGGAGTTGATAAGTAAAGCTCAGAAGGAGGTGATCCTCTGGACAACAAGAATTGTTAGAATGTTCCTTACAGCTGCCTAGAAGGTCCTTGGTCGTTAAGACCCGGACCTTCTAGAGGAAACTCCCATAATGGTGATTATTAAAAAAAAAAAAAATATATATATATATATATATATATATATATATATATATATATATATAATTATACGGATATTTTCTTGCTGTTGAAATATTATACAGATTCGCAGTATTGATTAATGTGTATCACGTATTGAAGCTTATTTGAATGTTTGGGACTCGATATTATCAATTTATTTCTGTATACTTTTTTTTTCCTTTTTTCTTTTGGCGCTGTGGTTTGGTTTTTCGTATTAAGTTAGGTTAATCATTTTCTGTAATTGGGTGTTTACCTGTTGAAAATAAAAGACTTATTATTATTGTTATATTATCATAAAAATTGTTGTGTTCCACCAAGATAATGCGAGACCTTATTCAAGTTTGGTCCCTCGCCAAAAGCTTTTACAGCTTGAATGGGATACACTGCCACACCCACCATATTCTCCAGATCTGGTGCCTTCGGATTATTATTTGTTTCGGTCATTGCAAAATTTTTTGAACGGTAAAACCTTTACTTCAAATGAAGAGGTCAAGAATCACCTGGATCAGTTTTTTACCAGCAAAGACCAAAAATTTTGAGAGCGTGGAATCATGCTGCTATCAGAAAGATGGCAAAAGGTGTTGGATCAGAATGTCCAATATATAATTTAATGAAATATTCATTCATTATACGAAAATTGTCTTTCATTTTCCAAAAAAAAAACGAAATTACTTTCCGAACAAACCAATACCCAAACGAAAAGAGCCCCTTCTGGTCCTGCCCATGGGCTCAGCGGAGCTCGAACCTGCAATCCCTGCCACCATAGCACGTATCTCTCTGCTCACTATGCCACTGAAATCCCCCATTCTTAAGTTAATGCCAACTAATAAATTATACGTTATTAGGTTAACAGACAGAAACCTTGGAAACGGTTCCGGTGTTCATCACTTACACCCCTATGTTCAGTGGAAGACCCCCAAATGAATTCGTGATCTTCCCTTATGCATATTGAGTTTTGTTTCACGGAAACTTGCATTTTCGTTGCGCTTACGTTCGTCACGCTATTGTGGACGCTCTACTTTTTGCCTCATCACACTACCTCATTAGTTGACAGATGGATGGGTTTTCAACGAAAAGTCTTCAGGAGCGACGTTCACCATTATTCCTATGTTAACTGTGCTGGATGTCGGACGGAAACGAGAGGTGTTCAATTGCGCGCGATGATGGCACGAGTCGAATAAAGTTGTCGATAGGCGCGATAGTTTTTGGTGCAGTTCTTAGGATTCCGGAAGAGACAGACACAAAAAGGAAAATATGGGGTGAGTTTTATGAAGTTACAAGTTTAATTAAATTAGATACAGGTGAACTCGAATTTGCACCAAACTAATTACAAATATTTCCGATACTGAACTGTTTCAGCCGTTACTATTTGGTAGTTGATCATAATCAAAACAAGTTGTAGAAGTTACTATGTTTTACTATTATCATCCGTATTATTTAATGCAAAGCACCCAACTCCAAACATACATAAATCAGGAGTTTTTGAGTTATCATTTTCGACGTGCAGCAATAAATATATAGGACAGACGGGACGTTCCTTCCAGACGAGGTTCAACGAACATAAAATGAATTTCATTAAAAATAAACAAACTTCTACTTTTGCCACTCATTGTTTAGAAAATAGCCTTCCTTTTCCGACAATAGATAACTTAAAATTTCATATATAGAGTCAAAAGGAAAGAATCTTGATTATTTAGAATCTGTTGAAATTTTCAAATTAGTTCACAATTTAAATAATGTAAAAATAATGAATGACTGTACGGATCTATGTAAATCCAAAATTTTTGAGATATTTAAATAAGTAACATACCAATCTTTTTTGACTTGCCGACGACGTTCTAATGTTGTTAAGCGTCCTCTCATTTTAAACCCTTTTTAACCTGTTTTTATTACCTCTTTTGCCTCTGTATATTCATAAATACCCTGTTTTACTTGTTGAGTCTTCAGTTGTCTGAAGATGGGATAGTTAATTCCCGAAACTCCAGCTCACAATTAAATGTGTAAAATATCAATTTATTGGTAGTAAAACATAGTAATTTCTACAACTTGTTTCAATTAATTACAAATATTTGAACTTTTTTTCGTATTTATATAAAAAACAAAATATGCAATAACACAAAAATGAATTCTTAAAGTATATGAATGAAAAATTACTACGAAGAAGTATTTGGATATTACAGAATAATAGCTGGAATAAATTCACCAGAAACTCTACATATTTTAATTCAAATAAATCTCATGAAAACATTTAGAATTAAATTTTAAAACATTGTCTTAAATACACTGTATCACTATAGACATATATATTATCAGCACATGTGGTGAAAATTAACTAATGAAAAATCACAAGGAATATAAAATAATAATAAATTTATTTAGCCATCACCTTATACATATATATGTTTCGACAGGATATTAACGTATCACAAGTTCCATCACCAAAAAATGTTCAACATATAATTCAAAAAAGGCCATTTTTATTTTCCTTTTTTAAAGAATATATAGCACATTCCCCAGAGAAAGAACCTGAAACATTCGGACCCAAAATCTCATCAGTTTATTTGAATAAACAAAATAATCATTTAAAAATATATAACAAAACCTTCTTCAACACAACACACTTCTGCAACAACTAACCAATTTTTGGGGTAAGCATGGCCTAAACGAAAATTTAATTCGAAATGTTTTCATGAGATTTATTTATATTAAAATCTGTAAAGGTTCTGGTTAACTAATTCCAGCTTTAATATTATTCTAAAATGAATTCTATTATTTTTTTTCGTTCTGTCACCTAAGCATTATGCTTGTTTGTGACCCAGAAAAATTATGAAGATGCTTCTTTGAAATCTATACAAATAATAGAACAGTAAAATTGAAATGTTCGTATATTGAATATTATAGTTTGGGGAAATGGATCATCATTTTTTCTGTAGTTATCGATATCTGTTGAAGAATCGATCAAAATATTTCACATTTATGTTAGTTGTCGAGGTTACACTTCACAAAAAAAATTATTGTTGTTTTTTTTTTAGTCCATTCCATTATGACTTAAAGGTGTTAAAAATGGAATTCAACAAAGAGAATATTCGGAAAATTTTACAGTATTTTTCTGATCAAGGAGAATATGCAAGCCAGGCGGCTGAAATTGTGAATGGTGTTCACAGTCTCGATACTGTAGCTAATTACGTGCAAATTTGGTTTAATCGATTCTGTTCAGGTATTTTTGATACTAAAATAATAATAAATTAATTGAAATATGCATGCTAAATTTCAGTTGAATATCTTGTGAAATGCAAATACAATGAGAAAAAAACTTGAAAAAAATTCAAACTTTAACACCCTTTATCTCTAAAACGAAACGTTTGCAGTCCCATGTTTATGGGAATTTTGTTTCTTAAAATTATGTAAGGAATCTCCGCTGTTTGTTTGTACTTTCAATTTAGGAACACCCGGTATATACATATTTTATTTTCCCATTTCGACAAAGAAGTAAAATTAAATTTTTTCCACAAAGTCAATGAACCAAATCTTCTAATGTTAACTTCTAGTACGATTTACACAAATTAGTGCTAGAATATTTCTTAAAACATTTATTTCTTTCTGAATGCATGAATTTATATGATTCATTAATCTTATACAACAAATTCATTGAAAGCGAAGAATAAATTCTACATACAATACGTGTATCAATGTGTTTTATATGTTTTTAACCAGCTGAAGTCGAACGAAAGGATAAGCATTACGTTTTCAATAACTGCTATTTTCCGGACGATGGTTTCAGAAGGTACTAGCGAAAATTAATAGGAGTACATTAGTTACCATTAAATTTCTACTTGAATGTCTTAAATAGTTATTCAATTATGAAAAAATTATTTTTAGTTATTTTTTCAAGGCAATAAATCATCACTTATTGGAAGATTTAAGACTATAATAGCCAGTCACAGACGTGACTGGCAGGGATTCTTCTTCCTCCTAATGATGATACTGAAAAATGAAGGTTTTGCCCGATGAAACAATAGAATAATAAACTAGTCGCGACATCTGTTATCAAAATCACAGGAACATATTTCTACTCCTCATATAATATTCATTTTCTTGACACCAATAACTGAAGAAGCTTACAACTTTTTTACGTACCCTTTTAAGCTACACAAGATTCTTTCCTGAAAATTAATGAAGAGAATACGTGATTATAAGTTTAATTAATCCAAAACAAATTAAAATATCAACATACAAAAAAACTGATGAACGTTATCACCTATTCTCACCAAATTTGTCCCGGTAGAAAATGAAAGTGTCTCTTTGTGTGGTAATTAATATCTTGTTTAAATATCTCCCATTGTTTTGGATGAAGTATTGTTCATCTTGAATATGATGACATTACTACTTTCTGAGAAAAAAGTCGAAGAAGTTCTCATCTCATGCTGTCCAATTCAATTAAATGTCTATACACCAATCACATTTACTTACCTCTGCCAAGATATTTCGTGTTCTAATCTGAATTATGACTCCATTATTTGTTGATTCTCGAGAGAAGATGAAATCAAAGCATTGACAGAGGAAGAGCGAGCAACGTCATGAACATGGTACGTATCTTATCACCGAAGTGATATTGCATCAATCGGAGGACACAGTAAATGGAAGAAACAATGTCTGGACTGTACGGCGGGTGGGGTAAGACTTCCCATTTGAGCGTTTCTAAGTACGTTTTAACGGCGACGCAACATGTGTCATACTGCAGAATAACTTTATCGTGTCAGTCAGTCGTTTTTCTCGCGATGCTCGGCTAAAACGCATCAATTGTCATCGGTAGACCTCCCCTGTTATCCTTTCGTTCGATTGTAGCAGCTCATAATTCTCCACACCCAGTTGGTCCCAACAAATATACAACATGATCTTCTTGCCATGAATATTCGGTTTGACAGTTGATGATGAGGCAACCCTTTGTTACTCGACGTTTTGGATTTCCGTAATAGGCCCACTTTTCATCGCCAGTCACAATTCGATACAAAAACCGCTTTATTTTTTGCTATTAGAGCAGTTATTCACACGTGTACCAACGCCGTTCGACATATCTTGCCTTCAGTTCATTTGGTTCATTTGTTCCTACCTTTCGCATCATCTCCTTTGCTTTTAAACGATGGTAAATGGCTGGTTGAGTGGCTCCAAGTGGATTAACGAATTACTCTTGCGTTTGTGATGGATCTTTATCGAGATTTGCCCCTAATTCTTCATCCTTAAACTTTGGTAGGGGTCCGGGCCGTTCTTCGCTTTCAAATCAAAGTTACCACTTCTGACACGTTCGTTCAGCTAAAGCATGGCATCTACGGAAATAAAATGACTTTCGGCAGCCTTTCTCTTCATATTGAAGCAATGAAGTATAACACCCCGCAAAAACTCACTATTCATTTCAAAAGTTGACGTTTTCAGAGCACACAAACTATGTTTTTAAACTTCAGCGAAATGACAGATACTGAAAAGAAAGCCTAATGATAACACTTCAAAGTGAAGGTGTTGCCCGATGAAACAATGGAATAATAAACTAGCAGCATTTTTCTGTTATTAAAATGATTAACTTCAATAATCAGGAATATATAAACTCACTCAAAAGTGAACATAGAAAATATTTGGAGTTTCTTTATCGGAAAATAACTCAAGTTAGAATTGGAATTTAATTTATGAGAAGTATCAAAGTAACTAACTAAACGGTAAAATAACGTTGGGGATGAAAAAACGTGAACTTATTATATCGGGTGTTTATTTTCGAGTGATAGAACTTTGAATTGAAATAAAACACATTCAAATTGAGATTGAAGCCAATTTTTTTTTTATTTGAAAGATATTTTTATGACATTAATGTTTTAAAAACAATTTCCAGCATATGTCCACCACGACTAGCTCTGAGGAACCTCATTCGAACAGACCTATTTTGGACCACTTTTTCGAGTAATTCAGGCCTTATTTCATCAAAAACACGAGTTATGTTGGCTTCCAAAGCGTCTATTGCTTCTGCATTAACCAATAATTTGACATAACCCCAAAGAAAATAATCCAGTGGATTTATGTCGCATGATCCTGGAGGCCAAGTAATTGGACCATTTCTCGAAATAATGTTATCACCAAATCTTTCTTTCAATAAATCAATTGTTACGGTAGCACCATCTTGTTGGAACCAAAACACTACTGGGCCAATACCATTCAAATGTTGAAACAAATAATCATTGATTATCGATCTGTAACGAGCACCATTCATTGTAACATTAGCTCCAGTTTTTAAATAAATATGTACCGATAATGCCTCCAGCGTGTAAAGCACACCATACAGTCGATTTTTCAGGATGCAATGGAACCTGCAGAAATTCTTAAGGATTTTTTTCACTCCATATACGGCAATTTTGCTTATTTACAGGGCCGTTCAACCAGAAATGAGCTTCATCACTAAACACAATTTTACGATTTTACGAAAAAAGTGGATCAACTTCAATCTGTTCTAGGGCCCAATAAGCAAACGACGCTTATTATGGTCAAGTGGCTTTAGTTCTTGAACCAGTTGGGTGGGTGTAGACCAAGATCTTTACGCAAAATTTTCCATGTGGTGGATGCACAGAGTCCAACTTTTTGTGAACGTAGACGAATAGACAAATCTGGGGCATCATTAACACTATGACTTATAGCAGCGATATTTTCTTCTGTACGTACAGTTCTTTGTCTTGTTGTTGTTGTTGTTGCATCGAATAAAGAAATGTTGTCCGAAATCTATCGATAGTTCGACGAATAAGCTGCTCTGATGGACGATTATGTCAACCATAAATTTCACGAAGTGCTCTATAAGTTTGGCCAGTAGAACACTGATTTTGAAAATAAATATTAACAATTTGTAAACGTCGTTGCGGCGTGAGTCTTTCAATGATAATTTGTCAATGCTTACTGAACAGAAATATCAAAACAACATGGCTTCTACCATCAAATCACAGTTATCCCTATCGAAAGTTCTATCACTCTAAAAAAAAAACAGATAGATAAAAATTCTCCTAATGAAACGAGAAATTTGATACGTACTTATTTCATCATTTAGGGGTAATATCAATAAAACAGCCATATTGCATATTTACGTTATGAGAAATAAGATTCTTGGACACCTTGATGAAGGGTGTGCCATCTTCTTGAGTTTGAAGTAGTGATTATTTCAAGTCTGGAAACACATTAAAGGAATGGGTCTATTTAGAGTTGAACCAAATTGGAAATATTAAGAACTCATTTCTTAACTGGTAAATCATCTTTCAAAACTTTTAGAATTTCACGTAGAAAGTACAACAGAAATGAAATGCTCCCACGACAATTTGTGGATCAACGTTCTTGGAACCTGGATAGTTATTCAATAAAACAAGTCGTTAACGTTCTCGTCCACCAGCACACCTGAAAAAATGTAGCTTAGAATGTGGCTGAAAATCCATCAACATTTACTTGTCATCGTGCTCAAAAACTGAACACTTCTCTGAGTAGAATTTTGCATAATGATCTCGCTATGAGCCTTCGATTTTTTCCTCTTCGTCAGTCATTTGAACAATATTGTTTTTCATTCTTAAATGTAAATGTTCAACCTTTCTAATAAACTCATAACTTTGAGATATTATTCATTAGTAATTGCCACCCTTTAAAAGAACGAGTTAAACTTTTTCCTTCTACGCCAGTGTTTGTGTATCATGACCTTGAAAATGGATACAAATTATCCCCGAATTTTTTTACCTAGGACCTAATGCAGTTGAAGAAGCAAATAATAAATATTCTTAATATTAATTATTAGATTATCCTCAATTGATTTTCCATTGACTTGAACTGATGTATGAGAGTAACTAGCATTGAGATAAATAGATTCCTTGAGCTACATTGGGTGAAATTGATATAATTATCAACTGAGATATTGTCGTATTGTGTACTTTTTCAGGTCGACAATCTTCGAGCCACTTACTGTGATATGAAACTGCAATATTATGACCCACATTCCCTTAAATACATATGCGTCATATAATGAGCCATATGCAAATTACTTTCTAAGATCTTCAATTGAAAGGAAACATAGACAAGCTCGGATGTTATGAGTATAAAAAACCCGTACTATAGTAGAACGACATGAATTGTAAATACAGTGGATGATCAAATTATTAGAGCTAGTGAAAAATAAGTCATTCTGGTTATTGTAGAAAAATTATACCAGTTTTTCATATCGGGTGTTTTTTTAGAGTGATAAAACTTTCGGTAGGGATAACTGTGATTTGACTGAAGGTAAAAGCCATATTGTTTTGACATTTCTGTTCAATAAGCATTGACAAATTATCATGGAAGTACGCCGCAATAACGCTTACAAATTGTTGAAATTTATTTTCAAAATCAGTGTTCTCTTCGCCAAATTCATAGAGCACTTCGTGAAATTTATGGTTAACATAATCGTCCATCAGAGCAGCTTATTCGTCGAACTATCGATAGATTTCGGACAACATTTCTCTACTCGATGCAACAACAAAACAAAGAACTGTACGTACAGAAAAAAATATCCCTGCTGTAAGTTATAGTGTAGATGATGATCCATATTTGTCTATTCTTCGACGTTCGCAACAAGTTGGACTCTGTGCATCCACCACATGGAAATTTTTGCGTAAAGATATTGGTCTACACCCATACAAGATCCAACTGGTTCAAGAAATAAAGCCACTTGACCATAATAAGCGTCGTTTGTTTGCTAATTGGGTCCTAGAACAGCTTGAAGTTGATACACTTTTTTATTGTAAAATTATGTTTAGTGATGAAGTTCATTTCTGGTTGAACGGCTATGTAAACAAGCAAAATTGCCGAATATGGAGTTAGCAATTCTCAAGAAGTTCTGCAGGTTCCATTACATCCTGAAAAATTTACTGTATGGTGTGCTTTACACGCTGGAGGCATCATCGGTCCATATTTCTTCAAAAACGATGCTGGAGCTAATGTTACAGTGAATGGTGCTCGCTACAGATCGATGATCAATGATTATTTGTTTCAAGATTTGAATGGTATCCACCCAGAAGTGTTTTGGTTCCAACAAAAAGGTGCTACACCTCATGCTGCTACCGTAACAATTGATTTATTGAAAGAAAGATTTGACTATAACATTATTTCGAGAAATGGTCCAATTAATTGGCCTCCAAGATCATGCGACATAGCTCCACTGGATTATTTTCTTTGGGGTTATGTTAAGTCATTGGTTTATGCTGATAAACCAGAAACAATAGACGCTTGAAAGCCAACATAACTCGTGTTATTGATGAAATAAGGCCTGAATTACTCGAAAACGTGGTCCAAAACTGGTCTGGTCGAATGCGGTTCCTCAGAGTTAGTCGTGGTGGATATATGCCGGGAATTATTCTTAAAACATAAATGTCATAAAATCATCTTTCAACTAAAAAAAAATTCGGCTTCAATTTTAATTTGAATGTCTTTCATTTCAATTTAAATTTCTATCACTCTAAAAAAACACCCGATACTAAATAATTACAATTGAGCTTTTTTCCGGATACTTTCTAGATGGACTATAGTAGAATTTTCAATAACTTTACAACGAAAGATACTTGGACTATACGTTAGAGAAACTTTTGTGCTGCAAATTGTCTGTAGAAACACCTCGCGAAATTTGGCCAGAGATTTAGGTAAATGAAATGGAGGTTATTTAAGGAATCTGATTTTCTATTTCAATTTTTTAACGTTCACGAGCACGCACTCAAAATCAGAATTTTGTGCTCATTCCAAAAAATTCAATTTGATTTTTCAAAATTCCATACTTTATTCGAACAGATTCTGCATTTAAATAAACCAAATGAAATAATTAGATGATATTCCAACAATTAGTGATGTTGGTAGATGGAAATTTCGAATTTCGCTATTTTGCTTTCGTTAATCTGACATCATCATTTAAATTTAAAATAGAAACCATCAGAAACTGACCCGATCGACACTCCTAAAGGTCTGATGATATTAATGAAGAGATTAATTATTACCGGACATCTAATTATGGAGAAATTTTTCCAACTCTCAATACTGTGTGTTTCAATTACCAATATCTAATGATTCTGGGATCCCAAATGTACAATCTCATTCGTTAGCATATTCACACAATTTAATCACTATCAATCATATGAATTAAATTGAGTGTTCATATAAACTTGCACTTTCTTCTGAACGCCCCCATCTTCAGTAAACCTTCAGTCAAATTTTGTAGGCATACTTTAGGAAGATACGTGTGAAAGTGAACATTTCAAATTAACTATAATAATGATCACATTTATGCCAATACAAATTATAAATCCAAGAGTTTATTGAATTCAAATTTATAATTGGCTTGAAATGAGGTCGTTATTCGAAGTGAACGTGATTATACAGTACGTTTTCCGAAATGGAAATTTTGCAAACTCGTTTTCTTGAGCCATACTTTATCAGACTATTTATCACAATGAGACGCGAATTAAAAAACATTCTCGAAAATCATTCAACAAGTTCTAATAATTTCCACATGTACAATAATATTCTGGGGATTAATTCTCCGGTGCTAGAGTATAAAAGCTGCAGATATGCAGCACCTGTTTTGAAAATGACGAAAGCATCCACTTTTTGTGACGTTTTTGCGTGTAATCATTTCATATGATTTTCAAAACAAGATGAATAATTTTTTATTTCATTAACATACTACTCTGTCAAGAAAGTACCGGGAATTTTCAATTAAAACAACATTTTTACATTTAATCGTCAAAATTTATTGGGTCGCCTTCAAAATAGGCTCCATTTGCTCCAATACATCTATGCCAACGGCACTTCCAATTATCGAAACATTTTTTATAGGCGCTTTCCGGGATGGACTTTAGCTCTCGCGCCGAATTTTGTTTTATGGCTTCAATCGACTCAAAACGGGTGCCACGAAGGGGCAATTTTAGTTTTGGGAAGAGGAAAAAGTCGCAGGGAGCCAAATCCGGCGAATACGGTGGTTGCTGAAGCACGTTTGTTGAGTTTTTGGCGAGAAAGTCAGTCACAATCGTAGCTCGGTGAGAAGGCGCGTTATCGTCATGCAAAATCCATGAGGTGTTCGCCCACAAATTTGGCCGCTTCTTACGGATACGCTCACGCAAACGTTTCATAACGCCTAGGTAATACTCCTTGTTTACCGTCTGACCCTCTGGAACGAATTCGTAGTGCACCACGCCACGGATATCGAAGAAAACAATGAGCATCACCTTCATTTTCGAGCGGCTTTGGCGTGGTTTTTTCGGTTTCGGCTCATTTTTTGCCACCCATTCCGATGATTGCTGGCTTGTTTGCATATCGTACTCGTAGACCCAGGTCTCATCACCAGTTATAATGCGTTCCATGAATGTAGAATCGGAATTACAGCGATCCAGCATGTCTGAAGCAACCTGTTCGCGATGACGTTTTTGAAGAAAATTCAGGTCTTTCGGTACGAGTCGTGCGGCCACCTTTCTCATGCCCAAAATATCAATCAAAATCGTACGTGCGGACTCGTGGGATATCTTAAGATCATGTGCTATCTCTCTCAAGCTGGTACGACGGTTTTCCAGCACCCTTTCCTTAATTGTATCGACGTTATCTTCGACCACTTCACGACCGTCCTTGAAGGCTCTGTACCACTGATATGCACGAGTTTTCGATAGAGCATTATCACCAAAGGCCTTTTGCAACATTTTCAATGCATCGGCACACGAAAATTCATTTGCAACACAAAACTTTAAACAAATTCTTTGCTCAACGTGATCACCCATAGTAAAAATCGGCACGCACTCTGACATCGACTGACTTAATCAGCTGTTGCAAACACACTAGTTGACAGATCCCGCTCAAGCTTGGCATAGTAATTAAGGACAGTGATACCAACCTAGGAAAAAAATTTTTTACCTGCCTCATTGCCCCGCCAGATTTAAATCGATAATTCCCGGCACTTTCTTGACAGAATGTAATTTTAATTTCTCCAATGACTATTAGCGTCTCGGCACAGCTCTTTAGCGTACAGTATTTAACGTTGGGGCTACCAATCACAATGGACAATCTTGTACAGGCAAATTATTTTCAATTCAGGTTTTGACGTAAGCTGTTTGAGCTGCATTCAAAATTGCTCGAATCGCCAGGATTGGCTTGTTTGTCTACGATTTGTTTGTGAACGTAATGTTTTGTCAGTTAAAAATTGGATTTAGTTTCGAAATATAAGAAATTTTGAAGATTTAACATTGACGAAAAACTGGAAATAATGCATGGACGACCTATACCTGACCTTAATTTCGAAGTGTCTTCTACAAGCCGAGGAAAAATCTGTACAGGAAATATTTATGGAAAAAACGGGCAGATCTGTGGCTGTGAGATAAAAAAAGGACACTTTTGTGTGTGCAATTTTTTTATAATGAAAAACATTGGACTATTTGCGATATTGATGATTTAGCGTATCTTGTTGCAAATTGCACGGAATTTTCAAAGAACGTCTAACAAATCAAATGCATCTGTTAAAAACTTTTTCGATATGTTAAAGATGACCAATTGAACGATTTTGGGAATTTTTTACCAGCGAGCAACAAACTGTTGAAGTTCTTAACCATTTAATCTTAAAACAACTTCAGTCATTACTTGTTGAAAATAAATTAATTGAACAATCATATGATGGTGCAGCTGTTATATGTGCAGAAAACAGAGTGGGATAAAAGCAGCAATAAAAGAAAAATATCCTGTAGCCCATTCTATATATTGTTATGCTCATCAACTAAATTTAATAATGAGTGAAGCATCTTCGCAAGATGATGATGTCCGTATATTTTTTTAGAAATCTAAGTGAAATTGCAGCATTCTCTTCTACTCTACCAAACGCTTTGCTTTTCTTGATCTAATAGCGTATGTTCCTACAAGATGAAATGGTAAATATAGTTTTAGGATATAAAGAAGAGCTTATGGAGTTATGGAGTAATCAGGAAAGCCCTGGTGTAAACTTGTCAACCAAAAACCAAGCTGGTGCTATCCGAATGCTACTGCAGAAAAGTCGTTTATATTTTAGCTGACATTTTTTCAATTACGTAATGCCTCAAATTGATATTTTTTTAACGAACTTCAAAGACACAATTGGTTCTCTAGAAATAGGTTGAATTTTTGAAAGAATTTAAAATACTTTTCTATCACATTATCAAAAGTGATACAAAACCAAGTAATTTCTCATTTCATTTCATTTGAAATTACTTTGTACAAAATTGCCAAAATTATTTCAAATACATATTTTAAAAATTATTTAATTTGAAAAACAGGTTATTTATAATTAATAATATGAATTACTGTGAAAGTTCATGAATTTATATTGTCCCATTTTATTATAATTCACAATGAATACTTATTACAATTTATCTACTGATTGATAAAAGCATTGGGTACGAGTCAGGTTGGCCGAGCGGTCTAAGGCGCCAGATTTAAGCTCTGGTTCTCGAAAGGGAGCGTGGGTTCGAACCCCACACCTGACATACGTTTTTACTTATATTTAATGAGGTCATTGTGGTACCTTAAACAATCAATTACGTATATACAGGTGTAAACAATGAAAGCATATTTTGGACAATATCAATTTTATTAACTCCTTTTGGAAGAAAAATCTATTGCTTGATTATAAAAATTTGCTATCCTTGATTTTTGGTGATACAAATAATAACTGGGATTAAAAATTATTTCAGTAATGAATATTTCGATTTTGGTGCCAGCTAATCTGAATATTTAGTCAATTTTCCCTTTAAAATTATACCTGATAAGTGGATATGAAATCGACAATTCTGTTCCTACAAATTTAACTTTAAGCTGGTCTAGGGCCCAATCAGCAAACAAACGACGCTTATTATGGTCAAGTGGCTTTAGTTCTTGAATCAGATGGATCTTGTATGGGTGTAGACCAAGATCTTTACGCAAAATTTTCCATGTGGTGGATGCACAGAGTCTTGGTGTGAACGTCGACGAATAGATCACTATGATCACTAGATTAACACTATGACTTAGCAGTGATATTTTCTTCTGTACGCACAGTTCTGTGTCTTGTTGTTGTTGTATCGAGTAGATATCGATAGTTCGACGAATAAGCTGCTCTGATGAACGATTATGGAAACTATAAATTTCACGAAGTGCTCTATAAGTTTGGCGAATAGAACACTGATTTTGAAAATAAATGTCAACAATTTGTAAACGTTGTTGCGGCGTGAGCCATTCCATGATATGTCAATGCTTACTGAACAGAAATGTCAAAACAACATGGCTTCTATCTTCTGTCAAATCACAGTTATCCCTATCGAAAGTTCTATCACTCTAAAAAAACACCCGATAGAATACTTAGGACTTTTAAAAGTTCACTTTATTCTAGTGTTTATTCAGATAGCTATATTCAGTATTGTCTGGTAAAATATATTTTGTTAATTATTTTTAATTTTTAAATGTGAAATGGGGCTGATGAGTTTCCGTCGTAATAATTCTAAATTGCTTTTTGAAGTTATACTGCAAATTTTATGAAATTTTTTGAAGGAACTTATTTTGAGGAAGTTGTTTTCGAAGAAGTTCTTGTGGTTATGTTTTGCATTTTTGGAAAGGAATTTGGTTTTAATAAAACAAGGAACGAAACAAAATTTTGTACCCGTCAAGTATTTAAAAAGGGTATTTAATTGATAATTTATATTTCTTTGAATTATTTTATTTCTTTTGGTACTGTGTGGTAAGTGTTTAATTCTATATGTATAATATATTGACACGGTATGTTCTTAGACATTTATTCAATTTAATTCTAAAAGTTTTTGAATGAGCTTCTTTTTTATTCAAATTTTGTAAGTTAACAGAATAAATCTGTACACTATTTAAAAATTTTCAATGAATATTTTCTTAGTTATGAGATTATTAGAAACTTTGAATCTTGATAATTTGTCAGTACATTATGGATTGTTTGGGCCTCAATCCCATGAATCCACACCGATTTCGTGTTTCAAGACATCAGTAGTTTCTGGATGATTAGCGTAACACTCATCCTTAGCGGATCTTCACAAGAAATAATCTTCCGAAGTGAATATGAGCTTCATCACTAAAGATAATTTTTCTGGGAAAATGCATATCTTCCGCATTATCATTAGCCCATCGAGCGAAGTAGAAACTCCTCTGGCACTGGTTGAACTTTGTAAGCCTTCATACCGAGGTCTTTACGCAAAATTATACTCAGGGAAATGGAAAAATTGTTCAGTTCTTGATAATAATGATGAACCCAGAATGTGACTGAACATCCACCAACATCAAGATGAATATTTTCAGGAATGCTCACTGGGCGAGAACGTGAACTGGTTGTTTAATCAAATAACTATCCAGTGTCCACAAACAAATTGATCCACAAATTGCCGTGAGGGCATTTAATTTTTGTTGAATTTTCCACGTAAATTTATAGCTTGGTTAGAAAATTCGCCACTTTGGAAATAAGTTTTTGAACTCGAAATAACCACTTCTTCAAAAAGCAAACTCTGGATGTGTAACCCTACATTAGATCCACTAAACGCTTTATCAGTGACAATAAAACAAACTTTATTCATTAAAATTTTTTCGATAGCGTTCACCTTTTTGTCACGAAAACTCGACAAGTAATTTCCGAATCATTCTTCCTCTTAGACAACTATTGTTATGGTTATCTACCCTATGGTGGTACTTCCTCCATTTCCCACACTAATACTAGTCAACTAGCATTAACATACTGATTCATATTATGGTGATTCCATTTCCTGCCATTCCAAGCGTGTTCTACCTGGAACCATAGACCATATCGTCCCTCTTCTGTTTATTTAAAATGTCATGCTGGCATTGTCATTGACCCTGCACAATATAAATTCATCAATGTATATATATTCACAGGTGTTGGAATATCGATGGATTGGATTAATTTTAACGAGAATAAGGGTTCCTTATTGTTATTACCATTATTACAAAACAGGAAAAAACGCAAAACCTTTTCAATTATTTAATTATAAAACTATAAATCATAAACAATACAAAAAAAACTTCATAATATCAATTAGAACCGTATACAATAAAATAACCCAAACTAAGCATAAAAAATGAAAACTCAATATACAGTATCAAATGGAATAAATAACCCAACAATATAAAATGTCAATTAAAAGTAATAAATAAATATTTGAAGGAAACAAAATTTTGTTTCTGATCTTACAATTATGAAAACCAATTCCTTTCCACAAATACAAAACATAATTTAGGACTTCTCAGAAAATATAATTTATTTGAAACATTCAATATATTTTAATAAGTTACTTCAAAAATCTCCCAAAACATGTATTATATATCCAAAAAACCATTAGAATTCCGATAGGGTCTTCATGGGTCCTACTTCACATTTGAAAATTAAATTAATCAACAACAAATATAACTCACCTGACAAATCTAGTGAAACACACAAACTTTAAAATCCAAGATATTCTATGTTCGTCACAAAAATCACAGAAAGCTGTAAGGTATTATGGTTGTCTTTAAACCACTTGATATTCCATAATGAGTTTTATTCAAACCTTGCATAATTATATATTATATAATATATAACATAAAATAATAAGTAAAAGTATTTTACTTGATAGAAGGAATATTACAAAATTTGAATATCGAATAACAAATATTTATATTTGTTGTGTTATTTATTCTATTTGATATTGGATATTGAGTTTTGATTTCATACGTCTATTCAATATAAGACATTAATTTAATTCTAAAAATTTTTGAATGAAATTTTTTTAAAATTGAAATTATAGGGGACTAACAGATTAAATCTTTTTTGATATTCAAACTGAATAAAGTTTGTTTTATTGTCATTAATAACGAAATTTGAATATTGAAACAAATTGAAATATGTTTATCTTCTACAATTTTAATTTCAAAAAAATTTTTTATTCGAAAACTTTTAGAAATAAATTTATGTCTAACAAGCACCGCTTACATTTAATAGACGTATATTATCAAAACTCAATATATAATGTCAAATGGAATAAATAACCCAACAGATATACGAAAGTAATTAAAATTAATAAATAAATATTTAAAAGAGACAAAATTTTGTTTCTGGTCTTACCTTTAAGGACACCAGTTGCCTTTTAAAAACATGAACACACTTGAAGGACTTCTCAAAGAATATAATTTATTTGAAATATTTAATATATTTAAATATTCGAATAAATTATTTCAAAAATCTCTGAAAAAATGTGCACTATATCTTGAAAAAACAAATATAATTCTAGACAATCCCGTCTTCAGTCCTCTTTTAATATTCCAAATATCAAAATCAAAAACATAACCTATATCACTCACGTGTTAAAAGACTTAAGCTTCGAAATACAGATCAACTATATAATTCAAGATTGATCTATGTTCTAACAAAATCAAAGAACAGTGTGAGTTATTTTAAGGTTTATTTAAATTCATTGACATTCTATAATGAGATTTATTGAAGCCAAAATATAATTATATATAAAATGAAATAGAAAGGCCTTTTACTTGATAGAAGAAATATAACAAAATTTGAATATTAAAACAAATTGAAATATGTTTATCTTCTACAATTTTAATTTCAAGAAAATTTTTTATTCAAAAAACTTTTAGAAATAAATTTATGTCTAACAAGCACCGCTTACATTTAATAGACGTATATAATCAAAACTCAATATATAATGTAAAATGGAATAAATAACCCAACAGATATACGAAAGTAATTAAAATTAATAAATAAATATTTAAAGGAGACAAAATTTTGTTTCTGGTCTTACCTTTAAGAACACCAGTTGCCTTTTAAAAGAGAAGTCCTTCAAGTGTGTTCATGTTTTTAAAAGGCAACTGGTGTTCTTAAAGGTAAGACCAGAAACAAAATTTTGTCTCCTTTAAATATTTATTTATTAATTTTAATTACTTTCGTATATCTGTTGGGTTATTTATTCCATTTGACATTATATATTGAGTTTTGATTATATACGTCTATTAAATGTAAGCGGTGCTTGTTAGACATAAATTTATTTCTAAAAGTTTTTTGAATAAAAAATTTTCTTGAAATTAAAATTGTAGAAGATAAACATATTTCAATTTGTTTTAATATTCAAATTTTGTTATATTTCTTCTATCAAGTAAAAGGCCTTTCTATTTTATCATTAATAACGAGTTTAGTGGATCGCCATCTATAGTTTGCATTTTGAACTAGTGGTTATTTCGAGTCTATCAACACTAGAAAGGCAGTTAAATATTTGACATTTACGAAATGAGTCGATTTACGCTTAAACAAGACTGGGCAATGTTGCAAATTAATTTACAAATTGGGAAATCTCCTATACAAGCTGTTAGAATTTTACTTGGAATATTCAATAGAAATGAAACTGTAATTTGTGGATTAATTTATGAAGCGAGTTCGTGAAACTGAATCATTATTTGAGAAATAATCGATTCAAGACCTTAAAGATAGAATTCGTGGTGTTAACGAGAACACAGCGGTCATTTGGCTGATATCGTTTTCCATTGTTAATGACAAACCTTTCTCTTCACAATGAAATGAAAATCCATTTGTTCTCTTAAAATATACTCGTTTTTATATGAAAATGAAACATCTTATTGAAAAACCCTTTATATCTTTATATATACGCAAATTGTCTACTTCAATTTTTGAGCAGTGTATGGATTAAATAATCCGTAATACATATATAAATATTATTTTATTATTTTATTCATAATATATAATTATTTGGTTTCCTTAACATTCTTTATACAGATAGTCCTTGTGCTATAGCAGAGGCCGTTAAATTTGTCTTTCAATCTTCTAGATCAAGGGTAAACCACATATATATTTCTGTGTGTAGTGAATACCATATTTAAAGGTCTCATTTCGGTAGAACTTTTTCTAGAGTAATGAAGGGTGAGTTGAATATTTGTTATTGATTGATGTTATATTTATTGAATATGAATATTTGAATACTGATGAGCAAAGTCGATCTTAAAACTTGTTTTTCAGTAATGTTTTGCTTATCTTGAGTTTTTATATAAGATACCTTGGTTAGATATCCAATAATATTGAATAGTCTAAGTAAGATAGTTTTGTGATGAAATTCTTAAGATTATGTTGGATATTATTGAAAGATATTGGTTTTTCATAAGATTGATGAGCAGAAACAAAATTTTGTCTATTCAAAATGTTTAATTTATAGGATTTTGCTTAATAATTTTTATTTATTGGATTTTGTTATACCATTCGGATGTCTTATAATGAATGTTTATTTTATGTCATGATATAAGTGGTACTTATACGACATTATTTTAATTTATTTTCAGAAGTTATAATCATTAAATATAATCTTTTGGAATTAAATATGTAGAAGGCTAAAATTTTTTTTAATTTTTTAAAAATTTTTAAAATATTTATATAATTTTATATACCTTCTATCAAGAATTAACCTCTATTTATGTTATACATATAAAACATTATTTGACCAATATTATGTCACTCAATCTAATTAAAAAATTATAAGGGACAGTATTTTAATTTCCACAAAAATGTTTAATACAACAATTGTTTCACCACGATGTGGATTCTTCAGGTAGCCGAATTTTACTGGCTGATGGTGTCTAGTATAAGAGAGTTGAAATACAGTTAAGTACGTGACAAAATAATGGTAAAAACAAGTCATAAAAACTTGGGGTGTTTATTGGAGTTTGCCGCTAAAAAATGCCATTAGGGAAAGAAATTCAGTAATGTGGATTTGTCAATAATTGTTTGTTCAGTCAAAAGATTTTACGGGCTTTGTACCTGTTGATTTCCTAAGATTCTTGAAGTGTTAATTTGGAACTTTTGCTTTCACCGTGGATAATTTCATAGTTATTGTTGAAATTATGCCTGAATTACTTGAGCATATGTCGAATTCACGGAATAACTTCTTTAGAGTTATTGGATTCTTTTCTTGAATGATCTACTTGTCTGGCAAATATATACTAAAGGGCAAACGTTGCAAGTCAACTTGTAGACTCCAGATTTAGTTTCTTTTTTTGTTTCATCCTTATTGTTATAGTTACTCAGGTTATTGATGGTTTTTAAAGCTGAATTGTAATTGAAAATATTTTTTCCATGTTTAGCAATATTTTCAGACAATTCATTAAGATAAAATAACGAAAAGTATTTCTGTGGATTGTCCTCTTTAATGATTGGGTACACGAGATTTAATACCATGTTTTTTTTTGTTTATTGGATACCATTTTGTCTACAAGAAAGGGGTTGTAATCTTAGTTTGAAGCTACCTGTTTAATAATATTTAGTTCTTTGGGAAAATTATCTGAATTCAGAGGGAGATTCAATAGTCTATGAATAAAACTATGCTGACATCTTTTGGTTGGTGGGTGATTTGAAGTTTATGTATTATAATATCTGTATGTGTGGGTTTGTGATAAATACTGAAATCATGTGAATTATCTAGTCTTGTTATAGTGAGGTCAAGAAAATTTATTTTGTAGTTCTTTTCTTCTTCGATTGTGAATTTAATTTTTGGATGAAGTTTATTAATAAAATTCGTGAAGATATGTAGTTGTCGGTGGGTGCCTTTGAAACAACAAAGAATAACATCTACATATCTATACCAATAAAGGTTGTATTTGATTATCGGATTTGGGTGTATTTTTGATTCTAAATCATCCATAAAGATTTCAGTTAAAATTTAACTGAGTGGATTTACCATTATTAAACCTTTGTTAGACATATAGACTCTTATGTTAGATTGAAAATTATTTTGTTCGCACATTTTCATGGAAATCTCTTATATATTTTCTGATTAAAATGAGTTTCCACCAAGTAAAGTCCGAATCAATCAAACATTTGTCACTCAATCTATTGATTTCAGTAAAAATGTCTTATTTTTTGTTCTATTCAAATCATACAGCAAGTGCAAGACAGTAAAACTCTTCCAATAACAGTCCGAAGAAAGTCTAAAACTGTACACGAAACTAGGAAAACAGAGTTGTGTAATAAACGATGCGGTTTGATTATGATTGATGTTCAGCGCATAACATCACGCAAATCACTAAACTTTTCTGTTTAACGCCGTGAATAAGACTGAAGATCGATGTTTTATGCACATTTTTTCGACACCGGAAGTCAAATTAAGGAAGTTCTGATACCGTGAAATGCAAAAGGTGACAGCGCTGTATTATTTAACAAGTTCACCCGAAGTTGGTGAAATTCAGATGGGCATCGATATCGGTTTTACTACTCTGTCAAGAAAGTACCGGGAATTTTCAATCTCCAATACTCCAATACATCTATGCCAACATATACATCCAATGCTCCAATACATCTATGCCAATGGCACTTCCAATTATCGAAACATTTTTTATAGGCGCTTTCCGGGATGGACTTTAGCTTTCGCGCCGAATTTTGTTTTATGGCTTCAATCGACTCAAAACGGGTGCCACGAAGGGGCAATTTTAGTTTTGGGAAGAGGAAAAAGTCCCAGGGAGCCAAATCCGGCGAATACGGTGGTTGCTGAAGCACGTTTGTTGAGTTTTTGGCGAGAAAGTCAGTCACAATCGTAGCTCGGTGAGAAGGCGCGTTATCGTTATGCAAAATCCATGAGTTGTTCGCCCACAAATTTGGCCGCTTCTTACGGATACGCTCACGCAAACGTTTCATAACGCCTAGGTAATACTCCTTGTTTACCGTCTGACCCTCTGGAACGAATTCGTAGTGCACCACGCCACGGATATCGAAGAAAACAATGAGCATCACCTTCATTTTCGAGCGGCTTTGGCGTGGTTTTTTCGGTTTCGGCTCATTTTTTGCCACCCATTCCGATGATTGCTGGCTTGCTTGCATATCGTACTCGTAGACCCAGGTCTAATCACCAGTTATAATGCGTTCCATGAATGTAGAATCGGAATTACAGCGATCCAGCATGTCTGAAGCAATCTATTCGCGATGACGTTTTTGAAGAAAATTCAGGTCTTTCGGTACGAGTCGTGCGGCCACCTTTCTCATGCCCAAAATATCAATCAAAATCGTACGTGCGGACTCGTGGGATATCTTAAGATCATGTGCTATCTCTCTCAAGCTGGTACGACGGTTTTCCAGCACCCTTTCCTTAATTTTATCGACGTTATCTTCGATCGAAGCCGTCGATGGGCGACCACTTCACGACCGTCCTTGAAGGCTCTGTACCACTGATATGCACGAGTTTTCGATAGAGCATTATCACCAAAGGCCTTTTGCAACATTTTCAATGCATCGGCACACAAAAATTCATTTGCAACACAAAACTTTAAAAAAATTCTTTGCTCAACGTAATCACCCATAGTAAAAATCGGCACGCACTCTGACATCGACTGACTTTATCAGCTGTTGCAAACACACTATTTGACAGATCCCGCTCAAGCTTGGCATAGTAATTAAGGACAGTGGTACCAACCTAGGAAAAAAATTTTACCTGCCTCATTGCCCCGCCAGATTTAAATCGATAATTCCCTGTACTTTCTTGACAGAATGTATTAGTCGCTAGAGGTTGTCCAGGATGGAAATTTACTTTATATATAAAAAATTTAGTATGAAGAAGTATTTTTAGGTTATTTTTTAGTTAATTTCCACTACATGTAAAGATAATATAAATGTATATAAAGTGATACACTGTTATCAAGGAAATGTTTTTTAAAAATTTAATTCTAAATGTTTTCATGGGATTTATTTAGATTTAAATATGTAGTAATTTCAGCTATTATCTGTAATATTCAAATACATCTTCATAGTAAAGTTTCGATATATATATATATATATATATAGGGTTTTTTTTTAGAGTGATAGAACTTTAAATTGAAATAAAACACATTTAAATTAAGATTGAAGCCAATTTTTTTTTTATTTGAAAGATAATTTCATGGGATTTATGTTTTAAAAATAATTTCCGGCATATGTTCACCACGACTAGCTCTGAGGAACCGCATTCGATCAGATTGATTTTGATTATTTTTCGAGTAATTCAAGCCTTACGATAAAAAAGTGGATCAACTTCAAGCTATTCTAGGGCCCAGTCAGCATACAAACGACGCTTATTATGGTCAAGTGGCTTTAGTTCTTGAACCAATTGGATCTTGTATGGGTGTACACCAAGATCTTTACACAAAAGTTTCCATGTGGTGGATGCACAGAGTCCAACTTGTGAACGTCGACGAATGTAGAAATCTGGATCATCATTAACACTATGATTTACAGCAGCAATATTTTCTTCTGTACGTACTGTTCCTTGTCTTGTTGTTGTTGTTGCATCAATTAGAGAAAATTTTGTCCGAAATCTATCGATAGTTCGATGAATAAGCTGCTCTGATGGACGATTATGTAAACCATAAATTTTACGAAGTGCTCTATAAGTGTGGCGAATAGAACACTGATTTTGAAAATAAATTTCAACAATTTGTAAACGTTGTTGCAGCGTGAGTCTTTCCATGATGATTTGTCAATGCTTACTGAACAGAAATGTTCAAACAACATGGCTACTACCTTCTATCAAATCACAGTTATCCCTATCGAAAGTTCTATCACTCTGAATAAACACCCGATATAAGATATAACAAAAAATTGTACAATTTAATTTAAATGATAAACATGTGTTTCTATTTATTATTGTGAATTGCTTACATGACGCGTTTCGTTTACATAGTAACTTCTTCAAATGCTTATAAACAACTAGTCTGAAATTTGGTAACATATCTATTTAAATATTTTCCATTTTGAGATAAGGGTACAATAAAAAGTTTTTGGTTTTACCAAAGTAATAGAAACTTTTTATTGTACCCCTATCCCAAAATGGAAAATATTCAAAAAGAGTTGTTACCAAATTTCGAACTAGTTTTTTATAAGCATTTGAAGAAGTACAGATCGCGATTTTTCATTATGAATTTGGATTATTTGTAAACATTGTTGGAGTATATACCTTTCCATAATTAAATGGTAGACATCGACAAGTACTACTGTTAATGTCACAAATAAATAATGGCTGCCATGCGTGAGTAATTTCAATTTAAAATGAGGCGGTCCCATTGAAAGACCCTTTATTAGTAGAAATGCAGATAAAAACCTAATGATGTCATTTTAAGATGAAAGTTTTGCCAGATGGAACAATCAATAGTAAACCAGTAGCGACATCTCTTATCAAAACCGCATGAACTTATTTATACTCATAACAACTCCCTTATTTTTACCGAAACATATAGAGATAATTCAATCATTTAAATAAATGAAAACGTATGTCGAAAAAGCCGAAGATGTTATCAATTTTGCCAATTATGATATCCTGAATAAAGATCTCACTTTTATCCATTGCAATGGAAGTAAGTTGTCTAATACAGTGTGCACTAATATATGGAACATTTTCCTAATCCTCTAACACTCTCAAGCTGTCCTTGATAAAGCCGGATATCTACTAAATTCTCCACATTCTGAGGCAGTTATTTTCTGGTTCATCTTGTGTTGTATTTGCTAATGATACTACAGATCCAATTAAAACGATAGTGGGTCAGTTTCCAACGGAAATTAATTTCCGATAGTGCTTCCGAATAATATAAATTTGATTTCCGTATAATTCAGTGATGAAAATATCATTTCGATAAAAATACAATAATATCATATGCAAATCGGAATGGATTCAATTTTTTTTAATCTTTTTTTTTGCGAAATAACATGAAACGAGCTCGTTTCGATCGAAGTATCCTCACCACTTCAACTGAGGTTTTCATTCTTCCACTGCTTCACTGGACATTCCTGCTTCTCTGGATTAATATTGAATTTACTATGTTTTCGACTGTCTTTTCCATACCTGTATAGTATATACACTACAATGTAAAATTGTGAGTTAACTCATATAAATTATGAAAAGGAGAGTTCCAAGAATAGAGACCTGTGGGACACTTTCTCGGCCAGCTTTACACTTTGAATTCCCCCATTAGATATCTAAAAAAGCCAAAGACGCTACTCACAAACTACACAAGATCCCAAAACAGCAACAAGAATAGCTGGAATGGAAAAAATATTGCCCGAAAGTTATTTGTATATGAACTGAGGGACTCATATGAGAAAATGTCCTTTATTATGTAATTAAGTGCATACACACTGATTTTGTTGTTACCTACCAGCAAATAACTTATTCAGATATTCTGAAAAGAAATAAAAAGTAGTGGCAATTTTCGAATAATATGCGATAAAAATAAATTTCGATACGCTCCCATGGTAAGATCGGTGACAATACATTTTTTTTAATAAAATAATAAAAAGAGGTTTTTTACTTGAAAGAAGAATTATTTAAAATTTTTAAATATTATACAGATTTATTCTGTTAACCGCCTACATATTGTAATGTTAAAAAAAATTTTTCATTCAAAAACTTTCAGAATTAAATTAAATAAATGTCTAAGAACATACCGTGTCAATTTTGTAAATGTATAGAATTAAACACTTATATCACAGTACCAAAGGGAATGAAAGAATTTAAAAAATATAAATTATCAATTAAATCCACTAAATGAATAATTGAAGGTTAAAAAATTTGTTTCGTTCCTTGTTTTATTAAAATCAAATTTCTTTTCAAAAATGCAAAACATCAAGAACTTCATCGAAAACAACTTGCTCAAAATAAACCTTCTACCAAGTAAAAATCAACTATTATTTTATTGCATATATATTAATTATATATTTTGGTTCACACCTATAACATATTATCATTTGGTTTTAAAGGAGTCCATAAAATACCTTGCAGACTTTGTGTGGTTTCTGTAGCGAACATAGAATACGTGGAATTTTTAAAAGTTCACTTCATTCTAATGTTTGTCAGATAGCAATATTCATTATTGTCTGGTAAGATACATTTTGTTAATTATTTTTATTTTTTAAATGTGAAGTAGCGCTGTTGAGTTTCCGTTTTAATAATTCTAAATTGCTTTTTTTGAAGATGTTCTGCATGTATTAGGAATTTTTTTGAAGTAACTCATTTTGAGTAAGTTGTTTTCGAAGAAGCTCTTGAGGTTATGTTTTGTAATTTTGGAGTCGACTCTCGTTAATTCGAAACTCGAGGGACTCTTGAAATATTACGAATTATTGAGTGTTTGAAATATCAAATGGTTTGAAATTTATGAGAGAAAATAAATAAAACTTCGAATTATTAAGTGTTGGTTAATTTTTATTTATAAATATAAAAATGACAAGAATTAAGAGGTACATTCGTGTACATACATGTATTCGTAATGTGAATTAATTAATCTTTCGAAAGAACTTTGTTATACTGGTTTGCTTTAAAGCACAATTCTGCTGCTCACACTGCTCAATAACTTTTTTTAAGAGAAAAAGTGCCTGAAATGCTTTTTCATCACTTTCGTTTTATAGACAGAAGCTTTGTAAGGTATCAAATTAGGATCTTGCTTCCTTAACTGACACCTCTGCCAAAGGTTCCGATGTATCGTCCTCATCTTCATCGTTACTTTGCGTATCTGTCACAGATAAAATTTCGCCATCGGTTAGTGAACCTGAGACAGCAACATTTTCATCCACTTGAACAAAATCAGAAAAACTCACACCGCTGATGTCAACTAATGGTTCTATTGCTGGTTCTTCATCATCTATAAGTATTGAAAGATTTTCTTTTAAGAAACCGGATTTTTTGAAGCAGTTGAGAATCGTTAGGGGTGTTACAGCTCTCCATGCTTTGTCAATTAGTAAAATAGCTGTCAGAACCTTGATATTTGCAGTTAGCTGTTTGTCGAGAGATTCTAAAACGATCTTAACAATTTCTTTGCGATAGAACGTCTTAAAATTATAGATAATCCCTTGGTCCAATGGTTGCAATTTGGAAGTTGTATTTAGCGGAAAGAAGTAGAGTTCCACGTTAGACAATGTAGGAGAACTGTTGTGGACAGTGCAGTTGTCTAAAAATAGTAAAATTTTCCGCTTTTGTCGTTTCATGTCCCTATTAACTGTTAAAAGCCAATTGTCAAAAAGTTCTGTCGTCATCCAATCTTTTTTGTTAGCACGATAATCAGTTGGAAACGATTTCACTCCTTTGAAACATCGCGGTTTCATTGCTTTTCCTATCACTAAGGGTTTAAGTTTTTCCGATGCATCCATATTTACTGCAAGTAAAACTGTCAACCTCTCTTTACTATGTTTTCCTCCGTGACATTTTTCATCTTTAAAAGTAAGCGTCTTGTCCGGTAAACATTTAAAAAATAGGCCAGTTTCATCAGTATTAAAAATGTCTCGGGCATCATAGTTTTCAATCAAGGTCTTCAATTTACCGTGCCAATCTAAACAAACTGCATCATCAACACTTCCACTTTCCCCACAAACTTTTTTAAAAACAACTCCATTTCTCTTTTTGAAATTTGTAAGCCACCCTTCACTTTCCGCAAAGTTTTTGATGCTTAGAGTAGACGCGAACTCTTTTGCTTTTTCCTTCAACAAGTTCCCGCTAATAGACACTTTTCGTCCTCTACACTGTCTTAGCCAAATGACCAGGCTTTCTTCCAGACGAGGAAATTCACCTTTAGTAGTTCTTTTCCGTACTCCAGCAGTTTGAGCAGCATTAATTTTCTCCTTGTGCTTTATTATTGTTGAGAGAGTACTCAGAGGAATCTTAAATTCTTTTGCAACATCACTCTTCTTCTCACCTTCTTCTACTTTTTCGATTAACTTTTTCTTTTCAGCAATCGTCAAACATCTATACTTTCTAGGGCTCATAACTAACACTAACCTTCAATCTGCATACCAACGAAAGAGTAACAGTAACTGAATAACTAAACAAACCAATTCGTAAGAAGTGTGTGCGTCAAATAGTCAAACTAATCATAACAAAAACAAAGGCTCGTGTATCTTGATACAAGTTTGAACTTGTCGCAAAATGTACTTACAATCTTTCCGCCTATTCTCTCTGCAACTTTGAATTGTCGAGTGTTGGACACTGATGAGTTCGAATTAACGCGTCGTTTTGTTAAATAGCAAGGATTTTTTCGTTCGAATTACCAAGTGTATGAAAATCTATTGATTTAGTTCGAAATATAAAGAGATTTAGTAGGGAACTCGTGATAACTTTGAATTATAGAGAGGTTCGAATTAACGCAGGTTTGAATTAACGAGAGTCGACTGTATTTGGTTTTAATGAAAAAAGGAACGAAACAAAATTGTGTACCGTTCAAGTATTTATCTAATGGATTCAATTGATAATTTATATTTCTTTGAATTCTTTTGTTTGCTTGGGTACCGTGGAATAAGTGTTATATCTATATGTCTACTAAATCGATTGTCTGTTTAATTAGGGTCGTTATTAACAATACATTTTTTTACTTCTGAAAACGTCCTCCTGTTTGGCTTTATACATTTCATATTATACTATTGATTCAAAGAAGAAAGATGGAAAAAGTTCACGAAGTAGATCAACCTCAGAATGTTCTGAAAAATTGACGTGAAAATTAACATTCTTGTTTTATTACCACCGTGAAAATAAGATAATAGTCCGATATCTGGGTCGCAAACTGCAATAATTCCTTGTCAATTGTGACAAGTGTTCTCAGTCTCTCTTCATGGCAAACTCGGTTGGATTTCCTACAAAGACATTATCATACCATAAATTTTTGTTAACAACCATAGTTAATTTCATTTATGATAGAACTAGATCGGAAATAATCGGAAATATTACCTTATCAATATAATATCCATTACAACCTCATTATCTGCCAAAAAATTGTGATGAAATGAAGAATTCCTCTAATTGGACTAAACTAACTTAATTTATTTAGTGCCATTGGAACAGATCTTGGTTGGTAACAGAATGCTCTTATATCAGACTAAGAATAAAAGCATTAGTGGCTTGATTACCTCACAAGTAGAAGCTATGGTACATACATTTTGGTACAGATGCATTGCAGAAACGAGAATATCATACAATTTTCAAGAAAGAGAAAATTAATCGAAGTATAGTGGTAAACCATTGAATTATTGACTTATTTTGAACTGAAGCTAATCACTTGACACCATTTTCGGGTCAAAATTCGAAAATTACAGACTTATGGACAAAAAGGCCACACGCTGTTCCCTATGACAAGCACGCAAAACGCTGAATTCTGTTCTGTCATCCGAATGTCAAATAAAATTAATTTTATGCAAATTCAGAGCTATAATAAAAGAAACAGAACTATTCATACTTTTTGCCGAAATCATATAGAAAAATTCTCGTAATTTATTTTTACGAAATTATACCTATCGGATGTTTTTTTAGAGTGATAGAACTTTAAATTGAAATAAAACACATTTAAATTAAAGTTGAAGCCCAATTTTTTTTTATTTGAAAGAATATTTTATGACATTTATATTTTAAAAATAATTTCCGCAATATATCCACCACGACTAGCTCTGAGGAACCGCATTCGGCCAGACCAATTTTGGACCACTTTTTCGAGTAACTCAGGCCTTATTTCATCAATAACAGAGTAATGTTGACTTCCAAAGCTTCTATTGTTTCTGGTTTATCAGCAATAACCAATGACTTGACATAACCCCGAAGAAAATAATCCAGTGGAGTAATAATGTTATCTCCAAATCTTTCTTTCCATAAATCAATTGTTGCGGTAACAGCATGAGGTGTAGCACCATCTTGTTGGAACCAAAACACTTCTGGATCGATACCATTCAAATTTTGAAACAAATAATCATTGATCATCGATCTGTAACGAGCACCATTCACTGAAACATTAGCTCCAGCATCGTTTTTAGAGAAATATGGACCGATGATGCCTTCAGCGTGTAAAGCACATCATACAGTGAATTTTTCAGGATGCAATGGCACCTCCAGAACATCTTGAGGATTTTTTGCACTCCATATACGGCAATTTTGCTTGTTTACATAGCCGTTCAACCAGAAATAAGCTTCATCACTAAACACAATTTTACGATAAAAAAGTGGATCAACTTCATGCTGTTCTAGGGCCCAATCGTCAAACAAACGTCGCTTATTATGGTCAAGTGGCTTTAGTTCTTGAACCAGTTGGATCTTGTATGGGTGTAGACCAAGATCTTTACGCAAAATTTTCCATGTGGTGGATGCACAGAGTCCAACTTTTTGTGAACATCGACGAATAGACAAATCTGGATCATCATTAACACTATGACTTACAGCAGCGATATTTTCTTTTGTACGTACAATTCTTTTTCTTGTTGTTGTTGTTGCATCGAGTAGAAACAATGTTGTCCGAAATCTATCGATAGTTCGACGAATAAGCTGCTCTGATGGACGATTATGTAAATCATAAATTTCACGAAGTGCTCTATAAGTTTGAAAATAAATTTCTACTATTTGTAAACGTTATTGCCACGTGAGTCATTCCATGATAATTTGTCAATGCCTACTGAACAGAAATGTCAAAACAACATGGCTTCTACCTTCTGTCAAATCACAGTTATCCCTATCGAAAGTTCTCTCTTGAAAACTCTTAAAAAAACTCTTAAAAAAACACCCGATAAATACTCAACTTATCTCGATCGGATTTGCACTTCTGGGAGCATTTGAAACATAAAATTCCAAATAAGAATGAGTCGGGAAGCACTGAGCCCAGTTCGTTAGTATTTTTGAAGATACCTGGTAACGCACCCTGAAAATTTTAAGTCCTAGATCTTATCGTTCGAAAATTGACATATTCAACTGAAGGCCTGAAAATCATAACGTCCCTAAATGTGGTATAACTTTTCTTTTTTTATCATAAACCTAAATAATAAATGTAATTTCGAGTGGACTTTCAGTTTAGAAACTATAGAAAAAATAGGAAAAAATTTCAAAATGAATAACTGTGAAACCATTGAACCGATTTTGACCATATGCAAATAAATTAATCGAGATATTTAGGCTACAAATCTCTTAACTCTTTGCCTTTGAATAAGTTCTTGAATGTAAAGGCCAAACAGAATTACTTTACACTCGCATTCTTCATCAGTGAGTCCAATCTAGTCGTTTGAGACCATTTTTGGGTCAAAAGTCGAAAATTACAGACCTTTGTAAAAACGATAGCAGGCTGTTCCACAGAACAAGCACGCAACAAACTATTCAGCTAAGGACAGCCGAAATAGTGATATCCCCGAAAAAAACGTTTGTAAAAACTTGAATTAAGAAGTTAACGATTTATCGTTAGCTTAACGCCAATTTCATCGAATAAATGGAAAGCGAAACTTGTATGTTTTTATAGTAGATTTGCCCGATCGTGCGTAAAATAACACAGCCTCAAGTGTTTGGTAACAATCTACGATAGTTTGCGGACATAATAATCACAGAGTAGGTGAGAAGGATCTTGTATGTACAAGATCCATAATGAAATGATAAAAGTTGGAATTATTAATCTCGCGGTCTGGTTTTCGCTACAAACATCCAAGAAGTAGATACTCCTTAGAGAAATTGGAATAATTATGAAGGAATATATATTGGATAGACATATATTAATATTTTTTTTAATTTCCGAATACCTTCGTTTGAGTTTCACTATTTATTTCAATTATTGTGAAAATCATGGAATAATTCAAATGTTTAATGGAAAATAAGACATAGATATTCTCTCTCTTCGACACATCTTCTGAAATGTCGGAAAACATTAATAATCCTGGATACTTTAAAATCTTAAAGTTAGTTGAAATAGTTAATATATAACATAATAGTCAATGAAACACCTATATCGGGTGTTTTTTTAGAGTGAACTTTAAATTGAAATGAAACACATTTAAATTAAGATTGTAGCCAAATGTTTTTTTTATTTGTAAGATAATTTCACGATATTTATGTTTTAAAAATAATTTCCGGCATATGTCCACCACGACTGCTCTGAGGAACCGCATTCGTCCAGACCAATTTTGGACCACTTTTTCGAGTAATTTAGGCCTTAATTCATCAATAACACGAGTTATATTGGCTTCCAAAGCGTCTATTGTGTTTGGTCTATCAACATAAACCAATGACTTGACATAACCTCTAAGAAAATAATCCAGTGAATTTATGTCGCATGATCTTGGAGGCCAATTAATTGGACCATTTCTCGCAATGATTTTATCGCCAAATTTTTCTTTCAATAAATCAATTGTTACAGTAGCAGCATGAAGTGTAGCACCATCTTGTTAGAACCAAAACACCTCTGGGTCGATACCATTCAAATTTTGAAACAAATAATGATCTGTAACGAGCACCATTCACTGTAACATTAGCTCCAGCATCGTTTTTCAAGAAATATGGACCCATGATGCCTCCAGCCTGTAAAGCACACCATACAGTGCATGTTTCAGGATGCAATGGAACCTGCAGAACTTCTTGAGGATTGCTTTCACTCCATATTCGGCAATTTTGCTTGTTTACATAGCCGTTCAACCAGAAATGAGCTTCAATACTAAACACAATTTAACGATAAAAAAGTGGATCAACTTCAAGCTCTTCTATACGTACAATTCTTTGTCTTGTTGTTATTGCATCGAGTAGAGAAAAATGTTGTCCGAAATCTATCGATAGTTCGACGAATAAGCTGTTCTGATGGACGATTACGTAAACCATAAATTTCACGAAGTGCTCTATAAGTTTGACGAATAGAACACTGATTTTGAAAATAAATTTCAACAATTTGTGAACGTTGTTGCGGCGTGAGTCTTTCCATGGTAATTTGTCAACGCTTACTGAACAAAAATATCAAAACAACATGGTTTCTACCTTCTGTGAAATCGCAGTTATCCCTATCGAAAGTGCTATCACTCTAAAAAAAAACACCCCATATATGTGGATTTCTATTTATTATCTTAAGTTGTTCACATGACGCGTTTCGTAAACATGGTCAACTTCTTCAGATGCTGACAAACAACTAGTCTGAAATTTTGTAACATAGTAGAACATTATAACAATTTCATATAAAAAATTCACACAATTTTTATATTTCACAGTTTTTATTCAGAATCCTGACACTTGTTTCGGTTTTTCGGCCATCTTCAAAGGAGTAAAAAAAGTAACTCAACTTAAAATTGAGAAAGGTTTTTTTATTACACTTTGGACATTTTTCATTTTTATGGCGCTTGGAAATAACAGCACCCAATATGGTGGTCTTTCCAAAGAGTATTTGGGAATTTTTTAGATTCTCCTTTTTCCCAATGGGCTTTTTGATTAAAAGAATCTCCATATAGTCCATCAATTTACCCTCTTTAATATCCTGTAGTAAAGTGACATCTTTCTCATTAAAAATATGATTATTTTCTATACAATAGTCTAAAATAGAAAGGCCTTTTACTTGATAGAAGAAATATAACAAAATTTGAATATCAAAACGAATTAAAATATGTTTATCTTCTACAATTTTAATTTCAAAAAATTTTTATTCAAAAAAATTTTAGAATTAAATTAGTGTCTAAAACAAGCACCGCTTACATTTAATAGACGTATATAATCAAAACTCAATATATAATGTCAAACGAATGAATAAACTAAAAGATATACGAAAGTCATTAAAATTAATAAATAAATATTTAAAGGAGACAAAATTTGTTTCTGGTCTTACCTTCAAGAACGCCAATTGCCTTTTAAAAACATGAACACACTTAAGGGACTTCTCAAAGAGTATAATTTGTTTGAAATATTCAATATATTTAAATATTCGAATAAGTAAATTCAGAAAACTCTCAAAGAATGCACTATATCTTCAAAAAACAAATATAATTCTAAGCAATTTCGTCTTCAGTCCTGAAATATATTCAAAATATCAAAATCAATAAACTAACCTATATCAAACAACGTACCACGTGTAAATGAATAATGTTTCGAGACATAGATCATCTGTATAATTCAAGATTGATCTATGTTCTAACAGATTCAAAGAACAGTGTAAGTTATTTTTAAGGCTTATTTAAATTCATTGACATTCCATAATGAGATTTATTGAAGCCAAAATATAATTATATATTATATATAAAATAAAATAGATAGGCCTCACTTGATAGAAGACATACATATAACAAAATTTGAACATAAAAACAAATTAAAATATGTTTATCTTCTACAATTTTAATTTCAAAAAATTTTTATTCAAAAAAACTTTTAGAATTAAATTAATGTCTAAAACAAGCACCGCTTACATTTAATAGACGTATATAATCAACACTCAATATATAATGTCAAATGGAATAAATAAACCAAAAGACATACGAAAGTCATTAAAATTAATAAATAAATATTTAAAGGAGACAAAATTTGTTTCTGGTCTTACCTTCAAGAATGCCAATTGCCTTCTAAAAACATGAACACACTTAAAGGACTTCTCAAAGAATATAATTTATTTGAAATATTCAATATATTTGAATATTCGAATAAGTAAATTCAGAAATCTCTCAAAGAATGCACTATATCTTCAAGAAACAAATATAATTCTAAGCAATTCCGTCTACAGTCCTGAAATATATTCAAAATATCAAAATCAAAAAACTAACCTATATCAAACAACGTACCACGTGTAAATGAATAATGTTTCGAGACATATATCATCTTTATAATTCAAGATTGATCTATGTTCTAACAGATTCAAAGAACAGTGTAAGTTATTTTTAAGGCTTGTTTAAATTCATTGACATTCCATAATGAGATTTATTGAAGCCAAAATATAATTATATATTATATATAAAATAAAATAGAAAGGCCTTTTACTTGATAGAAGAAATATAACAAAATTTGAATATCAAAACAAATTAAAATATGTTTATCTTCTACAATTTTAATTTCAAAAAATTTTTATTCAAAAAAACTTTTAGAATTAAATTAATGTCTAAAACAAGCACCGCTTACATTTAATAGACGTATATAATCAAAACTCAATATATAATGTCAAATGGAATAAATAAACCAAAAGGTATACGAAAGTCATTAAAATTAATAAATAAATATTTAAAGGAGACAAAATTTGTTTCTGGTCTTACCTTCAAGAACGCCAATTGCCTTTTAAAAACATGAACACACTTAAAGGACTTCTCAAAGAATATAATTTATTTGAAATATTTAATATATTCTATTAAATGTAAGCGGTGCTTGTTTTAGACATTAATTTAATTCTAAAAGTTTTTTTGAATAAAAACTTTTTGAAATTAAAATTGTAAAAGATAAACATATTCTAATTTGTTTTGATATTCAAATTTTGTTATATTTCTTCTATCAAGTAAAAGGCCTTTCTATTTTATTTTAAATATAATATATAATTATATTTTGGCTTCAATAAATCTCATTATGGAATGTCAATGAATTTAAATAAGCCTTAAAAATAACTTACACTGTTCTTTGATTCTGTTAGAACATAGATCAATCTTGAATTATAAAGATGATCTATGTCTCGAAACATTATTCATTTACACGTGGTACGTTGTTTGATATAGGTTAGTTTTTTGATTTTGATATTTTGAATATATTTCAGGACTGAAGACGGAATTGCTTAGAATTATATTTGTTTTTTGAAGATATAGTGCATTCTTTGAGAGATTTCTGAATTTACTTATACGATTATTTAAATATATTAAATATTTCAAATAAATTATATTCTTTGAGAAGTCCTTTGAGTGTGTTCATGTTTTTAAAAGGCAATTGGCGTTCTTTAAGGTAAGACCAGAAACAAATTTTGTCTCCTTTAAATATTTAATTATTAATTTTAATGACTTTCGTATATCTTTGGTTTATGTATTCCATTTGACATTATATATTGAGTTTTGATTATATACGTCTATTAAATGTAAGCGGTGCTTGTTTTAGACATTAATTTAATTCAAAATTTTTTTTTGAATGAAAATTTTTTGAAATTAAAATTGTAGAAGATAAACATATTTTAATTTGTTTTGATATTCAAATTTTTTTATACAATAGTCTGCAAAACCGGTTGATTTCTGGTTATTCGAAATAGTTATCCAATATTCTTTGATTCTATGTTATAAACATCGGCCTGTCTGTCTTATATTTATATATTTACAACATAGAATCAAACAACTTAGGATGTCTTTTTTGAAAAACCAGAAATCAACCGGTTTTGCGGAACATTGTATGGAAAATAATCATTTTTTTTCAATGAGAAAGATGTCACTCTATTACATACTGTCAAAGAGGATAAATTGATGGACTATTTGGAGATTCTATCAATCAAAAGGTCGATTGAGAATAAGGAGAATTGAACAAATTCCCAAACATTTTTTGGGAAAACCCCTATATTGGATGCAGTTATTTCCATGCGCCATAAAAATGCACAGATGTCCAAAGTATAATAAAAGAACCTTTTTCAATTTTAAGTTCAGTTATTATACTTTTTGTACTTCTTTGAAGATGCTCGAAAGACCGAAACACGTATCAGGATTCTGAATAAAAACTGTGTGAATTTTTTAAGTAAAAATAAATATTTTAAAATTTAAGCTTGACGTCTTTCAGGATAGTTCATGAATATTTACAGTAACCGAGATAATTAATTTTTTCTATTTGGCTTTTCCACTTTGTATGTTTTCGATGATGTGACTTTTTTCAATAGCTTATTATTCCAAGTAGAAAACACATTGTAGATTATTGTATCATAAATTTCTAGTGCCTCTTCGACAACTTTGTTCCACATTCTTTAAACATTTCCGTTTGTACTGTTTGCGAGATAAAAATAAATTTTCATTATATTGGTCAAAAACGAACTTGAGAGGTAATAATTTTTTAATAGGGAATGGTTTTTTTACTTGGTAGAAGGATTATTACAAATATGAAAATCAAAACAGATTTAATCTGTTGTCTTCTACAATTTTAATTTCAAAAAATTCTTTGAAGAGACTTTAAGAATTAAATTAATGTCTTTATAAGCACTGCTCATATTTAATAGACGTCAAAATTCATCATACAATATCAAACGGAATTAAGAAAAACCAACGAATACAAACTGTCAATTAAAATTAAAATATAAATAAGCAAATATTTTTTGTTTCGTTCCAGGCATGCGTAATGAACTCTTCAGACAAACTTACGAAGCCCTGTTTGTTACAAAATGTTGTTTTCCGATCCCATATGAATGAAAAATAACCCTTTCTCAAAAATATAAAACATAATTTCAAGAACTTCTCAAAAACTAATTTATTTGAAATATTCAATATATTTAAATAAATTACTTCAAAAAATCTCAAAACATGTAGCACATTCTCAAGAAATAATTAAAGTTACGATAAGATCAGTTCAACATTACATATAAAAAATATAATAAAATCAAATAAACAATGTATAGACTTACTTGGTGAATCTTAGGAATACACGGCCCTCAATAGAAAATAAAAGTAAACACTTTCATAGATCCAAGGTGCTTATGTTCCACGTTCACAGAATCATACAAAGTTTATAAGGCACTTGGCCTCAGTTAAAACCGTGCAACACTGTATAATGAATTTCTTTATTTAAAAAAAAATAAATATGGGATCGGAAAACAACATTTTGTAACAAACAGGGCTTCGTAAGTTTGTCTGAAGAGTTCATTACGCATGCCTGGAACGAAACAAAAAATATTTGCTTATTTATATTTTAATTTTAATTGACAGTTTGTATTCGTTGGTTTTTCTTAATTCCGTTTGATATTGTATGATGAATTTTGACGTCTATTAAATATGAGCAGTGCTTATAAAGACATTAATTTAATTCTTAAAGTCTCTTCAAAGAATTTTTTGAAATTAAAATTGTAGAAGACAACAGATTAAATCTGTTTTGATTTTCATATTTGTAATAATCCTTCTACCAAGTAAAAAAACCATTCCCTCTTATTTTATTTTATATATAATATATAATTATATTAGGTTTTTTAAATAAAGAAATTCATTATACAGTGTTGCACGGTTTTAACTGAGGCCAAGTGCCTTATAAACTTTGTATGATTCTGTGAACGTGGAACATAAGCACCTTGGATCTATGAAAGTGTTTACTTTTATTTTCTATTGAGGGCCGTGTATTCCTAAGATTCACCAAGTAAGTCTATACATTGTTTATTTGATTTTATTATATTTTTTATATGTAATGTTGAACTGATCTTATCGTAACTTTAATTATTTCTTGAGAATGTGCTACATGTTTTGAGATTTTTTGAAGTAATTTATTTAAATATATTGAATATTTCAAATAAATTAGTTTTTGAGAAGTTCTTGAAATTATGTTTTATATTTTTGAGAAAGGGTTATTTTTCATTCATATGGGATCGGAAAACAACATTTTGTAACAAACAGGGCTTCGTAAGTTTGTCTGAAGAGTTCATTACGCATGCCTGGAACGAAACAAAAAATATTTGCTTATTTATATTTTAATTTTAATTGACAGTTTGTATTCGTTGGTTTTTCTTAATTCCGTTTGATATTGTATGATGAATTTTGACGTCTATTAAATATGAGCAGTGCTTATAAAGACATTAATTTAATTCTTAAAGTCTCTTCAAAGAATTTTTTGAAATTAAAATTGTAGAAGACAACAGATTAAATCTGTTTTGATTTTCATATTTGTAATAATTTTTTAGCTCCATGTGATGAAAATCAAAACGAAATGAGACTAAACCTTCAGAATCCGTTATTTTAATCATCTGAATAGTTCAAAGAAGTCGACATCTCAACTTTTCAATCTTCTCTCTCTAACTTAATTTCTGTTCAGCTTTTAATACCTGATATGTTCAGAAAAAGATCTCTGTTTCTTGAAAACTCGTGTACTGTGAAATTGTTGCAATTTTCAGATGGATCTTTATCCGCTATATAAAGTTAATGATCATTTAATGTGCATTTTGAGCTTGACAAGATATACTAAGTCGACACGAAACTTTTATGGTTCCCACTTTTTCCTTACATTATAGCTTCTATGCAAAAGTGAAGTTATGCTTACTTTTTTTCAACATGACTCTCTGATATATAGCATGGAAACCACTGATGGAATAACATTCTTTCTGTACCTATGTTAGAAGATTATTATTTAAAAAACACTGAGACACGTCAACTTTCAAATTCAATGTGGGGCTTTTTTAACACACTGTTTATTTTTATTATTTTTTTTATTATATATATAATTATTTATTATTTTTCAATGTTCTTCAATAACCTGATTTCAACAAAATATGTTTATGTTTTAAGAATAATTTCCGGCATATGTCCACCACGACTAGCTCTGAGGAACCGCATTCGACCAGACCAATTTTGGACCACTTTTTCGAGTAATTCAGGCCTTATTTCATCGATAAAATGACTTATGTTCTTATTATGGGACATTGCTTGAGAGGAATGATATCTATCAAGATTTTCCGAGTTCCGAGTGCAAGTGGGTTGTAATTATTGTATCGGGTGTTTTTTTTTAGAGTGATAGAACTTTAAATTCAAATAAAACACATTTAAATTTAGATTGAAGCTAATTTTTTTTTATTTGAAAGATGATTTTATGGCATTCATGTTTTAAAGATAATTTCCAGCATATCTTCACCACGACTAGCTCTGAGGAACCGCATTCGACCAGACCAATTTTGGACCACTTTTTCGAGTAATTCAGGCCTTATTTCATTAATAACCCGAGTTATATTGACTTCCAAAGCGTCTATTGTTTCCGTTTTATCAGCATAAACCAATGACTTGACATAACCCCAAAGAAAATAATCCAGTGGAGTTATGTCGCATGATCTTGGAGGCCAAATAATTGGACCATTTCTTTCAATAAATCAATTGTTACGGTAGCAGCATGAGGTGTAGCACCATCTTATTGGAACCAAAACCCTACTGGGTCGATACCATTCAAATTTTGAAACAAATAATCATTGATCATCGATCTGTAACGAATATCATTCACTGTAACATTAGCCCCAGCGTCGTTTTTTAAAGAAATATGGACCGATGATACCTCCAGCGTGTGAAGCACACCATACAGTGCATTTTTCAGGATGCAATGGAACCTGCAGAACTTCTTGAGGATTGTTTTCGCTCTATATTCGGCAATTTTGTTTGTTTACATAGGCGTTCAACCAGAAATGAGCTTCATCACTAAACACAATTTTACGATAAAAAAGTGGATCAACTTCAAGGTGCTCTAGGGCTCAATCAGCAAACAAAAGACGCTTATTATGATCAAGTGACTTTAGTTCTTGAACCAGTTGGATCTTGTATGCGTGTAGACCAAGATCTTTAGGCAAAATTTTCCATGTGGTGGATGTGGTGGAGTCCAACTTGTCTTGTTGTTGTTGTTGCATCGAGTAGAGAAAATGTTGTCCGAAATCTATCGATAGTTCGACGAATAAGCTGCTCTGATGGACGATTATGTAAACCAGAAATTTCACGAAGTGCTCTATAAATTTGGCGAATAAAACACTGATTTTGAAAATAAATTTCAACAATTTGTAAATGTTGCTGCGGCGTGAGTCTTTTCATGATAATTTGTAAATGCTTTCTGAACAGAAATCTCAAAGCAACATTACTTCTACCTTCTGTCAAATCACAGTTATCCCTATCGAAAGTTCTATCACTCTAAAAAAACACCCGATACATGTTATAGTTCGTTGAAACCCGGTTATTAAGGAGCTTTGAAAAATATACAGGCTATCCCATTCGTAAAAACAAGGACGGATTATGCTGAACGTATCTATCATTTTGAAAATTTCATAAAAATTTCATCAGTATCACATCGAACCAATACTGATATCAAATTCGCAATTTATTCTCTTATCTGATTTGCCATAAAACTCTAAGAGCACGCTTATCTTGAAAATCTGTTATTGCATTCGGTATCACACACTCAAATGTGGAAAATTATAGTTACATAATCCACAAAAATTTTTTATATTAGAAGTACAAATAAGTTTCCGCCGTTTTATTGTAGATGGCGCGGCACGGAGTTTCGGTTAGCTTTCGCAGATGATAACCGGCTTAAAAAATAGTTTGGACATTCAAGAACAACATAACCTATTAATATCATTGATTTTATATTGATAAAATATAATTTTTGTAAGTTCAAAATCTCAAAATTGGAGCCAAGTAAGCGTCATTTGCGGGAAATATTAGTTTACTTATTTAATTTAAAGAAATCTGCTGCCGAGGCGTATCAATTGCTAGTAGGAGCATATGGTGAGGGTGCTTTAAGTGAGAGAACGTGTCGAGAGTGGTTTCAAAAGTTTGAAAACGGTGATTTCGACGTAGAAGACAAAGATCGCAGTGGAAGGCCAAAAATTTACGAGGATGCAGAATTGGAGGAATTATTGGAGGAAGATTCATCTCAAACAGAAAAAGAACTTGCTCTAACATTAGAAGTCACTCAACAAGCAGTCTCGCATCGTTTAAAATCATTAGGAATGATTCATAAACAAGGAAATTGGGTTCCGTACGAATTAAAGCCAAGAGATATTGAACGCCTATTATGCTTAAGTGAAATGCTGCTAGCTAGACATAAAAAAAGGGTTTTTTACATCGTATCGTAACTGGTGATGAGAAGTGGATACACTATGACAATCCAAAAAGAAGAAAATCATGGGGATTACCTAGCCACGCGTCAACATCAACGGCAAAACCGAATATTCACGGAAAAAAACTTATGCTGTGTATTTGGTGGGATCAGCTAGGTGTAGTGTATTCTGAGTTGCTTAATCCGAGCGAAACAATTACTGGAGCCCTCTATCGAACACAATTGATGAGATTGAGCCGAGCTCTGAAGGAAAAACGCCCTCAATACTATTCTAGACACGAAAAAATTATTCTTCTGCATGACAATGCTCGTCCACATGTTGCGGCTCCCGTGAAAAAGTACTTGGAAACACTTGATTGGGAAGTGTTACCCCACCCGCCGTATTCACCAGACATTGCACCGTCCGATTATCACCTGTTCCGGTCCATGGCACATGCTCTGACGGCGCAGCGGTTCACATCTTATGGGGATACCAAAAATTGTGTTGATTCGTGGATAGCCTCAAAAGACAAGGAGTTCTTCAGACGTGGGATTCGAATGCTGCCTGAGAGATGGGAAAAAGTGGTTGCAAGTGATGGGCAATATTTTAAATAAATTTATATTACCGTTCTTCTATAATAAATATTTAATTTGTGTTGAAAAACGACGGAAACTTATGTGTACTACTAATACCACCAGCCTTCCCTAAAAATCTGATAATAGCTTAATTCTCACTTAGTTTTCATTTATTCATCCAAATTATAATCCACCATATCAACTGAAGCGAATTTACAGATATTTCCTTGTTTTCAACATCGAAAGATTATTTATCAGACTGAAAGAATACAGAACAAAAGCTGCATAATGAACTCTACCTGTTGTGGTCAATGGCCACTCTAGCTGGTCAACGTCCTAGTACTAAACGTCTCGATGCACCCCAGAGATTTTCGGATTTACTCCAGAGAATAGAGATGCAGAGCTGTCATTCGATTATGTGCAATAATAAAATTTGAACGTTCAGTATTTTGTGAAGATGATAACACTATAACCTATTTTGCGTGGTAGCGGTCTAGTAACCCGCGGTAATATTGTTATAATAGTCAACAATTGTCATTGTTGATGCCTTCGAGTTGCGTTTTTACAATGTACGTATTATTAAATATGACACGGAAAATATTTTTTCGTAAGAAAGATGATGATTCCATTATGCTTCCCTGCGTTTGTGCGTATGGTACGATGATACAAGAGAGTTACTTCATCACTGAGTTACGAGTGCAACGAGCTGCAAATACGTTTCACAAATTAATTGAAGGGTACTAATGCTTATTTAGTTTTTTTATTGTGATCATTAGTGGTAGTATTAGAAGTATAGGTTAATTCGGGCGTGCAAAATATATAAATCAATACAAAAAAACAAGGGAAAAATCCACTGAAAAAACATTAAGGTGTACAACGAAAACAAAAGGTATAATATTATTAATAAAGAGTATGAGCTATGGTAATAGAAAGTTCTAAAAACCGAAACAGTGTAACATACATCTGTATAACAATTCTATACTCGAACAAACTCGACAAGGTTTTGTTGATCACAGAGGCAAATTGCAGACATTATTGGTTTTCGTTAGTGCAAGTGACTTCAAATCTGTCAAGTATCTATATTCGCTATACACAGAGGCTCTAAGGTATTAATAATACACTAGCGCCATCTAGAGTATGCAAAATACATACAAGACATACCTTTGCGAGTTAATTCAAGTAAAGAAATGTATTCTCGATACTTTCACGTTACTAACGCAGAATAAACTTTCCTCATGCTCTAAAAAAAGGTATTGTTTACATTTGGTGTAAGCCACTGTTGAATAATTCGATAGTCCTTACCTATGGACATGAGAATTCTTCAGGTCTATCATTTGGGAAACCTCCTATGTCGGCAGCGAAAATAGCCATTCTCTAATTTTTCTTTTGAAGACATTCATAACAACAACATTCCTTATTTCAGTTGGTATCTTATTAAATATGAAAGAGGCAAAGTAGGTATGGGATCTGCGACCTATTGTTTTGTCCGTTCTCGGAAAAGTGATCCATATTTCTCTATTTCTAGTACTACATATATGATCATTGAAAAATGCAGTCACTAATTGTTTTTCCTGCTATATGGATATAGCGAGAAAAAAACAGCTTTCCTGGGTCTATCCAAAATATTTAGCAATGAAACAAATAATAATCCGAAGGCGCCAGATCTGGAGAAAATGGTGGGTGTGGCAGTGTATCCCATTCAAGCTGTAAAAGCTTATGGCGAAACAGTACATCTTTTCAGTTGATTAATTTCGGCCTTTTCTGTTGAATTGCATCATCATTCAGTTTGTCCAGCTGATGACGGTACACTTCCGAATTAATTGTTGTGATATCTGGTGAAAGCTCAAAAAAAATCATTCCTTTAAAATCCCACCAAACAGACAGCATCACCTTTTTTGATGGTGAACATGTTATCAGTTGAAATTTTAAAATAATAAACTAGTAGCGACATCTGTTATCAAAACCGCTTGAACTCATTTCTAGTTTTGTAAAACAAGTCGACTTGGTAACAATCAAGACCAAATGTATACTAGAACGTTGAAAATTTCAATCTCACAATGTCCTTATGGAAAAATCAAATTTGTATTAGGAGTATAAATAATTCCGTGCGGTTTTGATAACAGATGTCGCTACCAGTTTAATATTCCATTGTTTCATCTGGTGATACCGTCTTTTTGAAGTGTCATAATTAGGCTTTCTTTTCAATATCTTTCATTTCCTGTTCACCTCTTTCGACAACTGTTTCATTGCGTCTTATCGAGATTTGACAGAATATGGAATATGATGATTTCTGATTCTAAATATGTGTAATCAGCTACCAGAAACAAACAAATATCCCCACACTCACAAGAACCTCAAGAATCAATCTTTTTCGCATAAAATTAGGTTGAAATCATGATAATGAATTGGCAGTGAGTAATCATCTAAATTATTCAGAATGCTAATAATCTTGCTTTCTAGACCGCAAATCGCTGCAATAAATATGGAAAATCAACATGATCTAGTCGTACGCATAATTATCCATTATACAGAGTATTACCAGTTAGTTTTTATCGAGCATGTCGAAGTAAATATCCGAAAATTAAAAAGCTACTTTGAACAGTGGCTTCACAGATCATCTAGAGTTCATGTTAATAAAGAGCACCCCTTAATTGTTGATAATTGAAACTCATGCATCATTGACTATCAAGGTTTGGAAGGATATAATAATGGTGCCGAGCAAAAGTTTTATCGTTTTTTAGTGTATGAATTTTTGATAGAAATCATAAGCTTCTTTATAGTCCGTCTAGAAAGTATCTGGTGTTTATAATTTTTCATTATTTTAATATACTTCTTTTTTGTAAGATTCTAAGACAAAAGTAATGTATAAAATGTGTTGCGCAGATAGCTATGGCGAAAGTTGCAACACTATTGGTCAAATATTGTTGATTGTTCACAGGTATATAATGTATGAAATAATGTCGCAACTAGAAAAAAGAAAACGGGTAGAAAATTTGTATAGAAAAGGTTTTCGAAACGTTAAAAAATTTGTGCAATTAACTAAACTGAGAAAAAGTGCTGTATGTGAGACAATAAAGAGGATAAAAAATGGCATGGATATGAGGCATAGACTAGTTTCAGGAAGACCGCGTTAGATTAAAGAAAACAATTTAAATGCTTTATTGGCGACACAATCTGCGCCTGCGGTTTCGCAAATTGACTAACAGATTTGGAAATCAACGAAATATAAAAGTATGTCCAGAAACCGTCGGTATGTCACTGAAAAGACAAGGCTTCATATCAAAGAAACCAAAAAATCTCTATAATTAAAAAAATGTATATAAGACAGTAATTTATTTCCACAAAAATGTTTGTACTAATACAACAATTGTTTCACCACGATGTGGCTTCTTCAGGTATTACATTGTACTGTCTGATGGTATTGAGTGTAACCGAGTTTATATACATTTTTAGGTACGTGACCAAATAATAGAAGTACAAGTCATAAAAACTCTAGGTGTTTATTGGAGTTTGCCGCTAAAAATGCCATTAAGAAAAAATATTCAGTAATGGAGAATGATCGACATCTGCTTGTTCGTTCAAAAGGATTTTACGGGCATTATATCTGTTGATTTCAAGAAATTCTAAAAGTGTTAATCTAGAACTTTTGCTTTCAACGTGGATAATTTCATAATTATTGTTGTTAAGATGATTAGCATATGTCGAATGTACAGAATTGTATACCAGTGCTAGTATATAACCTTTTTGGTGTTCTTGGATACGTTTCTTGAATGATCTACCAGTCTGGCCAATGTATACTAAAGGGCAATCTTTGCAAGTTAACTTGTAGACTCCGGATTCTAGAAGTTAACTTGCAAAGATTGCCCTTTAGTATACATTGGCCAGACTGGTAGATTATTCAAGAAACGTATCCAAGAACACCAAAGGGGTTATATATACAATTCTGTACATTCGACATATGCTAATCATCGTAAGGAATTCAGGTATAATTTCAACAATAATTATGAAATTATCCACGTTGAAAGCAAAAGTTCTAGATTAACACTTTTAGAATTTCTTGAAATCAACAGGTATAATGCCCGTAAAATCCTTTTGAACGAACAAGCAGATATCGATCATTCTCCATTACTGAATATTTTTCCTTAATGGCATTTTTAGCGGCAAACTCCAATAAACACCTAGAGTTTTTATGACTTGTGCTTCTATTATTTGGTCACGTACCTAAAAATGTATATAAACTCGGTTACACTCAATACCATCAGACAGTACAATGTAATACCTGAAGAAGCCACATCGTGGTGAAACAATTGTTGTATTAGTACAAACATTTTTGTGGAAATAAATTACTGTCTTATATACATTTTTTCAATTAAAATGACTTTCCACCAAGTAAAGACCGAATCTATCAAATAAATCTCTATAATGACACCATTACAAAAGAAACGAAGCATTGAATTTTGTCAACGTTTTCAAGAAAATAATTTTAATAATGTCCTTATATCTGATGAAAGCTGTTTCAAACTTGGTAGAAATCACTTAAATATCCTATCAAAACTTGTTATCGTCCAAATTCCCAAATTTCCCACCAAAATAATGCTTTCGGGAGGAATATCGTGTTGCTACGCCTCTCCGTATAGTTGATGGTACCATTAATAGTTTAAAGTATTGCGACATTCTAAACGATTTTAACCTTGAAACGGCGCAAGCTTTATATCCAGAGGGGTGGAATTTTCAGCAGGATAATGCAAGATTCCATACTTCGGCTTATACTCAACCTTGGATACAAGAACACCAAGTAATAACCATTTCATGGCCAGCAGCTTTACCAGATCTTAGTCTCATTGAATACTTATGGAGACTAATGAAGATTGAAGTTGAACGAGCAGCGCAACGAAATAAAGGTTAATTCAAGAATTGAAAATATATACTAACTAATTACAATGGAGTTTTTTTTGCCGGATACTTTTTAGGCGGACTATAGGATCGGTTGAATTAAATTTTTATTCCTAATTTTAATTCGCATAACTAAAGAATAAAATTATATGGTACTAATTAAATTTCACCACTACCAATTTTTAGCAGAAATTACTGACCCGTCTCTAGAATATCACGTAGAGACGAAAAAATCTGTTACGGAGACACGCATTCAACGAGCTTCCTATTGAAACCTATCATTACACCTTCATATCCAAAATGTGGTCAATGCCATCATCCATCTAATTGTTATAGCTTATTACCTCTGCTAACGATTCAGCATTCGATGATTTTTCAAAGGAGGATATTTCTTTGTTTCAGAGAAAGTTGAACGAATTCGATGCACCTTCGCCAATCAGTCACACCGGATCGGCACAACCATGAAGAAAGTAATGGTTTCAAAGCAGTACTCCGAAGAAAATAGCGAAATGATCTCCACGGAAAATGGATTACTGACGATAACAATATCTGCGTGAAATGGGAGCGAATTTCAAGAACAAAATGAGGACTTTCAAGGGTTTCTTCGTGAAAATCAAATTCAAGAGTGCGAAAACTTCGGAACTTAGAGACGTTTGGAGTGTTGTGTGTATTTTAGTGTTTTTGTGTGTTGTAAGTTCGGTTGAGTGTAATAGACCACCTAGATTTTTGATCGATGGGCAGACTGAGATAGTTTTAAGACTGAAAGAAGGCGAAGAAACCCCAGTGGGTGAGTAATTTTTGTCTTAACTTATTTATTGCAAACGTCGAATTGCGTATGGCCTTTACTCAATAGAAATCCATTGTTCACTTCAATTAAATAATAAACAAATATATGTTAATCTCTATTAAGTGTTTTGACGCATTTCGTTTACACAGTAACTTTTCCAATTGCTCATAAAGAACTACTCTGAAATGTATTTAAATGGTTTTTGTTTTGACATAAGAGTACAATAAAATGATTAAATATTGAATTGAGTCAGTCCTTACTTGGTAAAAATCCATATAAAATAATATTCAAATAAGTTTATTCTGATTTTCACAAATTTTTTTGTTATGTTTACAACAATTGTTTCGCTATCACAGTAGCATCATCAGGCAGGTTTAGATTTAGAATACCTACGCTTGTTTCCGAAATCCGTTGCTATTTATATTACAGTTAGGTCAATAAATTTTCATTGAGCACTAAATCCCAACAAAACGGGTCCCTGTATATTCCAGCTTATCTGAATATATTTAACAGAGGTGAGTTATTTAAAACTAATTGTTCGTTAAGTAATATTCCAATTTCATTGTGTTTATTTATCTATAGGGATTCTAACAGGTTTAAGGCATAACTTTTACTGTCTATATGTATAATTTCAAAATTATAGTTGAAAGTATGTCCTGTTTCTAACAAATGGTAGAATATGTGGAATTATTATTATTATCGAGGAGACTCTTCAAATGTTCACAAATTCTATTTCGGAAAGTTCTTTCAGTCTGTTCTATGTAAACTTTAGGGCAATCACTGCAGGTTAACTTATAAGCCCCCGATTTATCATCTTTATGAGTACAGTCTTTATTATTTTTATGAATTTACTCAAGTTATTTAAAAAAGAACAAAATTCCAAGCTAAATACTCAATAAAAAATTCACTTCAACTAATAAATAAAATAAAGAATATCCACTTACCACATAATGCTAAATTTATTTAATTGGACGTCCAAAATTTATTTCCAAGTATCCCACCAAACGAAACAATGGAACTAGTAGAAAATCTATTAATCAACAACAGATGTAATACAATTATCGAAGAAGATATTTTAGAATGTCTAGATATTTGCACCGAACAAAATTATTTTCAACTTAAAAATAAAATTTATAAATCTGAAAACGGTTTGATTAGCAGAAATATTCATTGACAACATTAAAAATAAAATTCACCAAAATCTCCTTGTAAAATACTTTTTATATTGGTTTTATTTTCTGTTGCTTCACAGGTACAGACAGACTTTAAAAAAAATTCTTTTTATTTATCAATGAAATACATCCTTCAATATCATTCACTATGGAAACCGAACATAATAATTCTATTAATATTCTTGATTTAACTGTTACTCGAATAAATCACATGATTTTTCAATATCTTACAAACCAACCTATACGGATTCTATTATACACAATAAATCAAACCATCCTTTAAATCAAAAATTATCAGCATTCAATTGTATGATCCATAGATTAGTTAATATTCCCATGAATCGAGAAAATTATATTTCAGAACTTAACATAATTAAACAAATAGCTATTAATAATGACTATGATCCTTCGTTAATAGACAAATTGTTGATAAATAAAAATAATAAAATAGCTTTATTGGTATATCCCAATATAAAAGAAAATTTTAAACACATTTCCTTAAAATACACTAAAAGTATTTCTGAGAAAATTGCTAAATACCTCAAAAATAAATATGATTTGAAAACTTCATTTAAAACTAATTCAAACTTGAGTAAATTCATTAAAAATATTAAAAACTATACACATAAAGATGATAAATCGGGGGTTTATAAGTTAACCAGCGGTGATTACCATAAATTTTACATACGACAGACTGGAAGAACTTTCCAACATAGAATTTGTGAACTTTTGAAGAGTTTCCTCAATAATAAAAGTAATTCCACATATTCTAACCATTTGTTAGAAACAGGACATACTTTCAACCATAATTTTGAAATTCTACATATAGAAAGTAAAAGTTATGCCTTAAACCTCTTAGAATCCCTAGAGATAAATATACACAATAAAATTGGAATATTACTTAACGAACAATTAGATTTAAATAACTCACCTCTGTTAAATATATTCAGATAAGCTGGAATTTATAGAGACCCTTTTTTGGGTTTTAGTGCTCAATAAAAATTTATTGTACTTACTGTAATATAAATAGCAACGGATTTCGGAAACAAGCTTAGTTATTTAAACTGTAAACCTGCCTGATGATGCTACTATGGTAGCGAAACAATTGTTGTAAACATAACAATAAAAATTTGTGAAAATCAGAATAACCTTATTTAATAAAATGATTTATTACATTTGGTTAAACCACCGGGTAACTAGATGAATAGATCCAATAAAGATGTATTAGATAACTCGGTTTGTTCATTCAATAAATTCACGAAAACCTATATCGGTTCATTTCTAAACATTCTGAAAAGTTCAATTTCAGACCCTTATTTTCTTTATACAACATCTTAAAACGTTCATCATATTCATGTTTCTCTTCTGATAAGGGCACCGAATAATATCAATCAAGAAGTGAATTTAATTAAACGAATAGCAAATGATAACGGTTCTTCGTAGTCAATAACAGACAGTATGATACCCAGAAAACGATAAGAAAATGCAGATTCGCTCACTTTGCATTAAAAAAAAAGAAAATATATGCAAAAAAAGGCTATGAAATTATAAAAACGACTAGGATATTATAAAATAGATACAGATAAGAAACCAAAAAATAGGTAACCGGTGGATCACATAAGAGTTCACGCAAATCAATCACATATCAGGCACTAGGAATACCATGAACAGTACAAATAAAGAACCACTATTAATAAAATAAAATAAATGGAGTTTCATACTTGATAAAAGGTATATAAAATAATTTAAATATTTCAATATTTACAGATATATTCTGTTAGCCTTCTACATATTTAATTTCGAAAAAATTATATTTAATATTATAACTTCAGGAATTAAATTAATGTCATATAAGTACTACTTATATCAAACGACATATCAAATAAACATTCATTATAAGACATCCAAATGATATAACAAAACCCAATAAATGTAAATTGTTAACAAAAATCCAATAAATTAAATATTTTGAGTAGACAAAATTTTGTTTCTGCTTATCCTTCTCATGATAACAGATATCTTTCAAAAATGTTTAACATAATCTTAAGAATTTCATCATAAAGCTATCTTACTTAGAATATTCAATATTATTGGATATCTAACTAAGTTACTTTTTAGAAAATCTCAAGATATGTAAAAACATTACTAAAAAACAAATTTTAAGAGGGACTTTACTTCCTCAGTACACAATTATATTCATATTCAATAAAATATAACATCAATCAACAAAAAATGTTTTCTCACCTTTTAATAATTCAGAAAGCTTCTGGTAAATGAATACTGAAAATTTAAATGGAACTTTATTTCCGAAATTTCTTAGTTTTTGTACCTCCCCTTTTTTCAAGTTTATAGCTATATAAGACGTGAAGATGAAGATGAAGACTTTTTTTTCATAATGTAAACTTGAAGAATCTACTGTGTTGGCGAAAAAATTATCGTTAAACTAATACTTCTTTTTTTTAAATTTTATTACTAAAAAATATTAATTTAATTTCTATTTTTTCTTCAGTTTTACTTCCAATTTCATGAAAAATCTTATTTTGTAATGCTTATTTTTTCTAATACTCATTCAACTTTCAATTTATATTGTCGTACGACGTTGTATTATGAAAAATTGATCAATCTCTCCTTGAACCAGAACATGAAGTATTTGCTTGTACTTAACAGTCCAATGAATTAATCAGATTTCTGACATGGATGAAAATTTGTGGTCTCACTCTACTGAGCAATGTATAATAAATCCACAGTATTATATAACGCAAATTCTTAAAAGAAAATAATCTACATCCCATTCTAGATTACCTAAGTAAATAATACCAAGCATGAAAATGAAATTGGGTTAATAAGATATTCAATATAAGAAAAATCATTGTATAGTATATGTATATTGTATATATAGTATTATATATTGTATAAAACTGAAGTTAAATTTTTTTACAGGTTCAGTTATTTATAAATTAAGAGGACTCGATCCAGATGGGGATTCTCTCCAATTTGGTGTTCGGACACAATCAGGGAGCGATGTTATAAGGGTAGAAAATATTTCTCCAAATGAAGCCAATATCTACCTCAATAAAGAATTGGACAGAGAGGTAAATTAATTGTTTTTTTTTCTGTTACTGTGTTTATAATATTTCTTGAATATATCGTTTCTATTTGGCCATACTTTTCATATGCATGTGGTATTGTTTTAAGTAACAGTTTGATTAGGGGTTCTAAAATTTTGTATCCTACCACGGTTAGTTTATCGCCGCATTTTGCTTATTGTTCCACTATTTGGAAACGACAGACAAGAGCAAATATTGGATGAAGTATTCTCTTAAATTGTAATAGTTCATTTTAAAATGGAATTAAATAAGAACTTTCTTTCTATCACTGTTTTAAAAAGTGAAAAAAACAACTCATTCTGAAATAAATATACTCCGCTTCCAAAACAGAAAATAATGACATAAAATTTGTGAAACTAACATATTTTGGACCAACCTCGCAAAACATAGTTCAAATATTTTCAGAAACAAATATAAAAACAGCTTTCACACCCTCGCATACGACGCATAAAATATTCAACCTCTTTTTTATTGCAAAAGACAAAAACAACCGGCTAAATAATTCTGTGATTTATAAATGAAGTTATCAACAGTGCAGTAGCATATTTATAGGACAAACCAGGAGATCTTTCCAAAAAAGGTTCAAAGAACATCAAATTTCATTTAGGAACCGGAAAGATAACTCTAATTTTTTCGAAACCAATCATATCTTATTTGTCAATTAAATATTTCAGGAACGTGACGAATATGCTCTTGTCTTAACTCTAACAGATGGTCGTTTAGGCCATGGCAACTTCATAACACAAAGCTTACTCCTACTTGTTGAAGACGTGAACGACAACACGCCAATCTTCAAAACTTATCAACCCACTGTTATTTTGAAAGAAGATGCTACTCCGGGAGTTATAGCTACACTTGAAGCGACTGATAACGACGAAGGTCCTTATGGACAAGTAGTGTACCATCTGCAAGAACTGGAAGCCGATGAAAGAGATCTCTTTAGTTTAACTACATCAGGAGGAAAAGCAATTGTTAAATTAATAGGTAAGCTAACGAAATTAATTAAAAGTTATAACTAAGCAGAATTTCTATGGAATACTGAGATTATATTTGTACTTTTATTTTAGGACACTTGGACTATGAGAAGAAACACGTTCACCAACTAAAGGTATTAGCAGTTGACCGTGCTAAGCAAGGCCGTGTTAATACAGGCGTAGCAGCTCTACTCGTAAAAGTTGAAGATGTAGAAGATCAACCCCCAGAATTTGTTCGTGTCAGTCCTGTTGCTAAAGTTGCTGAAAATTCTCCAATTGGAACGTCTGTCTTACAAGGTGACTATTAACTGTCCAAGTTCCGTCTATCACGCGTATTTACTCATCTTGCATTGCTCATGTCTATATACTCTCAGTAAAAGTCCGCGCTTAGAACGCTATTCCTATCTTGACTTATACCTAGGGTGGATAATATCTCCCTTAAGGTCTTATTGGATAAGCGATAGATTTAACGTAATTCAGTGACCAATATACTCTCACATATTACAAATCATGGAAAATACTCGAAGATTCATTTCTCGGGTTAACAAGTCCTCATAACTTATTCTTCTGAAAATCGTCTTTCAAACTGTCAACACAAAAGAATTGTAACAAAATAAATTGGAACCTGATATTCCACATCGGATAGGAATATGTGCACCTAAACAATACTTTGATAAACCTTCCAGATCCATATTTAAACCTTACCTTTTTATGGATTCCATTTTACTTTAAACCTTCATAAGTTTTACCACTGACAACTATGAGACCTAGAGTGCAACGACCTGAGCTGCAGCCTCCCTCGAAAAAACTTTCACTTTTTAATTCACCTTCGCTAATGACACTCAAATCCAATAGAAGGTGATAATAACGTGAGAAGGCTTGCAAACAATTGGAGGACCAAGCTGAATATGAATTTGATTAGATATGACGTAAAGAATCCTGGTTTCACCATTTATTCAGCCTCTTATAGCCAACCATCATTAAACTCACTTACATTATATTCAAATGGTCAAATTTTTACAGTAATTGCCATAGATGGTGATAGAGGAATCAACAATCCAATCTCATATTCTCTTTCATCGAACATCGTCAGTGGGGTTATAGATTTATTTTCGATCGACCAACACACCGGCATTGTAACAACAAGAACCACTTTGGATAGAGAATCAATGTCAGAAACATCTGGAACATTTGTGCTACAAGTTATTGTGAGTATAAAAGTGTTTTTTTAGAGTAATAGAACTTTCGATAGAGATAACTGTGATTTGAAAGTAGAAGCCTTGTTGTTTTGACATTTCGTTTCAGTAAGCATTGACAAATTAACATGGAAAGACTCACGCCGCAACAACGTTTACAAATTGTTGAAATTTATTTTCAAAATCAATGTTCTATTCGCCAAACTTATAGAGCACTTCTTGGAATTTATGGTGTACATAATCGTCCATCAGAGCAGCTTATTCGTCGAACTATCGATAGATTTTCGACAACATTTTCTCTACTCGATGCTATAGCAACAACAAGATAAAGAACTGTAGGTACAGAAGAAAATATCGCTCCTGTAAGACATACTGTTAATGATGATCCAGATTTATCTATTAGTCGACATTCACAACAAGTTGGACTTTATGCATCCACAACATGGAAAATTTCGCGTAAAGATCTTGGTCTGCACCCATACAAGATTCAACTGGTTCAAGAACTAAAGCCACTTGAACATGATCAGCTTCGTTTGTTTGCTGATTGGGCCCTAGAGCAGCTTGAAGTTGATCCAATTTTTAACCGTTACATTGTGTTTAGTGATGAAGCTCATTTCTGGTTGAACGCCTATGTAAACAAGCAAAATTTCCGAATATGGAGCGAAAACTATCCTGAAGAAGTTCTGCAGGTTCCATTGCATCCTGAAAATGCACTGTATGGTTTGCTTTACACGCTGGAAACATCATCGGTCCACATTTCTTCAAAAACGATGCTGGAGCTAATGTTACAGTGAATGGTGCTCGTTACAGATCGATAATCAATGATTATTTGTTTCAAAATTTGAATGGTATCAATCCATAAGTGTTTTGGTTTCAACCATATGATGCTACACCTCATGCTGCTACCGAAACAATTGATTTATTGAAAGAAAGAATTGGCGATAACATTATTTCGAGAAATGGCCCAATGAATTAGCCTCCAAGATCATGCGACATAATTGGGATTATGTTCTTTGGGGTTATGTCAATTCATTAGTTTGTGCTGATAAACCAGAAACAATAGACGCTTTGGAAGCCAACATAACTCATTTTATCGATGAAATGAGGCCTGAATTACTCGAAAAAGTGGTCCAAAATTGGTTTGGTCGAATGCGGTTCCTCAGAGCTAGTCGTGGCGGACATATGCCGGAAATTATTCTTGAAACATAAATGTCATAAAATTATCTTTCAAATAAAAAAAAATGGCTTCAGTCTTAATTCGAATGTTTTATTTCAATTTAAAGTCTTATCACCCAAAGAAAAACACCGGATATATTGATTTATTTTTTCATTATAATAATTTCAAACGGTGTCCCCATCATATTCTTTACCTGGCAAATAGGGGTGGGCCATTTAAAATTTGCATTTTTGATCTTCTATAAATGAAAAACATTATTTTCTTCCAAAGCGTGAATAACAGAAGTTTTAGACTCGAAATAACCACTACTTCAAAATGCAAACGCTAGGTGGGCCACCCTTCACTTTCATAAATAACAATATTCAGTTCTTATCTCTCATTCATACCAATACATACTGCACAGTTTACATTCTCCGAATTACACAACAAGCCTAGTGGTCAGTGCTCTGCACTATCAGAACCCTTGAAACGTTTTTCTATTATCTAAGATGTAGACAGTAATGTTTATTTTTTTCTCAGGCTACAGAACGAGGCAGTAAAAAAGTGCCATCACCTTGGGCTTCAACTGAGGTTACCATTATAGTCACTGACGTCAACGATGAAACGCCTACATTTAGAAGTAAACATTATGACTGCGAAGTTGCAGAGAATGCTCCAGTCAACACCCCCTTAACGTTCCTGAAATTTGCAGTGCCCGAGGTTTTTGACTATGATCAGGTATTACATACAATAATTTATAATTAAATTGAGAATTTATCTTAATACCACTGAGAATCAATATGAAGGGTCTTACATCAAGAGTGCTAGGATTTTGAATTTAAATTAAATAACAAATATTTTGACTTGATTTCTTAGTCCAGTCAATTTAGCCAAAAAAAGGAGGTACCCCTCCATAAATTCTCAATAAACTGAAAATTTGCATTAACGTTAGAAGCACCATTATCATGAAATTGTGGAAAGTCTCCATCAATTTCAAGTGTGCAAAAAATTTTACTCAAGGTCAAAGTTCGCCAAAAATGCGTTTTTTTAGATTTTTCAGCGAAACACTTTTATGCTAAAAATATTTCAGACAAAAATTGTAGATCATCAGATTGTTTACAGAAATTGTCACCGCACTTCTTTTCATAACATCAAATATAAGGTTGTTCGGAAAGTAATTTCGTTTTTTCCTGACAGAGGATTTAATTGTATTTTTTCGAACTTAACTTCACACTGAAGCCGCAAAATCATTATATGTTTTGAGAGCTGATATAGCAAGGCTTGTGTGTGAAAAAGTTCAATCAATTCTACGCAGTATCTGATAACGACATGATAAAGGCATTAGTAGATGCAAATCGGCGAATAACAACATATGAGATCGGTGAGAGGTTGAATTTATCGAATTCAATTGTTTATGACCACTGGAAAGGCCTAGGTTTAACCTCGACACTCGATATATGGGCTCCCTGTGTTCTCATGGAGAGAAATATGTGTCATCGCGTTGATGTCTGTGATTCTCTTCTCGAACTTTACGAAAATGATCCATTTTTGAAGCGCATCATTACTGAGGACGAAAGATTGATTGTAGCAATGTCAAACGCAAGATATCATGGAGCAGAAAAGATGAACCGGCTCAAAGCATTTCGAAAGCCAATATCCATCAGAAAAGGTGATGCTGTCTGTTTCATGGGATTTTAAAGGAATCGTTTTGTTGAGCATTTACCGGAGAACATAACAATAATTTCGAAAGTCTAAAGTCATCAGCTGGACAAACTGAATGATGCACTTCAACAGAAAAGGCCAGAGTCAATCAACAGAAAAGGTGTAGTGTTTCACCAAGATAATGCGAGACCTCGTACAAGTTTGGTCACTCGCCAAAGCTTTTACAGTTTGAATGGGATATACTGCCACACCCACCATATTCTCCATATCTGGCGCCTTCGGATTATTGTTTGTTCCAGTCATTGTAAAATTTTTTTGGTCGGTAAAACCTTTGCTTCAAATGAAGAGATCAAAAATCACCTGGAACAGTTTTTGCCAGCTAAGACCAAAAATTTTGAGCGTTGAATCATGCTATTACCAGAAAGATGGCAAAAGGTGTTGGACCAGAAAGGCCAATATATAATTTACTGAAATATTCATTCATTATCCGAAAATTGTCTTTCATTTTCTCAAAAACAAAATTACTTTTCGAACAACCCAATAATATGAACTCTAGTATAGCGTAAATCAATTCTCAAACTCTCGACACCAAGAAAAAAAAATCTGTAGACCTGTATAATTGTTACATGGTTGTTATTTCTAGGGTCTCAATGGAACATTTCACCTCTACGTTAAAGGAGCAGGTGATATGTTCGAAATATCACCGACCAAAGCGATCAACGAAGCAACGTTCATGATCAAAGTCAAAAATTCGAGTGCACTCGACTATGAAAAAGTGAAAATGATTAATTTCACTCTTGTTGCGAAAGAAATAGTGAAATATAATCCGAAGTTTTCGGAAGTCACGGTTAACGTACACATTCTCGATAGAAATGACAATTATCCAGAATTCATCAGGAGTATTTATGACGTGAGCATATCCGAAAATTGTGACATAGGCACAACAATAGCTTGGGTCCAGGCATTGGACGATGATTCCGGAAACTATGGAACTAAGGGTGTGAGGTACACGAATCTAGCTGGAAGCATTGAGCATTTGTGAGTATAAAATATATATTATTTGAAGTGCAAATTAATTCGGCTCGAAAAATGCATTTTATGCGACGTGGGACTAATCGTTGTCATGCAGAAGAATAACTTTATCATGTCCGTTCTTATATTCCGATTGGTCGGACAAAGTTTGGTTTTTTTCTTGGTGTTATCATAGAAGATCCTCTTTTCGTCACCAGTCGCTACCCAGTGTAAAAAACTCTTTTTTTCTGCCTTTGAAGCAGCTGTTGAAAAAAATCGCCTTTCCAGATCTCTTGGTTTCAATTCATAAGGAATCCAATTGCCTTGCTTTTGAATCAGGTCCATAGAATTCAAACTTACAGACACTGTTTGTTGGGTCACTACCAACGTAAGTGCAGCTCATCTGGCGTCTATAATCAGTCTGTAATTCATCGTCTTCGAATTTTTTTGGCTCTCTCGAGCTAATTCTACCTTCAACGCTGAAATCACCACGTTTGAAGTTCCGAAAAAAACGTTTAGTATGAAACTCTAAACGATTCAAACAGGATATTCTTGACAGATGTCCAATCTGTCTAATACCGTGGTAATCATGTGAATTCTTACCAGAATAGTTATTGGCCATTTGAGGAAGGCCTCTTTTCCAAGTGACTACCAAGCAGTCTCCACAGTCCACCCCTAGAGGTAGAAAGTGTGATAAGGATTACGCCATATCATCGCGCGTGGCGAGAACCCCTCCGAAGAGATGAACCCACCAGCTTCCAGTTTGGGCCCCGACTCGAAAGCCAGAACCGTCTGACTGGTAGCAGCGAAGCACTATCCAACCCCTACTGGCTCTGCAGGTCAGTACCCGAGTTGGTTTAAGACGCAACTCACCCGCCGGAGGTAATTCTTATCCATCCACCCGAACGCAGTCCCATGAACTAAGATAAACTCAAGATTGACGACTACAATTGATCCTGGTACGAGCACCGTCTAGCGGACTAAACGTCCTGACCCACCGAACCCATGTGAGGTCATTTGATTGATCCTGGCGTCAAGAACTAATGGCGGAGCCATTTCGTCGAGATCCACAAACCCTAAATAGTTACGCACAGATCCAGGGGCCAGGACAGGCCGGTCGAACCATCAAGTCCCGTTAAACCCCGAGTCGTTTCATGAGAATATCCCGAAAATGAGGGTCTGCGAACAGATAAATGAAATACCCCCCTAGTCCAGCATGCGGACTTTCAACCACTGCCCCCTCGAGTCCAACACCAATGGGGTGGCCAGGTTGTACAAGTAAAACCTGTGGGCAAACCACCCCCCCGAGGTAACGCAGTATGCTACATAAAGCACTCGGCCATTACACAGAATCCGGAGATTCATACTGCGATAGGGTAGAGTACGCTAGTTTTAAGGGAGAAGCCCTGTGCTGCGACAGACTCCCTTGTCACTGAGTTAATCAACCGGCTCAGCCCTCCATTTCACCTGAGTAAAACTATGGCCCCATTCGGAGATCTTCCACCATACAGGTCCAGTGACTGGCGCGAAATGGCATTACGTTAGACACCAAGACTTAACCCTCCAATTCGCCGGGATGAATCTAGGGTCCTAATCAAGAGAGCGCCCCCATCACGTCAAGATCTAATGCCTGGGGGGCGACCGTGGTAATCAGCTGCTACTATGTAATAATTCAATGTCTTTCTAGTCCCAATATTTTCAATTAGAATATTTAAAGTTTGATTCTGCTAATAATCCCGCAGCTGCGGAAATTCAAACTTATTCAGTTATCATTTATTTTCATGTTCTTTTATAGACTCAACCTGCACCCAACCTCAGGAGTCATCACAGTTAAAACAGCTGGAGGTCCAAATTGGGATAGAGAGCAAGTCTCAAGACATTATCTCACAGTTGAAGCAAGGGATAACCTGGGCAGAGGGAACAGAAACACTGTTCAGTTGATCATTAATCTTGAAGACGTGAACGATAACCCTCCTTTGTTCATCTATAACAAGTATGAAGCAAGGTTATTCGAAAATAAGCCCAATTTTGAGATTCCAGTTAGGGTTGAAGCCCGTGATGCAGATTTGAATGGTAAGGCTTCTGTTTGTTCGTTCATCTTCAGTCAGGTGGAGATAATCAAAATGAAAAAATGTTCAAAGTGTGAGAGAATTTGTTTTTGGTGTAGACAGTATTAGCGCTTCTGCTTAGGACCACAAAAAATGTGACATTCAATCAAAATAAGGTGTAACTGGTGTAATAAGGCACCTCTTTTTGGGAGGTAATTGGATGGAAAATATTACTAGATTGACTTATTTACGAAAGGGGTGCGAACCAATCCTAGCCGAGTGGTCCTAGAAAGGGTACGGCCTAGGCGAAAATAGAAGGTCTTCAATGTTAATAAATTTTCTCTGTGATAATGTAAATAGTAATGAAACTCAATTAATGATTTTTAGAGGTATAATGATAAAGTCTGCCAAAATATCAATATGAATTCTCAACTCAACAGAATCTCAATAAAGATGACACACTGAATAATTAAGAAGAGAGCGATGCATTTATATAATTCTTAATTCTTTCTAAATTCTTCAAACACAATAATTACGAAAAGATATGTCAACTACCCACCTAGTCCCTAATTTTTTACTCAACACTAGTTAGATGATTTCAACCTGAATAATATACCAAAATTCTTAGATCCTCTTTACCCTTAGACTCCAAGACCATGAATTCAAACCAAAACTAGGCACACGCGATCTTCTACGAACAATGATTTAACGAACGACTACCGGTACTCTTTAATTCTTTAATTGGTTCCGGAACTTAGCACTATCTGTTCAATTTCTCTAATTCTTCTGACTCAATTTTTACACTTAAAAAATTACTGATATCTCTCAATATAATTATAATAATGCTTAATTCTGAGACCAATTCGAGCCTCGCACCACGATCTTCTTAGTTTTTCCGGCGTGTCAAGACTCTCCCGACAAACTCTCTTTTCACCCTTTTTTTAAATATACGCATCGGTTTTCTCCTTCCAAATTTTCAAGTTCGTTCACACGCTCAAAATTCCTACTTGGCAATTTGCGAAGGCTTCCGTTCCTTCCAATCCTATAAATTATGACAAATTGACATCTGCTTAAAATCTGGAGAAATAATAACTACTTGAGTATTAGCTTTTTGAATGTCAAACTGAATTGAATAGTGTTCGATTTCTTCAAAAATAAACAAGATATTGTTGACTTTCACGCAGCAGATAGAGGATCCCTTGCAACACCGGCCTTTTCTCTGTTACAATGACGTCAATGTTTAAACAACGCTCAACTAGTTGGACAATTAATGTCGTCCCTCTATTGCATTAACAGAAAAGACTTCGCCCCAGTAAGTTCAAGAAGTACCTCTCAAAATAACACGAAACAGTTCAATGAGCACTCTTCTAGCATTCACTTTTAATTTTTCAAATTCAATCTTAAGGAATATATTCATTCACCTTCTCTCCTGATAATATAAATATCTCAACTAAAAAGCCCAACAGTGAATGTATCGGATGATAGAACTTTCGATGGGGATAACTGTCATTTGACAGAAGGTAGAAACCATGTTGTTTTGACATTTTTGTTCAGTAAGCATTGACAGATTATCATGGAAAGACTCACGCCGCAATAAGGTTTACAAATTGTTGAAATTTATTTTCAAAATCAGTGTTCTATACGCCAAACTTACAGAGCACTTCGTGAAATTTATGGTTTACATAATCGTCCATCAGAACAGCTTATTCGTCGAACTATCGATAGATTTTGGACAACATTTTCTCTACTCGATGCACCAACAACAAGACAAAGAACTGTACGTACATAGAAAAATATCGCTGCTGTAAGTCATAGTGTTACTGATGATCCAGATTTGTCTATTCGTCGACGTTCACAAAAAGTTGGACTCTGTGCATCCACCACATGGAAAATTTTGCCTAAAAATCTTGGTCTACACTCATACAAGATCCAACTGGTTCAAGAACTAAAGCTACTTGGCCATAATAAGCGTCGTTTGTTGATCCACTTTTTTATCTTAAAATTGTGTTTAGTGATGAAGCTCATTTCTGGTTGAACGGCTATGTAAACAAGCAAAATTGCCGTATATGAAGTGAAAACAATCCTCAAGAAGTTCTGCAGGTTCCATTGCATCCTGAAAAATGCACTGTATGGTGTGCTCTACATGCTGGAGGCATCATCGGTCCACATTTCTTTAAAAACGGTGCTGGAGCTAATGTTACAGTGAATGGTGCTCGATACAGAGCGATGATCAATGATTATTTCTTTCAAAATTTGAATGGTATCGATCCAGAAGTGTTTTGGTTCCAACAAGATGTTGCTACACCTCACGCTGCTACCGTAAGAATTGATTTATTGAAAGAAAGTTTTGGCGATAACATTATTTCGAGAAACGGTCCAATTAATTGGCCTCCAAGGTCATGCGACATAACGCCACTGGATTATTTTCTTTGGGGTTATGTCAAGTCATTGCTTTATGCTGATAAACCAGAAACAATAGACGCTTTGGAAGCCAACATAACTCGTGTTATTGATGAAATATTGCCTGAATTACTCGAAAAAGTGGTCCAAAATTGGTCTGGTCGAATGCGGTTCGTCAGAGCTAGTCGTGGTGGACAAATGCCGGAAATTATTTCTAAAACATAAATGTCATAAGATTATCTGCCAAATAAAAAAAAATTTGGCTGCAATCTTAATTTAAATGTGTTTCATTCCAATTTAAAGTTCTATCACTCTAAAAAAAAACACCCGATACTAAAACTATATTTATACCGTAATTAAAGTTAGTGAATTTGTGAAGTGAACTCAAATGTCTGATTGATCTTATAGTCATTCTTTTATAGGTACCAAAAATAGTGAAATCGAGTATACATTATTCGGTGAGTTATATGAAAATTTCACCATAAATTCTCACACTGGAGCCATAGAGCCGAAATACCCGTTAGATTTTGAACTGCTCGATGGAAGTCCCAAGGAAAACGTAAGAACTTTGTTACTTACAATAAGAGCAAAAGACTTGGGATTTCCCAGCCTGTTCTCGGATGTTCCACTTGTCATTTACGTACAGGACGTCAACGATAATGCTCCTATATTCGAATATAACTTTTATAATAGAACCATTTTGGAAAATATCACCGAAGGAACATCTGTCCTGAAGGTAATATTTGCTTTGGGAGTTATAGTTGACTTGGTTAGCAATTCATATTTTACAGATAAGAGCATGGGACGGCGATGGATCATATCCCAATAATCACATCGTCTATAGAATACAGAGTGGTGCATCTGACAAATTCGTGATGGGGGCTGAGACTGGTGTTATATCTGTTGCGAAAGGAGCGTCACTGGATCCTGATGTTACATCTCCAAGAACCCTCGAGTATAAGCTGGCTGTTATAGCTCTTGACGGAGCTCCAGGGGAAAACCGACTGGAAAAATCCGTATCTGTAATCATTAACGTTATAGACGTAAATAATAAAAATCCAGTATTCCTGGAAACGGGAAAAATAAAAATCAAGGAAAATATTCCTGTAAGTAAAACGAATTTTTTAACATAATAATAGATTGAGGAAGAAAATCTTTTTGCGTACACTTCAAGACTTTATTCATCATGTTTCGGATTGTCTGATTTGGGTCAAATATGCACTGTTCTGTTCTATAATTTGTTATTTTTAAAGGTTGCTCCATAATTTCTCTTTCATCGGAGTATTGAAACTTATTGGCGAAAAACTCTAGTAATCGATTTTCACAATCTTTTCATGATGCCAATTGCTTATCACTCAGAAAGTTTTACAATGCGAGAAAAATATGGTAATCACTTGGTGTCAGGTTCGGACTATATGGTGGATGCATTAAAACTTCCCAACCAAGCTCCCAGAGTGTCTGGCGAGTCACTACAGAGGTGTGTGGCCTGGTGTTGTCCTGGTCGTTTGTGGTCAATCGCTAGCATCAATTTTTGACAGTAGCTATACGAATTTAGTCTTTGGCCATATGGAAGCAACTCATAATGAATAATCCTTTTCAGTCTCATCAAATGCACAGTAGAACCTTTCTGGTCGTTAGTCCTGGTTTGCCATCGTTTGAGCAGCTTCAGCAGGCTTTAAATTCAATCGTTTTTGCATAAAATTGTCGTATGCGACACATTTCTCATCTCAAGTCACCATCTGTTCAAGAAATAGGTCGATTTAATTCCGTTTGGCCAAGGATTTGCAGATGTAAATTTGATCCATCGTGTTCTTTTATATTTATTGGTATGGTACCCAAACATCGAGCTTCTTTTTGAATATAGCTTCGGGCAAATACTTTAAAACTATGATTGTTTCAGTCTTTACTTGACGGAAATTCATCTTGAAAATATGAATAAAAACAATATTCTAATTTCCGCTAATAAACTTTAAAACTATTTCATGGTCGATCCTTAGCTCCTGGGGCTATCAATCAACATCGACGAAACCAAGATTACAGGTGATTCGCTGTTTCAGTATCGGGAATATGAACAACATTCACAATTTTAGCCGCTTGGCTTGCATTTTCGCGTTCATGAAAGAAAAACTTTAAAATGTACAAAATTGTCCCTTTGTTGAATTTCAAGTTTTAACACCTAACTCTAACTCAAAACTGACTGAACTAAACAAAAAACAGCAAAAGAGTTTTTAAGTGTGAAATGTCACCTTGACAATGAGCATAAATCTGAAATTGTTTGATCGATATTTTACGAGATATCGATACAGCCATCTACAAGAAAATGATGGATTTCTTTTCCCCCATAATTATTTGTTCAGGTGAGTTGAACGGTCGGTTGTCAAAATTAAATCTTATACTTTTGCATAAAATAACGTAAATAGAGGTCATTCTTGATAGAAGGTATATAAAATAATATAAATATTTTAAAAAATTTTTAAACAATTTTAAAAAATTAGCCTTCTACATATTTAATAGTTTATTTTATGTTATGATATAAGTGGTACTTATACGACATTATTTTAATTTATTTTCAGAAGTTATAATCATTGAATATAATCTTTTGGAATTAAATATGTAGAAGGCTAATTTTTTAAAATTGTTTAAAAATTTTTTAAAATATTTATATTATTTTATACTTTTGCTATTCACAATAGTTAATACCCATCTTATCTTCCCCAGGTTGGTACAATTGTGACAAAAATAATAGCAAAAGATTTAGATTCAACGGCAAATCTCTTTTATACCACGAATCCTAATGAGTGTGAAGCTAGAAACGAAAGAGGACATCTTCTGCTTAGAACCCCCGAGTTTGACTGTGCAAAGATGTTTCATCTCAACGCAAAAACAGGAACACTTACAGTTGCTAAACTTTTGGATAGAGAAGTTGCAGAAACTTTTCGTATTGCTCTGAATGTTGAAGATTTAGCATCTGAGACAGGCCCACAAATAGCCAAAAGTAAGTTGTTTGATGTCATTTGCATTCAAATTATAACCTTGTTGATATTCAAGCTTTCATCAGTGTAGAACTAGAGGATTTGAATGATAACAGTCCGAAGTTCGTGAAACCATTCTATAAATTTTCGATAACAGAGAACTCAAAGAATGGCGTTGCAATAGGAAGTGTTCTAGCAGAGGATGCAGATAAGAATAAAACTATCGTTTATGCCCTTGAAGGTAAAGTCGAATATAAGAATATGGTATTTCTTGACACCTCCACTGGTAATCTGGTAGTTTCGAATAGAATCGATCATGAAACTTATAAGTGGATGAATGTATCGGTAAGCTTGTATTGTCTGTGTTCGGGCAGACTGAAAAATTTCAATTTTCAGGTGAAAGCAACTGACTCAGGAGTTCCACCGAGATCTTCAAGAGTAGAACTATTCATACAGGTCTTAGATGAGAATGACAACAGTCCAGTTTTTATGGCTGAACCCACGCGATTGATGCTTCCCGAAGATATGCCAATTGGTACCCAGGTGTCAGTGATTGAAGCTCAAGATGCAGACTCTGGGGAATTTGGGAAGATTACATATTTGCTAGATCGCCTTTCGTCTCAAGGAAAGTTCGCTTTAGACGCTGATACTGGGATACTTAAAATTGCTGATAAACTGGACAGAGAAGAAAAAGCGTCCTACTTATTGATTATAGAAGCCTGGGATAACTACCAGTATGGATTCAACAATGGCGAAAGCAGGAATGCTTTTAAACATATAAAGTATGCTGAGTAGACATTAGTATTTCCACCATTAGCAATTTGAAATTACTCTGCACTTCTTCTTAATACTCGTTCGTTTCATCGCTATGAATAAACTTTCTGCTCTATTCATTAAGATGTAATTTCTCTACAACCAATTCTCTTTATTCGCGAATCATCAATTTTATGCCCCTAAACCATTGTAGAAAATTGTAAGGATTAAGTATTGGATAAACCCACATTGGGTCTTCTAGGCATTGAATGGCACCAACATTCATTGACTCCATTCATTTATCTTGTTGAGATCTTCGTTCAGGAAATCGATTTTCTGGCATCTACGGAGATGAAACTCAAAGGTTCGTCACTAGTGCGAGAAGACGTAAGCGTGTTATCATCCGCGAAGCTCACAATGTGGTTTTCATTCTTATTGAGAAGATCCTTTATGTGGACCAGAAAGAGGGGTGGGCCATAAAACTCAGCCTTGGGACACATTGAAATTACGGGAACATTAATATTTCTGTTGGTGAGAAAACTCTTTATCCAATCGCAGAGACTCTAGGGAAAACAATACGAATACAGGTTATTTAGAAGAGCCTTATGATCGAAAGCTTTGGATATATCCAAATCAATATGATCAAAGAGCCAATACAAAGCTGGTATTTTCATCTATAACCTTCTGCCCTTTTGGACTCTGTCTTGGATTCATGTATTCTCAGAGAATTGATTCACAACACGAACGACGCTAATACCTTACACATATCATGGGTTAGGCATTTACTGAATACTTTGCAGCCTACTGTCATTTGTATAAAGATATTCAATGAACAAGAGTAAATCATATATGATTTTTTCATTTGATTTGATATGGATTTGCAGCAAGTGAAAGCAACAAGCATCCAAGAATTAAATATATATCTTATAATAGAAATATTTACATCTTCAACCTCTGGTATTCTTTGAATTATTAACATTCAATAATTTATTTCAGCGTCACTATACTGGACGTGAACGATAATATTCCACAATTATTAGTACCGCCATATTGTGTAAACGTTACTGAATTCCATGAAGTTGGTCAACCCATAACTACCATCCACGCATCAGATTCGGATGATCCTAGCACATCCAATGGACAGGTATGTAGTGTTCCAGCATCATGACGAAAGGTCAAAATTTTGTTTTTTCAGGTAATCATCGATATAGCTGATGGAAATAATATGGAATTGTTCAGTGTAGAGCAGATAAATGAATGGTCGGCTGAATTGAAAGCTTTAGCTCCCCTGAGAGGGCGTCACGGAAATTATACTTTACTGATGCGAGCTCAAGACTTAGGAACACCTAGTCATTTGGTGGAAGAACCAATATGCATCAGCATCATAGATTTCAATGACCATGCTCCAGTTTTTGTGACTCCTCCACCAAACTCAACACTACGTATACCAGAGGTAAAAAAACAAAGATAACTTATGACTTCAACTAAATGGTAACGATATTTTCAGAATGCAACTGTCGGAAGTGCACTCATACAGATTATAGCAACTGATGCTGATATAGGGTTGAATGGAGCTGTAAGGTATAAATTGAAAGCAGATCCAGCTAGCCACTGGAAATCATTCAATCTGCAACCAGTGTCTGGTATATTGGAGCTGAGATTACCACTTAACAGAGAAAAACAGAAGATATACGATGTAAGTTGATAAATAAAGAAGTTGATGTCCAACTGGAAATTCCTTTCTATATTCAAAATATCAGGAGTATCGATAAGTTTTTATCCGGAAATTGAAGCTTTATTGTAAAAATATGATTGTTTAAGTAATTCCGAGTGATATTGCTAATTCTTCTTGCGTTTGTAATGCATCTCGATCAAGCCTTACCTCTAATTCTTCATCCTTAAACTTTGGTGGCGCTTCAAGTCCTTCTTGGTCTTTGAAATTAAAATTGCCACTTTAATCGGACAAATCAGAGCACACAGAAACTATGTTTTTTACACTTTAGCGAAATGACAGATACTGATAAGAATGAAGCCTAATGATTACACTTCAAAATGAAGGTAGTATCAGATGAAATAATGTAATAATAAAAGAGTAGCGACATTTGTTATCAAAATCTGTCATTTCTATTCTTAATATTCTCTGGATCCTGAGAGAAACTATTATAGCTTTCTTCATCGTTATATTTTTTTTAAGATAAGGATAGAGGCATATGATCTCGGCACTCCTACACCACTGAGCACCGACTTGGATCTTACTGTATATGTAAGCAATATAAATGACTATCAACCTCAATTTCTGATAGATGAGTTTACCGTGAGCTTCACAGGTGAGTGAATGAATTTCCTTACGGAATAATATTTGATCAATGAATATTTTGGCAGAAAATGAAGAACCCGGAGTCGAGGTGAGAAAACTACCAGACACCGTTGATAGAGATGACCTTGAATTTGAAGGTCCTCCAACTCCCATCTGTTACTACATCATCGGTGGAAATGAAGACGAATACTTTGAACTCGACAGAATAGAACATACAATCACGGTATGTCATTATATCACATGATTTTCTTCATTCATTTCTTCAATTTCTGTTATGCGCACGTCCCAATGAAAAGATCGGAAATATTCGATTTACAGGGTGCCTAATATTCCCGACCTTTCAATTGAGAAATACGATCTTTTAGGCCGATGCGAAGAAGACAGAGATAACATCTGCAATACAAAGAGCATACCTGCCTGAAATGGAAAAAATAAGCAAAATTACTTCAGAGCGACAACACAGTAGAGAAATAACAAAAGGAAGATTCTAAACTGGTGGAGTCTGCAAGTTTAAAACAGAATCCTTCTGTTAGAAACACTTTGAAATCACGGTTTAATATCGAGTTGAGCCTCCTCTAGCTCTCACTCTATTCGACATTGACAATGACATTATCAATGAAAGCTTGAGGAATGTCCAAACGTTGGCGAGCTGTTTTAATCTCTGAAGTCAGTTCAGTTAGCGGTGTAGTTGCTGTGACATTGCAGACTAGACATGTGCAATACAACGTTCGTCTTGTGAGACAATCCATTCGGTTAATACCATGCATTTGGTGTGAACGAGCTTTATCGTCGATTAACGTGAAATTGTTACCAATGGCTGCCGCAAAGGGAACTATAATTGGTTCTACCATCAAATCACAATACCTAACCGCTGTCATGGTTGCGTTAGTAAGGATTATAAGATCCGTGCGCCGATTAAAGCAAATGCTTTCCGAAACGCATACTGAGCCGCCACCGAAAAGAGTTGTTTACGTCATGAAATATTGATTAAACCGTTGACCTCATTCTCACCACACCATCATTGACCCATCAGACTGATACAGACGAAATCTGGACTCATCCGTGAACAGACAGGATCTCTATCTGCACCCCTGCTAGTTCTCATATTCAAGAGCTCAACGCGGTGCTCCCTACTCAATCTCGGGTGCCTGGCCTCGAATTGAAACTGGGCAAACCTATTCTGGATTGTTTGATCAGAAACTATCCTACCGATAGCTTGCTGAAATGAGCAATTAATTGGGAATGCTGTGAAGAAGGGATTTCGTCATGCAGTTAACCTTATTAACCGATCAGGTGCGGCGGTTATACCTCTTGCTCTTCCACCCTCATGAGTATATATGCAGCACTTTCACTGATACAACTGATACTACACAATAACGAATCGATTTCAATGGCACAAATAAAGATCATTCATCTATAAGAAATGAGTTTTTTTGTAATTAAACCATTCAGTGTCATAAGAAACATATTTTGTGTGTGTTTAATACTCAAACATACGCTTCTTCACATGACATGTACAGTAATCCTGAAAATTTGATTCAAGTGCAGAAAATCAGTTTTCTCTGGAATATCCACTTCAATTTTGAGAATTGTAAATACTTGCACTGAAGAGTAATACAGTGGCGAATTGGCCGCAATTTGCATAAAACTGAGTAAAAGCCTATAAAAATATGTAATATAAATTATAAAAATCTAACGATGCCTTTTCACACTCCAGATTATGAAACCTCTAGACCGTGAAGAACAGAGTGCACATCTTCTTCTTATTAAAGCCACGGAAGATTGTTCCCTACCTCCCAAAAGTGATGGATTCTTTGATCCCAATGATGATACACAGTTGAAGGTCTTCGTGAATGTATCAGACGTCAATGACAATGCTCCTCGATTTCTACACAGGGTATTCACGGGAGGAGTCAGCACAGCTACAGACTTTGGCACACGTTTTATGTCTGTTAAGGTAAATTTTGAAGCTAACATAGCTAAACTGTTATCATTCTTCGAACATTTCAGGCTGTAGATGCAGATATTGGAAGAAATGCAAGAATAAAATATTACCTGATAGGAAAGATTCAAATGACTCTCACTGAAGGCCTGGAAAATATACACAGGCCTCCATTTGTTGTTGATCAAGATACAGGCGATGTCATTCTCAATTTTGATCCCCAGCAAGGAATGAAGGGATACTTCGATTTCATGGTAAAATAAATAATAATTAAAATTTTTTGAACAAAATATAAATTGGAATTATATTTCAACTTTTCGTTGTTATCTTCTTAGCCATGATATTATGGCAGAGGACAAGCAGCAAGCACAAAAGTTGATATGTCATTCGAAAGCCTTCTAAATGAGGTAATATGACTGATTTTGTTCACTTCAGAATCGTGATATTCATCTCCTTACCACGCTCGCAATAAGAATTTTTGGCACACAGAACTTCTTACCTTGTGGAAAATTCAATGCCGTTTTCAGATGTGTGATCATTTTCTGTTGCAATTACTTTGTACGATCTCTCCTTGAAGTTTGGACCTTTTAAAAGTATACACACTGTATATTCACATTGGCTTTTTTTCCTCAATTCATTTTTCACAAAAACTCACTTCAATGAACCTTATAACTGAGTAGTAGAATTAAAAATATTATGCTCCTATTAAATTACAGAAATAAGAAGGTTTCTGATTGTCTGATATGTTTTCAATAAGCTTTTCCGAATTTCACAAATAAGAATTCTAGTCACCAACAGTTCAACCTACCGACATGATTTGTCCAAAATGTTTTATCTTTATTCAATAATCAGCGTCTAAAATCTGTAAAAATACCATTCGAGATGATGAGATGAAACCGTTCTTCTTCAGGTCATGGTCAACGATACTGATAACTTACGTGATATGGCTAGAGTCTTCATATATCTTCTAAGAGAAGATCAGAGAGTCCGCTTTGTCTTGAGACAACATCCACCTGAACTAAGAGATAAAATCGAATTATTCAGGGAGTAAGAGGAGACGTCTTCTATTTAGTGCTCCAAAATTAACTGATTCGTGTTTTTTTCAGAATACTAGGAAACGTTACTGGTGCAATCGTTAACATTGATGAATTTAGGGTCCATGCTAATCACGATGGCACTGTCGACAAAACAAGAACAGATTTATATCTTCATTTGGTAGATAAAACCGATAACTCAATTCTGGAAGTAGAGGAAGTACTGAGATTGGTGGACCAGAATACAGAGAAATTGGACAGTCTTTTCAAGGTATTATACTGGAGTTGCTGATTGAACTATCTCTTAGTCATGGTTTCGTTTTCAGGATTTCAATGTGCTAGATACCCAGCCAGGGGGAGCTCTTGCTTTGCAATCTCTTCAAACTGTGAACACAACATTTTGGTTAACTGCGTCATCGATGTTTTTATTGTTGTTACTGTGTCTTTGCTTAGCACTTTGTTTGAATCAGAGACAAAGGTACCATAGAAAATTGAAGGCAGCAACCGCAACAGCTTATGGTAAGAAGACTCTATTTCTAATCTTTGGGTAGTTTTAAATCATATTTCCACGCATGAAAAATAGCCGACTGATTGCAGAATCCTTGTCCAATTATTAAGATTTTGTACAGTCAGTTCCACCATACATAAATCAGAATCGTTTCTATTATACTTTTCATATGCTATCTATCTGAACCAAAATATGTACACATCGTCAAAAGTCTTGGCCCCCACCATCAACTCTCAACTTGTTGAATTTAACATGACAATTCTTTGTGTGTGGAATCTTCCCTATCTTATCACTTAAATGAAAACAATAAACCAGAGAATAATGTTTCTTGTTTGGAAGAATACAGGTGTATTCAAAGTTAAGCAGTTTTCAGCGAATAACGAGAGTTGTAATATTGAGAATGTTCCAAGGAAAATGCCGGGACATCCAATTTCTCAGTTTGACCGGGCAAGAATAGTAGCCCTACATCAAGAACATTTGTCGAACCACCAGATTGCACAACGTTTGAATATTCCACGGACTTCAGTAAGGCCCAGAGTAAAATTTGGAAGGGAAGACTATTATATAGCAAATTTTACTCGAAGGAGTCAAACGATATCTGTAACAGTCCTTCGAAGTCATTTTTTGAGGACTTATAGACGAGTAGTCTCAACCAGTACCATAAGGAGACGGTTGCATTCCTCAAATTTAATGGCAAGAAGACCTTTAATAGTACCTCGGCTATCACCTGGACATAGAGCTACCCTTCGGCAATGGGCAGAACACCACCAAGACAAGCTTTCACCACAATGGCGCAACGTACTTTTTTCGGACGAGTCACGATTCGGTTTGCAAATATGATAGACGGCGAGAAAGGGTTTGAAGAGGTCCAGGCAGACTAGAGCGACTCAATTTCGCCCAGGAAGTTGTGCCCTTTCAAAGCGGATCAATAATGTGCTGGGAGGGTGTACTGTTCGGTCGCCGTACCCCTCTTATTATCATTGAACTAACAATGACTGTTAGAAAGCATCATTGAACCAGTCATTGTTCCTCTGCGCAACGAATTTGGGGATAATTTCATTTATCAGGATGATGACGCTCCACCACACCCCACACGAAGAGTTCAAAACATTCTTCAAAAGAACAATATCCAGAGAATGAACAGGCCAGCAAACTCACCAGACATGAATCCAATTGAGCACGTATGGGATTACTTAGGGAGAGTAATATCCAATCGCCAAAACCCACCTTCAACTTTTCAGGAATTGAGTTTAGCCCTTCAGGAAGAATGGAACGATATGCCTAAAAATTTCATTAATGACTTGATTCGTGGGATGCCTAGAGCCCCTTGAGAAACCTAGAGGGGCCAAGACTTTTGACGATGTGTGTATGTAAACTTTTAAATATCGTATAGTTGTAGAAATTACTGTGTTTTACTACCAATAAATTCATATTTTACACATTTTAATTGTGACTTGAGTTTCGGCAATGTTACAATATTAATCTCTTTTAATTCTAGTTGGAACGGATTCAGAAATACATGAGAGGGGCCTCAGCATTATTAGTGGTCGCGTACCAAATACCAATAAACATACTATGCATGGAAGTAATCCCATCTGGCTTCAAGCGTATGAGAACGAGTGGTTCAAAAATGGAGATTTATACAGGTGATAATAATTTTTCTTGTGGTCGTATAACCTTTCTGTTAGAAGTAGAAATAAGTTCGTGTGGTTTTGACAACAGATGTCGCTATTAGTTAATCATTCTGGGGTGGCAAATAGGATATTCAATCTGCTGTGAGGTCAATGTATGGGCTTAATTATCGAGAATCATGTAGGGGAAAATTTCGACAAAATAAAATTCCGACATTTATTGGGATATACATCATATTATGTGCTCTATTTTTGAGAAAATATCCACATTATGTCTAAGATCTGCGTAATATGAATAAAACAAGACTTACAGTTCCTTACCATTTTCCTAAACATGGTTTCATATTAACAGAAAAAAACACCAAGTATATGTGTATCAAAATTTATAATATGTGACCAAATTTTATTAGAGATATTACAAATCATAAAAAGTTCAAACAACAAATTACCAATTTGATTATAGATATTGAACCATATTCTATTTTAGAATTTTGTAGTCATTATCTTGGAATTTCTAAAATGTAGTTCTTTTTCCATATATGTATTTTCTTTTGACGGTTTCTCATTTCCTTGTGAACAATGATTCTGAGAATAAAGTTATTGTTCATTGTTTATTCCATTGTTTCATCTGGCAACAACTTAATTTTGAAGTATCATCGTTAGGCTTTCTTTTGAGTATCAGTAATTTCACTGAGGTGACGTCGAGCAATGTTTGGATATCTCATCATCAACTGTCAAGTCGAATATTCATGGCAAGAAGAACATGCTGTGTGAGCTGATAAAATCGTACGTAAGACTCACGGAGGAGGTCTACTGAAGATGCGTTTGAGCTGAAAATTGCGAAAACACGGCCGCAATATGCCGACAAATACGACAAAGTTATAGAAAATGCATTGTCACATGTTGCGTGGCCCGTTAAAACATACTTTACCTGCAATCTCCAAATTAATTTCGTTTGATGTTCAAAATTTATTTCCTTGCATACCCCCCAATAGAAACAGTACAAATTGTTAGAAAGTTATTGAAATTATGGTCAAAATCATGTCTTGTTTCTTGAAAGTGGTTGGCATAGGTAGAAATTGATCTATTTTTAATGAATGAATCAATTGCTACCCATGCCAACCACTTTCATGAAACAGGACATGATTTTGACCATAATTTCTGAATTCTCCGTATAGAGAACAAATGCAATAGACTAGACTTTTAAAGAGCTCTAGAAGTAAACCAGCCTTTGATCAAAGAACATCAGAATGAATTCGTTAAAAATGAATTAAATGCTACCTTAGAACCTCGAAATTATGGTTAAAATCATGCCCTGTTTCATAAAGGCGGTTGACACAGGTAAAATTTTATTTATTTTTAAAGAATGAATTCTGATTTTCTTTCATCCTATTTTCGATTGCTCTGACTGTTTGGCCAATGTATACAAATGGACATGTACCGCAGGTTAACCTATTTACTCCCGATCTCTTGGCCTTAAATTATTAAGGAAAATCGATAAAAAATAATATCGTCAATAGGAACAGAAGATCGGAGGTATATAGGTTAACCTGCGTTACATTTCCATATGTATACATTGGCCAAACAGGCAGAGCTTCCGAAAATAGGATGAAAGAACATCAGAATTCAACTACGCCAACCACCTAAAAGAAAGAGATTTTTACCATAATTTCGAAGTTTATTTATTTATTTTTCGATCCCAGGGACATAGACATCGTGAATTCTACCGATTAGGTTACCGCCATGGGAGCGTGGCTCTTTCACCAGGTGACAGCAGTCTCCACCATCTGCCCAGGAAGCAGAAAGTGTGATAAGGGTTACGCCCCATCAAGGCGCATTGGCGAGAACCACTCCGAAGAGTTGAGCCCACCAAGCTTCCAGTTTCAACTTAAGTCCGAGAACCTTCACCATGACTGGTAGCAGCGAAGCACTATCCAATTTCTACTACAATTACACAAATCTATAGTAACATAATGAACACGTGAATTCTACCAGTTAGTGTATTGCCATGTGACGTAGCTCTTTCACTAAGTGACTAGTTATCAGTCTGCCCCAAGAGACAGAAAGTGTGATAAGGATTACATATTTTCATCGCGCGTGGCGAGGTACCCCTCCGAAGAGATGAATCCACCAGCTTCCAGTTTGGGCTTCAGGTCGAAAGCCTATAACCATATGACTGGTAGCAGGGAAGCCCTATCCAACCTCCAATGGCTCTGCATTGTCAGTAACCGAGTTGTTTGTCACTTACCGAAGAGGCTTCTTATCCACCCACCTGAACGTAGTCTCATTAACCAAGATAGTCTCAAGGTTTGACGCCTCAATTGATCCTGGTACGAGCACCGTCAATTCGGCCGTTCAATGTGCTCGAGATCCACAAACCCCAGAAACATCTCGCAATCGATCCTGGTTCAGGACGAAGACTTAATCCTTCATTTGACCGGGATGGAACTAGGATCCTAGTCAAGACAAAAGCCCCCAGCGCGTCAAGCTAAAATGATTATAAGGGCAACAAAAACCGCACGAAACTATTTATACTCCCAATATAGATTTTTTACTTAGTTGCTGTACGTAAGCTTACTCCAGTACCTATCTCTGTTTTTTGACATCCTTTTTTTTTAATTTTCACAGCCAAACTTCCGAGCATGATTCGTTGGACGAGAACGTCATAAGCAACCCTGAAAGTAACATATGCGTCAACGAACAAATGGAAACGAAATGTACCATCAGACCACAAAATGTTTACCAAACATTGCCTCCAGCTCCACCTCCAAGAAAACTGGAAACAACGGAATTATGAATGGTGGAAGATTTGGAAATTACTTCTTTCAAAAGGGAAAAATCGAAATGTTGAACTTCCTGAACTTTGAATCGGGTTTTCCATCGCCTTCACCATCATCATGATATTCATTGATTGAAAAATTATGACAACGATTTCTAACACTTTTTTATACGCTTTTCTAGAAGCTTCTGTCTTCAATTATCGTCACATTTACATTAAATGAAAGTTAATGAAACATGTATCAGGATGCAGACTACGATTTGCTTGTATAAATTATTATAATAGTTATTTAAATGTTATTTTTTATATTTTGCAGGCTGTGTGCAATATTTATTTTTCTCGAGCATCCATTTAGTGGGGACTAGGATCGTCCAAAATAATTGAATTGATTGGAACCAAAATGTTTCAATAACGAAAATAGAGTTTATAGTTCTAGTGCCACTTACATATTTTTTTAAGGATGTCAAAGATTATTTTGTCAGGATATTATATACTTATTTACCAAGTTCCAGATAGTGTTATTTTTGGTCACTGTGTACAAATATTTCCGGTTGAGTAGACGTTAATGAAATGAGATGTGGAAATATACTCAATATATGATATTAATTATATTTGTTCTTTCATTTGATATCGTTGAGAAAGATTCAATTAAGTATATGTGAGGGAAATCGTTTAATTCGTTTAAAAATCGGTACACATAAGGACACCCGAATGTCGTACAAGCCGTTCCAAGGAACGCCTTCGAATGTTTCACGTCAGCCAGACTCTCCAGCAAACGCCAGCCGATCTGCCTTTTTCTACACAAATAGGATCGGTATCCAAACAAATTTTGCAATTAGACACAAGCCGCGAATATTATACCGGTTCATTAGACCTACTGGCTCATTGAACTACCTGCAAAACTTTTTTTAATCGATTATATTGATCCATAGACTATGTTAGTTTAATTATATAAAATGAATTATGTAGAGGTTTTAGGGAATGTTTCCGTTTTATTTTAAAATGAAATATTGACCTGCCCTAGAAACCTATTTCACTCTATAGACCAATAGAATCATCAATACAAATGGGCGACATTTAACCAATAAAGAATCAAAAGAAAAACATAAAGTACTGACCATAATCATCCAGATCCATTATCCAAGACAAGCTTGTTTCCATTGGATATTTAGGAATAACAAATTCAATCACCAAAAATTGCTCCATATAGCATTTAAAAAAGTTTTTTTTTATTTCCATATTGAAAAATAGAAAACACATTATCTAGAATCGTTCACCAAATATCCTGTTTGAAAGCGGACTTAAATAAACGTGGTAAACTAGTTGAGTACTATTTAAAAAATGGGCTGTTCCATAGAATAATGTTGAATATATGATCATAGACTGGTTATATGAGAATTGTTACATGCATGAGAAAAAAATTATAAATATAATAAACAATTATAAATTCAAAATTTACTTCGAAGCAATTTTTTGAAATATCACAGATAATAGCTGGATTAATTCTTCAAAACCTCTACAAATTCAATCTGAAAAATCTCTCAATAACTTTTTAGAACTGAAATGAACAAAATGAAATTGAATTTACTTGGAATTAAATTTTAAATTAATATTTGTTATTAATTTAAGTTGGCTTTTTTGTTACACTATTTGGTAAAAGACTCACTTTAACCTCGCCGTTGAGGGAGTAAAATCACCTCCCGAAAGTAATTTTTCCCGACAGAGGATTTAAATGTTTTTTTTCGAACCTAACTTCACACTTAAGCCGCATAATCATATAGCATCCTTATGTGTGAACAAGTTCGATTAATTCTACGCACTAGTTTTTGTTTCGTACCCTTTTAATTATGGAGAGCAATAAGCAGCTTTGTCGTCATATTTTACTTTTTTACTATAGGAAAGGTAAAAATAATGTTCAAGCCAGAGAGAAATTAACGGATGTGTATGGAGAAGATGTGTTCACAGTACGCCAGTGCAAGAACCGGTTTGCTAAATTTCGATCCGGCAATTTTGATGTCGAAGATGCATCAGGTTCTGGTAGGCCGGTTTAAGCTGATAAAGACATTATAAAGCCATTCGTTGATGCAAATTCGCGAACAACAACACGTTAGATCGGTGAAAGGTTCAATTTATCGAATTCAACTGTTTATCACCACCAGGATTCAACTTGAAGCTCGATATATGGATACCCCATGGTCTCACGGAGAGATATTTGTGTCGTCGCGTTGACGTCTGTGATTCGGTTTTTTAGCTTTTACTGGATAACACAACAATTAATTCTGTCATCAGCTGAACAAACTGAATAATGCACTTCAACATAAAAGGCCAGAATTAATCAACAGAAAAGGTGTAGTGTTCCACCAAGATAATGCGAGACCTCATACAAGTCTGGTCACTCGTCAAAAGCAAGCTTGAATGGGATTCACTGCCACACCCACCATATTCTCCAGATTTGGAACCTTCGGAATATCATTTGTTCCCATCATTGCAAAATTTGGACGGTAAAACCTTTACTTCAAATGAAGATGTCAAAAATCACCTGGATCAGTTTGTTGTCAGCAAAGACCAAAAATTTTATGAGATCGGAATCATGCTACTACCAGAAAGATGGCAAAAGGTGTTGGACCAGAATGGCCAAACGAAATTGATTTCTGAACAACCCAATAAATCTCCCCCTGAAAGGTTAAAAGGAGTGTAGTTTTTTTTTATCAAAGAAATTTTTTCAGTATAAAGAACTCGAACACATAATTCCTTTGGGAAAGCGAAGTCATACAAAATCTATTCAGTACCCAGAAATATTTCGTGAATTGTATTTTCGAATACTATAAGTAGCTACACTTAAATGATCCATTTGAAGGAGATGAAAACCTTTTATTGTTTACACTGGTTAATCGTTTATTTTGGTCAGTTGTTGCTAACGACGAAATTCAAATTGACTACAATTTTATTATTAAAACTTACAACACAACGTACGTATGTCAATGTTACCTAGATTCTCGATTATAAACGTTCTTAATTCCTGAATGACGTAATTCTAGCTGGTATAAAGATAGAAATTCTCTCATCATGGAACCAATATTCCGTTCGTGCGGCAAGTAAGTTGCTTTTACAATCAGGCACCCACTCGCCCTATCCCATATCCTGTTAAATGATTTACAAAAATTTGACCATAAATGATTGATAAGTATAGAGAGGCAGAAAATATATTTTTGTCCTAGAAAATGGCCAACTACTTTCTACTTTTTCATATACATTGTAAAATATTTATATAAAAAGAAGTGTATATAATTATTGAAAAATAAATTTTAAGTGTGAACTGGACAATGTTATATAGGGTGACCCAGGAATGCGTAAATCCAAACGATGGTTGGTACAATCCCCACATCCTGAAAATCCACATACAGTATGTCCAAAAATGAAATACATACATAGGTTCGGTTTTTTTGAATGGCAACCCCAACTAATGATGATCCAGATTTGTCTCTTGTGTAATATTCTCCCATTCATGACGAAGGGGTTCACGGAGCTCTTGTAAATTATTGAGTGACGGAACCATAATTCTGACTCGCCTTCCCAGTTGTTTCATTGATGTTCGTTGGGATTCAAGCCAGGACTTCGTGCTGACCAGTTGAACCTTGAAATTCCAACCTCATTAAAGTACGCTGTCACTATTCGAGCAGTATGTGAGCATGCATTGTTTGCATATAAATTCCCTGCTCTGCCAAAAATGTTATATAAGGTACAACATGGTCCATAAGAATTTCCTCTTTGTATCTTACTGCTGTTAAAGATCCATCCAAAAAAGGCCAACTCTGTGTGGCCCTCTAAACACACCTCGCTAGACCATAACAGATCTCCACCGAATGAAACTCGTTCCTCTATACAGGCATCGCCGTATCTTTCTTCTGGACGTCTATTAACGTTTCTACAACCTTCAGCTCCTCGAATGCTGAATCTGGATTCATCAGAGAAAAGTACCTGGGCCCACTGAGCTTCTAACCACTTTATGTAATCTCGTGCAAATTGAAGACGCGCAATTCGATGCTCTCTGAGAAGTTCTGGAACTGTCGCAGGTCTGTATGGTTATAAATTCGATTATGACAGACGTCGTCTCACGGTCCATTCACTTACGTTTACCTGACGTACCTCCTTCAATCGATTTCGAACTTCAACAGCAGTAAGATGCCGATTTCGAAGACCTGGGGAAACCATAAATCTCTTATCCCTCAACGATATGCACCGTCTTCTTCCAGATCCAAGTTTCTGGTCAGCCTGCCTGTCTCCTGATGCCTTGTTAAAATTCTTTGAACTGTAAATAGGGTAACACTCGTTTTTCTAACAACAGATCTCTGGCTCAGCCCATTTTCAATAAGTGGCACTATTCTCGCACAATCTTCAATTGCTTAACTCATTTTATGAAATTGTATCTTTCAGAGAGTGTTAAAGTAACTTTTCAATGACCAATGTTGAACGTAGCTGATACACGATGGATTTATCCTGAAGAGTTATTCGAAGATGGTTTCTTTTATCAAGTTTTTTAGCCCATATGTATACATTTCGTGCATATTTAGTTGATTTTCTAATGAAAGATTAATGATGAACAAAATATTGTTGTATCGATTCGAAAACGTGAGTCTATTGGAAAAAACTGTAAAATCTTAGTGACCTTTTTTTTTGCTCGCTAGTTTATTTTGTACCTGAAATGAGGTGGCCAATTGCTGGAGCTTGTGCAGAAAACGCCAAAGAGTTGTTGGTTAGTATCTGAAGTAGTAAACAATGTTAACGAAACGCGTCATGTGGACAAATCAAGATGATAAATAGAAATCTACATAAATATGTGTTTCATTTAATTAAAGTTTACTGAGTATATTACAGATCGTCAATTTTAATCTTTCATCAGTACGTTAGGGATTGTCATCAAGTAAAGGCAACCGCAGTTTGAGGCTGAATACATCCCTGCTCGTGTTGTGAAGGTGTAATGTGCCGCTCCTTATCATAATAAACGCTTCCGAGGCCGTCCTACACAATTTTATGAATGACCAAAATTAAATTTCGAGGCTAATCGTTTACTTACAACGGCTAGTGTTTGTTGTCGGTCAGTCCTACTTAGTGAGTGCTTCTTCAACATCTTTCATGGGTTCGAATTTGTTCTGATTCAACCAGATAGTGATTATTTTGTTACTTAAAATACCTCAAATAATATAAGATGTCTTCGGAATCTGGAAAACCTGATACTGTTCCCGGTCTAGGATTCAAAGACAAGGAAAAGGCACATGAAACTTTGAAAAATCTCGAGGGTAGAGATCCTGATTACCAAAAATTGGCTATAAAAGGACTTATTGGAAGGGCAAAACGTACTCTTACATGTAAGTATTTTCAAATATTACATCAAAATATATCCATTCTATATAAAATATCTGTCACAACACAAAACGAAACGAATGATCACAACCTAAATATCTTCCTTTAATTAAAAGGCAAAAAAATTGAATCTAATCGGTGAAACCTTTTAAATTTAGTTTTAAAGTATTTTAAATATCATACAGATCTATTCTGCTAACCTAACTACAAATTTTTATTTCAATTCTATACAAATTTTTCATCAAAAACTTTGTAGAATGAAATTAAATGAATGTCTCAGTAAATACAGTTTCAATTTAGTAAACATAAAGAATAAACAATCATCACCCAGTACCAAAAGGAATGATAGAATACAGAGAAAATATAAAATATTAATTAAAAATATTGAATAAATACTTGAAGAATACAAACTTTGTTTCGTTCCAATGTATTATAAAAACCAAATTTCTTTCCAAAAATTCACAATATAACCTCAAGGTTTTGTCCAAAAATAACTCTTCAAAAAAGTTCCTCAACAAAAACTCCAAAAATATGCATCACATCTTCAATAAGGCTATTTGGAATTATATATCGACGACTCATCAGTCCAACCTCATATCCAAAAAATCAAAATTAATAAAAATATATCTCACCCGAGCGAAACCACACGTCTTTCGATAATAAACTCAAAATTTAGGGAATTTTTGAATATCAAAACCCCATGTATTTTTTTTGTTCGCAGAAATTAAAAAATGTTTATAAGGTATTTTTAAAGACTCAGTAATATCCAAATGATGCTATGTATATTAGTGAAAAATCAAAATCTAATTGTTAAATATTTGATTGTCTCGGTCTTTACTTGACGGAAATTCATCTTCAATATGAGAAAAACAAATGTTAACTTCCGCTATTTTATTGATTTTCACAACAATTGTTTCGTCATATCATGATTTCATCAGGTGAGTATTTAAACTACAATGCAAAACACATGGGCAATCACTACATGTTAACTTGTAAACTCCTGATTTTTTGTTTTTAGGAATGACGTCTTTATTATTTTTTATTAAGCTGCCTAAAGAATTAATAGTTTTAAAAGAGATGTTATATTTTTCTTTTTTCTTTAAATATCTGGCAATCTTTTCAGATTTTTGGCCTATGTAAGTTAATGAAATAAATTTGGTTTCGTTTGAATTTTGAAATTTTGGATATATAAGTGATATTGCTTTCTTGTAATTAATTTTATCAAGTAAATTGTTTACAATTAACGCATTAAAATCATTATTGAAAGCTATTTGTTTAATCGTTTTATACTCTTTGTCAAAATTTTCTTTCGTCGTGGGTATGTTAACCAATCTATAAAGCATACTATTATAAGCTGACAATTTCTGTGAAAATGGATGGTTTGAAGTATAATGAATCGTACCATCTGTATGTGTAGGTTTTTTGTTTATGGAAAAGTCATGTCTATTATTAATTTTAGTGATTTTTAAATCTAAGAAATTGATGCTATTATTTACTTCATCTTCCTGTGTGAATTCAATTGTTGGATATAATTTGTTGATAGATTCCAAAAATGAACTAAGTTGTCTATTTGTGCCATTAAATAAACAAATTATGTCATCTACATAGCGGTACCAATAAACGAAATCTTTAAAATATGGGAGTTTTTGGATATTGGTTTCTACGTGATCCAATATTTCTGATAACAAGGGGCTTAATGGGTTCCCCATTGTTAGACTTTCTTCGTCTAGATAAAACGTGCCGTTGAACATAAAATAATTTTGATCTAGGCAAACGTTTAAGGGGTCTAATATTTCTGTTTTTACAACAGGATTTATTACTCCAAAAACGAACTAATCCTGTTGTAAAAACAGAAATATTAGACGCCTTAAACGTAAATAATTTTGATCTAGGCAAACGTTTAAGGCGTCTAATATTTCTGTTTTTACAACAGGATTTATTACTCCAAAAACGAACTAATCCTTTAAAAACAGAAATATTCGACGCCTTAAACGTTTGCCTGGATCAAAATGATTTTATGTTCAACGGCAGGTTTTATCTAGACGAAGAAAGTCTAACAATAGGGAACCCATTAAGCCCCTTGTTATCAGAAATATTCATGGATCACGTAGAAACCAATATCCAAAAACTCCCATATTTTAAAGATTTCGTTTATTGGTACCGCTATGTAGATGACATAATTTGTTTATTTAATGGCACAAATAGATAACTTAGTTCATTTTTGGAATTTATCAACAGATTATATCCAACAATTGAATTCACACAGGAAGATGAAGTAAATAATAGCATCAATTTCTTAGATTTAAAAATCACTGAAATTATTAATAGACATGACTTTTCCATATACAAAAAACCTACACATACAGATGGTACGATTCATTATACTTCAAACCATCCATTTTCACAGAAATTGTCAGCTCATAATAGTATGCTTTATAGATTGGTTAACATACCCATGACGAAAGAAAATTTTGACAAAGAGTATAAAACGATTAAACAAATAGCTTTCAATAATGATTTTAATGCGTTAATTGTAGACAATTTACTTGATAAAATTAATTACAAGAAAGCATTATCACTTATATATCCAAAATTTCAAAATTCAAACGAAACTAAATTTATTTCATTAACTTACATAGGCCAAAAATCTGAAAAGATTGCTAGATATTTAAAGAAAAAAGAAAAATATAACATCTCTTTTAAAACTATTAATTCTTTAGGCAGCTTAATAAAAAATAATAAAGACGTCATTCCTAAAAACAAAAAATCAGGAGTTTACAAGTTAACATGTAGTGATTGCCCATGTGTATATGTGGGACAGACAGGCCGTTCATTCCAAACAAGGATACGAGAACATGAAAAATGTTACATTAACAATAAACCGAATTCAACTTATGCCAACCATTTGTTAGAGGCTGGCCATAATTTTAATATGAACTATGAAATATTACATATTGAAAACAAAAGTCAGAAACTAAATCTGTTAGAAACTTTAGAAATTAATAGATATAATAAAAGACAAATTTTATTGAATGATCAAATATATTTAAATAGATCCCCCCTACTTAATATTTTTCATTAATTGTATACCTCTCTTTCCACCCCTCTATTTTTTGTACCAGAGTTGTGTATTTAAGGTCATGTTTTGCATTGTATACCTCAGTTTAAATAGTCACCTGATGAAGTCTTGGTATGACGAAACAATTGTTGTGAAAATCAATAAAATAGCGGAAGTTAACATTTGTTTTTTTTAAATCTAATTATTATATATAAAATAATAAAAAGGGGGGTTCTTCGCTTAATATAAGGCTTATTACCATATCTTAAATATCTTATATCAAGTAAAGAAGTCTTGAAGTCCACGCAAAAATAATGGATTTGTTTTGCCCAACCATAAAAATCACATACAGTGTGGTCCAACAAAAACTTAAGACTTCGATTTTCTGGCTTTCAAATGAAATTGTGGAAAATCGCTTGGACCCGTCAATTTCTGATTCGAGGGGAAACAACTTTTCCGCTCTTCGCATCCCCGTAACTACAACCCTCTAACGGGGGTTAGTACAACCCCTTGATTTTGAATAGTAGTAAGGGATGTTGCGATACCTCATTTTGAAGATCTGATCGACTACTAAAATTTTGCTTCAAAATTTTCATCGGTAACGAAATGACAGGTAAAATAGTGGAAGAGTACTTACTTTTGGTGATTAGCTTATTAAATGCTGAAAATGGGCACCATTCACTTCCATGCAGTATTGTAAGTTTTGCTGAAAACGTTCACGTACGTTACTCAAGATTACTGGTGTAATTTGACGGTATTCATTAATGATCCGAGTTCGCAAATCATGCAGTGACTCAGGCTGGGTTGCGTAAATCTTGGATTTCAGGTGACCTCATACAAAAAAGCCCATTGAACAGGTGATCTGGGTGGCCACTCAATATGTCCCCTTCTTCATTATGATCTTCAAAATGAAGTATCGCAACACCCCTCATCCCTTTTCAAAATCAGGGGGGTATACTCACCCCCGTTAGGGGGTTGCAGTTACGGGGATTCAAAGAGCAGAAAAGTTTTTCTTCCTCGAATCAGAAATTGACGGTCCGAGCGATTTTCCACATTTTCATTTTAAAGTCGGAAAATCGAGGTGTTAACTTTTCGTTGCACCACCTGTATATTAATGCGATAAATATTCGAAATGTATGATATTCTGCTCAACATTTTTTTTCTTTATCGATTCTCCTAATGTGAAAATACCAAGTGTCCCAGTTCTGCAATGAAATTCATGTAACGAGTCGACCAAAACTCCAGTCGTATTCCTGTATTTAATGAACCTTAAGTCGACAAAGTGCGATGAAATAATCAAAGATATTTTCTGTTTGAATCTGATCCAATATTCGTCATTTGTTTACATCAGTTTTGCATATAGGCATGACTCAGATCTAAAGGAACACTGCGTTTTGCAGGGCTTTTTATAACTTTCTATATTTGAAATTTTAAAATGCATATATTCAATTACTCAATTCATTCGAAATAGAAATCTGTATTCTTGAAAATTTAATTGCAGAGTAGAATTTGTATTCACAGCAATCAATTTTCATTTGAGTGCCAACAATCCATGTATATTCTAGAAATTAAGAAGGGAACAAGTTAAAAAGGACCGACGTGAGTTGATAAGCTTTTGCTCGCTGGTTAATAATGTTTATATCACCAACGATCGCTCCCCTCATAAAATTTTTGTCGTTTTTCTAAACTTCTGATCCTATGATTTTCATGAAATTTTGCAGAATAATATGCGCTACCATTGTCCTTCTAAATTCCAAATCAATCTCTCAGATTCATCGAATTTTTCTTAAACTTTCCTGAAAGCTTCAAAGCTTTAGCTCTTTCCCTTCGAAAGTGGACTTGAATGTTTTATTGAACGATATTAATTAATTATTATAACTTGAATAATTAATCCCCTTTTTACTGGTATTCACTATCAAATTTCATTTCAGTAACCAAAGACAAGGACAAACTTCAAAACATCAACGATGCCGTTAAAATATTTGAAGACTGGTTGAGCACTTTCGAACTAGAAAATCGTGCCAAAGAAAACCGAGCCTACTTGCCGTTGGCAAGTATCGAAGCTCTTCTTCCGTTAAGGAAAAAATATGAGATCATAGATGAAGAGGCGGAAACTTTCCTGAAAGCGTACAAAAAAGCTGGAGCCGAGTACAAAAATCTTAGAACCGTCTCTAGCGGAGAGGATAAGCCTACTTGGGATATAGTCAGAAATTCTAAACTCAAAGAAAAATTAGTAGAATTCCATTCCAATAAATGTGACCTTTGGGATGGTGACCTACCTACTAAAGAACACGTGGAGCTCATTCTATGGGCATATAGCCCGGAAGCGAGTAAAATCAAAAAGAACCAATCTAAGTTCGAGGAATTACTGGGATCCGAAGAAAACTGTTCAGAAGACGAAGAAGAAGTAGAGAATACTAGTACAGATAGGAAGAGAAAATCAGAAGGCAGTTCTTCGTCAGAGGATGAATCACCTAAGAAAAAAAATAAATCGAATTGAAACCTACATGTTTAATATTTTCGAAACGTTGTCTGTTTCGAATAAGGAATTTCTACTTATTTTTATATTCGTTTGTGTAACGAAATGTTTTTTATTCAATAAATCTATTTTTAGCTGTTAGTTAAAATTGCATTGCATGTTTTCGATTTCTTAAAAACTCCATAAAACAAAGTTATATAGCGAGACATCCATAAAATATGTCAAAACTTGATGTACACGTATGCAAGTTCAGGTTCATATATTATAGACGGACAAAGGATGTATGTTAGAAAACAAATTTCGTTCCAGACAATAATTAATTCATCTAAGATTCTTTACATAGTCTCCTAAACTTTCCATATAGAGGAGTTCTGTTGAAATTCTCATATACATAATATTCAGCGAAGTATAGCAGTAGGTACAATAAAGTGGATAGATAACATCTGTCAATATTCCTTGAAATGAATTCAGCATTATCTGAACCTTTCAGGAAGGTTCAGATTTCAATGAATTTGCTTGGGATTTGGTCCGAAAAACACACCTGGAAGCATCCAATTTACCGAGCATTTTATATTGTCTGTTGTATTTTGTTCAACGTCTCTTGTTTTCTCGGCTTGTATCAACAACTCAAAACGGAAAATATTGCTCTAATTTGCTCCAATATGGCCATGCTTTTAGTGGGTGGTTATGGGAGTATTGCTATTCTATTACTGAATCGAAAGGACTTCAACTGTTGGCTGACGAGTAAGTGATCAAGAATATGTTATTAAATCTTGAATATCAAACAAAGTAATTCTGTTATACTACCCTGTCAAGAAAGTACCGGGAATTTTCAATTAAAACAACATTTTTACATTTAATCGTCAAAATTTATTGGGTCGCCTTCAAAATAGGCTCCATTTGCCCCAATACATCTATGCCAACGGCACTTCCAATTATCGAAACATTTTTTATAGGCGCTTTCCGGGATGGACTTTAGCTCTCGCGCCGAATTTTGTTTTATGGCTTCAATCGACTCAAAACGGGTGCCACGAAGGGGCAATTTTAGTTTTGGGAAGAGGAAAAAGTCGCAGGGAGCCAAATCCGGCGAATACGGTGGTTGCTGAAGCACGTTTGTTGAGTTTTTGGCGAGAAAGTCAGTCACAATCGTAGCTCGGTGAGAAGGCGCGTTATCGTCATGCAAAATCCATGAGTTGTTCGCCCACAAATTTGGCCGCTTCTTACGGATACGCTCACGCAAACGTTTCATAACGCCTAGGTAATACTCCTTGTTTACCGTCTGACCCTCTGAAACGAATTCGTAGTGCACCACGCCACGGATATCGAAGAAAACAATGAGCATCACCTTCATTTTCGAGTGGCTTTGGCGTGGTTTTTTCGGTTTCGGCTCATTTTTTGCCACCCATTCCGATGATTGCTGGCTTGTTTGCATATCGTACTCGTAGACCCAGGTCTCATCACCAGTTATAATGCGTTCCATGAATGTAGAATCGGAATTACAGCGATCCAGCATGTCTGAAGCAACCTGTTCGCGATGACGTTTTTGAAGAAAATTCAGGTCTTTCGGTACGAGTCGTGCGGCCACCTTTCTCATGCCCAAAATATCAATTAAAATCGTACGTGCGGACTCGTGGGATATCTTAAAATCATGTGCTATCTCTCTCAAGCTGGTACGACGGTTTTCCAGCACCCTTTCCTTAATTTTATCGACGTTATCTTCGATCGAAGCCGTCGATGGGCGACCACTTCACGACCGTCCTTGAAGGCTCTGTACCACTGATATGCACGAGTTTTCGATAGAGCATTATCACCAAAGACCTTTTGCAACATTTTCAATGCATCGGCACACGAAAATTCATTTGCAACACAAAACTTTAAACAAATTCTTTGCTCAACGTAATCACCCATAGTAAAAATCGGCACGCACTCTGACATCGACTGACTTAATCAGCTGTTGCAAACACACTAGTTGACAGATCCCGCTCAAGCTTGGCACGTGGTGCACTACGAATTCGTTCCAGAGGGTCAGACGGTAAACAAGGAGTATTACCTAGGCGTTATGAAACGTTTGCGTGAGCGTATCCGTAAGAAGCGGCCAAATTTTTGGGCGAAAAACTCATGGATTTTGCATGACGATAACGCGCCTTCTCACCGAGCTACGATTGTGACTGACCTTCTCGCCAAAAACTCAACAAACGTGCTTCAGCAACCACCGTATTCGCCGGATTTGGCTCCCTGCGACTTTTTCCTCTTCCCAAAACTAAAATTGCCCCTTCGTGGCACCCGTTTTGAGTCGATTGAAGCCATAAAACAAAATTCGGCGCGAGAGCTAAAGTCCATCCCGGAAAGCGCCTATAAAAAATGTTTCGATAATTGGAAGTGCCGTTGGCATAGATGTATTGGAGCAAATGGAGCCTATTTTGAAGGCGACCCAATAAATTTTGACGATTAAATGTGAAAATGTTGTTTTAATTGAAAATTCCCGGTACTTTCTTGACAGAGTAGTATATCAATGAACTCGACCTCTTGTTGTTCGTTAACGATGCGAGTGCTTTGCTTTGTAGCAAGAATCTTAATTCTAGTATTGAACAAACTAGATTAGCCTTCGATTCAGTACAGCCTTGGTGCACTCAAAATGAGTTACTTCTCAATGTCAGTAAGACTGAATATGTGATTTTTAGAACGATTCAGTCTAAAAATATGTATCCTCAGTCAATAACCCTGGATAACAACCAGGTCAGATTTTTGTCTTGGACAGAATTTCTTGAAGTTTCGTTAGGTTGTCACCTGAAATGGAATGATCATGTGAGTCAGGTCAGCAAAAAACTCAATAAGGTTTGTACATGATCAGGGAGAGAGAACATGGAACTTTTAAAAACAGTTTATCATGCAAATTTTGTTTCACCTCTGAGGTACACGCTTGTCATATGGGGTGCAAGCAGTGATTTAAATAGATTATTCATTCTGCAAAAATAAGCCTTAAGGGCGATAATAGGATTGAAATATACAGAATTATGCAGAGATCATTTTAGAAATAATTCCATGCTCACACTTCCGGGACTATATGTTTTGGAATGTCTGCTATTTGTAAGAACACATCCCCAATATTTTAAAGATCTGTTGAATAAAAACAACACAAGACGTACTGTTCCATACCACTTTCCGAGGCATTCCTTGACACTTACTGAAAGAAACACAAAATATTTGTGTACAAGATTGTTCAACCTAAGGAGTCAATGTATCTAATTTAAGGAAAATTAGAATCGAAATAACTAAAATTATTGTACATATAGAACCATATTCGATTAGGAAATTTATGGAATATTCTTTCAGATCTTGTTGAAGTTGTGATATTTTTGACGGTTTCCCCTTTTCATTTGTAGGATGATTGCATTGATTATGAGAATAAAGTTTATGTTATGTTAATAATCCTTTCAAATGTTTCAGGCATGTTCCGAAACGAAAAGTTCCTCAACAATAATCCCAATAAAATATTAAGGAAGATATATCGATCAACTTTGGAAAAAATTTGGCCCAAAACTATCTTTCTTATGAACAAATGGTCAATAGTTTTAGCTGAGGCAATGCTAGCTGGCGTTTTCTTCGTCTATACCGCTTCAAAAGTAAAAGCGAAAGAAGAATGTATTGCCAGTGATAACTGCAGCATGATCTACATTGGTTATTATTATTTTCCGTGGAATGTTGATGAATATTACTGGTTAGCAAATATTGAAAATGTTGCCTTTGGTGGATTCTGCTGCATTGCTGTTTATTGGAGAGATATGTATTTTATCTCTTTTATGTGTTATCTGAGATGTAAACTGAAAGTTCTTTCCTACGTGATTAGACATTTGGATGAATTTGTTGTCAGTGGCTTGGATGAAACAGAATATTTTTTTGAGATTGACTACATCATCAAGCAGTGTATTCAAGAACATCAAAGTATAATAAAGTATGTTACTTATTCGGCCAGCATTTCGCTGTTAGGTCTAAAATTAACAGTGCTGTGCCCAAGGTGGCGTGAAGACGCAGTAACAAAGCCTAACTGAACTCCTAACTCGCACAAGCTTAAAAAGCTTCTGAGAGATCTTCACAGAAGATCTAGGAGTATCCGGATAATATCGGTTTACCTTGCAAAATATACTCAATGACATTAGATGTGTTAGACTCAGAAAAAATAATTTCTTCTACTAAAGTTTTCGGCAATTTCGTAGTCTGACATCAGGCATCACCAGATCTGCAAAAAATCTTATTAACGTAATAATATAACGAGAATACATCGAACGTCCCTCGTATAGTAGGCGACTTCGTAGCTAGGCACACTTCTGTAAGCATCTAGGTATCGGTAAAATAGTCGACGTCTGCTTGAGGCACTTCGTTGCAAGCAAATAGAACTTCGTGAATCAATTGGAAGATGGTGCAAAGTGAATAGCTTCCTCTCTATCATAGATAAAATTTCGTTCTCGTAAACAATTGTCAAAGAAGAAAACTTGATTAATAAGAAATAAATTCATGGAGTTAATATAATGATTAAGATGAATATTTCATTTTAAATATGAAAACAGAACATTCTGTAACCTTCGTGAAAACTATGACTGATACAAATTGAAATGTAACAAACTTTTGGGACAACGTTTGAGACAGCAACTGTTTAGTATTATGGCCGTGTAAAATCGTAGCTTTGTGACATGTTTTATAAAAAATCTGTATTTATATTTATTTACTTCGAAGACAGCTGAATAAATCATCATCAGTCATAGGTATAGATAAAAGAGGCTGATGACGTCATAGATATCACGTAATTCCAATTAGAAATTGAAATTGTTGAATATTTCCAAATTTTCTTTCAGATTCCGTCCTCGATGAAAAATTACAGATTACAAAAATTATATTTTCGAAATGTTCTGCTTTTATTCAAGGTAATACCATTTTATATTTTACAGAGAGTTTTACGCACTGGACAAGTATTTGTCAAGAATATTTGGTTCGATGCTCTTGATTAATTCTTTGGTGATAATCAATACAACCATAGTTATTTTCCAGGTAAAACCCAGATTTCAATCCGCACCTATTCAAATATTTAATTGAATAAGTCTTGATGAAATTCCATTTAAAATAATATTAAATAAGATTATTCTGACTAAGCATATTAACTCTATTAATTTCTTTGATTTAACAGTTACCAGAATCAATAATTCACATAAATTTTCAATACATCGTAAACCAACATATACAAATGGTTTTTATACGCAATAAATCAAATAATCCTATCAATCAGCATATAATTGTATGATCCACAGCTCATTTAACATACCCATGAATCGAGAAAATTATATTTTAAAAAATAAACAAATAGCTATTAATAATGACTATGATCCTACATTTATAGATAAATTGTTGATGACTAAGAATAATAAAATAGCCTTAAGTATGGTATATCCGAAAACAAAAAAACAATTAAATACATTTCCTTAAAATATACTGAAGATATTTCTAAGAAAATTGCTACACACCTCTAAAATAAATATGATGTAATAACTTCATTCAAATCTCAGTAAATTTATTGAATATAATAAAGACATCACACAAATAAATTGATTTCCGGCAAACCACTTGATGAAACATTTTGGATATAAATAGGGCAAACAAATACACTTTGCCTAAATTTCACAAAAATTTAATTTATGTTGTTGACATATATTTTCAAAACTGAGGAGAATTTACTTAATGCTACAATGTACAATGAAACCTCTCTTGGCGGACACTCCTCATAAGCGGACGCTCCCCTCAAACGGACAATTACCCTGGAAATTTTCTTGTAATATTATACTCACGAGCGGACACCTCTATCGGACGGACACGGACACCATAATTTTCTCAGCAGTGCCGAAAAACCTCCCAGATACGGACGCGGAATTCTGAAGAACGGCTAAATGCGAATACGTACGTACCTACGGGTTCATAGAAGATTCTCGTAGTTATTTCTTGGTTTAACCGCGCAAAAGAAAACTTCGGGGAATCCCCTTTATTTCGTCGCAAGAAATACACAGTTCTCGCTAGTAGTAAACGCTCGCTAGTAGTGAAACGTATGTTTATTGAACCATGGCACCAAAGAAAAGATTTCTGACGTTGAAAGAGAAGATGGAGCTTATAAATATGTCAGAGTAAGATAATTCATCAGTTCGCAAATTAGCAGAAAGGTATCATTCGAAAGTTATTTTGATTAGTTTTTGAATTTATTCTTGACTATTTTCAGATTCAACATAGGAAAAACTCAGGCCGCAGCAATTTTGAAACAAAAAGAGAAAATTCATGATATGTGGCAATCTGGTGATAATCTGCAGCAAAAACTGTGTAGACTGAAAAACATTCCAGAAAAAATTGATAGGGAATGTCTAGATTGGTTTTCTCGAGTGAGGAATCAGAATATCCCAGTGTCAGGACCATTGATAAAAGTGAAAGCGAAAGAAATTGCCAGCAGGTTGAATTATGAAAAATTCGGTGCTTCTAATGGTTGGCTGCAAAAATGGAAGATGAGACATAATATAAGTTTCAAAGCTATATCAGGTGAGTCTGCAGATGTTGATGTAGAAAATGTAAAGGAATTTTTGGAAAAATTGCCATCTCTTCTTTTGGGATATAGACCAGATATTTTCAACGCCGATGAAAGTGGTTTATACTTTCGAGCATTACCATATGAAACATTGGCACTCAAAAAAGAGAAATACGTTGGCGGTAAAATGTCAAAAGGGAGGCTCACTATTTTATTCTGTGCAAGCATGACTGGACAAAAGGAAAAATTATTAGTGATCGGAAAAGTCGCCTGTCCACGCGCACTCAAAAATATTCCAATAAAAGGTCTGCCAGTTACATGGAAATCAAATTCCAAAGCATGGATGACTGGAGTCATAAGGAAGGAATGGCTCTTAGATATGGACAGACGAATGAGGTTTCAGAAGAGGAAAATATTATTGTTTTTAGATAACGCTGGTTCACATCCTAAGGACATAAACCTAACAAATATAAAATTATGCTTTTTACCTCCTAATTGCACTTCGGTGTGCCAATCAAGGCATAATCAAAAATGTTAAATTTTTGTACCGAGACTTGATTCTGAAACATGTTCTATCAAAAATGGATAGTGCTTTGTCGGCATCAGAATTAGCTAAATCAATGAATGTTCTAGAAGCACTTAATTTCATCAAAACAGCTTGGAACAAAGTTTCCCAAAGGACCATTCAAAATTGCTTCACCAAAGCAGGATTCAGTAAGAATAGGTCTTCTTCGAATATCTTAGAGGAGGCATATGACGAAGAGGACTACATGCCCCTATCAGTACTAGCAACTTTTTCGAAAAATTGTGAAGCAGTGTGCAACACAGTGAATAATAGAGAATTCATTGATTTGGATGAAGGAATATCTACAAAAGAGCATTCTGATTTCAATCATGAAAATGGAGAGGAAGATGAAGAACAGGAGAGTGACGTAGAAGGAAGCACTATTACTGAAAGCACCAAAATAAAATCTTACAGGGAAGCTCTGAATTTTATAAAAGAGTTGAAAATATTTGCCCAAGAAGACTTTGTGGCCTTTCAACACCTTGAAAATCTCGAGACCCACTTCCAAACTAGTCTACTGATAGAAAAAGAGAAAAAAATGACACAATCCAAAATAACCGATTTTTTCTAAATTATGCATTTCATAATGTGAATAATTTCGTTTTGTGTAATAGATCAATATTCCTGTATTCAGTTTTCTTCAATAAGTTCATAAATATATTTCAATAAATAATTTGTGTTTTTGTTTCCAATTCTCTTTTTATTTATTTTGCACCTTCCGACAAGCGTACACATCCCACGTCCGGACAAAAAAGCTGGAACCAACGGTGTCCGCTCTTGGGAGATTTCACTGTATACAGGTGGTCCAACGAAAGCTTAACATCTCGATTTGCCGACTTTAAAATGAAAATGTGAAAAATTGATCGAACCCGTCAATTTTTGAGTCGAGGAGGAACAACTTTTCCGCTCTTTGCATCCCCATAACTGCAACCCCCTAACGGGGGTGAGTACTACCCCTTGATTTTGAAAAGGGATGAGGGGTGTTGCGATACATCATTTTGATGATCATAATGAGTATTATCTGACCCTGAAATTTCGCTTCAAAATATCCATCGATAATGAAATAACAGTGAAAATAGTGAAAGGGGCAATGTGGAAATTATCTCGAGAATATTATTCATATCCGACACATTTCAAAAATATTTAGTAGTTATGTTGTTAATTTTTTGTCCAAAACAGTATTAATTCCTTGTCCAAAAAAGTATACGGACCATGTTTTTGATTTACCTTAGTCTATCGTGAATTCTTATGAACGTTACAAGTGTGTCAAAGCGATTGTAAATTTGTAGTAGAATTAAAATGGTGTTTTCCGTAGAAGAAAGTGTGGAAATGATAAAATTATGTCTTAGAAATAACGACTCTGCGCGAACAACAGCGGCTTTATTTAACCGAAGACATCCTAGAAAAAATTTATCCTCTGCTTACGTTGTGCAACTGGTTGCCAAATTTGGCGCCACTGGTTCAGTCGGAAACAAAAAGAGGGTGCATGAAAGAGATAAAGCGAAGGGGGTGGATGTCTTAGGTCATGTAGCAATGGATCCGACCTTGAGTACTATGAAATTGTACGATGTATCTGGTGTTTCACGCACAACAATCATGAGAATCCTGAAACAACATAAATACCATCCTTATAAGATACGATTTGTTCAGGAACTGAATGAGGGTGATCCCGATCGCCGACTCCAGTTCTGTGAAGTGTTCAATGAAATTATTAACGGTAATCAAAACTACACGTTCGATGTCTGTTTTTGAGACGAGTGTTCATCAAACGATCATTTTCCAACAAGATGGCGCGCCACCTCATTTCGTTCAACCAGTGTATCAGTTCTTAGATGAAAATTTTTCTCAATCCTGTATTGGAAAAAGGGCACATATTGAATGGCCACCCAGATCACCTAATATGGCTCCACTGGACTTTTTTCTATGGGGTCACCTGAAATCCAAGATTTACGCTACCCAACCTGAGTCACTGAATGATTTGCGAACTCAGATCATTAATGAATGCCGTCAAATTACACCAGAAATCTTTAGTAACGTACGTGAACGTTTTCAGCAAAACATACATTACTGCATGGAAGTGAATGGTCCCCATTTCCAGCATTTAATAAGCTAATCACCAAAAGTAAGTACTCTTCCACTATTTTACCTGTCATTTCGTTATCGATGGAAATTTTAGAGCGACATTTCAGGATCAGATAGTACTCAGTATGATCTTCAAAATGCATCACCCCTAATCCTTTTTCAAAATCAAGGGGTTGTACTCACCCTCGTTAGGAGGTTGCAGTTACGGGGATGCGAAGAGCGGAAAAGTTGTTCCTCCTCGAATTAGAAATCGACGGGTCCGATTTTCCACACTTTCATTTCAAAGCCGGAAAATCGAGGTGTTATGTTTTCGTTGTAGTACACCGTATATGTCAACAATATAAATTAAATTTTTGTGAAGCTAAGTGAAATCCACCTACTTGACGATGCTACTATGTAAGCGAAACGATGTATCATCATTACAATAAAATAATTGAAAATCAGAGCAACCTTATTGAATATTATCTTACATTTTCAATAATTATTTAATCTGTTTGCAGGGAGAAAATACGAGTTCTTTCGCCTTATTTGTTTACTGCGGAGCTTTCTATGGATGCAATCACCTCTTTTTGATGCTTTCTCAATCCGAAGAACTTTCCGCTCAAGTATGAACTATAAAATTGTCACAAAAAAACCATGTCCGAAAAGTATCACCATTCTACTATGAAAAACTTTTGTCCAGCATGAATCTGTTAAATATTTAATGTGCGTTTTTTTCGAAAATTGAAGCTCTATTGTGAAAAATTGGTTATACATTCAAAGTTCAAACTCCGTTTCTAGTCACTTTTTTTTCACGAATGATTTTAGTAACCTGCGTATACTCCTTTTCAGTTATTCTATTTTTGCTTTGTTCAGTGAATTAGTGATTTTGATATTGTTTTATTTGATATTTCCTACCTTCAACGATTTTTCACTACGAAATATACTCTATATTCACGAGTAAAATTGTTCTGCAAATATGTTTCCACAATATCAATGCATCAAAGTGAAATGCAACTCTTCGACATTTTTCAGAGTCTGAAACTGGCAGATTCCATATACTTCACGAATTGGTATGAGATGGATGTTAAACATCAAAAACTCTTATATATCATGTTACTCAGAGCCCAGAGGCCCTTTACTCTGACGTGTGGAGGTCTATTTCCGGCAAATTTGCATACATTCAAAGAGGTAAAGACGAATTTGTTACGAAACCTTGTATACACCTGCAATTTTTCAATTTCTAGACGATGAAAACTGTATATACTATTGTCAACGCCCTGGTGAGCCTCAATAGAAAATAATAAAGGTTGATCCTCAACGAAGTTTTCCTGATATGAAATGTGGTGTTTCAACTAATTTGCACATTACTTGCACTACTTCAAATTCTTTCATCACGTCAAAATACTCGTTTCTTTCTGCTCTATGTATTTTTATTAGAAAAGTATAACATTTGAAGAATTCTGTGGTATTTCTTGATTTTCCAAACTGTAAAAACAAAAATCTTGAAGTCCAATTCCGGGACTTTTGATTATTAGCTTATTATCATAAGTGTAGAAAGTTCTACAATTCGAGACATTGTTACATACAGCTGTATAATAATTCTTTACTCGAACAAACCCTATATTCGCTATTCACAGGAACACTAAGGTATTAAGCATACACTAGCGCCATCTAGTGCACGCAAATATACATACAAAATATATGAAATAATTCATTTCGAGGGAAAAAATGTACTCCCGATTTTTTCACGTTACAAACGCAGAAAAAAACTTTCATCATGCTCAAGTCAGATCATAATGCTGTAAAGCTCATAACCGGCATATTCTGATTCAAATAAATTAGTTCAGCGGTTCTGTACCAAATATCAGTGGTAAGGAGTGTGAGCTATGGCGATAGAAAGCTTTACAAATTTAGACAGTTTAGAATTGTCATAGAGATGTATCAGTTTTCTTTATCCGACATTGTGTACTACAACAAATATGGTAGTATTCAACATATCGGATGTTTTTTTGAGAGTGATAAAACTTTCGATAGGGATAGCTATGATTTGACAGAAGGAAGAAGTCCTGTTGCATCCTGAAAAATGCACTGTATGGTGTGCATTACACGCTGGAGGCATCATCGTTTCATATTTCTTTAAAGACGATGCTGGAGCTAGGTTACAGTGAATGGTGCTCTTTACATATCAATGATCAATGATTATTTGTTTCAAAATTTGAATGGTATCGACCCAGAAGAGTTATGGTTCCAACAAGAAGGTGCTTCACCTCATGCTGCTACCCTAACAATTGATTTATTGAAAGAAAGATTTGGCGATAACATTATGTCGAGAAATGGTCCAATTAATTGGTCTCCAAGATCATGTGACATAACTCCACTGGATTATTTTATTTGGGGTTATGTCAAGTGATTGCTTTATGCTGATAAACCAGAAACAATAGACGCTTTGGAAGCCAACATAATTCGTGTTATTGATGAAATAAGGCCTGAATTACTCGAAAAAATGGTCCAAAATTGGTCTGGTCGAATGCTGTTCCTCAGAGCTAGTCATGGTGGACATATGCCGGAAATTATTTCTAAAACATAAATGTCCTAAAATTAACTTTGAAATAAAAAAATTAGCTCCAATCTTAATTTAAATGTGTTTTATTTCGTGAGTGATGTAGGTTATGTTTTTGATTGTGATATTTGTAATATTGAATAAGGGCTGATGAAGGGATTATCTAGAATTATATTTGTTTTTTGAAGATATAGTGCACATTTTTTAGAGATTTTTGAAATAATTTGTTCGAATATTTAAATATATTAAATATTTCAAATAAATTATATTCTTTGGGAAGTCCTTTAAGTGTGTTCATGTTTTTATAAGGCAAGTAGTATTTTTTAAAGATAAAACCAGAAACAAAATTTTGTCTCCTTTGAATATTTATTTATTAATTTTAATTACTTTCGTATATCTGTTGGGTTATTTATTTCATTTGACATTGTATATTGAGTTTTGATTATAAACGTCTATTAAATGTGAGCGGTGCTTGTTTTAGACATTAATTTAATTCTAAAAGTTTTTGAATAAAAAAATTCTTTTGGAAATTAAAATTGTAGAAGATAAACATATTTCAATTTGTTTTGATATTCAAATGTTGTTATATTTCTTCTATCAAGTAAAAAGCCTTTCTATTCTATTTTATTCAATTTTAAGTTCTATTACTCTAAAAAAAACATCCGATATAATGGCGCGATGCTCGATATTCAGGTTGTCTTTTACTGAGGATACCTAGAAAACTAATGATCATTAGAAAATGTGAAAAAAGTTGAAAAGCTGGTACTTGAAGATGACAAAATAAAATTAAGATGTAAGCAGAGATGAAAAAATCTATCCGTGGGTACCATATATGCTATCCTTCATGAGCATCTTAACCTCTCAAAAGTGCGTACAAGATGGGTACCGAAAATGCTCATTGGACCTCAGAAGCAAGTACGAGTCGAGTGGTGTAAGAAGTTTTTAGAAAAAAAACACCCGATATACGCTATTGTATTATGAGTGCGGTTTCAATAACAGATGTCGCTACTAGTTTATTATTTTAATATTTCTTCTGGCAATACCTCTATTTTGAAATGTCATCATCTTTTTTTTCATTATCTGTCATTTCGCTAAAGTGTAAACAACACGGTTCTGTGTGCTCTGAAATTGTCAATTTTTAAATATTGGATGGAGTAGTCCGTTACTTTGTGATAGTTCATTTAAATGGAATGAAATAAGAAATGACTTTGTTTTCTATCACTTTTTGACGTGACAACGTCTTATAAATTGGTTTGCCGGGTGACACTTCAAGAAACTGCGTTACGCTCCGCTCACGTTATGCGCTCACAATGAGAGCGAGTGAGAGGCACGCGTCCCTTCCACTCGGGCATGGTTAGCCCGCCTAAGAGCGAGAGAGACAGACATAAAAAGTGAAAGGCACGCGTCCCTTCCACTCGAGCACAGTTAGCCCGCCTAAGAGCAAGAGAGACAGAGCGAGAGAGAGAGAGAGTGAGAGAGATAGGCATACACACCGGTTCATGTCTTGCGCTTCTATTTCGCTTAGGCGCCTGCATACAAGTTTAAACGTTGCCAGTTCATTGTAAAACGATTGTGTAGTGATAATGTGAAGGTAGTTTCGTCCATCGCAACAATTCAAACAGCAAAGGTAAATAATTTCAGACTGATAATATAACATGATGAAATAAATGACTAAGACATAAGTGAATAGGTTATGTTGTAGTAATCACAATGTTGTGGTAGTTTTCAATCAAAAAAGTAGTAGAAATCGTTTCTCAACCAATAATAATTTGTTTAACTTGAAAAAATGAGCGCGACTTGCTATGTAAAAAATTGAAATAACAATGTTTAACCTCCAACCTGTCAAATCGAAACTTTCAAACATTCAAACCGAGACGACTAATCACTGCGCAAGGTCGTAAGCGCGCGATTTACAAATTCAAAGATCAAATGTGAATTAGTTTTCTCCTTTTAGAAAATACACTTTGAATTAAAATCGATTGATATTAACAATTAATGTGATTTAAATAAATGTTCTAACTTTTAAATTTAGTTTTTATATTTATAACAATGTAAAACAAGTTAAATTTATTAATAACTTATAACAACTGATTGATAAATAAAATTTTGTTAATATGAAATTCAGTGCGAGATTCTTTGTATAAATTAATGTTTTAAATATAATTCTTTGTATAAATAAATGTTTTAAATTGTTACTATTATTTCATCCTTCTTCCTACTATACGAATGAATATTCACATTAAAATTATTTTACCACTCAAAGTCGTTGTCACGTAAAACTTTCGCCCGTATACCGACTTTACAGGCAACAAATTTTTTATTATAACTGATATACAGTGACTCGAGTTTCGTAGTGTTTACTACATTTTCAAACTGAATGAACAAATTAGATCTCAACTATTATATATGCTGATTGTAGGCTTCGGCAGAGCTTCGAAGAGAGGGGTTTTCCAAAGTTCCGTCTGTTCGTTTAGTAGTTTTATTATTGGTACGTGCCTCTTATATTTTTCAATTTATATGGATTCCAGGATGTCAAGTTTTTTTCCTTTCGCTTCCACGTGCAAGATAACAAGGTTGTTCAATTCTTCAATACAGATCACACGTTCCCAGAATTGAACAACCTTGTTATCTTGCACGTGGAAGCGAAAGGGAAAAAACTTGACATCCTGGAATCCATAGAAATTGAAAAATATAAGGGGCACGTACCAATAATAAAACTGCTAAACGAACAGACGGAACTTTGGAAAACCCCTCTCTTCGAAGCTCTGCCGAAGCCTACCTTCAGCATATATAATAGTTGAGATCTAATTTGTTCATTCAGTTTGAAAATGTAGTAAACACTACGAAACTCGAGTCACTGTATATCAGTTATAATAAAAAGTGATAGGAAACAAAGTAATTTCTTATTTCATTCCATTGTCGATTTTTGTACTAAATAATGTGTTTTTGCCGGGAGTTTTAACGATTTGAAAGGGGCAATTTTGAATTGGAAGATGGAGAACCACCAGGAGTGCCACCAAAGCTCAAGGTTGAAGAATTAGAGGCAAAGAAAATCCATCATAAACACAAGAGGAACTCGCAAAACTACTTGGAATCACTCAACCAGCCATTTGTCATCATTTAAAAGCAATGGAAATGATTTGAAATGTAGAACATTCGGCGCTGTATCAACTGAAGCCACAAGACGTCGAACGCCGTTTTTCACGTGTGAATAACTTCTCCAACGGCAAAAAAGAAAAGTTTTTGCATCGAATTGTGACTGGCGATGAAAAGTTAGTCCAGTACGATAATCCAATATATGGGGCAACATATAGATGCCTAATCATCAACTGTCAAGCCGAATATGCTGTGTATTTGGTGGACCAGCTGGGTGTGGTGCATTATGATCTGCTAACATCGAACGACAGGGTCACAGGGGAGGTCAACCGACGACAATTGATGCGTTTAAGCCGAGCATTGCGAGAAAAACGGCCGCAATAGACCGACAGACAGGTCAAAATTGTTGACAATGCACGGCTACATGTTACGTCACCCGTTAAAATGTACTTAGGAACGTTCAAATGAGAATTCTTATCCCACCCGCCGTAGAGACATTGCTGCTTCCAATTACCATCTCTTCTGATCGATGCAACAAGCCTGGCTGACCAGCACTTCTACAATTACGATGGGATCAGTCAATTACCAGAAAGATGGGAAAAAGTAGTAGCTAGTGAAGGACAATACTTTGAATGTATAACAAATTTTTCACATTGAAGCTTCAATTTTCGAACAAAACCGCACGAACTTATTTATTCTTCTAATAACTTCGAGCTCTCCATCGAAAAATTTTAATTGATATCATTTTGCTCGCGTGACAGATATTTGCATCTAATTTATTGAGCAAGTTGAAAAGTTCTTTTCAAAATTCCCAACTCTTGAACTTTTTAATTACATCATGGTCAGGGATTGACTTATATATAATTACATATAATAATTGAGTTCTCACCCCCATAATAGGAACAATTTAACGAATCTATTCGTGAGTTTCAAAATATATTTGCTTTAGTTAACACCCATTTCTGTGTGGATCACCATGATTGAGAAATTGTACTCATCTCACCCATTTGAAGCAGTTGAATATTGGCTTGAGATCTTCGGTATCAGAAAAGTTGAAGGGACACCGAAAGTTTTTGTTCGAAAAATAATTTTCGTCCTGGTTTATATAATTTTCAACACAACCTGTTTTCTCGGATTCTACAACGAGATTGCTAATGGTAATCTAGAGGTGATTTGTTCGAAAATGGCAATGCTGACTGTTGGCGGCTATGCAAGTACAGTAATACTGATTCATAACAAGAAAGAATACCAGAGTTGGTTGACAGGTACGTATTGGCCGATGGGACTAAGCAGAATTTTACAGTGAGTTTAACAAAACTTTAGTCATCGGATCAAGTCTGTTGATCACGGAGTCCTTCTACAATTCATCTAGTTTTATGTTCCCAGAGTGCCGATCACAGATATAATCACTGTGTCAGACTATGACAAATTAACCTCTGTTGATCATCGATCAGGTACAACTTGGGTTCCACAGAACATTTTGTGCTCTGATCTAACCTATAATCGCTGCTAAACCACAGATCAAGTTGATTTGTCGATTTTCGTGAATCAAGATCATACTCCTCGTTAAATAGTTGAAGTATGTATCGGGTGTTTTTTTTTTAGTGATAGAACTTTCGATAGGGATAACTGTGATTTGACAGAAGGTAGAAGCCATGTTGTTTTGATATTTCTGTTCAGTAAGCATTGAAAAATTATCATGGAAAGACTCTATTCGCCAAACTTATAGAGCACTTCGTGAAATTTATGGTTTACATATTCGTCCATCAGAGCAGCTTATTCGTCGAACTATCGATAGATTTCGGATAACATTTTCTCAACTCGATGAAACAACAACAAGACAAAGAACTGTACGTACAGGCGAAAATATCGCTGCTGTAAGTCATAGTGTTAATGATGATCCAGATTTGTCTATTAGTCGACGTTCACAACAAGTTGGGCTCTGTGCATCCACCACATGAAAATTTTTCGTAAAGATCTTAGTCTACACCCATACAAGATCCAACTGGCTCAAGAACTAAAGCCGCCTGACCATAATAAGCGTCGTTTGTTTGCTGATTGCGCTCTAGAACAGCTTGAAGTTGATCCACTTTTTTATCGTAAAATTGTGTTTAGTGATGAAGCTCATTTCTGGTTGAACGGCTATGTATACAAGCAGAATTGCCGTATATGGAGTGAAAACAATCCTCAAGAAGTTCTGCAGGTTCCATTGCATCCTGAAAAATGCACTGTATGGTGTGTTTTACACGCTGGAGGCACCAACGGTCCATATATTTTTGAAAACAATGCTGGAGCTAATGTAACAGTGAATGGTGCTCGTTACAGATCGATGATCAATGATTATTTGTTTGAAAATTTGAATGGTATCGACTCAGAAGTGTTTTGGTTCCAACAATATGGTGCTGCACCTCATGTTGCTACCGTAACAATTGATTTATTTAAAGAAAGATTTGGCGATACAATTATTTCGAGAAATGGTCCAATTAATTGGCCTCCAAGATCATTCGACATAACTCCATTGGATTATTTTCTTTGGGATTATGTCAAGTCATTGGTTTATGCTGATAAACCAGAAACAATAGACGCTTTGGAAGCCAACATAACTGTCCTAAAATTATCTTTCAAATTAAAAAAAAATTGCCTTCAATCTTAATTCAAATGTGTTTTATTTCAATTTAGAATTCTATCACTCTAAAAAAACACTCGATATATTGATTATTACAAAATTTAAGTATCAAAACAGATTTATTCTAAAATAATAAGAAGAGGTTTTTTTACTTGATGGAAGGATAATTACAAAATTTGAATATAAAAACAGATTTAATCGGGTTAGCCTCCTATAATTTCAATTTCAAAAAACTTTTTATTCAAAAACTTTTAGAGGTAAATTAATGCCTTATAAGCACAGCTTATATTTAATAGACATATAAAACCAAAACTCATTATTTAATATCAAATGGAATGAAAAAAACCAAACAAATATAAATTGTCAATCAAAATTAATGAATAAATATTTGAAGGAGACAAAATTTTGTTTCTGATCTTATAATTTTGAAAACTTAATCCTTTTCAAAAGTACAAAACATAATTTTAAGATCTTCTCAAAAAAAATTTATTTGAAATATTTAATATATTAACTATTTGAATAAGTTACTTCAAATATCTCTCAAAACATGTATTACATTCTCAAAAAACAATTAGAATTCAGTTAAGGTCTTCATCGGTCCAACTTCATATTTAAGAAATAAAATCAATCAACATTAAATAACTTACCTCTAAGACATCGTGGCATCCTAGTTTGAATACACCAACTTTAAAATCCAAGATATTGTATGTTCATCACAAAATTCATACAAAGTTTGTAAGGTATTTTATGGTCTTAGTTAAGCCACATGATATTTATAGAATGGAATTTTTAAAACCTGAGTATAATTATATAATATATATAAAATAAAATAATAAGAAGAGGGTTTTTACTTGATGGAAGGATTATGACAAAATCTGAATATCAAAACAGATTTAAACTGTTTGTCTCCTATAATTTTAATTTAAAAAAAATTTTTCATTCAAAAAGTTTTAGAATTAAATTAATGTCTTATAAGCACAGCTTATATTTAATATACATATGAAATAATAACTCATTATATAATATTAAATGGTATAAAAAAGCCCAACAAACATAAATTGTCAATCAGAATTAATGAATGAATATTTATTCTGTTAGTCTCCTACAAATTTAAATTTCAAAAAATTTTATTCAAAAAAATTTTAGAATTAAATTAATGTCTTATAAGCACTTCTTATATTTATTAGACATATAAAATCAAAACTCATTATATAATTTCAAATGGAAAAAAGCCCTATAAATATAATTTGTCAATTCAAACTAATAAATAAATATTTATTTATTAATTTGATAATAAATAAATATTTATTTATTAATTTCATATCAAGGTTCAACATTTCTAGTAAACTCACAACTCTGAATAAATACTTATTAGTTTTTTTATTTATTGATGACCAAAATTGCAAAATTTAAACGGCCCACCCTTATATGCTATATAAAAACGGTGGATGGGACAACTTCATATCCAACTTTTTTTTCGTAAAAGAATACAAGCTCACATTTCTTGAAAATATATATCTCTAAGATATCACATACGTTTAATCTCTAGTGGATTTTTCTTCGCATTAAAGCTATAGAATGTAAGAATAATTTTTAGGAAGCTCCAACTCAATGAGCACAAAACATTATTAAATTTTTCATTCTCATTTCTGGTGATTAAACAAGTTTCTAAAGTAAGCTAACCATTAGCAAATAGTGAATTCCATTTTTATTACCTTCCTTCTGCTTCCGTAGAAATGTTGGAACATGAAAAGTTTATGAATAACCATCCACACCATAAACTGAGGGCAGTTTATCGTTCCACCATCAAACGTATTTGGCCAAGGTACCTCTTCAGCATGAACCAATGGGCTCTTGGAGCAGCTGTAGTCCTTTTTGCCACAATCGTGGTAATATTCCTAAACGACAAATTGATTCACATTGATGAATGTTCTGAAGATCGGGAATCTCAAGTTGTCCTTATGGGTTACTACTATTTTCCATGGAATGCATATAAACACTATTGGTTGGCCAACTTTGAGGATGTAATATTTGGTGGATTATGTGGTGTATTTGCCATAATTAGAGATAAGTGCCTTGCTTCCTATATTTGCTATTTGATTTGCAGACTCAGACTTTTGTCTTATGTAATCAGAAATTTGATTGGGTTTGTAAATGAAAGAATTCATTTGTCTGCAAATTTGGATGAAGACATTAATATTCTATTGAGGGAATGTGTGATAGAACACCAAGATATTATAAGGTAAATATTTTTATCAATTCAACAAGTACATTATATTGGTTTGTTCGGAAAGTAATTTCGTTTTTTTTTTGGGGAAAATAAAGTACAATTTCCGCATAATGAATAAATATTTTATTGAATTATATATTGGCCTTTCTGGTCCAACTCCTTTTGCCATCTTTTTGGTAGTAGCATGATTCCACGCTAATGAAATTTCTGGTGTTTGCTTGCAAAAACCTGATCCAGGTGATATTTGATCTCTTCCTTTGAAGTAAAGGTTTAACCGCCAAAATATTTTGCAATGACTGGAACAAATAATAATCCGAAGGCACCAGATCTTGAGAATATGGTGGGTGTGGCAGTATATCCCATTCAAGCTGTAAAATCTTTAGGCGAATAACCAAACTTGTATGAGGTGAATTCTACTGGTTCAGTTACGGGCATGTGAGCATGGTTCTTTCACCAGGAGACTACTCTGCAGTCTCGACAATCTACCCAGGAAGCAGAAAGTGTGATACGCCTTATCATCGCGCAATAGCGAGAACCACTCCGAAGAATTGAACCCAGCAAGCCTCCAGTTTCGGCTTCAGTCCTATCCAACCTTTACTGGCTCTGCCAGTAAAGTATTCGAGTTATTTTGTGACGCAACTCACTCGCCGAAGGGGCTTCTTATCCAACCTGAACGCGGTCTCCTGAACCAAGATAATGCCAAGATTTAATGCCTCAATTGATCCTGGTACGAGCACCGTCAATCCGGCCTCTAAGTCAAGACCCAAGAACCCAAGAAAGTTTTTCAATAGATCCTGGCTTCAAGCACTAACGGTCTAGCCGCATCGTCGAGATCCACAAACCCCAGAAACGTCTCGCAATCGATCCTGGTTCAGGATGAGGCCGGTCGAACCGTCTAGTCCCGCTAAACTCTGAAGCAGTTCTCGACGTATCCTGAACATGAGTCTCTGCGAACAGATAGATGGAACATACCCTTCTAGACCAGCATGCGGACTTTCAACCACTGCCTCCTCCAGTCCAACACCAATTGGGTAGCCAGGTCGTAGGAATACTTCCCAAGGGCCTCCACCCTCTCGAGGTAACGCGGTATGCTACATAACGCACTCAGTCATTGGACAGAAAAATCCGGAGACTTACTGCAGTAGAGTACAGTAGAATAAAGTCTTGAAGTTCAGGCTTTTCTTCCCCAATTTTATTTTTTTCTGAATAATACGTTATATGAATTAAGCACTTAAAGAGCTCATTGCAGGGAATTCATGATTCTCAAAGACATTACTTCAAAGATGTTTCTTGTCATGTTGTTAGTTCACACTCCAGCAGTAGCTAATATTACGCTCACTATCTTCAAGGTATGTATATACTATTTTACTCCCACATAATCTAATGTTGATGTTCAGCTGCTGAGCACTGAAAGTGTTTACAAATCATTTTCAAAAACATGCTAAGACGTCAATAAGTACGAAACCATTAGTTAATATCCGACAGAATGCTTGAGGCAGCAATGCTTCAAATCGATGTTGCCAGTGCTTTGTAGACTACTCAATGAAACGATAGAATAATCAGTTCTCGGCCATCTAATTACATATTAATGAGCAGTCTTCAGATATTAAATTTGGTGAAAAGATTCTAAACAATCTTACAGGGAGACAGCACCAGCACCTTTGCACTTTTCGTCTATTGCGCAGCGTTTTATGGATGCACCCATCTTTACTTGATACTTTCTTTATCAGAACGATTATCTGCAGAGGTGAATATTAAGAAAACGATTTGTGTAAATCTTATTACTTTGTTTTATTACTTCAGTGTTTATATCTGGCTAAATCTATCTATTTCCTGAAGTGGTATGAACTGAATTTAAAACACCAAAAAGTTCTGAGGTTTATGCTTACGAGGGCTCAAAAACCATTCGTTCTTACATGTGGAGCTATGTTCCCAGCTAATTTAGCAACATTCACCAAGGTTTTCTGATGATTTCAGAGATATGCTAAGAAACTTAACCTTTTCTGTTTTAGACAATGCGTGCCATATACACCATATTGAATGCTTTCATAAACTTGAGCAAATAGTCTGGAATAGCAATATAATCTATATCCCATAATGTTCTAGTGCTTGTTAAATGTTAAGGTACAAAATTAGTTAAATGTAACATGACACTGAACAAATGCAATATTGAAAATTTCCCATGTATTCATTTTGGCAGAGTTATTGCTTTACTACAGTCCTTCTTGCGTGCTAACCTTTTACCCTAAAGTCTGTAAATTTCGAATTTTGAGGTGAAAATGGTCTCCAACTAGGAAGAATGATGAAGAATCCGATTTCAACAGGAATTCTTTCCGTCAACGCTTTAAATTTTGAACGGAAAAGCTAAACGGGGTAGGTTTTAGGTCTTAATATTCCAGTTGAGTTCGTTAATGGGCCAAATCAGTCCAATGGTTCTCCAATAATTCCCAATTGAAATGTTGTCTTATTTTTCCTAATATTTTCGAAACTACAGATTCGATCGATCTGAAGTTTGGTACTTACAGGAAGAGTAATGACTCGTAGGTTCGTACCAAATTTCATGAGGATCTTACATTTAAAAGACCAAAAAAAAAAGAAATTATATTAAAAGAACAGCGTTGAGGCCTACCGGAAAGATAAGACAGTATTCTACCTACAAAATAAGGATAGATAGATAGATAGATGAGGATAGATTTATTTTCGATTAGCCTTCCTGATGGACAAAATGATATAAATTTCTATTAAGGCATTACTTTTTCTGTCATGGAAGAAACAAATAAAATTCTTGTTATTGGCGGTCGTGAAATGAGAACAAAATATTTACGAATAGTTCAGATTATGCCTTCATTAAGTAAATAAAAGTCAGTGGGATAATTGTTGAAATAACCGAATCATTCAAAACCATTTTTTCCTATATATCGATTAACTGAAAATGAGGTATCGAGTTTTAAATTTTATTATCCAGGTTGAACAACTGGGACATTTGTATGAAAAATATTTATTTTATATTGTTAAACTACTAACGCAAAGGTTTAAAAAATCAGTAATATTCCAAGCTATTCCATTTGACTTGACGTATGCTAAACAATTAGAGGTTAATGTCCACAAACCTGTATGTCAAAGTGATAAGTGTCAAAAGTGTTTAACCCAAAAGAAAGTGAAAAGTTTTGTTTACATTTTTTCTGTTATCAATCATAGTTAATATTATGAAGTTTTCTTCGGAAATACTTATGAAGAAGCTGCTTCCCTTTAATTTTGATTGAAAGGGATTATATCCTTACGTTTCTGGGAATTTAGGACATAACTTCTACAATGTAAAATATATTTTTCATTGGAATTTAATAAAGCCTGGACTATAAATGGCTGATACAGACTGTGCTAGCGAGAGTACAAATTCCATTTGTGATGAAGAGAGAATCAAAAGACTATTTCAAGCATGTGATGCCAACGGAGATGGTTATATTGACAGGTAAAGTATCAAAGCTAGTCTCTTCCTCTTGTAGGCAACGTACCATAATGAAAACCTCTGTGTTAATCTGTTTATTGAATAAATTTCATTTCAGCCAAGACCTTGCTGCTATATGTAGGGAACTAAGTTTAGAGGATTCCTTAGACGAATTAATGCATCAGTTAGGTGCTGATGCACAGGGACGCATTACTTATGAACAGTTTTTAAAGAGAAGGTTAGCTTTAAGACCTGAAATAGATGCCCTCAAAGTATCAAATAAGGATAATCTTAGTGAGCTTAGTCAGAGTCAAGGTGCGTTATTGATATATTTTACTCTTTACTTGATGGGTGTTTGTATGTAATGATTTTTGAGCTTAATTTGTACTAGCGATGACTACACACCATTCTACACTGAATGAAAATACATAACTTCATATTTTGGGCTGCTTTGAGGACAATAATACTTTTTGAATCAATAACAAACCATCATTCATAAAATAACTATTAGTACAACTTTTCAATTATACTCATAATTTTTATGCAGAAAGTTCTTACTTGTATATGTAGAGTAGCAGTTATTAAATTGTTTAATTCAATAATATTATACAAATACTCACTTCTAAGTATTTACACTTATTATATTTTACAAGATGAACCAGCTCTAACTTAGATCAACTCCTTTTAGGTAAACTGGATAAATGGGAGTGGGATTCAGGAGCAAGAGACATGAGTCCAGTCCATAAGTCTCGCCTCAGGAACATTGACGTAATGGATAATGAACTAGTTAAGGTAAACTTTATTTACAGTTTTTTTCTAATAATTTATATCATAATCCAACATTTTTCTGGAAATAACCCACCAAATACCGAGAAAACCTACATCCACAACTTGTCTATGGAAGTTTACATATCTCCAATTCATATATTCACATGTACTTTCATAATTTTTACACTTATCACTTGATGTATCCACCCAAATGAGGGATAATAAACCGAAGCTCCGATGCCTAATTAAGTCTGCATTGAAGCATTTTTCCAAATATTTCAAATGTTCTAGTGATGTAGGATTTGCTATGTTTGTAGATACTAATGATATATCAACTACACTTTGAATATGCTTAGATCGGAAACTTTTCAAGTCGGGATTTGTTTTTGCACATAAACCGAGGAAAGTGAATCCAGTCAATATTCCAGTTGCTTTCATTGGTTTCTGTTTTGCTTCTTCCCTCAGACCTACAGCGACTTCCTTGTAATCCCTTATAACACTCTTCCAATAAAACAACCATTTTTCTGCTATTGTTCCTTTGATTTTCTGTTCTATGGCAACAGGGTTAATTACTCTCCTCAGAAGCACTGACATGTTTTCTGCTCAATCTTCGAAACGTTACGTGTATAAATGTTATTTTCTCCTTAATTCTTCATAATATTCTCCATGGAATTTTACTTTTCAATATATTAAAAAGCCAGGTTATGTCACACACTGAGAATAGTGTTGTGGTTCAGAAGTCATAGAAAATGAAATAGGGATGTCAATGTTTAACGACAATCGACACTGGAATTCACAGATAAAAGTTAATGAAATATGAATCTGTGATGGTGTGATGTGTGCTGCCTTTTGAATTTGATTGAATTGTAGGTTATTTCTAACTTGTCAGGAAAACGTTAATTTTCTCTGATATTCTAATATTCTCTAGTATTTCTTGAAGCCGCAAAAGATATTTGTAATAACTGAAAAACATAAACAAATTGTATTAAAAAGGGATCATCATACCATGCTCCTTTATAAATAATGACAACTTTCATCGATATATTAGGAAAACACTAGGAGACGCAAAGAAATTCATATTAAACAGGAACCTTACACTATTCCCAATGCGATTATGCAGTAATAAAACCAAATAATTATAAAATAACTTGATATTGCTTAGCTCCAGATATCTCTAGTCACTCTACTTTAATCTCTGTCTTAAAACTTACACTTAATCCTTCGAAAACTGTTATACATATATACATTCTAGAAAGTGATATCTGTGCCATCTTTGACGAGGAAGAAACACTTTCTGTGTACAGATTTTTGTTGTGATCCTTTCAGAGGAACCATCGTAAAAAGTGGGTTATTAGATTGAAGGTGTTGATTCTGGTAATCTACAATATACAATTTAGCAAATATATTTCAGAACTATATACTCAGTTTATCAAATATAAGATGAGACTTCCTAGGACATACATTATTTTTGAGTGATCTGCATTGAATCGGAAAGTTCTTTAAAGTATTTACCAAAATCCTAGTAATTCTCTTACGAAGTAATTATATCTGAGTGTCAGCACAAATTCCTGCATGAAGCTTATTGTTTACAGGATGCTTGAACGGTTATTGTATCTCTAACATATATAATGATAAATGTTGAAGAAAAATGTTGTACGAAGCAGACACAGAATAGGAAGGATATTGTGTAATTCAATACATGAAATCCCCTTGGCCGTTTCGTCTTTTTTTAGTATTATATTCTGGCCAGAAATTTGAATGCCACTATGTGAATTATTTTAAGGTAACTAATCTGTTTATGTCTGTATACAGATGTAGCGCTGAAATTTCCAATAAATTGTTAGTAAGAAAGATATTGATAAAAAAAAATAAAAATTCAGTGGAAACATACTCCTTTGATTAAATTATTAAAAGGGGTATTATCATAATTGGTGTACTTCTGTGTGAATAAATGAAATGTTTCATTCATTTACGTTATACTTTTTTTAATTTAAATGTCCTTTTTTTGTTGAAAACCGTAATTATTTAGATAATATTACTTTGGATTCGCTGTTGATTTTTAATTATTACTAGAAATTCTTATCCAAAAGGAGAGTTATTCTGAATTATAAGGAATCAATGCATTTGAATATCATCAAATAATTCTAACAAGTATGTTTTAAAAGTGAACCGTGATTAAATGGGAAAGTAGAGCGTAGTTTTCAATTCTTTTTCCTCGTTTGAATTTATGATTGTCCCCCAAATCATAATGGAATTAAATTAAAAAGAGGTTTTTCCTTGAAAAAATTTTCGAATTAAATTACATAAATGTCTCAAGAAAACACCTTGTCAATTTAGTAGATATATAGAATTAATATTTATTACACAGTACCAAAGGGAATACAAGAAATTCAAAGAAATATAAATTGTCAACAGAAAATTATTAAATAAATACTTGAAGAGTGTATTTTTGAAAGGGAATTTAGTTTTCTCATAAAATAAGGAATGAAACAAAATTTTGTATTCTTCAAGTATTTATTTGATAATTTTTAGTTGACAATTTATATTTCTTTGAATTTCTTTCATTCCCTTTGGGACTGTGTAATAAGTATTAATTCTTTATGTCTACTAAATTGACACGGTGTGTTCTTAAGACATTTATTTAATTTAATTCTGAAAATTTTGAATACAGAGAGAGACGAAATTATTCTGTCATCGATATTTAGGTCTTTCACGTTGATATTTCGATCTAGCAGTTTTAAGAATTGTCCTTCGAACTGTTTACACTTCAGATTATTTGTTTCCTAATTATTATAATGACCTTAGAAAACATGGAAGGTTTTGATATATTTATGGCAATTAATTTCACATAACATATCAATTTAATTTAACTCCTGAAGTTATAATTATAAAATATAATTTTTTGAAATTAAATAGGTAGAAGGCTAATATTAAAACAATTTTATAAACCTTCTATCAAGTATTAACCTCTATTTATGTTATTTTATTTATAATATATAATTATTTAGTTTCCTCAACATTCTTATACAGATAGTCCTTGTGCTATAACAGAGGCCCTTAAATTGTCTTTCAATCTTTTAGATCAAGGATAAATTACAGAATTATTTATTTGTAGTTAACATTACACCCCATTTAAATTTTTCAGTATTCATTTACCAGAAGTCTTCTAAATTGTTGAAGGGTGAATAAATAATTGTTGTTGATTGATGTTATGTTTTATTGAATATGAATTATTTGTGTACTGACGAAGCAAAGTCTCTCTTAAAACTTGTTTTCCAGTAATGTTTTTACATATCTTGAGATTTTATAGAAAGTAACTCAGTTAGATATCCAATAATATTGAATATTCTAAGTAAGATAGTTTTATGATGAAATTCTTAAGATTATGTTTAACATTTCTGAAAGATATTTGTTCTCATAAGATTGATCAGCGGAAAGAAAATGTTGTCTACTCAAAATATTTAATTTATAGGATTTTGGTTAACAATTTTTATTTATTGGATTTTGTTATATCATTTGGATGTCTTATAATGAATGTTTATTTTATATGTTGTTTGATATAAGGGGTACTTATATGACATCAATTTAATTTAATTCCTGAAGTTATAATTATTAAATATAATTGTTTGAAATTATATATGTAGAAGGCTAATATTAAAATATTTAAATAATTTTATATACCTTCTATCAAGTATTAACCTCTATTTATGTTACATAACGCAGCATTCGGAATTATAAACAGACTATCTTTCCTTACTTGCAGTAATTTCATAATTTTTCTGCAACCAATAAGAAGTTGAAACTAGTTGTAGAAACTAGTATGTTTTACTACCAATAAATTGATATTTTATATTTCGTTCATTCAGTCCACCTGCAAATGGACCTTCCAATCAATTTCGTTAATTTCCCTCTTTTTGTCAGAAGAGATACATCGAGCACTTCTAACGTTCAGCTTTGAAAGGACTGTAAAATTATTATTCTAGTAATAGTCAAACTTGTCGCATGTAGCCTTTGCTACATTATGCACTATCATTCGGATAGTCAAATTTGTCGTACGTAGCTTGTGACATTTCGGTCCAAACTATCGCGGTTATTATTGTTAGTATAGTAATCCAGTCGACTGCCATAGTATTGGCAAATTCATTAAATTTTTTTTTAGTGTAATAATCATACCTTCTGACTTGGTTTATATACAGTAAACCAAGAATTATAGTTCGTTGTTATCATAGAGTATTGCGAGTGTTTTACTTTAATTCTTTACAATCTTCGTTAGTTTATCTTATTGGATAAACAAAGCTAGTTCACCATCGAGATAAGTACATACAAGTGCCCTTGAAGTAAAACTCTTCGCTAAACTACTTCAAAAATACAGTCCACTTAAACCCAACTGCCTGTTTTTTCAAAATACTGAAATAATTGGCAAATACTGCGCTAAATTAACCGTGGTACGTTACAGCATTTTAAAATGTTTTTAAGAAATTTTATAAAATTGAAATTTGTTGTGAGGTATAACAAAATAGCTCTTTGATATTTAAGATATTTTTTACGGGAGTCTGGAGTGTTTTCGGGGGAAGTCGTACACTCCTCCTCCTAACGTATCAATAGATGTAGGAGGAAGGAGACGCGGATCTCCCCGTTACGTAACCGGCAGGAACAGTGCGAGAGCACGCGTTCCGCGGGTCACTCGATCGACGCTGCGACACAGTTAACGTTCGTCTATTCTTCCGAGCTTGGCCTACTGCGTTTCGAGGATATCCGCAAATTCGCCGGTTGAAGTTTGTGATATATCGTCGGTCCAACAGTGTCGATTCCGAATTTGGTGTATTGGTAACAAGTCTCGACAGTTAGAAGGATATGCGTTCCCTGTTGCGGATCCACGCGTTTGGTGGTCGTGAATGAGATCATGTAAATAGAAAATTTTGAGTTCATTGGTTCAGATGTCGACAATGTGGCTTTTAAATTGAACACGTTTTAATGAATGACTCATTGGAATGTGACGTTCTTTGTGGTCTCTTGAGATTAAGATTTAGAGGGAACGGTCAGCAACACTTTGCACTGAACTTAATGTCACAAGAGCCACTTCCTGTCTTGAAATTAAATCTTCATGCACATATGTAGTGTTTGATCTTTTTTTTCAATATGAAACAAGATGAAATGGTTGTTGAAAAATTAAAAAAAAAACTTTATTTAAAACTAAGTGGAGAACGTATTTCAATAATTTGGGATCCCTTTTTCTTTCTGATAGCAGGTCAATTACTGCGAAATTTCCGTGAATTCAAGAATTGATGAAAATTCTCGATTGTTTCGGTTCTTGCTTGATGGAAATTCATCGTATATGATTTAAAGTAGGACACTTTATTCCGCTAATATTTATTGTTTACACAACAATTGTTTCGTCAATTGCATTCCCTCTTCATGAGGTGAGTATGGTAACTAATTTTTCTTACAAAATCGCTCTCCTTCAATGCAAGTCTGGGCAAAACGAAACGAAATAACATGAGGGTTTGTTTTGGGAATTTCCAAATTAATTCAAAAAGGTTCCACGATGGGGATCGGTTTACATCTGTCTGGTCTTTGAGTAAAATGTGTTTTTTATGATGCCTTTTTATTTCTAGTGCTTCTAAAAGGTCAAGTCTATTGCATTTGTTTTCTATATGGACTAAATCATGTTCTATTTCTTGAAAGTTGTTGGCATAGATATTATTTGATTTATTTTTAACGAATGAAAAAAAGTTCAGCAACGGAGATCGGTTTAAATCTGTCTGCTTTGGCATTTTATTTCTAGTACTTTTAAGAGGTCCAGTTTATTGCATTTGTTTTCTATAACTTCGAAATTATGATCAAAATCATGTCCTGTTTCCTGAAGGTGACTTACATAGGTAGAATTTGATTTATTTCATATTATTCTCGAAAGCTCTGCCTGTTTGGATAATATAAGGGTGTCCCAACGAAAATTTGACCCCCCAGAACTCAGAAAAAACATTTCCGAAGATTTAAAAAAATAGGTCAACTTCTGTTTTGAGGAGGACGGATTTTCATCATGAGTTGGTTTTGAAAAAACCACCCCATGAAGGTTGCATCAACCCCCAACATTTTTGTAATAAGAAAGAGATGTCGAGTGATTTTGATAATTTCAACTGTGTCGTGTACAGAACCTTAATAACTTTCCAACTAACCACCACTCGACATCCCTCGCCTATTCAAAAACTGTTGGGGGTTGATGCCACCTTCAAGGGTGTAGTTTTTTCGAAACAAACTCCTGATGAAAATTCGTCCTCCTGAAAACAGAAGTTGACCTGTTTTTTAAAATTTTCGAAAATTACTCGTTTCTTTGTTCTGGGGGTTCAAATTTTCGTTGGGACACCCTGTATGTCTATAATGAATCGTTGTAAAGTATGTTTGATAAACGAGGATAAATGTCATTAAACTGGTTATCAATGTTCTATTATTGACTTACTTGATTCATTTCAAGTGAAGCTTGAAAGCAATGACTCTTTGATCTTCGGTTGACAAAAAATTATTTTCATGCATTTTCATATCAGAAATAGTAATTTCTACATATATTACGGTTTATTGGATTCAGCATTTGCCACTTTCAACTGAGGATATAAATAGATTTCTTATTTGAAAATAAAATAAGAGTTTCATGTCAACATCATATTTTTGCATTAATTTTGTGATCTTTTCTCATTATTATGACTCTTAATAACGTATTTTTGGGGATATCTTATTTGATATTTCGTTTATTTATATCAAAATGAAGTAATACTAATAGTTTTATTGATTTCTCTGAATTTTCCATTTACTGGATTGGTATCTAGCTAATGGAAAAATACAATATTTGTTTTGTTATGTTAAATGTGTGAAGGAATAATTTGTATTTTATATCGTAGTCCGTATGCGCAGGATTTATTTCGAATTAAAAATTTCAGGATGGGTTCAGATGTTTTTGGGCGCTTGTTATAATTTTCGAATTTTAAGCCAGAGATAGTCTTGAACGACTGATAAGATTTGTATTTCATTTCATTCTTATCACCATTAGTACTTTTGACATTTTTTCGAGTGAATTTTGACTTAACAATATTTGAAATTTGTTGCTGTTTTATTAGATTCTTGTTGGAATTGTTTTGTTTTATTATGGTAATTGTGGAGCGTGAAGCTAGCTATTTTCTTATTATTTCATTCCTAACTGTAATTAATAGATTGAACCTTGGGGATCAACTCGAACGATATTATAATGTTTGTCACCACACAATATTTCATAGAGGGTGTCCCAACGAAAATTTTACCCCTATCCAGAACTGAGAAACGAAGAATTTTCGAAGTTAAAAAAAACAGGTCAACTTCTGTTTTGAGGGGGACGAATTTCCATCATGAATTTGTTCCGAAAAAAACACCCTCATGAAGGTGACATCAACCCCTAACAATTTTTGAATAGGGAAAAGATATCAAGTGTTGGTTAGTTTGAAAGATATTTATGTTATGTGCAAAACCCAGTTAAAATTTTCAAAATCGGTTCACTATTCACGAAATAATGTAACATTGAACTTACCGTCAAAAAGTGATGTTGAACAGGCAATTGAACCGCCCAAACTCAAGAACCTAAGAGTTTTGAAGAATCCAAAAATAATTTTCAAGTTCTGTATCAGGGAGAAAGAATTCCTATGACGATGTTGTTCCGAAAAGCCATCTGAGGATGGCAACAACCCCTAACATTTTTTGAATAGGGAGCGCATATTGGACGTGGTTTGATGGACATTCGTCCGCCTCAAAACAGAAATTAACCTGTATTTTTAAATCTTCGAAAATTCTTTGTATGTGAGTTCTGGAGGGGGGGTCAAATTTTCGTTGGAACACCCTGTATTGAGTTCTTTGGAAAAAATTATGCGGGTTCATCGGTACTTTCAGTGATCTATGGATAAAGCTATTATAGGCTGACATTCTTTGATTGAAGGGATAATTAGAAATCTCATGTATGAATTTATTTATTACTGGTTGAAAATGAATTTCCATCAAGTAAAGACTGAATCCATCAAATAAATATGATTTTAGTATACGACTTGAAGTAAAACACTTTATTTCCGCTAATATTTATTGTTTACACAACAATTGTTACCTAACTCACCTAATGAAGTCAAAATATAACTGACGAAACAATTGATGTGTAAACGATAAATATAAGCGGAAATAAAGTGTTTTACTTTTAACCATATACGACAAATTTCCGTCAAGTAGAGACCGAAACAGTCAAGAATATGATTTTAGTGTTGAATTTCGGAAAACTGGGACGAAATTGCCTGTCACGATTCCAGATATCCAAATTTTATGGGATTTCTGACTTCCTCGTGCGAACGGCCCGTGAAATTACCAGAAGAATTATTTCTCCTAACAAATGAGAAATTTTCGTGACAGCTTGAAGCTTAACATTGACGTGTCCACCTAGCGCGATGATTGCTTTGTTGCTTTGTGTGAAATGTGACGAAACGAATGAATTAGGCAATTTTCCGCGCTGGCGTGGATAAAAACAGGGAAAATGTGTTTTTAGGAAGATGGACGTTTGTTTTGATTCCTCATCCCCAATCGAACACTCAATGAGTTACTTTTCCATTGGCAGATTCAACGGCGATAAGTCCAATGAGTTAATTATTGGGTTGTTCGGAAAGTAATTTCGTTTTATTTTGGGAAGATGAAAGACAATTTTTGTATGACGAATAAATATTTTATTGAATTATGGTCCATTTTGGTCTAACACCTTTTGTCATCTTTCTGGTAGTAGCATGATTCCACGCTCATAAAATTTTTGGTCTTATTTGTCAACAAACTGATTCAGTTGATTTTTGACCTCTTCATTTGAAGTAAAAATTTTACCACCCAAAAAATTTTGCAATGACCGAAACAAACAATAATCCGAAGGCGCCAGATCTGGAGAAAATGGTGAGTGTGGCAGTGTATACCATTCAAGCTGTAAAAGCTTTTGGCGAGTGACCAAACTTGTATGAGGTCTCGCTTTATAATAATAATAATTACTTTATTTTCACAATAATGACAATTACATGAAATAATATTAGACGTAATTAACTATAACCCAGTTGTGAAAAAAGGCCAGTCATGCACATGCATATCCTGCTCAACTCAACCCAAATCTTATCTTGGTGGAACACTACATCTTTTGATATTGTAATCAAGAGATTAATTTTGCTCTTTTCTGTTTTTCTGCATCATTCAGTTTGTCCAGCTGATGACGGTAGACTTCCGAATTAATTGTTACGTTATCCGGTAAGAGCTCAACAAAAAACTATTCCTTTAAAATACCACCAAACAGACAGCATCATCTTTTTTGATATTGGCTTTCGAAATGCTTTGAGCCGGTTCATCTTTTTCGCTTCATGATCTCTTGCGTTTTACATTGTTATGTATCGAGTGTTTTTTTTAGAGTGATAGAACTTTCGATAGGGGTAACTGTGATTTGACAGAAGGTAGAAGCCATGTTGTTTTGACATTTCTGTTCAGTAAGCATTGACAAATTATCATGGAAAGACTCTTGCCACAACAACGTTTACAAATGGTTGAAATTTATTTTCAAAATCAGTGTTCTATTCGCCAAACTTATAGAGCACTTTGTGAAATTTATGGTTTACATAATCGTCCATCACAGCAGCTTATTCGTCGAACTATCGATAGATTTCGGATATCATTTTCTCAACTCGATGAAACAACAACAAGACAAAGAACTGTACGTACAGGCGAAAATATCGCTGCTGTAAGTCATAGTGTTAATGATGATCCAGATTATTCTATTCGTCGACGTTCACAACAAGTTGGACTCTGTGCATCCACCATATGGAAAATTTTGCGTAAAGATGTTGGTCTACACCCATACAAGATCCAACTGGTTCATGAACTAAAGCAACTTGACCATAATGAGCGTCGTTTGTTTGCTAATTGGGCCCTAGAACAGTTTGAAGTTGATCCACTTTTTTATCGTAAAATTGTGTTTAGTGATGAAGCTCATTTCTGTAAACAAGTAAAATTGCCGTATATAGAGTGAAAACAATCCTCAAGAAGTTCTGCAGGTTCCATTACATCCTGAAAAATGCACTGTATGGTATACTTTACACACTGGAGGCATCATAGGTCCATATTTCTTTAAAAACGATGCTAGAGCTAATGTTACAGTAAATGGTGCTCATTACAGATCGATGATCAATGATTATTTGTTTCAAAATTTGTATGTTATCGACCCAGAAGTGTTTTGGTTCCAACGAGATGGTGCTACACCTCATGCTGCTATCAATTGATTAATTGATAGAAAGATTTGGAGACAACATTATTTCGAGAAGTGGTCCAATTAATTGGCCTCCAAGATCATGCGACATAACTCCACCGGATTATTTTCTTTGAGGTTATGTCAAGTCATGGGTTTATACTGATAAACCAAAAAAAAGACGCTTTGGAAGCCAACATAACTCATGTTATTGATGAAATAAGGCCTGAATTACACAAAATAAAAAGTGGTCTAAAATTGGTCTGGTCGAATGCGGTTCCACAGAGCAAGTCGTGGTGGACATATGCCGGAAATTACTTTCAAAACATTAATGTTATAAATTATCTTTCAAATAAAAAAAAATTGGCTTCAATCTTAATTTGAATGGGTTTTATTTCAATTTAAAGTTTTATCACTCTGAAAAAACACCCGATACCTGCATAGATAATTCAAAATTCCTTGTTCGATGTAATTTTGAACAATATATACTAACTGACGAAGAAACTGCAATACCCAGAAGGAGCAGTTAAAATTTTTAATTTTTTTTTTTTTTGTAAAACATAGATAGAGTATAGCAAGGAGTAAATGATTGAAATTTGAAGAAAAAAACGAAGGTTTTACAATTTTTTTAAATAAATTTGTTAATAATGTGTTTGTCCACCGCTATTATCTATACACTCCCCAACACGTCCTGGCATTGATGCAATAAGCTGTTCTATTTCTTCTTGAGGGATACTATCCCAAGCTACCTGTAGTTAATGTCTCAGAGCCGCCAATGTCCGTGAAGGCTGGGGTAAATTTCCAAGCCTTCTACCCATGATGTCCCAAACATGCTCTATGGGCTTAAGATCGTGGGAGCTGGCCGGTCATGGCAAAAGATTCACATAGCCCGCTTCAAAAAAGTTTAAACTAACTCTGGCAACATGAGGTCGAGCATTATCTTGCTGAAATATTGGAATTTCGAGCCGGTTCGGGGTAAGGGAGAACATATGGCTCCACTATTTCTTAATGGTAACGCAGCGCTGTTATATTACCTCGAATAAAGACTAAAGGTGACCTACTTGCATGTGCAATAGCACTCCATACCATAACGCCTACTGTCCGGTGTACATGACGTTCAATATCGAACTGAGGTTCACGTCTTTCTCCCCGACGTCGTCTAACCCTCCTTCGGCCATCCCAAGGAGAATCGAGATTCATCAGAAAAGACGAACTGGTGCCATTCCACATTCCAATGCTGACGTTCTCTGCACCACTGTAATCCTTGCCGGCGATGCTCAACCGTCAGAGGTAATACAAGATGGGGTCGATAATACTGCAGTCTAAAAGACCTTATCCGGCGGTATACCGTTCGGACAGTTACAGGATGGCCCGCTCCCGACGCATTAGATTTTTTCGTGATGGGGTGCTTGACTTGACTAGGACCCTAGTTTCGTCCTGGCGAAATGGAGGCCTAACGTAATGCCATTCGCGCCAGTCACTGGACCTGTATGGTGGAAGATCTCCGAATAGGGACCTAGTTTTGTCGTTCTGGTGAAATGGAGGGCTGAGCCGGTTGATTAACTCAGTGACAGGGAGTCTGTCGCAGCACAGGGTGTCCCCCTTAAAACTAGCGTACTGTACCCTATCGCAATAAATCTCCGGATTTTTCTGTGCAATGGCCAAGTGCGCTATGTAGCATACTGCGTTACTTCGGGGGGGGTGGATTGCCCTTAGATGTTACTTGTACTTGGCTCACCATTAGTGTTGGACTCGAGGGGGCAGTGGTTAAAAGTCCGCATGCTGGACTAGGGAGGTATTTCATTTATCTGATCGCAGACCTCATGTTCGGGATGTTCTCATGAGGTTTAGCGCGGCTTGGCGGTTCGACAGGCCTTGTCCTGGCCCGGGATCAATGAGGAACTTTTTAGGGTTTGTGGATCTCGACGAAATGGCTTAGCCGTTAGTGTTTGACGCCAGGATCAATCAAAAGAACTCACATGGGTTCAGTGGGTCATGATGTACAGGCCATGTTGACGGTGCTCGTACCAGGATCATCAATCTTGGGATTATCTTAGTTCATGGTACTGCGTTCAGGTGCTTGGATAAGAATTCCTTCCGGCGAGTGCGTTGAGTCACAAACCAACTCAGGTACTGGCCTGCAGAGCCAGTAGAGGTTGAATAATGCTTCGCTGCTACCAGTCGGACGGTTCTGGCTTTCGAGTCGGGGCCCAAACTGGTAGCTGGTGGGTTGATCCCTTCGGAGAGGTTCTCGCTTCGCGCGATGATATGGCGTTATCCTTATCACATTTTCTACCTCTAGAGGTGGACTGTTGAAACTGCGGAGTAGACACTTGGTGAAGAGCCATGCTCACATGCCAATACGAAAACCTGGTAGAATTCCCGTTACAGGATGGCCTTGTTCTCCTAACCACTCATCAGCCAAAGATCGCGTTGTCGCAAATCGGTTTCTAATAGCCATAAGTCTTAGACGTCGATCTTGAACTTCATTTGTGCCCCTTCGACGTCCGGTGCCTACTCTTCTTTGAATTTGGGCATTATCAAACCACGCTTGACAACATCTCATAACAGTAGATGGATTTCTGTTCGTACGGTTAGCGATTTCTCGAAATGACAACCCCGCCTTCCGTAGACCAATAATTCGACCTCTTTCAAATTCACTTAGCTGGCAATAAATTCCGCGTACACGTGCTCTGGGCATTTTAACAACAACTGAATATCGACTTTGGATCTCCTCGAACAGCTCGTTTGTTGTTAAATGTAAAAAATTGGCAAAAAACGACTACATATTGAAGTAACAAGAAATGTTTGTATGAAAGGACCTTCACGATTTTTTCTCCAAATTTTAATCATTTACTCCTTTCTATACTATCTATGTTTCACCAAAAAAATTTTAAAATTTAAACAGGTCCTTCTGGATGTTGCAGTTTCTTAACAGAATGCGTTTGTCGGTCATAAGTAAAGTGCAAAGTGAATTGTGCGAAATAGCCACAGATCTAACTGAACCTTTAGATCTCAAACATGATCTCCCTGACCACTAGATAATACCAAACAGCCACATTCCCTGAAACGAATACCTTAATCATGTTTCGCAAAGGCAAATAAGATCCAGACTGGCAGCGACCGTCGAAATTGGAGGCGACAAGAGTTGTCTCACCACCTACATCTTCAACCCGGCCGAGACCTGCACAGGCGTTCCCAGTCCCGAAAAGTCCCCCCTGAACACGTCCCTGTGCGACGGGGAACAACAGAATGCCAAGCGCGCAGCCCTCCAGGTCGAGCGCCACATGCACCAGAATTTCCTTTTCGGGAAAATCATCCAAGACAGCCGACCCAATTTCATCGCCGACTACGAGCTGAACTACAAAAACTGCAACTTCGACGTTGGCACGCACGGAAAATGTTGCGTGGGCGGTCATTTCGGAGATGACCTGAGTTTCGGACACTTGTACACCATAAGCAGGTAAGGGTTCGCTAGACGAAATGTGATGAGGATCTCTTTCACGAAGTTTACAGACTTTCGCTCTGACCTTCATTCAATTCGACGAAGGGAGTTCTTATTTCACGAGAGAAACCCATACAAATTACCTACTCAAGCCCGCGTTCTCCCATTTCCTGAAAAACTAGACGATCTCAACATTCTAGAATTTCCAGAGAAATATCCAGCGGGGATATTCTTCATTAGTCAATCGTCCGAATCTTCAGCTAAAATTTAGCAAAGAGCATTAATTTCTCGAATTCAAGTAAGACTGGCCCAAAAAAAAATTTTGTTGGTTGTAACATAAAGCTGAATTTATGGTAGAATGGAGTATCCAAGTACGAAAATAAGAAACAAAAAGTTGTAACACGTAAGATTTCCTACATTTATAGATCCACATTCAATGTTTTCTTAACCATTTATATCGACTTTATTTAATTTTACACCTACTTAACGTACCTTACATTCAAGAAAAACACAAAGATTGAAAATATTCACTCAAAATACTAGTTAAATTCTATCTTTTCCTTTCATGAGGGGTTTTATCTTCTCTCTTCAAAAACCAGCAGTAATCACCCATCATGGCTGGATCCCATCGTCCTTGATAGCGAATTATCCTAATATCTTGGTGGAATCTTTCACCCTGCTCGCCACTGACAGATTCCAAATTTGCAGGAAAAAATAACAGATGTGAATGAAGGAAATGAATTTTTAATGACATAGGGACGATTTGTAAGCATCTTATAGTTCATTAACTAGTAGTTTGCATCCATATTGTTGCCCAAAGATCCTCTTACTATACTAACAAATGAGTCCCATGCTCGGAGTTCCTGCCTGGTAAGCTTCTCTGTTCAATTAACGTCGTCCAGCAATTTCTGATTTGTGGTCAAAAAATGCTTTCCTTTAATTTGGCATCACTCAACTTGGGAAAGACTTATTTTAAGTATTTGAACCCATCAACATCTTTATTCATAGCCTTCGCAAAGGTTTTCATCAGCTCAAGTTTAATGTGAAGAGGAGACAGAAGGGGTCTACAAGAGATCAAAACTTAACATTTTGAGATCCCGGTTGAAATACACTTCTTTCTGGCAAAATTTTTGTTATGTAATGCTGATTTACTTCACGACTATCCCGCAGACAAAGAAAACAGCAATATTTGATAAATGCCGAAGTCCCACTAAAATTCCTATAACTTTTAAGTCCCCCAATATATGAATGGGCAACTGATAAATAGGGTTTTAAATTTCCATTATGCAATAAAACAGCTTTTAAACTGTATTTAGACGAATCTATAAATATAAACGCCACTCAGAGGGGGAATGCTCAATATCAAGTTCCTGCATTAAACCATCAATAAACGCACACAACGAATTTTCCATACTATAGAATGCATAAACCGCAGTTTTTCTTTTTCTGAAATTCGTAATTTTCGTTTCGTTGCTTAATAAGTAGGGTCGGTGCACTGTTCTGCGGAGCAGCCTGATGATGCGTTGTCTTCAGTTTCTCCCAAAACAAAACAAAATTTTGCGGATTTAAAGGTGCGATCAGCACTGGTAAATTTACATTATGAAGAATAGATCGTATTGCAGACTGAAAATTTAGATAGTCGATCTTGTGCTTTCCCTTTTCGGGATAACCTTCAGTCTTTATCAGGCAAAAATATTTTTGACTATCAAGTAAAAACTGCTTCTTATTATATTATTTTATTTGATTTCTACCAAGTTGGAAACAATTTTTATCGAATATAAAGACATCATTAAAATTATCTTCTTGAAAACGTTGACAAAATTCTATCCTTCGTTCCTTTTAAAAAGGTGTCATTTTAGGGATGATTTTTGGTTTAATTGATATGTAGCCTTGTCTTTTCAGTGACATACGGACGGTTTCTGGACATACTTTTATATTTCGTTGATTTCCAAATCTGTTAGTTAATTTGCGAATCCCCAGGGCGGTTTGGGTCGTTCTAAGGCTAATAAAGTGTTTAAATTGTTTCCTTTAATCTTACGCGATCTTCCTGAAACTGGTATATGTCTCATATCAGTGCCATTTTTTATCCTCTTTGTTGGCTCATATACAGCACTGTTTCCCAGTTCAGTCAATTACACTAATTTTTTAACGTTTCGAAAACCTTTTCTATACAAATATTCTACCAGTTTTCTTTCCTCTTGTTGCGACATTATTTCATAAATTGTATACCTGTTGACAGTCAATAATATTTGACAAATAGCGTTGCCATGCAACTTTAACCACAGTCGCCTATCTGCACAGCCTATGTTATACATTATTTTTGTCTTAGAATGTTACAAAAGAGTATATTGAAATTATAAAAAATAATAAATTCCGGATACTTTCTAGACGGACTATATAATACATTCTATTGAATCTTCATTTTTATTGGACTGTGAAAGAACCGGGTGTTTTTTTTTAGACTGATAGAGCTTTAAATTGAAATTAAACACATTTTAATTGAGATTGAAGCCAATTTTTTTTTTATTTGAAAGATAATCATATGACTTTTATGTTTTAAAAATAATGTTCGGCATATGTCCACCACGACTAGCTCTGAAGAACGTCAACTTTCAAATTCAATGGGGCGTTTTTTTAACACAGTATAGTTTTATATTATTTTTTATTTATTGTATTATTATATATATTATTATTTAAATCTCTTCAATAACCTGATTTCAACAAAATATTTTTATGTTTTAAAAATAATTTCCGGCATTTTATAACATTTATGTTTTGAAAGTAATTTCCGGCATATATCCACCACGACTAGCTCTGAGGAACAGCATTCGACCAGACCAATTTTGGACCACTTTTTCGAATAATTCAGGCCTTATTTCATCAATAGCACGAGTTATGTTGGTTTCCAAAGCGTCTATTGTTTCTGGTTTATAAGCATTAACCAATGACTTGAATTAACCCCAAAGAAAATAATCCAGTGGAGTTATGTCGCATGATTTTGGAGGCCAATTAGTTCGACCATTTCTCGAAATAATGTTATCGCCAAATCTTTCGTTCATTAAATCAATTTTTACGTTAGCAGCAGGAGGTGTAGCACCATCTTGTTGGAACCAAAACACTTCTGGGTCGATAACATTCATATTTTGAAACAAATAATCATTGCTCATTGATCTGTAACGAGCACATTCACTGCAAGATTAGCTCCAGCATCGTTTTTAAAGAAGTATGGACCGATGATGCCTCCAACGTGTAAGGCACATCATACAGTGCATTTTCAGGATGCAATGGAACCTGCAGAACTTCTTGACGATTGTTTTCACTCTATATACGGCAATTTTGCTTGTTTACATAGGCGTTGAACCAGAAATGAGCTTAATCACTAAACACAATTTTACGATAAAAAAGTGGATCAACTTCAAGCTAGGGCCCAATCAGCAACGACGCCCATTATGGTCAAGTGGCTTTAGTTCTTGAACCAGTTGGATCTTGTATGGGTGAAGATCAAGATCTTTACGCAAAATTTTCCATGTGGTGGATGCACAGAGTCCAACTTGTTGTGAAGGTCGACGAATAGACAAATCTGGATCATCATTAACACTATGTCTTACAGCAGCGATATATTCTTCTGTACGTACAGTTCTTTGTATTGTTGTTGTTGCATCGAGTAGAGAAAATGTTGTCCGAAGTCTATCGATAGTTCGAAGAATAAGCTGCTCTGATGGACGATTATGTAAACCATAAATTTCACGAAGTGCTCTAAAAGTTTGGCGAATAGAACACTGATTTTGAAAATAAATTTCAACAATTTGAAAACGTTGTTGCGTCGTGAGTCTTTCCATAATAATTCATCATTGCTTACTGAACAGAAATGTCTTTCAGCTTCTGTCAAATCATAGTTATCCCTATCGAAAGTTCTATCACTCTAAAAAAACCCAAAAACAAACAGTGTGTACGACATTCTTTATTATTCATACAAGTTTAAAACTTATCACAAATTTTTTTTAAAAATGCCTGTCACGTTCTTTATTGCAGGACCCTTTAGAAGAGGGCATGTTTTTGTTTACTCATTTTCTTCGATATCATTTTATCCACCAAGTGTAAAGGAAATGAATTATTCCTGATTAAATGACCCATTATGGAGATTTTTGTAGAAAATTGTTTTTGACGCAGAGTTATTGTGAATCTGTTTGTTTTACTTTTTTCGTAACTCCAAATGTTACCGAATCAAATTGTTCCCGAGAAAATGTTTTCAATTATTTGAACTCTCAACTAGAAAAAGCACTCAGTCGTACGCCCTGAATCAGTCAGGTTACAATTGCCGTCGATGAAGTCGATATATTTTCCAGACGATTAGACATCCAAAGAGGGAAGTCGACGGCTATTGTTCGGTGATACGGGAGCATCCATAATAACAATCCCACATTTGACGGAACATCGATGCAGAAAGATAGTTATTGATATTCACCGAACAGTATTCAGTTTTATTTTTATTGAAGAACCATGAGAAAAGCGATGGGAAGTTTTTCATTCAGTATTGAAATGATAATTTAGTTTGAAAGAGAGTTGAAATATTTTATGAAATTCCATGGGGTACTTATATACAGGGTGCTCAAGTTTTCTCTGGCCAAATCTCACAAGGTGATTCTACAGGCAATTAGCAACAAAAATGTATTCTTCGATAAGCTGGTCACAAGCATGAACTAAACTAGTATGCATCATATCTTTTAAAACTCCCCAAAGGAAGAAGTCTAGAGGTATAATGTCCAGACTTCGAGTAGGTCACCTGATCGGTCGAATCTTCCTATCCATTTTTCTTAAAAATGACACTCCATCTATTCTTTAACTATTCAACAACTATTGTGTGCTTGTCAGACGTCCATAAAAACTGAATTTCAATTAAAAGCAAAATATTTTTTCATGGTTTCTGGCATTAATTTCTCAATGAATAAAGTTTTTCCTCGTGTATTGTAGCTTTGTGAATAACCAACGGCTCTAAATTTAGTTTCAAATGGGCGATTGTCCAACACATAATAGAAGAATAGTTAGAAAATGGAGGTATTCATTTTGAAGGCAAATGGATAAGAAGATTTGGACCGATCAGATGGCCTACTCGAAGTCTCGACCTTACACCTCTAGACGACTTCCTTTGGTGTGGTTTAAAAGATTTGGTGTATACTACTCTAATTCATACTCGTGACCAGCTTATCAAAAGAATACATAACTGCTGCAATATGCTAAGGCAACCACGAGAGCAGTTGCGGAAAGCTGTGGATTCTGTCCGAAAGCGATGTTGGCGTTAGGGAAGATGGCAGGCATTTTCAGAATTTTGTATGATAGGGTTTTAAACTGGTATGAATAATAAAGAATGTCATAAATAATAATTTTTCCTTAGATAGTGTATATCCCTCTGTTTGTACTTTCACAGTTTAACATCTACATGAAACCACCCAAGTCTTAGGAGAATTTTGCTCTCTTTCCAAAGGTGTTCACTGAATTTTGATTAAGAGGATAGTTTTCAAGTTATTCTATGTTTTTAGTGAAAAAATTGTGAAACGTCACAAAATAATTGAATGTTGAATAACTTCACAACGAAAGGTAACTGGAACATACTCTGTAGGAACCTTTTGCCTTGTGAAATTTGACCAGAGATAACTTGGGCATCCGGTATATTCTCAAAGGTCTCTTACATGTTAAGGAGTATGAAACTGAAATGGAAAACACGCTCGAATTCACAGGACCATGAAACGAGAAATTCACGTGTACGCCTGGTTCCTAAACACAAAACTCGTAGATTCTAATGTTCTTTATTGTATCAAAGCCATCTTTCAAGTATCACAAATTGAAAAATAGCAAGAAATTATTACTACTAAAATGTTTCTATTCAATTAAGATTAAAATTTAGATGCTAAGAATAATAATTCGTATACTTTCACCTGACTTGTCCTATGCGCGAAGGGTCCCAAAGGTTTAATAGAGTGTTATTATTATTATATTCACACTGCATAGGAAGACCTGAGTTTTTACTAAACATTGGCGCCATCTATGCACTAGTATATTCACAGCATTCCCCACCAAGTAGTTTAATGTATTGCCGCTAGGTTACGCTTTCTCCTTGATATTAACGAAGAGATATTGTGTTATTGACAGAAACTAACTCACATACTACCTTCAATTCTCCGGAGTGTTAGACTCAGTCCGTCTCTACTGGCTGGAAAGTCAATTTGAACGATATATTAAATTATATAATCCATAAATGACAGATTATATGTGGAGTACAAATTATTTCGGTTTGAATATATACGTCTATTAAATATAAGCGGTGCTTATTGTAGACATTAATTTAATTCTAAAAGTTTTTTGAATAAAAATTTTTTTGAAATTAAAATTGTAGAAGACTAACAGATTAAATCTGTTTTGATATTCAAATTTTGTATTTTTCTTCTATAAAGTAAAAAGTCTTTTTCTATTTTATTATTTCGGTTCGTTTTTTAGCACATAAAATGAGTTTATTTCGAAAGGTAATGAATTAACAAATTAATCAGAATATTGTCCATCACTGCCTTCGAAAAACTTCTTTTCGTTTGGGGCGATCCAATTTTGAAGCCAGTTAGATTTATTCGAAAGAAGCGAAGCGGTGACCTGTCAAATCGTGTTGCATCCGTCGAAACAGCCAGCTGTCAGAAGGAACAATGTCCGGAGAATACGGCGGATGTGATAAAATATCCCATTTGATCGTTTCTAAATATTTTGACAACTTTGGCGATGTGAGGCCTAGCATTATCATGCAAAAAAATAACTTTATAATGTCTGTGCTTATATTCCAGCCGTTTTTCTCGTAATGCACGGTTCAAACGGAGTAATTGCATTCTGCACTGATCACCCGTAATGAAATTACCAGGTTTTAGCAGCTCCTAGTACACAACACCCCCTTGGTCCCATCAGATGCACAGCATAACTATCGAAATATGAATGTCCAGTTTTGGTTTTTATGTTGAGATCGATGGCAAAAATTGGCCGGGCAAAGCGTGGTAATTTTTTTCTTGGGGTTGTCGTAGAAGATCCACTTGTCGTAACTAGTCACTTCCCGCTTTTTTTGCTTCTGAAGCAGCTGCTCACAAGAAAATAATTGCCTTTCCAGATCTCTTAGTTTCAATTAATAAGGAACCTAATTTCCTTGCTTTTGAATTAGGCCCATAGATTCAAACACACATATACTGCTTGTTGGGTCACCCCCAACGTACGCGTAACTACAAACTCATTTTGCTGTATTGCAGGCTCGGTATGTATAACAGAATCACTCTTGTTTGGATACCGAGACACTCAAACTATTTGGGTAACGAAGAGGCAGACCGGCTGGCGTTTACCTGAGCCGCGCTGCCTCTGGTAGACCTGGAACGGCTGAGGATTGACACCTCAGTGACAAGGGAGTCCGTCGCAGCACAGCCTCTCCCTTAAAACTAATGTACTCTACCAATGGCCGAGCGCGTTATGTAGCATACTGCGTTACCTCGGGAGGGTGGAGGCCCTCGGGAAGTATTTGTACGACTTGACCTCCCAATTGGTGTTGGACTCGAGGGGGCAGTGGTTGAAAATCCGCATGCTGGACTATGAGGGTATTACTTCTATCTGTTTGCAGACACTCATGTTCAGGATATCTCTAGAAATGCTTCAGGGTTTAGCGGGACTTGACGGTTCGACCAGCCTAATACTGAACGCAGCTCGATTGCGAGATGTTTCTGGGGTTTGTGCTCGACGATACGGCTAGTCCGTTGGTGCTTTAAGCCAGGATCAATAGAAAGACGTCACAGGGGTTCGTGGGTTCTTGACGTACAGGCCAGATTGACCGTACTCGTACCAGGATCAATTGAAGCATCAATCTTGAGACTATTTTCGTTCATGGGACTACGTTTGGATGAATGGATAAGAAGCGCCGACGGCGTCTGGGTTGCGTCCCAAAAACTCGGGTATTGACCATGCAGAGCCAGTCAGACTGTTGTAGGTTTTCGAACTGAAGCCCAAACTGGAAGACGATGGGTAACATCTCTTCGGATGATGACCTCGAGCGATGATAAGGCGTAACCTTTATTACACTTTCTGCCTCTGGTGGCAGACTGTAGAGACTGCTAACTAGTCACTTGGTGAAAGAGCAACGCTCACAAGCCAATGCACTAACCGGTAGAATTCACGTGTCCCTATCGAGGTCTATTTTCAAGGCTGAAATCACCACGTTTGAAGCGCCAAAACCATTTTCTACATGGCTTGTCAGTTGGAGCATACGATGAGCTTCAGCTGAACTTTTGTTCCATTTAGAAGAAAAAATTAAAACTTTCCGCAAATACTGTCTAGTGAGGAATAAATTTGACAGTTTCAACACGTAACAAAAAACGTTTTGTATGAAACTCAGAACAATTCAAACCAGCTGTTACTATTTTAAAATTTAATGTTCTTAGAGCCATCTATTGAAAACGGAATCAATTGATTTCTACTCCCAATATAATAATTGTTTCGGTGAACTGTAGCTTCTTCAGATATTACATTATGAGAAACTTAATTAACAAAGTATGGTGTCACTTAAATTAATATTTTAATAAACTTATCATATCGATTTGGATCATGTGTCAAACTAAGTAATACTCAACCGGTTTCAAAGAGATCTCATTCACGTTTCGTCAGTTGAATCATACGAATTTTCTAAAGTGTCTTGAACCGGTCAAGGAATGACAAGGAAGAGCGTATGTACGATGAACCGTGCACTGGGGAGCTGCCGAGAAGATCTTGGTTGTGTTGTCCTGGATCACAAAGGAAAGACGGCGATGAGCCTGGTCTATTGGAGACTAAAAAGGAGACCACACCATCACCCCCGGATGCTATCACCAGAGAGCCAAGCCGATCCTTCTGCTCAGGAACTTGCGTATGTATTTGATTCAATTTATCAGAAAAATAACTGAAAATACTGAACTTTGAAGCGTTCTTCTGAATTGGTTAGAATTTGTTGAGCTGTTAAATTGGAAGCTTTTCACTTATATTGATCATTATGTTTATTTCCGAAAAGTTCGGATTCAGAACACGCAAAAATAAATCGCTGAAAAAGTACCTGTTATATGGGATGCCTAAGTTATCCCTGGCCAAATTTCACAAGGTGATCCTACAGGCAATTTGCAACAAAAAGCAGAGTATGGTCCAATTATCTCAAGTTGTAACATTTTTCAAGATTCCCTTTTTTTGTAACGTTTCACAATTTTTTCACTGAAAAGATAGTATAACTTGAAAACTATCATCTTAATCAACATTCAGTGAACACCATTAGATAGAGCGGAACATTTTACTTAGACTAGTTTGGTTTCATGGACATTGTTATGAAATACTTACTTATTAACTGATTATAAAATTTTCACAAAAATCTGAAAATTCCAACCATTTTCTCAATACAAAACCTACATTGTTTCGGATAGAATCCATATCATCATCATCATAGCCCGGACGTCGTTCGACGTATGGTGACAATTTGAGGTTATCAACTACTGTTGTCATTGAGCTGATCAATTACGCTTCTTGTTCTTCTTTACCACTGTATTCTGCCCTGCGCCAGTCTATTCACAGATTCAATACCCGTACTGAGCAACTTTGGTCCAACGTGAAGGTCTGCCATGTCTGCGTTTGCTTTCGTCTTCCCTTGCACTAGAAGCTGTTCGATGTTGTCGCTCTTCATTATATGCTCAAAGTATCCGCTTGGATTTTCTGCCAGGATGGAAACAGTAGTTCTTCGAGCCGTCTATGGCATTCTCAACATCCTATGCCAGCACCACGTTTCAAACGCATCTATCCGTTCATATCAATGCGCGAAGCGAGAGCCCCTCCGAAGGGGTGAACCCACCAGCTTCCAGTTTGGGCCCCGACTCGAAAGCCAGAACCGTCTGACTGGTAGCAGCGAAGCACTATTCAACCTCTACTGGCTCTGCAGGTCAATACCTGAGTTGGTTTAAGACGCAACTGACCCGCCTGAGGGAATTCTTATCCATCCATCCGAACGCAGTCCCATGAACTAAAATAATCCCAAGATTGATGACTCAACCGATCCTGGTACGAGCACCGTCAACACCGTCTGTACGTCATGACCCACGAACCCATGTGAGGTTTTATTTTTTTGATCCCGGCGTCAAGCTCTAACGGCTAAGCCATTTGGTCGAGATGCACAAACCCTAAAATGTTACGCATTGATCCGGGTTCAGGACAAGGCCGGTCGAATCGTCAAGTCCCGCTAAACCCTGAGTCATTTCATGAGAATATCCCGAACATGGGGTCTGTGAACAGATAAATGAAATACCTCCCTAGTCCAGCATGCGGACTTTCAACCACTTCCCCCTCGTGTCCACCACCAATGGAGTGGGCAGGTGGTACAAGCTGAGGGCAATCCACGCCCCCGAGGTAACGCAGTACGCTACATAACGCACTCGGCCATTGGACAGAAAAATCCGTAGATATACTGCAATAGGGTAGAGTACGCTAGTTTTAAGGGAGAAGCCCTGTGCTGCGGTAGACTTCCTGTCACTGAGTTAATAAACCGGCTCATCCCTCCATTCCATCAGAACAACAAAACTAGGGCCCCATTCGGAGATCTTCCACCACATAGGTCCAGTGACTGGCGCCAATGTCATAACTTTAGGCATCGAGACTTAACCCTCCATTTCGTAGGGACGAAACAAGGGTCCTAGTCAAGACAAGCGCCCCCTCACGTCAAGATCTAATGCTTGGGGGGCGCATAATTTAAGATAGGAAACACCAAAATTTGTACGAGTTTAATCTTTGTTGTCTTAATGATATTTCTATCTTTCCATACCTTCAACAATTGCGTCATAATCGTTTTTCCCAGTTGGATCCTTTGCCTTATTTATGGTTCAGTATCACCATCATCTTGAATCCTTGCACCAAGATAGATAAATGATTTCACAACTCCGCAACTGCCCCCGTCGTTGCCTTAGCATATTGCTAAGGCAACGATGAATTGACGTAGTATACATCATATCTTTTAAAACACTCCAATGGAAAAAGTCTTGAGGTATAAGGTCCGGACTTCGACCAAGCCATGTGATTGGTCCGAATCTTCCTATCCATTTTCCTTAAAAATGAACCTTCTATGGTGTGCTGGACAAACATCCATTAAAACTAACTCTCAATTAGAAGCAAATATTTTCTCATGGTTTCTGGTATTATTTCGTCAATTTCTCAATAAAAATAAAGTTTTTTCTTTATTCCCATATGTACCATAAATCGTTGAAGAGCTTTATGAATAACCAACGGCTCCAAATTTGACCTCAAATAGACGGTTGTCCAGCACACAATAGTAAAAGGTGTCCAAAAAGAGTATCGAGTATTTGTTACTTCGATAAAAAACAAAAACTATTCAAAATAAAGAAAAAATTATTGTTAATTATTACAATATCAAGTGGACAATTATTTGGAAAATTTGATATTATCTAAATGGTGACCGTTGGGCTGCTGTCGCTCTTCTAATCGGGAACGAAGATTGGCGATCACACGCTGACACATAGTCCTCGATATTGTTGCCATTTATGACCTGATGTTTTGCTTCAATTGCATCAGGTTCTTCGGATTATTTCCATACACCTTACTTTTAAGGTATCCCTATGCAAAATAGTCAAGTGGACTATGGTCAGGGCTTCTGGGAGGCCAGTTGATGTTACCCCTACGCGAAATTAGGGAATAATTCGTTACCAGCTTCCATTGCTTTATTCGATGTATGGCAAGTGGAATGTTTATTTTATATGTCGTTTGATATAAGCGGTGTTTATATGACATTAATTTAATTCCTGAAGTTATAATATTAAATATAATTTTTTGAAATTGAATATATAGAAGATCAACAGAATATATCTGTAAATATTAAAATATTTAAATAATTTTATATACCTTCTATCAAATATAAAGCTCCATTTATTTTATTTTAACAAATCTTTCCTTAAAACCAAATGCAAGGATGATTGTTTTATGTTTAATGATTGGCCTTGCTTTCGGATGCATAAAGACGGATTTTGACGAACTAACGTCTCTACTTCTCGAATCGTTTCTTCGTCGCGGACTGAACGAGGGCAGCCAGAGTGTTGAATTTTTACCGTCGCACCTGTATTCTCGAACATCCACATCAATTTTCTTATGCTGTCGTCAGTTGGTGCACGATATTTCGCGCGATACAAACGTTGAGAAGCCACTATTGAATCACCGTTGCGAGAATACGCTCGTATGTAAAAAGTGCGATGCGTTCCCGGGTACTGCTCCATCGTGACTAAAACTCCACAAAATGGCGGACACCCCACTCCCCTCTGTCGCTCAGTTTCAAACGCAGAGCCAAAACAAATACCCGATACGCTTCTTGGACACGCTGTATAACCAATTTTTCACAATAAAGCTTCAATTTTCCACAAAAAAACGCACGATCTCATTTATACGCCAAATACTCGTACCATATTTTAGATTTCTTCAAATGGAATCAAACTTATGGCAAATCTATCGATGAAATTCACATTCCTGCAGAATAGCCAATTATTTCCCGGAATTGTATATTTCTGCTATAACATGTAATCACTGGAATAATGTCAAATAACGTAAGCATTCTTCATTATTATTCCGAATTTCAATTCGGCTTTGTCCCCATATCCATACATTTGATTCTGATAACAATTTTTCTGGGCCCGTGTGTTATTATCTCTATGCTATATTTTTGGGAGCAGATTTTACGATAACTATTATAGCCGAGAGCATTGTTCTGGGTGTGGTCGTGAAAATACGTGTATGTTAACCGATATATCTCGTTTTATGCGTATTATGGATTATGCGTACGTTTTTTTCATAAATACACTGGCGAGTAGACAAAACGGGTCACTTGATTATCACTGTTCAAATACCTGTCTTAGTTAAAATTGTCACGAGAACGATGAAATTTCTGAAATGGTAGGGAAAAGAGAATTGCCTAAAGAAAAATGAAACTTTTTATTGGATTCGTATAAAAATAATAAGATAATAAGGAACGGTTTTTTACTTGATAGAAGGATTATTACAAAATTTGAATATCAAAACAGATCTGTTAGTCTTCTACAATTTTAATTTCAAACAATTTACTTAAGAAACTTTAAGAATTAAATTAATGACTTTATAAGCACTGCTCATATTAAATAGACGTATAAAATCGAAATCCATCATACAATATCAAATGGAATAAAGAAAAACCAACGAATATAAATTGTCAATTAAAATTAATAAGTAAATAAACAAACATTTTTGTTTCGTTCCAGGCATGCGTACTGAACTCTTCAGACAAACGTACGAAGCCCTGTTTGTTACAAAATGTATTGTATTCTGATCCTATGTTTATGAAAAATAACTCTTTCTCAAAAATATAAAACATAATTTCAAGAACTTCTCAAAAACTAATTTATTTGAAATATTCATTATATTTAAATAAATTACTTCAAAAAATCTCAAAACATGTAGCACATCCTCAAAAAATAATTAAAATTCAGATAAGACCGGTTCAACTCTACATATAAAAAATAATAAAATCAATTAACAATAAATGGACTTACCGAATGCAATCTTCAGAAATATGTGATTTTCAGGACCATTCATATAGGTACATCTAATATCCAAGGTACTCTATGTTCTATGCTCACAAAAAAGTTTATAAGGCTCTTTAATGGTCTTAGTTAAAAACATTCAACACTGTTTAATGAGTTTCTTTATTTAAAAACCTGATATAATTATATATTAGGAGTACAAATAAGTTTCCGTCGTTTTATTGTAGATGGCGCGGCACGGAGTTTCGGTTAGCTTTCGCAGATGATAACCGGCTTAAAAAATAGTTTGGACATTCAAGAACAACATAACCTATTAATATCATTGATTTTATATTGGTAAAATATAATTTTTATAAGTTGAAAATGTCAAAATTTGAGCCAAGTAAGCGTCATTTGCGGGAAATATTAGTTTACTTCTTTAATTTAAAGAAATCTGCTGCTGAGGCGCATCAATTGCTCGTAGAAGCATATGGTGAGGGTGCTTTGAGTGAGAGAACGTGTCGAGAGTGGTTTCAAAAGTTTAAAAACGGTTATTTCAACGTAGAAGACAAAGATCGCAGTGGAAGGCCAAAATTTTACGAGGATGCAGAATTGGAGGAATTATTGGAGGAAGATTCATCTCAAACACAAAAAGAACTTGCTCTAACATTAGAAGTCACTCAGCAAGCAGTCTCACATCGTTTAAAATCAATCTGTGTTAAAAAACGGTGGAAACTTATTTGTACTCCTAATATTATATATAAAATAAAATAATAGGGAACGGTTTTTTATTTGATAGAAGGATTTTTACAAAATTTGAATATCAAAACAGATTTAATCTGTTAGTCTTCTACAATTTTAATTTCAAAAAATTTACTTAAGAAACTTTAAGAATTAAATTAATGTCTTTATAAGCACTGCTCATATTTAATAGACGTATAAAATCGAAATTCATCATACTATATCAAATGGAATTAAGAAAAACCAACGAATATAAATTGTCAATTAGAATTAATAAATAAATAAACGAACATTTTTTGTTTCGTTCCAGGCATGCGTACTGAACTCTTCAAACAAACGTACGAAGCCCTGTTTGTTACAAAATGTATTGTTTTCTGATCCTTTATTCATGAAAAATAACTCTTTTTCAAAAACATAAAACATAATTTTAAGAACTTCTCAGAAACTAATTTATTTGAAATATTCAATATACTTAAATAAATTACTTCAAAAAATCTCAAAACATGTAGCAAATCCTCAAAAAATAATTAAAATTCAGATAAGACCGGTTCAACTTTACATATAAAAAATAATAGAATCAATTAACAATAAATGGACTCACCGAATGCAATCTTCAGAAATGTATGATTTTCAGGAACATTCACATAACTACATCTAATATCCAAGGTACTCTATGTTCTATGCTCACAAAAAAATCACACAAAGTTTATAAGGCACTCTAATGGTCTTAGTTAAAAACATTCAAGAGTTATTTTTCATAAATATAGGATCAGAAAACAATACATGTTGTAACAAACAGGGCTTCGTACGTTTGTCTGAAGAGTTCAGTACGCATGCCTGGAACGAAACAAAAAATGTTTGTTTATTTATTTATTAATTTAAATTGACAATTTATATTCGTTGGTTTTTCTTAATTCCATTTGATATTGTATGATGAATTTCGATTTTATACGTCTATTAAATATGAGCAGTACTTATAAAGACATTAATTTAATTCTTAAAGTTTCTTAAGTAAATTTTTTGAAATTAAAATTGTAGATGACTAACAGATTAAATCTGTTTTGATATTCAAATTTTCAAAAAAAAAAAAAGCTTTTTTTGAGAAAATCGAAAACTTAGAAATTAGAAAAAGTATCGTAACGTGGAAACTCCTTATCAATATGACGTGTGACCTCCCCTAGCTCTGATTACAACTTCCAAACGTCTTCGCATGCTCGTGATGAGCCTTCGAATATTCTCCCATTCACGACGAGGAGCTTCTCGGAGCTCTTGTGAATTATTGGGCAATGGAACCATAGTTCTAACTCACCTTCCCAGTTGATTCCTTAGATGTTCGATGGGTTCCAAGTCAGGACTTCACGCTGGCCAGTTGATCCTTGAAATCGAACCTCATTCAAGTATGCTGTCACTATTCGAGCAGTATGTGGACGTGCATTATCATAAAAATTCCCTGCTCTCCCAGAAATGGTATATAAGGTACATCATGGTCCATGAGAATTTCCTCTATGTATCTTACTGCTGTTGAAGATCCATTTATAAAAACCAACTCTATGCGATACTCTAAAGACTAACTTCCCCAAATCATAACAGATTCCCCACCGAATGGAACTTGTGGAAACCAAGCATCTGTTATTCCTCGACGATATGCACAGTCTTATGCCTGTCTTCTGATGTCTTGTCAATATTCTTTGAAATGTAGATAGGATGTAGATTCATTCTTCTAGCAACAGATCTCTGACTAAGCCCATTTTCAATAAGTGCCACTATTCTCGCACAATCTTCAATTGGTAAACTCATTTTATGAAATTGTTTCTTTGAGAGAGTGGAAAACAAACTTTTCAATGATCAATGTTGAATGCAACTGATAAACGATGAATTCATCCTGAGGAATTACTCGAGAAGGTTTTTTAGCCCATGTCTACATTTTGCGCATATTTAGTTGATTTTCTAGTGGAAGATAGAGATGATGAACAAAATATTATTGAATCAATTTGAAGACTTGAGTCTATTGGAAAATACGTTATAAAATCTTAGTGACCCGTTTTTTCTGCTCGTGTATTTCGTCCGGGTTCACAGAGATTTGGATCATCAGAAGATTTAGATGTGCTGGGTTGTACCTCTCGCGATTTTAATTGGGGTCGTTGAGCAGAAGATGAGTAAGGATTTTACCACACACTTCGATTTCTAGGGTTGATTCCGTTTATTTTTACAACGCAGGAGTAATAAATACGTGCTAATCTGAGATAGAAACTTAAAAATCACCAGAAACGAACAATTATTTTAAATAAAATTGTTATAACCTAGTGCCAACCGTATACTCTATTCATGTTATTAATTATTTTTGTTTACTAGTTTAATAGTTCCTAAAAATTTGTTTTAATTACAATCGATTACTAAATAGTAACTTCAGGAACAATTCCATAAAACATGGTAAATGCATTCCACACATTAAATCAAATAGCATTTCAGAAAAAACAAATTTAATCACAAAAAATGTTACTGAAAGCCATTTTTTCGATATAATTGAATATATCGTGGTACAGTGCAATGTATCGTTGTTAAGTGAATGAAATCTTGCCTCTCATGTGTGTACATAAAGAAATCATGCTCCATTACTCACAAAAATTTCCCGAAATTAAGAACTGACACTTTTAATGCTTACAATAAGCAACTTGTGTTAACGGTTGCTCTCCCGAAGAGAAAGAAGCTTCGACAGAAATAGATCAGAAAATAACTGTCCATTCTTCCCTACGGTTTATTTGGAAAAGTTGAGTGTTCTTCAGATCTGAAAGAATTATGTATGTTGGAATAGAATTGGGAGAGTCTTTGATGTTTTGAAAGTATTTATTCAGACGAAAGTGTTTTGAATCCTTATTGTTTTCACATAAAGATGATTATTTGTTTTCGTGAAACCCTATTCGAATTATCCAGATGGGTAAATATGACCACGGCGTACAGAAGATAAGGATACTTTCAGTTAGTATCGGGTGTTTTTTTTTTAGAGTCATAGAACATTAAATTGAAATGAAACACATTTATATCAAGATTGAAGCCAATTTTTTTTTTATTTGAAAGATAATTTTATGATATTTATGTTTTGAAAATAATTTTCGGCATACGTCCACCACGACTAGCTCTGAGGAACCGCATTCGACCAGACCAATTTTGGACCACTTTTTCGAGTAATTCATGCCTTATTTCATCAATAATAAAAACTGTACCAAACTACAAACTGGTACTGGTTGCCGGTTAAGTAAGGGTTAGACTAATTGTTTTGGAAATTTGGAGCCCCAAATCAACAGTAAATGTTTCTTGTCACTCAGAAAAATTGGGTTAAAAAAAACGTGATCTTGTTCACCAAACACTGACACGTTGAGGATGGAGAGGCTTTTGAACAATCATTCTTGGAGCCCCAAATGCGAAAAATTTGCTTGTTAACGTAGCCTACGAAGTAAAAATGGGCCCTATTACTAATGATGATTTTTCGATGAAAATCACCTGGATGCATTTCAATCAGCGAAGATTTCCGGTGATCGATCAGCTTGACTTCTTGTTTAACTGAACTTTAAAAGCCTCAAGACCTAAGACTTAATGCAAAATACAGTGTAATATCGTTTGTGGAAGGCCTAATCCAAAGATCTATGAGAAATCGACAAATCTGGGTTTTCGTCAACACTACAGACTATAGCAGCAAAATTTTCAGTTGTTTTTGAGCGTCCTTCATGACGACCCCAAAGTGCTTTAGTTTTGAAAACTTTTAATAGTTTCAGTGCGTTGTTGAAGCCTGTATTGTTTCATTTATAGTAATGATGTAGTTTTTACTTGTCGAATGTCAAAAGATGACAGCTTCAGAAGCGCCCAGATAGCCGACTATTCAAAATGAAACCTATTACTGGAATACCGTTTACTTCATTTCAATATGTCCATAAATAGTTTCGGAATATTTGAATACATACGAGATTTATAATCCACCAAAAAAAACTGATTTTGATGTTCATCTTCAATTCCGAAGAAGTCTAGGGCTTCTCTGAAAATTTGGCAGAATTGAGTGTCTTCTTGTACCGGAAATTGTGATGGAATACCACCTGCATCTGGATCTGTAACTCATAGCATTATAAAGCGTGTTTCAATGAAAATGTGCCAGCTGAAATACATCTATCTCATACTGTGGAGAATTCAAGAGATTTTTTATTTCTTTTGTAATTCTCTGTACTGGCTTATTTTGCTCTGTGGTCCGAGTTTTGTATAAACATGGTAAGCAAGGGATGATATATTTTTTATTGATTGTTATTATTTAGCTATCCAATAAATGGATTGACAATTTTCAGTGACAGTCTCAAACGCCATTCTGAAAATGAACTGCATATTTTTGGAGAGTTTTTTGATAGAGCTTTCTGGCGAGAGGTTTTCTTGAAGGATTTTTCGGGTTTATATTGGGCATTTTTGGAATGGAATATGTTTTTTGAAATGCCAATATGAACGACGTTAATTGTCGAGGAAATGCAACTGAAACATTACATTGAAATAACATTTAATTACATTAAATTGAAATAAAAAATTTAAATTAAGATTGAAGCCAAATTGTTTTTTTATTTGAAAGATAATTATATGACATTTCATCGAGTTGTGTTGGCTTCCAAAGAAAATAATTCAGTGGAGTTATGTTGCATGATCCTGGAGGCCAGTTAATTGGACCATTTCTCGAATTAATGTTAACGCCAAATCTTTCTTTCAATTAATCAATTGTTACGGTAGCAGCATGAGGTGTAGCACCATCTTGTTGGAACCAAAACACTTCTGGGTCGATATCATTTAAATTTTGAAACAAACAATCATTGATCATCGATCTGTAACGAGTACCATTCACTGTAACATTAGCTCCAGCATCGTTTTTAAAGAAATATGGCCCGATGATGCCCCCAACGTGTAAAGCACACCATACAGTGCATTTTTCAGGCTGTAATGGAACCTGCAGAACTTCTTGAGGATTGTTTTCACTCCATATATGGCAATTTCGGTTGTTTACATAGCCGTTTAACCTGAAATGAGCTTCATTACTAAACACAATTTTACGATAAAAAAGTGGATCAACTTCAAGATGTTTTAGGGCCCAATCATAAAACAAACGACGTTTATTATGGTCAAGTGGCTTTAGTTGAACCAGTTGGATCTTGTATGGGTGTAGACCAAGATTTTTACGCAAAATTTTCCATGTGGTGAATGCACAGAGTCCAATTTGTTGTGAACGTCCACGAATAGACAAATCTGGATCATCATTAACACTATGACTTAGTTGCCGAAAATTTCAAGAAGCGTCTGAAGCTATGTATAGTCGCCAAAGAAAGCCACTTGTAAACCGCTTAAACATATTATTACCAAATGTATATGTTATTATTATTCAATGTTGTTTCGTTCAGTTTCTTTTGTTTAATATAGTTAAATGAAAAGAAAGTTTGTCCGAGGTTTTTCTTGTCACCCTGTAAGAACATCTCTTTGAATTACACAGTCAGTTGTAATACTCACCTATAACACCCAGAAGGAGCTGTTTACATTTTAATTTTTTTTTGGTGAAACATAGATATTATACCGCGATTATCTATATACTCTCCAACACGTCTTGGCATTGATGCAATAAGATGGTCTATTTCTTCTTGAGGGATACTATCCCAAGCTACCTGTATATCATGTCTCAGAGCCGCCAAAGTCCGTGGGGGCTGGGGTAATCTACCAATGAAGTACCAAACACGCTCTATGGGCTAAAGATCGGGGGATCTGGGCGGCCATGGCAAAAGATTCACATGGGTCGCTTCAAAAAATTTTAAACTAACTCTGGCAACATGGGATCGAGCACTATCTTGCTGAAATATTGGATTCTCGAGCCGGTTAAGGTAAGGGAGAACATATGGCTTCACTATTTCTTGAAGGTAACGCAGCGCTGTCATGTTACCTCGAATAAAGACTAAAGGTGACCTACTAGACGCTTAATATCAAGCATTCACGTCTTTCTCCCCGCGTCGCTAACCCTTCTTCGGCCATCATGTGCACCCAAGGAGAATCGAGATTCATCAGAAAAGACGAACTGATGCCATTCCACATTCCAATGTTGACGTTCTCTGCACCACTGTAATCGTTGCCGGCGATGCTCAACCATCAGAGGTAACACAAGATGGGGTCGATAATGCTGTAGTCTCAAAGACCTTATTCGGCGGTAAACCGTTCGGACAGTTACAGGATGGCCTTGTTCTCCTAACCACTCATCAGCCAAAGATCGAGTTTTCGCAAATCTAATACATAAGTCTAAGACGTCGATCTTGAATTTCATTTGTGCCCCTTCGACGTCCGGTGCCTACTCTTCTTCGATTTTGGCCATTATCAAACCACGTTTGACAACATTTCATAACAGTAGTTAGATTTCTGTTCGTACGGTTATCGATTTCTCTAAATGACAGCCCCGCCTCCCGTAGACCAATAATTCGACCTCTTCCAAATTCACTTAGCTGGCGATAAATTCCTCTTACACATGCTCCAGGCATTTTAACAACAACTAAACATCGACTTTGGATCTCCTCGATTAGCTGGTTTCATGTAAAATTTAAAAAATTTGCAAAAAACTACTACATATTTAAGTAACAAAAATGTTTACATGAAAAGACCTTCACAATTTTTTTCTCCAAATTTTAATTATTTACTCCTTGCTATACTATCTAGGTTTTACCAAAAAAAATTTAAAATTTAAACAGCTCCTTCTGTGTGTTGCAGTTTCTTTGTCAGTTAGTATAAATTAAACATTAGCGCAAATTGAAAATCGTTTATTTTCGAATTCAAGATGAATCCTTATGTTGAAATACGCTAACCATCATTTTCATCTTCAAACTGTGAGGAATTGATTACTCTTTGAGTCCGCAGATTAATTTCCATTTTCATTTAACTGCAGGCCTTTGTATTTCCATCCGTTGTTAATTTCCTAGGAACTAATTTCAAAAGTTTTAGTGCTCTCATTCTGAGGCTGTATAAATTACTTGAGGAAAGATTTGAAGAAGGAAAATGGAGATTATTATCCCTGAAATAGTGCAATTTACAAAACAGTCATGCTTTGAAATCATATTTCCTCAATTTCGCTCTGTTTACATCCCTATGGTGGACCTTATAACCTCATCTCATAAAATTTGAATAGATTAAGCGCTCGGCCATGATTTATCTGCGTTCTTTTCTGCGAGCTAGATAGCATCAGGTTCTTTTATAGGCGGTAAAAACTTTTTGAAACAGCAGTAAGGAACTCAGATTCCATTAATCACAAAATCAAAATTCAACTCACCAAATAAGATTGAACCTGGAATGAATAAACTCGGGTTTTATCTTATTTGGTGGGTTAACTTTTAATCATTGATGTATTTGAATCTGAATTCAATACATTTCTGAAGAGGTCTAGAGACCGAAGTAGCTATCAAATAATGGAATTTTTGATAATTTTAGAATAGTGGATTTTCTTGTATTTGTATCGAGTGTTTTTTTTAGAGTGATAGAACTTTAAATTGAAATAAAACACATTTAAATTAAGATTGAAGCCAATTTTTTTATTTGGATGATAATTTCATAATTTTGAAACAAATAATCATTGATCATCGATCTGTAACGAGCACCATTCACTGTAACATTAGCTCCAGCAACGTTTTTAAAGAAATATGGGCCGATAATGCCTCCAGCATGTAAAGCACACCATACAGTGAATTTTTCAGGATGCTATGGAACCTGCAGAACTTCTTGAGTATTGTTTTCACTCCATATACGGCTATTTTGCTTGTTTACACAGAAACGAGCTTCATCACTAAACACAATTTTAAGATAAAAAAGTGGATCAACTTCAAGCTGTTCTTGTGCCCAATAAGCAAACAAACGACGTTTATTATGGTCAAGTGGCTTTAGTTCTTGAACCAATTGGATCTTGTATGGGTGTAGACCAAGATCTTTTCGCAAAATTTTCCATGTGGTGAATGCACAATTGTTGTGAACGTCGACGAATACGCAAATCTGGATCATCATTAACACTATTACTTGCAGCAGCGATATTTTCTTCTGTACGTACATTTCTTGTTGTTATTGCATCGACTAGAGAAAATGTTGTCCAAATTCTATCGATAGTTCGACCAATAAGCTGCTCCGATGAACGATTGTGTAAACCATAAATTTCACGAAGTGCTCTTAAAGTTTGGCGAATGGAACACTAATTTTGAAAATTTTCCAACAATTTATAAACGTTGTTACGGCGTTAATCTCTCCATGATAATTTGTCGGTGCTTACTGAACAGAAATGTCAAAACAACATGGCTTCTACCTTCTGTCAAATCACAGTTATCCTTATCGAAAGTTCTATAACTAAAAAAAAACCCTCGATATATTTTCTAAATCAAAAATATTTCAATATTTTGCTACAGAAAACCATGTTTTATTGAAAACTGAAAGCTTGCTCTCTTATTGAAACATCCTTTATATATACAAGTGTTTTTGATAGTTATTCTTATGTAAAGATACTAATCAATTACGAAGAATAATTTGATAAAATTTTCGTTGCACTATTTCAAAGGTTCATCATTCAAGTAAAATTAGTGAAAGAATTACATTCCCTTTGACATCCAACCAGTTCCCTATTGTGTGGAAGTTTTGCGGCAAGCCTTAGTTCATTGAAATTACCATCTGTCGTCCATAATTGGGTTATTACCGTACAAATTGGAAAAATTACGTTAGCTCATCGACACTGAAATAACCAGGACAAATCGATTACGTCGAGGAAGACGTCTCGAAGAAACGCTAGCTATCGGAATTGTGAGTTCGCCTGCGAAATAAACAGAATGCGAAATACGGTTGACACGATTTTTATTCGAATTGATACTGAATGTACGGGGGCGTTGTGACAGCTATCAGAACTAGTTTTTATGTTATGAAACTGATGAAGAGTTAGATGAGATGAAATGAATGTTGCAGACCTTCAATATGACTCGTACGAAGTATCGGGTATTTTTTTTTAGAGTGATACAACTTTCTATAGGGATAACTGTGATTTGACAGAACGTAGAAGCCATTTTGTTTGGACATTTCTGTTTAGTAAGCATTGGCAAATTATCATGGAAAGACTCACGCCGCAACAACGTTTACAAATTGTTGAAATTTATTTTCACATTCAGTGTTCTATTCGCCAAACTTATAGAGCACTTCGTGAAATTTATGGTTTACATAATCGTTGATCAGAGCAGCTTATTCGTTCGAACTATCGATAGATTTTGGACAACACTTCCCTACTCGATGCAATAACAACAACAAGACAAAGAACTGTACGTACAGAAGAAAATATCGCTGCTGTAAGTCATAGTATTACTGATGATCCAGATTTGTCTATAAGTCGACGTTCACACATGTTGGACTCCGTGCATCCACAAAATTTTGCGTAAAGATCTTGGTCTACACTCATACAAAATACAACTGGTACAAGAACTAAAGCCACTTGACCATAATAAGCGTCGTTGTTGGCTGTTCTAGGGCGCAATGCCCTAGAACAGCTTGAGGTTGATCCACTTGTATCGTAAAATTGTGTTTAGTAATGAAGCTCATTTCTGGTTGAATGTAAACAAACAAAATTGCCGTATATGGAGTGAAAAAATCCTCAAGAAGTTCTGCAGGTTCCATTGCATCCTGAAAAATGTACTGTGTGGTGTGCTTTACACGTTGGAGGCATCATCGGGCCATATTTCTTTAAAAACGATGCTGGGGCTAATGTTACAGTGAATGGTGCTCGTAACAGATCGATGATCAATGATTATTTGTTTCAAAATTTGAATGATATCGATCCAAAAGTGTTTTGGTTCCAAAAATATGGTGCTACACCTCATGCTGCTACCGATTCAAAGAAAGATTTGGCCAAACATCATTTCGAGAAATGGTCCAATTAATTGGCTTCTATGATCATGCGACATAACTCCACTGGATTATTTTCTTTGGGGTTATGTCAAGTCATTTGTTTATGCTGATAAACCAGAAACAATAGACGCTTTGGAAGCTAACATAACTCATGTTATTGATGAAATAAGGCCTGAATTACTCGAAAAAGTGGTCCAAAATTGGTCTGGTCGAATGCGGTTCCTCAGAGCTAGTCGCGGTGGACATATGCCGGAAATTATTTTCAGAACATAAATGTCAAAATTATCTTTCTAATAAAAAATATCGGCTTCAATATTAATTTAAATGTGTTTTATTTGAATTTAAAGTTTTATCCCTCTGAAAAAACACCCGATACCTTCAAAATGGCAACAAAACAGCGCATATTTGATCAAATCCGACAATCCGAAACACGTTTAATAAAGTCCTAATTTTTTTTCCTCAACCTATTATTCAGAAATCACTTTATTCGTTTGAAGATGAGGTGAAAATATATACATTTTTAAATTTTTTGATAGTAAAACAGAGTAATACCTGAAACTTGTTTCAGTTGATATCAGTTGAGTGACGAAGAACGACTCGTTACGTACTGCACCACGCATCGGGTCGTTCTTCGTCTTTCAAATCATAATTTTCACTTTTAAATAGGGCAGATTTCTTCTGACACATTCGTTCAGCTAGAGAATGGTCACCATAAACATCCACTAAAATACGATGACTTTTGGAATACTTTTTCTTCATATTGAAGTGACAAAGTAAAATTCCCTTCAAAAACACATAATTCAGTACAAAAGTTGACATTTTCAGAGTACACAGAAACTATATTGTTCACACTTCAGCGAAATGACCGATACTGAAAAGACAGACTAATGATGACTAAATAATCTAGTAACGACGTCTATTATCAAAACCGCACGAAGTCTTTTCTAGTCCTAACATATAATTGTCTATACCTTTCGCAAAAACACTGTGCTTTTCTTTTAATTCGAAATGAAACACCCATTGTTGGAAGATCCTTTATTCCCTTTAACTTTACTCTGAATAAAAACCGGTATTGGACCGAGTAAAAATTGTGTTATTGTTTATGTTTCAAATACATCACTAAGCATCCACATTTTCCAATAAGCCCTTGGGGGAAGAATGAAGTGATATGATTTCTCTATTCTATGCGCACCATCATTTTGAAGGGTCTGCTAAGATTCAAAGTTGAAATTACTAAGCTTGAGGTGAAATTATCATTCCATACTGTCGAGGACCAGATTTTCCCATACGCTCGAAGGACTCGCTTGTGGTCCTCTATTTTCCGCATAATTTCCCGCAAATTTAATTTGCACTGTCTGCATAGTTCCCTGTCTAGTTTGCACGAAGAATAAATCCAACATAAATTATCAAGCGAGACGACTGGAAAACTGAGTACGGAAAATTGTGTATTATCACTTAAGAGCCTTGCGATTTATTGGCATCTGAGGCATCATTAATTCGCGGATGAGTTAAATTTTGCTACACTTCGACGCTTTTGTTGTTGCGGTGGAAAACTGTATACGGAATTTCCACCTAGATGAAATGGGAATTATCATAACTTGAAATAAATTCAGTTCGCGTTTGGCTTCAAGTGAAACAACAATTTTAATTGACTTTCAACAGTCCATTTTCCCCGAAAATTTCAAATCTGTGAGTTAAAGGGTTTTCCAGTAAGAGGTTCATTTTGAATAGCACTGTGAGCAGGTTTTACTTTTGTAGCTGTGATATTTTGATATTTGACAAGTGAAAACTGCGCCATTATTGAAAATGGAACGATACACGCTTCAATAACGGATATGAATAATTAAAATTCACGACAAAATGGTAAAAATTTTGGGGTCCCAATTCGCAAAACTAAAGCACTTTTGTGTCATCGTGAAGCACCTTCTCGGCCGGCAATAGAGAATTTTACTTGGTCATCCTGTATTATATTCACTCAAGGTGGATGCAACTTTAATTAAAGGTACTCAAACTGGGTTATTTTTCTTAATTTCTGACACCACAACCATGTTTATGATTCGCTTAATCATATTGTTTTTCGTAAAAAAATATTCATTATTCTGCTTCCTGGACAAATCTGATCTACCGTCGTAATTAAAAATTAAAAGGCGACATTTTTCGAATCATTAGCTCTACGTGAACCCATTAACGATACTAAGCCATGCCATTTATCATGGAAGAAGGTCATTTCAACTCCAGTGTGCAATTTTTAATCTAACTTCTTTAATCTTCCACTACAAGGAAAACGCAGAGTGCATGAAAAATTGCTGGAAATATCCCTTCAGTAGATGTTGTTTCAAATATGCCCTTTGTAAAAGAGCGTAGATTCCATTTAATTTTCTCGGACACTACTAGAAATTTATTAGAAATATGCCGGGTGGCTCATTTAATCCACGATGTCAGTATCTCCATAGTTTTAACGTAACTTTGAAACCATTTTTGATTTCCGCTAATGTTTATTTACTTCCAGCAATTGTTTCGTGATACCATGACTTCATCAGCTGAGTACTAATTACTACTAACTGAACAATTAGAACAAAATGATGATGTAAGAGGTATCGGGTGTTTTTTTTAGAGTGATATAATTTTAAATTGAAATAAAACACATTTAAATTAAGATTGAAGCCAAATTTCTTTTTTATTTGAAAGATCATTTTACGATATTTATGTTTTAAAAATAATTTTCGGCATATGTCCACCACGACTAGCTCTGATGAACCGCATTCGATCAGACCAATTTTGGACCACTTTTTCGAGTAATTCAGGCCTTATTTCATCACTAACGCGAGTTATGTTGGCTTCCAAAGCGTCTATTGTTTCTGATTTATCAGCATAAACTAATGACTTGACATAACCCCAAAGAAAATAATCCAGTGGAGTTATGTAGCATGATCTTGGAGGCCAATTAAATAATGCGAAATAATGTTATCTCCAAATCTTTCTTTCAATAAATCAATTGTTACAGTAGCAGTATGAGGTGTAGCAGCATCTTGTTGGAACCAAAACACTTGGTCGATAGCATCCAAATTTTGAAACAAATAATCATTGATCATCGATCTGTAACGAGCACCATTCACTGTAAGATTAGCTCCAGTATTGTTTTTAAAGAAATATGGACTTATAATGCCTCCAGCGTGTAAAACTCACCATACGGTGCATTTTTCAGGATGCAGTGGAACCTGCAGAACTTCTTGAGGATTGTTTCCACCCCATATACGGCAATTTTGCTTGTTTACATAGCCGTTCAACCAGTAATGAGCTTCATCACTAAACACAATTTTACGATAAAAAAGTGAATCAACTTCAAGCTGATCTAGGGCCCAATCAGCAAACAAACGATGCTTATTATGGTCAAGTGGCTTTAGTTCTTGAACCATTTGGATCTTGTATGGGTGTAGACCAATATCTTTTGGTAAAATTTTCCATATGGTGGATGCACAGAGTCCAACTTGTTGTAAACGTCGACGAATAGACAAATCATTAACACTATGACTTACAGCAGCGATATTTTCTTCTGTAGGTATAGTTCTTTGTCTTGTTGTTGCATCGAGTAGAAACAATGTTGTCCGAAATCTATCGATAGTTCGACGAATAAGCTGCTCTGATGGACGATTATGTGAACCATAAATTTCACGAAGTGCTCTATAAGTTTGGCGAATAGAACAATGATTTTGAAAATGAATTTCAACTATTTGTAAACGTTTTCGCGGCGTGAGCCTTTTCATGATAATTTGTCAATGCTTACTGAACAGAAATGTCAAAACAACATGGCTTCTACCTTTTGTCAAATCACAAAACACCCGATATTTCCATGCGCCATAAAATTACACAGATGTCCTAAGTGTAATGAAAGAACCGTTTTAATTTTAAGTTTAGTTACTTTTTGTACCCCGTTGAAGATGGTCGAAAGACCGAAACACGTGTCAGGATTCTGAATAAACTGTGAAACATAAACACTGTCTGATTTTTTTCTTCTTTTTTTAAATTAAATTGTTGAATTGTTTCACCGCATACTCCATTCATAGTGTGGACAGCTCAGTGGGAGAGCATCGAGCTCGTAACCGGGAGGTCCCGGTTCGAATCTTGTTGAGGTTGAAAATATATTTTCATTCTATGTCTGCCACCATTTCACTGTTGGGTCAAAAATTAACAGTGCTGTGACCTAAAGTAGCGCAAGATCGCAGTAACAAAGCCTACCCAGAAAACAAATGAACTCCCAACTTGCACAAGCTGAAAAAGCTTCTGAGAGATCTTCACAGAAGATCTAGGACTATCAGGATAATAATAATTCATTTAATTTCAGAGTTAGTTCAAAATGTACACTTAACGAAGCCAGTGTTGGAGGAAAAAGTTTCGTTAATTCAATAAATTGTGGAATTAACCTATATTATTTTATTAAATATCCATTGAGTTATCACACTCTTCGTTACATTATAACTCCCCAAGTATAACACCGGCACATAAAAACATAAATTGGCTTTTTCAAGCACAGAATCGATATCTCTTCTAAATAGGCTTTCGTAATTCAGGTCACCGACGAGCACTTTTTCTCAAATTAGTCTGAGATCTATTCCTAACGGTGGACTTTTCCATGGGGGTATTAACTGACTTTCTGCAGCTATGACCGCACCACATTAAAATTCATTGACTTTTTCCGCTGACTTCATGAAAAACTTCGTACTGAAAGATGAATGGATAGAGCGATAAATCTTCCGAGCAGCTGAAGGTGTGTGATGAATTACATGGACATAGTGAACTCTTTCATATTATTAAATAACAGGGAGGTTTAGATTCAGCTGACAATGTCGGAATTGCATTTTTCACAACTATATAGGGTCATCCAGTCGTGGTCTGGATTTCACTTTCGCAGCCACAAAATGATTTTTTACAGTGTGGTCCAACGGAAACTTATCACCTGGATTTTCCGACTTTGAAATGAAAATGTGGAAAATCGCTCTGACCCATTTTCCGATTCATTTTCTGATTCGAGGGGCAACAACTTTTCCGCTTTTTTCATTATCGATGGAAATTTTGAAGCGAAATTTCAGGATCAGATAGTACTCGATAAGATCTTTAAAACGAGGTACCGCAACATCCCTCATCACTATTCAAAATCAAGGGGTTGTACTCAGCCCCGTTAGGGGGTTGCAGTTACGGGGATGCGAAGAGCGGAAAAGTTGTTCCTCCTCTAATCAGAAATGTTTTCGTTCGACCACACTGTATATTCAACCTTTAACTTGTTCATTTCCACCAAGTTCAACTAAGATGTTCAAAATGGACGTCGATATCGTCGATAAGAAAAGCAGGGTTATGTAGTAACTCGACGCAAATCAGCGTTCCTGGCGTTGAAGTACGAAACTCTATGGACTGGGAGTACTTACAATTGATACTTGATAAACTGTACCATAGACGGATCTCAAATAAACTAGAAACAATGAAAAATATTCATTAGTTTTTTATTCATAACCGATCAAAAATACAAATTTTCAATGGCCCACCACTTACTTTATTCAATTAATAAATATAAACCAAGTAATATTGCAATAAGCATGTATTCATTAGAATTTATTAGGAACATCTGCTACCTTTTCTCACATAGTTGACTTTGCAATGTACAGAACACTGTTGGTTCGCAGCAGAATTCAAATGTGATCCATTCTCTTTCTTGTTAAAAAAACGAATCTACTATCCATCAACATTGAATGTTTCTTTGCTTTGACACACATAGCTTCTTAATCACATATAATTACTTGAAATGTAGGAAACTATCACATTCGACGTATTGAGATCGATAGAAATTGATGTAGGTGAATGTCGAAGCCATATATCAATTGCTTCATTGAGTTTAATTGCTTTGACGGTAATAAAATTAATGTCTTTTTCTTGAATCTTCAACACATTATGAATCACACCGGTCGTCTTTTTCATTTGAGAATCAAATGTCGACAAATTCTATTACATTACAATGTTACAGTTTGATCCCAAATATTTATAACATTAGAATATTTTGACAAAGAATACAGTATCATTTAACAAAAAGCATCAAAAAAGCCCCATTTATACAAAATCTTTCGAACAAAATGCTTATGTGTATTCGCGTGCATTAGATTTGTTTGGCAAAACATTAGTGTCCCTATGCAGGACGAATATATGTGCGTAGCTGTGTTGTATTCGTAGACGTTATAGCATTGCACTGAAGATTAGCCAAAAAGCTATGAAACATGCATGTCTGCTGCTTATGCCTGACGATTAATAAAACCTATTCGGCTGTATTTAAGTTTTGAACAGGACTCCTGGGGTTTCAGACCGAAAATCAAGCGGATTCTCTGCTTCTGAGCAACGTCGACTGCACGACTACCCCATGATCCTTCCCCACAGGATATTGTTATATTTCATGTGCGAATATGCAAGAGTATAGTATACATTAGTCAAAGCTTTCAATAGCAGCAAATGTTCAGACTTTTCTGGGTGAAAACAGCACTGATTAACTTATTGACAGATTCCGCATGATCCCGCCAACTTAAATTTTTTTCCACTTGCAAAGAAAGATTTACTTTGAAATAGTAAGTTCCTGAATATAAAACGTATTTTTTACACAAGTAATAATGAAATATTTAACTGAGACTCACCGAATTGAGATTTTAATGATGATCGGTTCCGGGGATAATTACTGAAGTGAAGTTGAAGTGGCAAACTTATTTAATCAGAGGTATTCTCAGTTGCTAAGTATTTACCAGGTTCTGTGTCTAAAATTAATGCACAATTCAGAGAACTTGCACATTTCAAACCATTCAAATGAAAACCGCAATTCGTTGAAAATACTGTTGAATTGGGTATTTTGTTTGGTCTAGCACAGGATCCAACGACAAGTACACGTCAAATTGTCCGTGAAAATAATGCAAGTAATAAAATTGTCTTGAGCTATCTCCACAAAGAAAAACTTCATCCATATAAAATTACTTTTGTGCAGAAGCTAACAGAAGACGATCCAGCGCGTAGATCGTATGCCAAATAATAATGAATTAACTGAACAGAAATGAAATAGCTGTTGGAACGATCCTTTTTTCTGATGAATCAACGTTTACATTGAACAGGGAGTTAAACCGACAAATTTCCAGATATTTCCTATATTTATAGATGGGCTTTGACAGCCGAAAAATATTCGAGTTTGATTAGAGACAAAGTTATTCCTGCGTTAGTCAATTTGTTTCCTAATGCAGTAGAACCAAGCCTACCGAATGAAAATATCTGGTTCCAGCAGAATGTAGCCCCACCTCATTATACTTCAATGGTCGGAACTTACTTAAACGTAATCTTCCCCAATAAATGGACGAAGAGGTACGATTGAGTGGCCAGCTAGATCACCAGACCTTACGCCGTTGGACTTTTTTCTATGGGGTTATCTCAAGAACAAAGTTTATACAATACAGTCGACGAGCATCGCAGATCTCGAAGAAAGGATAACTACAGAACTCATATTTCAACTTAAACAAAGTTAGGAACGAGTTTTATAGGAGACTTTGATACTGCCAAGAACAAAGTGGAGCAGCTATTTCAATGTATTATAATCAATTTCATGTAATTTAAGTAATTAGTTTCGTGAAACCAACTATAAACACTTTCGAAATTTCATCCGATATTATTCATAATAGGTCAAATATGATAAAGTTCTTCAGGTTATTGAGAGGCTTTGGAAATATGAAAATATACAGGGTGTTCCTTTTAAAATAAAGAGGACGGACTATGCTGGACTTGCGCGAATCACCCTGTTTATTTTAATTTATGTTCAAAAAACGCACTATTCAATTTAAAAATTGACGTGTCCCATTATTTTCTATAATGTTCTAACATAAGGACACAATTAATTTTATTCCCTAAGTAGAATTGTGTAATTAAACATACACACATGGTCAAAAGTCTTGGCCCCACCTAGGTTTCTCAAGAAATAAACAATCTACGTTCTGGAAATGAGATGAATATTTTCCTCTATTTCAAGTCCAATATATTTGATAGAAAATCTTTGTTTCTTACTCTTTGCTTTATACAGGATGAGACAAAATAGGAAAAATGAGAAAAAATCAAAATTTATCGATTATTTATTTTTGATTAATTATAGTTATTCCACAACTGAATTCAAATTCAATAGTCCGTATTACCACCTCTTCTTTCAATCAACTGCCCAATATGCATAGGCATCCCACGAATCAAGTCATCAATGAAATTTTCAGGCATATCGTTCCATTCTTCCTGAAAGGCTAAACTCAATTCCTGAAAAGTTTAAGGTGGGTTTTGTCGATTGGATATAGCTCCCCCTAAGTAACCCCATACGTGCTCAATTGGATTCATGTCTGGTGAGTTTGCTGGCCAGGTCATTCTCTGGATATTGTTCTCTTGAAGAACGTTTTGAAGCCTTCGTGTGCGGTGTGGTGGGGCGTGTTCATCTTGATAAACGAAATTATCCCGGAATTCGTTGCGCAGAATAACAATGTTGGTTCAATGATGTTTTCTAAGTAGATAGCACCAGTCATTTTTCGTTCAAACATAATAAGAGGGGTACGGCGACCGAACATTATACCCCCCAGCCCATGAAAGGGCACAACTTCCTGGGCGAATTTGAGTTGCTCTAGTCTGCCTGGACCTCTTCAAACCCTTTCTCGTCGACTATCACTTTGTAAACCCAATCGTGACTCGTTCAAATAAAATACGTTGCGTCATTGTGGTAAAAGCTAGTCTTGGTGGTGTTCTGCCCATTGCCGACGGGTAGCTCTATGTCCAGGTGATAGTCGAGGAACTCTTCAAGGTCTTCTGGCCCTTAAGTTTGAGGAATGCAACCGTCTCCTTATGGTAATGGTTGAGACTACCCGTCTATTGGTCCTCGAAAAATGACTTCGAAGGGCTGTTACGGATACCGTTCGATTCCTTCGAATAAAATTTGCGATATAATGGTCTTCCCTTGCAAATGTTACTCGGGGTCGACCAGGCACCGGTCTCCGGGCAACGCTGACATTTTCCAAAAAGGGCCACTATGGGCCTAATGAAGTCCGTTGAATATCCAAACGTTGCACAATCTGGTGGTTCGACAAAGTTTCTCTATGTAGGGCTACTATTCTTGTCCGGTCAATTTGAGAAATTGGAGGTCCGGCATTTTCGACGAACTATTCTCAATATTACAACTCTCGTTATTCGCTGAAAACTGCTTAACGTCGAATACACCTGTATGCTCCAGAACAGGAAACATTTTTTGCTGGTGTATTGTTTTCATTTAAGTGATGAGATAGTGAAGATTCCACACACAAAAAATTGTCATGTTACATTCAACAAGTTGAGAGTTGATAGGGGTGGCCAAGAATTTTGACGATGTGTGTATTTACTAATCGATATGGAAAAATAGAAACGGATCATCTTCATTCATTGGACTCTGGATGACATGAATCTATATCTGTAATTTGGCCCAACATGTACGTAGTTCCTACATGTGACTACATGTGATTTTTGAAATCGTCAGTCGGACACTCGTTCGGTTTCAATTAAAAGTGACGGTATGACCCGAGTTTACCATCACATTCCGTCACAGATACTCTTTTTGACGCTGCATCGAATTATCGCACCGAATAGGAAAATGAAGTTCTATATACGAGTGGTGTAACGGTGTATAATTTGAATTCATGGCAACTGTTGCCATAATTTTTCGAGTCCGCTTTGTAATCTGGCCGTCTATTAAGCTTCGTATTGCGAAACCGTGTTTTCGCCGGAATGAAATACGTCGAAAACTGAAACTGTTGTGTGAAGCAGTTCAAACTACTGTAATCTAGACGGCAGCTTAGTTGTTTGGGTTTGGAATCGATTGTCGCGGTAGGAAATGGCGAAAATTGTGGACGTGATTTGGAACCGCAAGATGTCCAATACCATTTCGAATATACACACATAGTCAAAAGTCTTGCCCCCCCCCTCCTCTCAACTCTAAACTTGTTGAATGTAACATGACAATTTTTTGTGTGCGGAATCTTCACTATCTTATTACTTTGAAAACAATAAACCAGCAAAGAATGTTCGTTTTTCGGGAGAATACAGGTGTATTCGAATTTAATCAGTTCTCAGCGAATAACGAGAGTTGTAATGTTGGGAATATTCCGTGGAAAATGCCGGGATATTCAATTTCTCAGTTTTACCGGACAAGTAAAGTAGCCCTACATCAAGAAGCTTTGTCGAACCACCAGATTGCGCAACGTTTGAATATTCCACGGACTTCAGTAAGGCGCCTGAAAATCGACAGCGTTGCTCTGAGACCGGTGCCTAGTCGACCCAGAGTAACATTTGCAAGGGAAGACCATTATATCGCAAATTTTACTCGAAGGAATCGAACGGTATTTGTAACAGCCCTTCGAAGTCACTTTTTGAGGACCTATAGACGGGTTGTCTCAACCAGTACCATAAGGAGACGGTTGCGTTACTCAAATTTATGGGTAAGGAGACCTTTACGAGTATCTCGGCTATCATCTGGACATAGAACTACTCGTCGGCAATGGACAGAACACCACCAAGACTGGCTTTTGCCACAATGGAGCAACGTACTTTTTTCGGACGAGTCACGATTCGGTTTACAAAATGATAGTCGACGAGAAAGGGTTTGGAGAGGTCGAGGCAGACTAGAGCGACTCAATTTCACTCGGGAAGTTTTGCCTTTCAAGGCGGATCAATAGTGTGCTGGAGGGGTATAATGTTCGGTCGCTGTACCCCTCTTATTATCGTTGAACGAACAATGACTGGTGCCATCTACGTATAAAACATCATTGAACCAATCATTGTTCCTCTGCGCAACGAATTTGGAGATGATTTCATTTATCAGGATGGTAACGCGCCACCACACCCCACACGAAGGGTTCAAAACATTCTTCAAGAGAACAATATCCAGAGAATGAACAGGCCAGCAAAATCACCAGACATGAATCCAATTGAGCCCCTATGGGATTACTTAGCGAGAGCAATATCCAATCGCCAAAACCCACCATCAACTTTTCAGGAATTGAGATAGCCTTCAGTAATAGACTACAGGCCCATGTTGAAAAAATTATGGGTCATTTGAACCAGGTGACCTATCTAGAACGATATAAGAACTTAAAATAATATGATTCAGCACTATGCCGTCACTTGTAAGCTGTCCAACTGAGTGCAGGTGAGAATTCGAAAGTACAGGTAGAGTGAGTACAATTTGGTCACATATTTTTGTACGGCATTCTTACCAACGATAGATCCATGAAAAATAATAAGAAAACGCGCAGTGTCGTAAAAAAATGGTGCCCCACAAAAGTCGGATTTTTTTTTAATTTTCCGACAATTACCAGGGTAAATTTGGTCATTTGAATTTATACATCTGTGTCATACTATTTCGATACTGCTTCTAATCCATTATTCCTCAACACCGTACAAAAATCATGCGACAAGGGGAAAAAATCGAGGGTTGTAATCCCCTCTCTTTCCGTGGTCCAGGGAGTGATTTGAAAAAGTACGGCTTCGGTTCCAAAACATTATCTAGCACTCAAAAGTACTATTAAAAATAATGCCGTCAAAAAATGATTGTTTATTTGAATTTATAGCAATAATTATCTTAATTTCATCGTATCCTTGATTTATAGAGGTGTAAAATTATTTGATCCTGTGCGGGAACTTTTTTTTCAACATGATATTGTGAAATACAATTGTTATATAGTATTGCCGTTCGAAAGAAACCGTTCTAAAAAAAAATTATACAGAAATACAAAAACTGAAATTTTGCAAATTATTGTAAAAGTTTTATCCCTTGTTTTAAATAGAATTAACAAAGATAAATTAGGAAAAAATGATGCCGTACATTTTTATGCCGACCATATCTTTTAGGCTGATGAAAATGACGCTACAATTTTAAGGGTACTTTATGGCCATCTGATACAGTACGGTATTAACATATTTTTGAAGAGAACAATTGATAATATGATAAAATCACTATGACGTCTACCTGAACTGAAACGGTGTGTATATTATGTCCAAGAACTGAAACTGTCAATCCCAGTATCAACAGTTTTATATACTTTTTGGTTGAATATATTCTTCAAACATTATTGTTACATATATATAATTGATTTGTTCAATTGTAATGATGTGAATAAATAAAACAATCATTTTTAGAAAAATTCGATATATTTAATCTTAATAATAAGAAAAATGGTCATTTTTTAGAAAAATTCGATAAATTTAATGATGATAATAAAAAATATGGTTTTTCTTTAAATTATTCAGTATCGGAATCAGTTGCTGAGTTGTTATCGGAATCAACGTCTTCATCGACGTCCGAATTATCTTCTCTATTATTTTCTGAAACATAAATATGTATGTGTCACAATCAAAGTCTTACGTACAAATTAAAGATGTAAAGATTTATTTATTTATTTACCTATGACGTCATCATCTTCTTCGCCTGATTCCTAATCCGGTCCCGTTATGTCACAGACTTTTTGGGGGCATTCCTCGCCATGAAACCAATCGAAATCGTACCGATCGTCATTAACAACCCATCCATAGTTTATTGGAAACAAGGACGACGGTACTTGTTTGTAGGCATTACACCAAATCTGTGCTATGTAGGTACTTCTCTTCAGATGTTGCTCCAACTCCCGGAAACAAGGGGGAAACGACGTTGATTCCAATTTTATAGCTGTCATTTTGAAAGCTTCATTACTACTTTTCGGCGTATAAATCCTTTCAAATATGATACACCTTGCTTCGTTGATTGTTTTTCTTGCTTTTACGTTGTATAAAGCGCATACATATTCTTGCAGAACATTGAAAGTTTGTTCCATGAGTAATGGATCTGCAATAAACGTATTATACCCTATTTTAATAAATGCGTCTTGGAACTTCCCTGATTTCACCAATACTTTGAATGGTCTGGTTTTACTCTTCCTTTAAAATGCGGGAACAAAATGTACGCACTTTACCTGTACTTTCGAATTCCCACATGCACTCAGTTGGGCAGCTTACAAGTGACGGCATAGTGCTGAATCTTATTATTTTATGCTCTTATATCGTTCTAGATAGGTCACCTGGTGGTTCAAATGACCCATAATTTTTTCAACATGGGCCTGTAGTCTATAAGCATGAAACGATATGCCTGAAAATTTCATTGATGACTTGATTCGTGGGATGCCTAGACGTATTGGGCAGTTGATTGAAAGAAGAGATGGTAATACGGACTCTTGAGTTTGGATTCAGTTGTGGAATAACTATAATTAATCAGAAATAAATAATCGATAAATTTAGATTTGTTCTCATTTTTCTTATTTTGTCTCATCCTGCATAAAGCAAAGAGTAGCAAACAAAGATTTTCTATCAAATATATTGTTGAAATAGGGAATAATATTCATCTCATTTCCAGAACAAATATTGTTTATTTATTGAGAAACCTAGGGATGCCAAGACTTTTGACGATGTGTGTATAGTGACTCGAGTTTCGTAGTGTTAACATTTGCAAACTGAATAAAAGGAATTGTATCTCAACGATTACCCCTTCATGATTATCTGTATTCTCTGATGATTAACTGCACGTGGATGACGATGTTGTTAATTCGGAGTCTCCCACAGATTAAGACATTTTTCAATATTACAGATCTGAGTCAGAATTCATATAGATCAATGACAAAGATGGCAATGAAAACCATATGATGAATGATGACTTGAAAGATGATTTACAACAACCTCCTTTTAATCGGTCAATTGAAAATTCATTGAGCATTTTGCGTTCATTGAAAACAAACGAACATACAACCGACTCGCTTCATAACGGTTTGAAGAGCATTGAAGCTTTTTTCGAAAACCAAAACAGAAAATCCCCTCGTCAGTCGCAAATAACCGAAATTTTCAGAATGAAATGAACGCTGAGGATGTAAAGGGTGTTTCAATAAGAGCTCAAGATTTCATTGTTCGGTAAAACATGGTTTTCTGTAGCAAAGTATTGAAATATTGATTGATTTAGAAAATATACATTTGGGAATTATGTATGAAACAAAATATCTTGTAAATGGCTTTGCTGGCATATGCGTATACTTTTGACGAAATTTTCAATAACGTTATTGGATACATGTGGTGGTATTTCATTGATACAGGATCTAATTTAGGTTTATAATGCTTCGATGGTTGCAAGCTTATTGGCATAAATTTGTGACTTCAGATAACCTCACAGCCAGAAGTCAAAAAGCGTTAAATCGAAAATGATTTTATTTGCAAAATCAGCAGGTTGCTCAAGGATCCAATTGGTGAATTCTGTTCGATGTTCATGTTCTACTGGCGGAAGTTGTTGAGTCAGTTGGATTTTGTAGACATGCAGCTGTAACTCTTTAGTGAGAATTCGCTGAAGAGCGCCTGTTGGAATGTCCAATTCTTGTGCCCGATGGCGAATTGACGTCTCTGGCCTTTCTGTCACAATGTCGCGAACTGCGTGATGTTTTGTTCTGAACGATCTCTACGAGCTCGTATCGTATGTTTCACGTCACTAACCGAACCAGTACTTTCGAATTTTTTTATTATTATTTTCACAGTAAATGAATTAGACACATTATTTCGACCGAACATTGGACGCACTTTACGAATAGTGGCAATTAAACTTTCACCATTTTGATAATAATTTCTGACAATCAGGACGCATTGTTCTACTAAATGTTTACTAAATTTCATCTGTCAACTTTCGATCTGTCACGTCATAATCATATGACATTATGACTGTCATACATGGCGCGTAATTCAAATCTTGCGCTCTTATTGCAACACCCTTTATGTTTCTATTAACGTATGTAAGAATATATATAAGAAAATTTACCAATTTGGACAATGCGGACATTATTTTAATTTCCTTACTTTCATTTTACATTATTTACTCATATGAGCATTACATGAAAATGTGTTTTTTTCGGTAACTCGAGTTATTGACAAAAACACATTTTTTTCATGTACTGTTCATATGGGTAAATAATGTAACATGAAAGTAAAGCAGTTAAAATAATGTTCAAACTGTCATATTATCATGGCTAAGAAGATGACAACGAAAAGTTGAAATATTCCAAACCTAAATTGGCTCCAACTTGAAGCTCTTAATGATTAAAGTTATCCTCATGGAAATCATGAATTTAAATATTTGTTACGAATAAACTAAATCTTATTGATACAGATTTTATGAATAAATGTAAAGAAAACAGACTACTTCTACTTATAACAATTGTTCTAAATTACCAACGCCTTGTTCAATACATTTCACACTGAATCTAGAACACTGCGAAGTTCACATCGTTTCTGACGTATTTTTGCACAACACAATTTTATTCTTTCGATCAGATTCTCTCGAGTCGGAACACGAATTTGATATACTTTTTCTTTCAAGGTGTTCCAGACATGAAAATCCAAAGGCGCAAGGTCGGGGCTCCTTGGTGGCGATCTTATCGGACCGTACCTTCCAATCCATTGCATCCCAAAATATTCATTCATTAAGTCCCGAACATTCCGACTATTATGAGCTGGGCAACTATGCATTTGAAACCAGACATTTTGTCTGTTAGCCAGGGGCATTTCATCCAATATGTCTGTTAAGCTGCTTTGGATTAATGTAATTAATTCTTCAGCGTTAAGGTGATCGGAAAGTATTACTGGTCCGAAAAGTTCACAATCTCATGACTCCCAATCACACGTTGACCCTTTACTCATGTTGAAACTGAAAAACAATAGTCGCATGGGGGTTTTCTCTTTTCCATACATGGCTATATCGCCAATTTATCGTACCCGCTTTCATGAAACTGATCTCATCAGTCCTTAATATCCTATTGCTGAAAAGAAAACATGTCCATAATTAATAATTTTTCATCGATGAAACCATTGGACAAATATGACTGATTTTGTTCACTTCAGAATCGTAATATTCATCACTTTCTCACGCCCGCAGTAAGAACTTTTTGGCATACAGAACTTCTTATCTTGTAGCGAATTTAATGCCATTTCCAGATATGTGGTCAAACTTGATGAGGCTACAAGGAGAACTGAAGTATCTATAATTGATTTTATGGAATAACTTGAAATATTTCGTGAAGTCAAGAAATGTTAAATTGGAGAATAACCGTCAACATTTCGACGATGTGCTGTAGGACATTTTTTATTGCAAATAACTTTTATGATCTCCCCTTGAATTTGGCCCTTTTGAAAGTAGAGATCCTGTATATGAACACAACGTGGATTAGGGTTGCCTGCAGATCGTGAAAAAATTGGAGGAGGCACATTTAAGTTTAATTCTTCTTAAGCCAGCGATTCATGGAAGTTGCTGGAACTCTGTAATCAATTCAGAACGGATTATGTTCGATTCTTGCGCTCAGAAAAAAAGTTTTCGTCTCGGTGGATTGGAAAAAAGAGATTGCTGAATAAACTTGCGTTGTCGGTTATATTGAATTATTGGTCACTACTTCGGGAAATGCCGGTTTACTTTCGTCTAGTCTGAAGCTTCTTGGCCTCACTCTCCGCTTCAGATGGGAAACTATAGATCACTCGTATGGTTTATTGATATTCCGAAACGTAAGATTGTGGAAACCTTCGTAATTTACGATTTTTTCGGCCCAAGCGTAGCTTTCTCGTGGTATATTCGGCTATAAAGAATAGAATAAAGTATTGATGAGACTGTTTTATGGAAGATCAAGGGAGAGTTTGTTTTTTCTGAAGCGCAAAAAACCCTTTCATGTTGGTTGTGACTTTTCTATATCAATATTTTTTACAGGAATTTTAGATGCTGATTTAATTTTGCTTAAATTGACAAAGCAATTCTTAAATTGTAAAACTTCCTTCATCCCCTCTATTTTCCGTCATACAACCTGTACTATATATCGGGTGCTAGAAATTTAAATCGAAATCAAACACATTTAAATTAAGATTGAAGCCAAATTTTTTTTTATTTGAAAGATAACTCTATGACATTTATGTTTTGAAAATAATTTCCGAAATTTGTCCACCACGACTACCTCTGAGGAACCGCATTCGACCAGACCAATTTTGGACCACTTTTTCGACTAAATCAGGCCTTATTTCATATTATTCATATTATTTTATTAATAACGGGAGTTATGTTGGCTTCCAAAGCGTCTATTGTTCCTGATTTATCAGCATAAACCAATGGCTTGACATAAACCCAAAGAAAATAATCCAGTGGACTTATGTCGCATGATCTTGAAGGCGAATTAATTGGATCATTTCTCGAAATGATGTTATCGCCAAATCTTTCTTCCAATGAATCAATTGTTACGGCAGCAGCATGAGGTGTAGAACCATCTTGTTAGAACTAAAACACTTCTGGGCCGATATATATATATATATATATATATATATATATATATATATATATATACCGACTGACAGATGCCGGAAATGCTGCCAAGCCTTGGAGTCTATACAACATGTGACATCCTCATGCCCCATTCTTGCACCCAGGGAGTACACCCAGCGGCATAATGCTATGGCAAAAATCTTTCACCAAGCCATTGCCATGAAAGTAGGACTTATACTTACCTCTCGAAGGGTACACGAATACTTACCCAAGCCGATACTTGAAAACAGTCAGTTCAAACTCTACTGGGACAACCCGATAATAACGGATAGATCGGTGCCGCACAACAGGCCCGACATCGTGATCTTTGATAAAGGAAACCGCAAAGCAACAATCATTGATATAACCGTCCCGGCAGATGATAACATAAGTAGAGCGTACACGGAGAAACTAACAAAGTACCACGACCTGGCTTTTGAAATAAAAGAGATACACCAGCTAAGAACGGTAAAGATTCTGCCCCTGATAATCTCCACGAATGGATTGGTTGAGAGCCACCTGGCAGAAAATACGGAACTCCTTGAACTGGATCAGGAGTTGATAAGTAAAGCTCAGAAGGAGGTGATCCTCTGGACAACAAGAATTGTTAGAATGTTCCTTACAGCTGCCTAGAAGGTCCTTGGTCGTTAAGACCCGGACCTTCTAGAGGAAACTCCCATAATGGTGATTATTAAAAAAAAAAAAAAAAAAAAAAAAAAAAAAAAAAATATCGATATATATATATATATATAATAAACCGATATATATATATATATATATCGGTTTTAAAACGTCTTTCGTCGTTGTCCGATGCCTAATTTCCATGATCTCCTGTCACTCCACTGGTTTTCTGCCAGGTTCCTTGAGCTCATCGCTTTAGAAACCTCCTCCATCCTGTTTTTCTCGGTCTTCCTCGTTTTCTACGATGTGATGGTATCCACTCCATCATCTGCTTTGGTAGTCTAGCATCATCCATCCTCTGTACATGTCCGTACCAAACAAGTTGCCTGCGTTCAACGTCTGTCATGAGTGATTCTTCTATTCCCATTCTCATTCGAACATCTTCATTCCGTATTCGGTCCCTTCTAGATATCCCTAATGTTCGTCTAAACACATCCATTTCTGTGGCCTCCAGTTTCCTCTGTAATTCTCTGTGATTCGCCACGTTTCCGATCCATACAATAATGAGCTCTTAATCATTGTTTCGTAGGTGTTGTATTTTCGCTTTTTTTCTATTTCATTACTCCAAAAGACTCCGTTTAAACATGAGACCCCTGGCTTGGTTTATCCGTTTCTGAATTTCCCGATCGTCCTTGCCTGTAATATCAAATTCAACCCCCAAGTATGTGTAGCTAGTGCAGGAAGCGATTTCTTCTGTATCGAGTTGAATGTTTGCTAATTTCCCTCCGATGGGAAGATATTTGGTCTTTTCGGTGTTAAGTTCTAGGTCCCATTGTTTATACTCTTCCTGCAACTTTCGGGTCATATATTCCAAGTCATCTTTTTCACTAGCAATTATGACTTGGTCATCAGCGAACTGGAGCGTAAAAAGACAAGTGTTGCCCAGGTCTATTCCCATTCCCCTACATTTTCTCTTCCAATGAGCAAGAGCTCTGGCAACATAGATTTTGAAGAGCGTGGTTGATACACAGCAGCCTTGACGCAATCCTTTGCTGACCGGAAAACGTCTTGATATTCTATTACCTACTTTTATTCTTGATTCTGAATTCTCATAAAGATTTTGTAGGGCCTTAATTAGAGTGTGATTAATATTCGACTCCTGTAATACATTCCATAGTTTTTTAACGGTTACTGTATAATACTCTTTGTGAAGGTCTATGAACATAAGATGCGTTTCTTGGTTTGTGCTCAGTCGTTTCTCTACCAGTTGTTTCAAGCAGAAAACGTTATCCGTGCATGTTCTACCAGCTCTGAACCCAGACTGTTCCTCTTCCTCTTGACAGCTGTATTCGGATTCTATAAGATCTCTGAGAATCCTTCCATAGAGGCGACTCATCGTGCTTGTCACTGAAATGCCCCTATAATTAGCACAATTTTGTTTAGTCCCTTTTTTATGGATTGAGGAAATGTAGGCTACTTTCCATTGTTTCGGTACTGGAGCGCCATTTATGAACTTATTCATGCACCAGGTCAGAGCCTCGAAGGGTTTTCTTGTTCCACATTTTATCAATTCCGCTGGTATTCCTTCTGGACCTGTCGCTCTGCCATTTTTCAACTTTGTTACAGCTCTTTCAAGTGTGGCAAGGTTGATGTTTATTTTCTCTCCTTCAATCAGTATTTCTGAGGGTGTAATCGAGGAATATTTTGTCCTGTTTTCTGTTAGCAGTTGTTCGTAATGGCCTATCCATGTTTTTATGGGTATCATATCTCTATGCATGCATTATTTCTTCCACTAGATTCAACCTTTTTAATGAATTTCCATGCCTCAGAACACTTAGTTCCCCCCCGGTGTGCATTGATCTCCATGCATTTTTTATCCCACATTTGCCTTTTTGCGGCTGAAATGGTTCGCGTAGTTGATCTTTTCACTTCCATATATGGTCTTTTATCTTCTTCGGATTTTGTACTCATAAATTTTTGGTACAGTTGCTTCTTCTCTGTTCAAATTTTCAAACAAATACTCATTGATCATCGATCTGTAACGAACACTATTCACTCTATTATTATTAGCCCCAGCATCGTTTTTGAACAAATATGGACCGATGATGCCTCCAACGTGTAAAGCACACCATACAGGATCCGATGGAACCTGCAGAACTTCTTGAGGATTGTTTTCACTCCATGTACGGCAATTTTGCTTGTTTACATAGCGGTTCAACCAGAAATGAGCTTCATCACTAAACACAATTTTACGATAAAAAAGTGGATCAACTTCAAGCTGTTCTGGTGACCAATCAGCAACCAAACGACGCTTATTATAGTCAAGTTGCTTTAGTTCTTGAACCAGTTGGATTTTGTATGGGTGCAGACCAAATTAGTCAAACACAATCCAACGACAATTTTCCAAAATCAAATTAAATCCCTAATAACCCCGGAATCCAGCCTCTTTCGGTACACCGCAAAAAATAAATTAATTTTAATGAATCCACAACCTCCAAAAATATAAATAAAATTGATTAAATTACACAAGGAAGATTATCCTATTAGACCAGTTGTTTCGTTCGTTAGTGCACCTTCATTTAAACTTTCGAAAGGACTTATTCAGATTATTTTAAAAGAAACTAAATTCCAAGCTAAATACTCGATAAAAAATTCGCTACAGCTAATAAATAGAATAAAGAATATCCACTTACCACATAATGCTAAATTCATTTCATTTGAAGTAAAAAATGTATTTCCAAGTATACCACCAAAGGAAACAATTGAAGTAGTAGATAATCTATTAATCAATAACAGATGTAATACAATTATCAAAGAAGATATTTTAGAATGTCTAGATATTTGCAAGAAACAAAATTATTTTCAATTCAAAAATAAAATTTATAAATCTGAAAACGGTTTGATTATTGGAAATCCCATAAGTCCTTTATTAGCAGAACTATTCATGGACAATATTGAAACTAAAATTCACCAAAATCCCCTTAATAAATACTTTTTATATTGGTATAGATATGTAGACGATATTTTCTGTTGCTTCACAGGTACAGACAGACTTTTAAAAAAATTCTTCTTATTCATCAATGAAATACACCCTTCAATTAAATTCACTATGGAAACCGAACATAATAATTCTATTAATTTTCTTGATTTAACTGTTACTCGAATAAATAATTCACATGATTTTTCAATATTTCACAAACCAACCTATACGGATTCTATTATACACAACAAATCAAATCATCCTTTGAGTCAAAAATTATCAGCATTTAATTGTATGATCCATAAAGTAGTTAATATTCCCATGAATCGAGAAAATTATATTTCAGAACGTAACATAATTAAAAAAATAGCTATTAATAATGACTATGATCCTAAGTTGATAGACAAATTGTTGATGAATAAAAATAATAAAATAGCTTTAAATATGGTGTTTCCTAATATAAAAGAAAATTTTAAATACATTTCCTTAAAATACACTAAAGGTATTTCTGAGAAAATTGCTACATACCTCAAAAATAAATATAATTTAAGAACTTCATTTAAAACCAATTCAAACTTGAGTAAATTTATTAAAAATAATAAAGACTGTACACAAAAAGATGATAAATCGGGGGTTTATAAGTTAACCTGCGGTGATTGCCCTTAAGTTTACATAGGACAGACTGGAAGAACTTTCCGACATAGAATTTGTGAACATTTGAAGAGTTTCCTCAATAATAAAAGTAATTCTACATATTCCAATCATTTGTTAGAAACAGCACATACTTTCAACCATAACTTTGAAATTCTACATATAGATAGTAAAAGTTATGCCTTGTATCTGTTAGAATCCCTAGAGATAAATAAACATAATAAAGTTGGTATATTACTTAACGAACAGATAGATTTAAATAACTCACCTCTGTTAAATATATTCAGATAAGCTGGAATTTGCAGAGACCGTTTTTAGGTTTTTAGTGCTCAATAAAAATTTATTGTACTTACTGTAATATAAATAGCAACGGATTTCGGAAACAAGCTTAGTTATTCAAAATGTAATCTTGCCTGATGATGCTACTGTGATAGCGAAACGATTGTTGTAAACATAACAATAAAAGTTTATGAAAATCAGAATAACCTTATTTAAATATTATTTAATATGGATTTTCACCAAGTAAGGACTGACTCAATTCAAAATTTTCCATGTGGTTGATGCACAGAGTCCAACTTGTTGTGAACGTCGACGAATAGACAAAATCTGAATCATCATTAACTCCATGACTTACAGCAGCAATATTTTCTTCTGCACGTACAGTTCTTTGACTTGTTGTTGTTGCATCGAGTAGAGAAAATGTTGTCCGAAATCTATCGATAGTTCGACGAATAAGCTGCTGTATGAGTTCGGCGAATAGAACACTGATTTCGAAAATAAATTTCAAAAATTTGTAAAAGTTGTTGCGGCGTGAGTCTTTCCATGATAATTTGTAAATGACTGATACTGAACAAAAATGTCCAAACAACATAGGTTCTTCCTTCTGTCAAATCACAGATCTCCCGATATATAAATTTTCGAGCTTTGTTTAATCAGTATCTAGTAGTACTCACCGGACGAAGTCATAATATGACGAAATATGTATTAGCGGAAATAGATTATAGTTTTCTATTCATAATTTCTTTTAATTTCCATGGAGCATCTGCTAAATCAATCTGAATATTGTAGTGACACTTGTCCAGAGGTCAACGTAAAATCCGACATCGTCTGGGGCTTATAAAAGTTGTATCGCACTTAAATTCGGGCTGTCCATAGAGTCGCCCACGGGCTACAAAACGATCAGAACAAACGAACGTGCCCCTGCTCCTGAAATATGGCGGCAGTGCTTGCAATTCAAGGAGGATTCGCAAAGCGCTCTTGGCGGAACCGGAAGTAGCTACTAAATAATGAGCCCGCCCTTCCGGCATTCTGAACTCCGAACCTAAATTCATCGTCAAGGCTGTTCGAATGAATTAGTCTGTTTCGCTACCCCCTGCTGAATTTTCTGGGTGAACTGATTAGATTATAAAAGTGGATAGTTTGGGGATGGGTAGGCGTTAAGTTACGCTCGCAAATGAGGTGTAATTTTCAAAAGGGTATGTCGGGGAACTTAACTTGTCACACTGTCTTCTATGTTTTGCATTACCTCGAGAATTTCTTTAAAAATTGCAGCACATCTTCAAAAAGGCCATTTGGAATTCCTGCCGATAAACCAAAGAATAAAAATAATCAGTAAAATATACATATCAGCTGACAAAATTTTTAGAGAGGGTATAGGCAAATAGAATGGAATTTAGTCTATGGTTTCTGTGGTAAGTCTTCTTTCATAGAGCCACTCAGTTATTTTGGAGGCAACCACTAAATATAGATTATGCATTATATGAGGTTGTTCGATTGTTTAATTGTATTCTCGAACCCAATTTCACACTTAAGCCGCAAAATCGTTGTATGTTTTAAGAGCTGATATAGCAGGCTTGTGTGTGAAAAAGTTCAATTAATTCTACCCAGTAGTTTTTGGTTGTTGCAGTAAGCAGAATTTTCCTCATATTTTATTTACTGAATTAATTCATTTGAATATGAATATGCTTATTATGAGCATTACGATGAGGAAAGTTTTTTGTGCATTTGTAACGTGAAAATATCGAGAATACATTTCTTTACTTGAATTAGCGCGCAAAGGTATGTCTTGTATGTATATTTACATACTCTAGATGGCGCTAGTGTATGATTTATATCTTAGTGTCTCTGTGTTTAGCGAATATGGATACTTGACAGATTTGTAGTCTTTGACGTTGTACTGATGAAAACCATCCAAGTTTGAAATGTGCGCTTGTCTGCAATTTGCCCCTGTGATCAATAAAACTTATCGAGTTTATAAATTGAAAATTACCGTGAAGAGCTATTTTCATATTACAGAATAATAGCTGGATATAATTCACCCGAATCTCTACAGATTTTAATCTAAATAAATCTCATGAAAACTTTCAGAATTAAGTTTTGAAACATGTCCTAAATGATTGGATGTTAAAGAATCATAAGTTCCATCGCCAAAAAATGTTCAACATATAATTCAAAAAACCTTTTTTATTTTCCTTTTTCAAAAAATATATAGCACATTCTCCAGAGAAAGAACCTGATATATTCGGACTCAAAATCTCTTCAGTAAGGAGTTATTTGAATAAACGAAATAATCATTCAAAAATATATGAAAATAACCTTTTTAACACAACATATTTCTGCAACAACTAACCAATTTTGGGATAAGCATGGCCTATACGAAAATTAGGTTATAACAAAGAAATATACAATGATAGAAGATACGATTTAGACTCTGCATTAGGTAACCGTCACGTGCATGTGAAGTAATACAAAGAAATTTCCCAATCATTGAAGTATATAAATTGGAAATTACTATGAAGAAGTATTTGCATATTACAGAATAATAGCTGGAATTAATTCACCAGAACCTTTTCAGATTTTAATCTAAATAAATCTCATGAAAACATTCAGAATTAAATTTTAAAACATGTCCTAAATACACTGTATCACTTTATAGACATATATATTATCATCACATATGGTGAAAATTAACTAATAAAAAATCAAAAGAAATATAAAATAATGAACAAATTCATATAGATTAAAATCTGTAGAGATTCTGGTGAATTAATTCCAGCTATTATTCTTATCGAGTTTGAGTATGGAATTGTTGTTCAGATGTATGTTACACTGTCTTGATTTGTAGAACTTTTATAGCTCACAATCCTTATTAATGATCTTATTCAAAACTGAGGCAATTGGGTTTTAATTTTAGAATATGATTCATTGAAGGTTTATTCAAGATAACATCACAAAAATGAAACAAAAGAGGAGGAAATATGTGCAAACACAGTACTTAAGACAAGGGCATCCTGATTTGGTATTTTTCTGAATGATTTTCTGATTCGACTTATTACATCCTTCCGATTTGACATTGACTTCTGGTACACTCGAGTTAGATCATAAGATGATGTAATTGATTTTAATACATTAAAATAAATGCTCAAAATGTTCTCTAGGTCGTTCTCGGCAATAACACAATTTCCTATAAAACTCGTTTCTAACATTGTTTAAAGTTTGAGTTGGAATATTCCGCATTTCTGTATTTATCCTTTCTTTGAGGTCTACGATGCACGTCGGCTATGTTGCATTGACTTTGTTCTTGAGATAACCCCACAGAAAAAAAAATCCAACGGCGTAAGGTCTAGCGATCTAGGTAACCACTCAAAAGTACCTCTTTGTCCAATCCATTTATTGGGGAAGATTGCGTTTAAGTAAGTTCTGACCATTGAAATGGGGTGGGGCTCCATCCTGCTGGAACCAGACATTTTCATTCGGTAGGTCTGGACCTAGTGCATTAGGAAATAAGTTGACTAATGCAGGAACAACTTCGTCTCTAATCAAACTGAAATATTTTTCGGCTGTCAAGGTTCCATCTATATATGTAGGACCAATAATATGATCACCTATGATATCTATCCAAACGTCCACCATTTGAGGATACTGCTTATGTGTCTCACGTATCCAATGAGGATTTTCCGCTGACCCATAGCTACAGTTTTGTCGGTTTACCACCCCGTTCAGTGTAAATGTTGATTCATTAGAAAAAAAAGATTATACCAACAGCTTTTTCATTTCTCTTCAGTTCATCCGTCATAATTTCGCAAAAATGCATTCTACGATCTGGATCGTCTTCTGTTAGTTGTTGCACAAAAGTAATTTTATATGGATTATGTGGTGACCCAGTAGTTATTATAATTTTCTAACATGAGGACACAAAGGGTTTTATTCCATAAGTGATTTCCACACTGATAATATTCTCGAATTTTCAATACAATTTCATTATTCCGGAATAACTGACCATAGGGACATTGCAGTGGAAAGTTTCAGAAAACTGCACCGATAAATGGGACACCTGTAGTGTCTTCATATGCCATCCATATCTGCATTGATCGTCAATTCTCAACGAGGAGGCTTTGTGCTAGAAACATTTCCACTCAGGTTGAAGATGGTATGATGCAAAATCGATTTCTGCATTGTACGTACTAGGAAGCGAAAAGTGTGAAAATTGGCAGAACACACAATACATTTTTTGCTCACCGATTTAGTTACTCGTTTTCTCGAATAAACAACGAAAAAAGTGCTATAAAATGTGATTATTTAAGGATGGATAAATTTCCTTAAACCTTGTTGATCAATTCATTACGTAAATAATGAAAAATGTTATTTCCCCACCAAAATAATATAATATATGACATAAAGGAAGTTTTAATTGATAGAAGACTTTTACAATAGCTCAACTATCACACAGATTAATTATGTTAACCTCATTAATAAGGAGTATGAGCTATGGTAATAGAAAGTTCTAGAAATCGAGATAGTGTAACATACATCTGTATAACAATTCTATACTCAAACAAACTCGACAAGGTTTTGTAGATTACAAATTGCAGACCTGCGCACGTTTCAAACTGATTGGTTTTCGTTAGTGCAATGTATGCTAGTGACTCCAAATTTGTCAAGTATCTATATTCGCTATACACAGAGACTCTAAGATATTAATAACACACTAGCGCCATCTAGAGTATGCAAACTACATACAACACATACCTTTGAGAGTTAATTCAAGTAAAGAAATGTATTCTCGATATTTTCACGTTACTAACGCAGCCGAATTGATTTATTTTAATATGAATATGCTAATTATTAGTATTACGCCAAATAATGGTCTGATTTGAGCATGAGGAAAGTTTATTCTGCGATATTAATATCTTAGAGTCTCCGTGTATAGCGAATATAGATACTTGTCAGATTTGGAGTCACTAGCATACACTGCACTGAGGAAAACCAATCAGTGTGAAACGTGCGCATGTCTGCAATCTGCCTCTGTGATCTTCAAACCTTGTCGAGTTTGTTTGAGTATAGAATGGTTATACAGATGTACTATGTTACACTGTCTCTATTTCTAGAACTTTCTCTTACCATAGCTCATAGTCCTTATTAATGTTTTTTTTGTATAGATCAGCCGAATTGATTTATTTTAATATGTTAACCTCATTACAAATTTTAATTTACTGAAAATGTTTTCTCAAAAACTTTTTAAAATTAAATGAAAACAATTTCTCCGAAAATATAATTTGGATTTACTAGAAATATAGAATATTAATTTGAATTATTAAATAAACACTTGAAGGATACAAACGTTCGTTTCACGAAAGTATTATGAAAACAAAACTTCTATCCAAAAATGCACTACCCTCAAGAATTTGAATATCACAGCAGATTTGATCTGTTAGTCTTTTACAATTTTAATTTCAAAAAAAGTTTCATTCAAAACAAATTTTTGAATTAAATTAATGTCTACAATAATAAAATTTTGTTATATTTCTTCTATCAAGTAGAAAGCCTTTTTCTATTTTATTTTATACATAATATATAATTATATTTAGGCTTGAATAAATCTCATTCTGAAATGTCAATGGTTTAAAGAAAACCTTATAATACCTTACAGTTTTCTGTGATTTTGTGACGAACTGACTACCTACATTTTTAAAGTTAGTCTGTTTTAAACAAGTTCCGGTTACACTCTAAAGTATGATACATTCTGTCAAGAAAATACCGGGAATTATCGATTTGAATCTGGCAAGGCAATGAGGCAGGTAAAATTTTTTTTTCCTAGGTTGGTACCTTTGTCCTTAATTACTATGTCAAGCTTGAGCGGGATCTGTCAACTAGTGTGTTTGCAACAGCTGATTAAGTCAGTCGATGTCAGAGTGCGTGCCGATTTTCACTATGGGTGATTACGTTGAGCAAAGAATTTGTTTAAAGTTTTGTGTTGCAAATGAATTTTCGTGTGCCGATGCATTGAAAATGTTGCAAAAGGCCTTTGGTGATAATTCTCTATCGAAAACTCGTGCATATCAGTGGTACAGAGCCTTCAAGGACGGTCGTGAAGTGGTCGCCCATCGGCGGCTTCGATCGAAGATAACGTCGATAAAATTAAGGCAAGGGTGCTGGAAAACCGTCGTACCAGCTTGAGAGATAGCACATGATCTTAAGATATCCCACGAGTCCGCACGTACGATTTTGATTGATATTTTGGGCATGAGAAAGGTGGCCGCACGACTCGTACCGAAAGACCTGAATTTTCTTCAAAAACGTCATCGCGAACAGGTTGCTTCAGACATGCTGGATCGCTGTAATTCCGATTCTACATTCATGGAACGCATTATAACTGGTGATGAGACCTGGGTCTACGAATACGATATGCAAACAAGCCAGCAATCATCGGAATTGGTGGCAAAAAATGAGCCGAAACCGAAAAAACCACGCCAAAGCCGCTCGAAAATGAAGGTGAGGCTCATTGTTTTCTTCGATATCCGTGGCGTGGTGCACTACGAATTCATTCCAGAGGGTCAGACGGTAAACAAGGAGTATTACCTAGGCGTTATGAAACGTTTGCGTGAGCGTATCCGTAAGAAGCGGCCAAATTTGTGGGCGAACAATTCATGACGATAACGCGCCTTCTCACCGAGCTACGATTGTGACTGACTTTCTCGCCAAAAACTCAACAAACGTGCTTCAACAACCACCGTATTCGCCGGAGTTGGCTCCCTGCGACTTTTTCCTCTTCCCAAAACTAAAATTGCCCCTTCGTGGCACCCGTTTTGAGTCGATTGAAGCCATAAAACAAAATTCGGCGCGAGAGCTAAAGTCCATCCCGGAAAGCGCGACCCAATAAATTTTGACGATTAAATGTAAAAATGTTGTTTTAATTGAAAATTCCCGGTACTTTCTTGACAGAGTAGTATATTGATTGTTACTTAATTTTGATATTTCAAATATTATCTAGGGCCGTTGAAGAGATTATCCGAATTCTAATTGTTTTTTGAAGATACAGTGCATGTTTTGAGAGATTTATGGATTAACTTATTTGAATATTTAAATATATTGAATATTTCAAATAAATTATGTTTTTTGAGAAATCCTTAAGTAGTGTTTTATGTTTCTGAAAAGGAATTGGTTTCATTATGGTAAGATCAGAAACAAAATTTTGCCTCCTTCAAATATTTATTTATTAATTCTAATTGCCTTTTTAATATTTGTTTGTTTATTTATTCCATTTGACATTGTATATTGAGTTTTGATTATATACGCCTATTAAACATAAGCGGTGCTTATTGTAGACATTAATTTAATTCTAAAAGTTTTTTGAATAAAAATTTTTTTGAAATTAAAATTGTAGAAGACTAACAGATTAAATCTGTTTTGATATTCAAATTTTGTTATATTTCTTCTATCAAGTAAAAAGCCTTTTTCTATTTTACCTCAAGAATTTGTTCGAAGATAACTCTCTTTAAAAAGTTCCTTCAAAAGAACTCTCCAAAAACATACAGCACATCTTCAAAAAGGTCATTTGGAATTTCCGTCGATAATCCTCAGTCCCATATCCAAAAAATTAAAATAATCAATAACAAATACATATCACCTGACAAACTGTTTGAAGAGAATTATTTTGGAAGAAATTCTTGAGGTTATGTTGTGCAGTTTTGAAAGGGAATTTAGTTTTCATAATACAATGATACAAAACAAACAAGTATTTATTTAATAATTTTAATTAATATTCTAATGTTTCTTGGGTTTTTGTTTCTTTTGATGCTGTGTACTGAGTGTTAATTCTATATGTCTACTAAACTGACACAGTGTGTTCTAATGACATTTATTTAATTCAATTTTGAAAAGTTTTTCGGAAAGAATTTTTATAAAATTAAAATGCGTAGGGTCAGCAGAATTCATCTGTGCGATATTTAAGACAAAAATGTTACAATTCAGTAAATTTTTTGATCATATTCAAATATCTGATACTCGGTTTTTGAGTGATAATTGTTTTGTATTTTAATGCTTCAGTTTCTGATAGTAAAGTGATGTGACTGAAAAGCTTGGAGCACGTAATTTTTGCGTGCTTATTCCAGCGTGGTCTTAAACGACTAGGTTGGACTCACTGATCAAGAATACTAAGTCAAAAGTAATTATTTCCAGCCGGTCCGGCAAATTTGGAACGTAAAAAGCTAGAGTCCAGAAATTTCCAGGGAAGGTTTAGGATTTGAATATCAGTTTCGCAGTTAATCAATTCACGTTATTAGGATGGGGTACTGTGCCCAGTCGTGGCAGTCATTTGAATGATATTGTTTTCATTCGTAAATGTCAAGGTTTCTAATGAATCCATAACTTTTGAAAAATATTCAATAGTTTTTTTATTTATAGCCGATCAAAAATGCAAACTTTAAATGGCGCACCCTTACAATATTTGAACGGCCTATTTATCGATACTTGCATATAAACATACTGCAATGCATCCCAACTGCATTCAGTCATACTCCATTTAAACAAACACCATTTGGCTATATATTCTGTATCAAAAGAGCGGATATTATCTCAGTCAACTTTGTATTACTCTTCATTTAAAAAATGGAATCTAGATTTATTTTTAGACGTTCACATCATATAGCATGTGTCAATGATCTTAACAGTCGGCAAGAATAAAGAGAGCTATTTCATATCAGAAGAGGATTCTTGAAATGACGTCTAGAGTAATAGTCGTTATATATATTTCATTTCGTCTGAACAGATTATCTTATCTTATATTTGCTAGGTAATTGTAGGAAACTGAAACTTTGAGTTGACGTTTCCGTATAAGATCACATTTTTTTCTCGGTACACTTGCATTTATTGCTTTGGAGGGAGAACAAATATTTGCGCATATTCTATTCTTAGTTTCTGTTAGCATAGTCATAAGTTATATGTGGATTACATAGTTTCATTTGTCACTATAATTCGAGCGATATAAAAAGACAACGCTTCGTTTTGAATATGAGATAATATCCGAAAAATGGTTTTAATTCTAAAATACACAAGGTCTTTTAACGGGTGGCTATAGCAGCAATGTTTTCAACTATGCTTACTGGTCGAGAACGTGAACGAATTGTTTTATCAAATAACGATCCGGTTTTCAAGAACAAATTGATCCACAAATTGCCGTGAGGGCGTTTCATTTCTATTGAATTTTTCACGTGAATTTCTTAACAGATTGGATAGAAGATTCACCATCTAGGAAATAAGTTTTTCATCTTTCCCAGCTTTCGTCAAGCCACTACTTCAAAATGCGACGCTACATGGCCCACCCTTTATTTAATCCTTATTACGTCTTCTACAGAACCAAATTTCTTTCGTATCCTCTTCAATTATAGGTTCGGGAAAAAAATTCATAATTTTTTCGGTAGAATATAAGCAACAATGGCGAACACAATATGTGGAAATAACTTTACAACGAAAACCTCCGATCAAACAAATAATTGGAGAATGGGCCAAATCTGATGAGAAATTAAACTTATGTTCAACACACTTGTCACAAGTATTAACCTCAGATAATCCTTACCCAGCTAACAACGATACTGATATTGAGTCATTCTTGGATAATGCTTGTCAGATGTCTCTTCTCATAAAACCTTTCTAACACAAAGAAGTTTTTCACAAGATCAAGAAAATGAAAAATAAAAAAGCATTTGATTTAATAACAGGAGAGATTTTGAAGAAATTGCCGCAGAAAGACATAATATTACCCAATGCGATATATAACCGAATGATGAGTACATTTTATTTTCCCACCATCTGGAAATATGCAGAAATAATTATGATACTAAAACTAAACAAACCTGAACACGATGTAAGATCCTATAGACCGATAAGCCTATTACCAATTCTGGGAAAATTGTTCGAGAAACTTCTGTTCAAAATATTGAAGAGGGATTAACTTTCCAGAAAACCCTTGAGGATGAAACTGATTACACCGTGTGGTCTTCTATTTGTGGAATTCTTGGTAAAATATCTGTTCTTTTGAACCATACTGACTGCTAAAATGCATTCCAAACGTACCAGAGAAACTTGCTTAAGAAAATTGAGGGGCTCAAAATCAGATGAAACTTATTTGTATACTCTTCTGATAGGTCTCATATTCGGACGTCTTGCTTAGCTAAATGACGAGGAAACTTCCTAAGAAGCCAGAAAGAGATTTGATGAACATGTAACTGCTAAACAAAGGATCATTCCCGACTTAAGGAGCGCTTGTTACAAGATTGTTTTGAGGGCTGGAGGAGAGAAATAATTATCTTCTCTCTTGGATTTGTACAAAGCACCTGATTTACATCAGGCAAAAGATCGAATTACTAGGTCACTAAGAGCTATAAAAGATATTGATTCATTGAAAAAAGTCTTACACTTTGCAATGTCTAAGGAAATTCGATCACAGGACATTGTCATTATGTCTGTAGCTATAACGAAAGTGATGAGAGATTTAGCCTTGCAAATCTATGAGGATAACTGGCGTAAATTCTTGGATAGTTACGACGGAGGTGGCCTCTTGACACGATTTATTAAAATCACAACAGAAAATTACGCCAGTGAAGAAAAAGCTGAAGAAGTCTAAACATTATTCAGAGAACACAAGGCTCCTGGTACAGAAAGATCTGTCCAGCAAGCTGTTGAAACAATAAGGCTGAACTCTTTATGGATAAAGACAGACGCAGATGCGACCAAGAAGTTTTTGAACTCATAATTCAAAAGTTTTAAGCCTTTTTGGTTTTAAATCTTTTACTTAACGCCAGTAACCGTACCTTATATCGATCCACATAAACTAACACCAAACCATCAACTAGAATTCAAGGAAAATCGTCCAGCAATACATCAAATACATTGAGTAATAAAAATCATCTCAACAAGCCTCGAAGAAAAAATACTGCACTGTTGCATTTCTATAGTCATCTCAAGCTTTTGACAAAGTTTAACATAGTGGATCACTCTTCAAATTGAAAAAACTTCTTCCACAACTCTTCTGTCTGATTCTGAAATCCGATCGATACTTTTTAATGATATATGGCGTTGCTCTATCTACCTCAATCGATGTTGAAGCAGAGGTTTCATAGGGAAGTATATTGGATCCACTGATTTATCTGATTTATAGATATGAGCTCGATACCATACCAAATAACTCCAAAAAACATAATGGATTAAATTTCTGTAATATCGTGGGTAAAATACTATAAGTATGTTTAACTCAGACTTTAATAATAAAATAACAATGTACACAACTCGAGTTACAATAGAGAAAGAGAAAGAGTTTTTAGGTTACCAAGCGTACCTAACTTAAACCATAGAATGCAATTAACATAGAAAGTATTTTCTTCATTTATTTTACAATTACTACTTTTATTTATATACATGATATTACACTCCTCCGTCACTAAATCTTTTAGGAGGTCTTATATTTGTTCTTAACGGTTTTTTATATTAGAGGATAACAAAGCACTTTCACTTGTTTGTGAACTGTCTCCCTCCACTAAAACTAACTCTTCATTATTAGACGGTAATTCATTTTCAACCGATTCCGGAACCCTATTGTGATCCTGAAAATCTGGTGGTTTAACTTCCTGACTAGAAACAATTTCCTTTGGTTCAATGCTATTACTTCTAGAGTCTTTTATAGAAACATATTCTTTCACATTAATATCACAAATGTCATCATAAAAACTTCCTACTTTCCTCATTTGATCAATATGCCTCCTCCAAATTAATTTTTCCTTCAATGTTTTACAATTATAATTTTGAGTACCGAGAATCTGTACAATTACAGCCTTTTTCCAAGTGATTTTATTTGGTGTTCGATAGTCTTTAATATAAACAACCTCACCTTCTTCAAATTCTACCATTCTTTTACCATGGTATTTAATCTGTCTTTCCAAAGCTTTTGAACGCCGACTTTTTGTTAATAGGTCTAATCGAGTTTTTACATGTCTTCCAAACATTAATTTCGATGGTGTTTCACCGTGTACAGTGTGGTGTATTACGATATGAAAAAAAATATTTACTCATTAATATTTCCGTACTCTCTGATTTTGTCCTGATATCTTTGAGGTATTTATTTAAGGAATTCTTAAATGATTTTACACCGTTTTCTGCAAGACCGTTTGTTGAAGGATGATACGGTGGGGATCTAATATGAACAATATCATTAAAATTACAAAATTTTTCGAATTCTTCGGAAACTAATTGTGGACTATTATCTGATACAATTGTATTCGGTAGGCCAAACCTAGCAAAACAATCACGTAATTTGTTTATAGTGGTAAAAGAATCTAATTTTTGCATTTCATAAATTTCAGGCCATCTCGAAAATGAATCTATAATTATCAAATATGTTTTATTATGGTAAGGCCCCAGAAAGTCGATATGAATCCTATCATATACATGTTTACCTTCTTGGAATTTAATTAGTTTGGATTTTTCTGGCGTTTTCATGAAAGTCGCGCAAGCATCACAATTTTTAACATAATTTTCAATATCTCTTTCCAAACTTGGCCAGACATACTGTCTCGCTAAAACTTTCATTTTGGTCATGCCATTGTGAGCACCATGAATCTCATCCAACATCTGACTTCTTAATTTTGTTGGCATTATTACTGGATAACCCCACATTATCAAATTATTCTCAATACTTATTTCGGAGAATTTTCTTTTGAATATTTCAAATTGTTCGTTAATTTCATCTGGCCAGCCGTTCCTAATAAACAAATAAACTTTACTTAGTATTGGATCTTTTCTTGTCTCGTTCGCTATATTATTTGCACTGATCGGTATTTGATCTAATAAGATATTACAATATTCGATGTCTGGGTCTGCCCCTGTCACGGTTATTGGTATTCGCGATAACCCATCAGCCCCGCCATTTTCACTGCCTTTAATATGTTTGAATACATAATCGAATCCACTCAAGAAAACAGCCCATCGCTGCAAGCGTCCTGCCGCCATTTGAGGTAACCCTTTGTGTTCTCCAAATAATGCCTTCAACGGTAAATGATCTGAACACAAATAAAATTTATTTCACATCAAATATTGATAAAATTTGTGTACCCCCCAGTATATAGCGAGAGCTTCCTTGTGAAAAACTGAATAGCCCAATTCGCTTTTGTTTAATGTTCTTGAGACAAAACTAATAGGTTTTTCTGTTCCATCTTCATATACTTGCAAAAGGACCGCCCCTATTCCTACTTTAGAAGCATCACAAATCACTTTAAGTGGAAGCCTTGGGTTAAAATGTGCTAAAGTTTGGTCTGATAAAATAATTCTTTTTGATTCAGTGAATGCGGTATCACAATTTTTGAACCACTTAAATTCAACATTATTTCTAAGTAATGCGTACAAAGGTTCTAATAACGTTGATATACTTTTTATAAATCTAGAATAATAGTTAATCATGCCCACATATGCCTTTACTTGACTTACATTTCTTGGTCTTGGGCATTCTGCAATAACTTTAGTTTTTTCTGGATCTTTGTGCAAACCATTTTTATCTATTATATGACCTAAATATGATATCCTTTTTTCAAAAAATTTGCATTTTTTTAAGTTCAGCGTGAAGCCAGCATTTAGTAATCTCTCAAAAACGTTTTTTAAAGTTTCCAAATGATCTACCCTATTTTCCCCGGTAACCACAATATCATCTATGAATATTATTACACCTTTTAACCCTTGGAGAACTTTCTCCATGGTATTTTGAAAAATTGAAACCGCTGGTTTTGTACCATATGGCAACCTATTCACTTTATATATACCTCTGTGGGTACTCCACGATAAAAGAATTTTTGTTTCGTTGTCTAATTCTAATTGGTTATAAGCGCATAGCAAATCCAATTTAGTGAATTCCTCCCCTCCTTGAAGAGCTGCGAACAATTCTTCAATCCTTGGCAGGGGATGCTTATAATCTTCAAGATATTTATTTATTGTAATCTTATAATCGGCACAAATTCTAATCTTGCCATTAGGCTTCAATACCGGAACTAAGGGAGTACCCCATTCGGAATTTTGAATACGAGTGATAACACCTTGTTTTTCTAAGTCGTCCAATTCTTTATCCATCAGTTCTTTGAATTTGAATGGAACCGGTCTTGGTTTACAGAAAATCGGTTTAACTTCAGGATCTACCGAGAATTTTACTTTTCCTAATTTATACAAGCCTAACTTATTTATGAATAACTATTCAAATTGTTCAAGAATTTTGTCTAAATTGTTGTTATGATCGAGTTTGTTCACATTAGACACCATCGAACCCTGCAAGGCAATATTGAATAATTTAATTAAATCTCTACCTAATAGTGGAACCATTCCATTTTTGACTATAATGAGTTTGCAATTCCTTTTAAGAACATTTTGATATTCAATGTCCACATAAATCTCTCCATCTGGAACAATTACATTATCCTCGTATGTTTTCAACTTAAATTTCGTTGGAAATAATTTACAATTTTTAAACATGTGTTCAAAAACATTACCAGGAATAACAGAAATTCCCGCTCCTGAGTCCAGTTCCATTGTCAAAGGTTTTTTATTAATATGCACTTGAACTTTAAATGGTTCAATAGAACTGGTTCTACGTTTAGTCACAAAAAACATATCAATGAAATCTGTTGGACTACTCCTGATCCTCTACTATAATTTCTTCCTTTACAAAGTGATTGCGGTTTGAATAACAAACCTTTGCCAAATGTCCAACCTTTTTATAAATTTTACATTTATAAGTTTTGAACTTACATTTACTGAAATTATGATTTTCCTCACCCAAACTTCTGCATTTGGCTTTCTTTTCTTCCTGAATCTTCGGCTTGTTTTCTCTCTTCTCTTCCCTTGGGTATGGTTTTCTTCCATCTGCTCTTTTCTTTGATTCTTGGGCAAAACTAACCTTGTTTATCGTTTGGGTGAAAGAACTGGTTACTACTGCTTCTTTCCTCAATGCTACTTGCACAATTTCTTCCAAAGAAATGGTATGGTCCTCTTCACAAACTCTGTCTAGAATGGCACTCCTTTTCAAACCTGACACGAACCTATCCTTAAGTATTTCGTTCAGGTTATTTCCAAATTTACATTGGATCGCTTTGTTTTTTAAACGAACAAAGAATTCTTTAATACCTTTATTGTCTAATTGTCTCAGGTTGTAGAATTCTATTCTTTCCTTGAAGACAGAAATCTTGCGTGAAAATTGTTCCTTCAATATCATGCACAGTTCGTGATAACTTTTTTCTTTTGGAAGTTCTGGATCACACAATCCTCGTAGTATTTCATATGCCTGTTCACCCACCATTGTTAGAAGAACTCCTACTTTCTTGTTGTCCTCGATATAATTAGCCTCGAAATATTGTTCCTTCCTCTCCTGATATGTACACCAGTCTGTTCCCATTTGATATTCATTTAAAACACCTATCGTACCTCTTATGATATTTGGATACTGGCTAACAGCCGCTGAATCGCCTTGATTCTTCTGGGAAGTTGATTTGTGTGCCATTTCGTAATATTGTAGATAACTTCACAAATACCAATTTTCCTCGTCGCCACTTGTAATATCGTGGGTAAAATAATATAAGTATGTTTAACTCAGACTTTAATAATAAAATAACAATGTACACAACTCGAGTTACAACAGAGAAAGAGAAAGAGTTTTTAGGTTACCAAGCGTACCTAACTCAAACCATAGAATGCAATTAACATAGAAAGTATTTTCTTCATTTATTTTACAATTACTACTTTTATTTATATACATGATATTACAATTTCCATCTGCAAAGCCTTGGACAAACGGAAAATAGCTCATTTCTTAAACAGATGGTGACTGGGGACACATATACTGATATCCTGATCAAAGCGCGGTTAAGCAGCTCAAACGTAGGCCAAACCAAGACTAACGTCCAGGAAGTTTCTACTGTGCATTTGGTGGCACTGCAAAGGAATCCATTATTATGAGTTACTTCCATATAGCTAAATACTAAATTCATATCTCTACTGTCAACAATTCACCCTCTGAAGCTAGCGATTGGCCACAAATGACCAGAATTCACCAACAGAAGAAGTGTTGTGTTCAATCAGGACAACGCCAGGCCACACACGTCTGTAGTGATTCTCCAAAAACTCCGAGAGCTTGGTTGGGAAGTTTTCATGCATCCATCATATAGTCCGGACCTGGCACCAAGCAATAACCATCTTCTTCTCGCATTGAAAAACTTCCTGAGTTATAAGGAACTGGCATCAAGAGAATATTCTGAAAACCGCTTACTAAAGTTTTTCACCAATAAGGACCAAGACTTCTATGAAAGAGGCAAGAACAAAACAGTGCATATTTGACTCAAATTCGACAATCCGAAACATCGTACCTGTAAGAACGAATTCGGTTCCAATTATAATAATAAGAATGCCGAGATGCTCATTTGCGGATGGGACTTAGACGTGCCTTTTATGACGCCCATTTTCGTACTCACAATTCCTGAATTCCGACGCACCCATTCGTGGTAATCGCTTCCTCTCTTTCATTTTCGTTAGTGCAGACGATTGACTGACTCAGCGACCTGACAGCCACTATTGTACCCGTTGAACCTGAAAACTTGACATGAATTTTTCATCGGACTGTCCCGTTTTTATCACTGAATGTTGATCGATTGAACTTCTCGGAAGCGAATAACACAGCAATTCCTAGCACAAGACGTTTTGCAAGAACTGAATATTGATATACGTTCCAGACAAGGATATTATGTCTTTTCCTGTTATAAGTTCGATAAACTGATCAGAAGATTGAGGCCATAAATGCAGCTAATGATCAAAGTTCAACAAAATTTACACCTATCTATCGGGTATTTTTTTCCAGTGATAGAACTTTCGATAGGGATAACTATGATTTGACAGAAGGTAGAAGTCATGTTGTTTTGACATTTCTGTTCAGTAAGCATTGACAAATTATCATGGAAAGACTCACACCGCAATGAAATTTATTTTCAAAATCAGTGTTCTATTCGCCAAACTTATAGAACACTTCGTGAAATTTATGGTTTACACAATCGTCCATCAGAGCAGCTTATTCGTCGAACTATCGATAGATTTCGGACAACATTTTCTCTACTCGATGCAACAACAACAAGACAAAGAACTGTACGTACAGAAGAAAATATCGGTGCTGTAAGTCATAGTATTAATGATAAACCAGATTTCTCTATTCGTCGACGTTAACAACAAGTTGGACCCTGTGTATCCACCACATGGAAAATTTTGCGTGAAGATCTTGGTCTACACCCATACAAGTTTCAACTGGTTCAAGAACTAGAGCTACTTGATCATAATAAGCGTCGTTTGTTTGCTGATTTGGCCCTAGAACAGCTTGAAGTTGATCCACTTTTTTATCGTTGAATTGTGTTTAGTGATGAAGCTTATTTCTGGTTGAACGGCTGTGTAAACAAGCAAAATTGCCGTCTATGGAGTGAAAACAATCCTAAAGAAGTTCTGCAAGTTCCATTGCATCCCGAAAAATGCACTGTATGGTGGCATCAACGGTCTATATTTCTTTAAAAACGATGCTGAAGCTTATGTTACAGTGAATAGTGTTCGTTTCAGATCGATTATCAATGATTATTTGTTTCAAAATTTGAATGGTATCGACCCAGAAGTGTTTTGGTTCCAACAAGTTGGTGCAATACCTCATGCTGCCACCGTAACAATTGATTGGCCAATTAATTGGCCTCCAAGATCATGCGACATAACTCCACAGGAAGTTTGTCGAATCGGGACAGTGCAACTTACCTCTATGTTACAGTTCAAAACTCATTACAGCATTGCACTGAAGAGTAGCCAAATAGCAATGAAGCATGTATATCTGCTGCTTATGCCCGACGATTAACATGTCAATAGCTGTATAAGAGTTTTTAACTGTAACATAGAGGAAAGTAAGACAATTCGAAAAACTTTCTATTTATCATAGCTCAATAACAATAATAGTATTCGCGTAATGCTAACACCTTCATTAAGCTTTCTTTTCAGTATCTGTCCTTTCGCTGAAGTGTAAACAATTTATTATGTACAATGGTTAGCACTTTTAGTTAAGAAGATTGTATGATTTAAAAGTAATTTCGTGAATACTGTATTGGGTTCGAATACCTGTGAATATTCCTTGTTGTTAATGAATTTAAAATTAGTTTGTTCCACTTGATTCATTCATTCATAATGTTCAATTGAGGCAATGCCATCCACAGATGTTTGTTTTCGGAAAAATGTCGTCACAGGAATTCTTTCTTCCTAATATAGCACTCGAATATTATTTTTGGTTTCTTCGAAACTCTTAAGTTCTTAAGTTTGGGCGATTCAACTGTATGATTAGTGTCGCCTTTTGACGATAAGTTCAAATTACCATATTTCGTGAGTAGTGAACCTATTTTGAAAAATTCAACTGGGTTGTGCACAGAATATAAATAACTTTCAAACTAACCAATACTAAACATCTCTTCCCTATTCACACAATTAATTGATGCCACACCTTCATGGGTGGGCTTTTTTCGGAACAAACCCGTGATGGAAATTCGTCCCTCTCAAAACGGAAGTTGACTTGTATTTTTTGAAATCTTCCAGAAACTCTTCGTTTCTGAGTTCTGCGAGGGTCAAATTTTCGTTTGGACACCCTGTATGTGTGCTAAAATTGAAAAAGTGTTTTCTGAGGCATTGGAATAGTTGTTCACACATGAATATGAGCGTGGACAGGTCAGCGGTAGAGCATCGGGCTCGTGACCGGAAGGTGTGGGTTCGAATCCTGTTCAGGTGGAAAAGACATTTTCTAGTTGGACGGGTGTCCGTCCAAACTTGAATATGAGCGTGGACAGGTCAGCGGTAGAGCATCGGGCTCGTGACCGGAAGGTGTGGGTTCGATTCCTGTTCAGGTGGAAAAGACATTTTCTAGTTGGACGGGTGTCCGTCCAAGCTTGAAGTTGATCCACTTTTTTATCGTAAAATTGTGTTTAGTGATGAAGCTCATTTCTGATTGAACGGCTATGTAGACAAGCAAGATTGCCGTATATGGAGTGAAAATAATCCTCAAGAAGTTCTGCAGGTTCCATTGTATCCTGAAAAATGCACTGTATGGTGTGCTTTACACACTGAAGGCATCATCGGTCCATATTTCTTTAAAAACGATGCTGAAGCTAATGTTACAGTGAATGGTGCTGGTTACAGATCGATGACCAATGATTTTTTGTTTCAAAATTTGAATGGTATCGATCCAGAAGTGTTTTGGTTCCAACAAAATGGTGTTTCATCTCATGTTGCTACCGTAACAATTGATTTATTGAAAGAAAGATTTGGCGATAATATTATTTCGAGAAAAGGTCCAGTTAATTGGCCTCCAGGATCATGCGACATAACTCCACTGGATTATTTTCTTTGGGGTTATGTCAAGTCATTGGTTGATGCTGATAAACCAGAAACAATAGATGCTTTGTAAGCCAACATAACTCCTGTTATTGATGAAATAAGGCCTGAATTACTTGAAAAAGTGATCCAAAATTGGTCTGGTCGAATGCGGTTCCTCAGAGCTAGTCGTGATGGAAATATGCCGGAAATTATTTTTAAAGCATAAATGTCATAAAATTATCTTTTAAATAAAACAAATTTTGGCTTCAATCTTTATTGAAATGTGTTTATTTCAATTTAAAGTTTTATCACTCTAAAATAAACACCCGATACCTTACTTATTCGAAAATGAGGCTTGTGCAACTGTCGCGGTCAATGGATTGCGCTACAGAGCTATGATCGATGATTTCCATGGCCATAATTGGAAGATCATTATGTGGACGGCGCCTCGTGCCACACAAGCAATGAAACAGTCGAAATTCAGCAACAAAATATTCCTAACCGTATTATTTCTCGAAGACATCACAATTGGCCACCGTGAACTTGTGATTTAACACCTTTAGACTTTCCTCTGTGAAAGATAAGGTCAATGCAAATGCTCCACAATCGATTGAAGACGTTAAAGATGGAATTCGTGGAGTATCGAGAACATACAGTCGCAAATATGCGAATTGGTCATGGTAAATTCCATGAAGAGGACATGGTCCTGCAGCCGTTGCCATTAGGTTGATGTCGTTTTCTATTGTTAATGATTACCTCTCTCTTTACTTCGTTAATAAACATCCATTGATTTATCTCAAAATATACTCGTTTTTTTATATCAAAATGAAGCCTTTTTTTTTGGAAAACCCTTTAATTATAAACATACAGGTTTTTAGGACTCAACTCACCAAGGGCGCATTTTAGGACTTTTTTCCATATTTTGACCTCTAGAATCAGGCCCTTAGTTTCATTAAAGTTAAATCCTGATAGCCTGTATACTGCTCCATTACTTATCTCTGTTTTACACAGCAAGAGTTCTTCCACCTGTTAGTTTGAAATGAAGACCTTGTTACAAACACCCTGTCTTACCTTCCATGTATTGTTTGCAACGTACAGAAATATGATATCCTTTCAATACGATTCCGCGTATAGAGTTACAATCATGCAATGACACCTATTCAACTTGGAGAACACTGGAAATCTATTTGTTAAAATGATCAAAATCAATAACTCATTTCATTCCTCAATCGGTTTTCAACGGTGGCTTTATCATACGCCATGGTTGATTTACACACTGTTGGAAATCCCATCTTCACATTTACAATGGTCAGCTGACACAATATTATATCCCGTTTATCCTCAACACCTCTTAGTGAGCCTCTTGCAATAAACTCATAACAAATATTACTTTTATGCTTGCTTAACTATAGGATGTAAGGGGTGGACCATTTAAAATTTGAATAATATTTAAATAAGGTTATTCTGATTTTCACAAATTTTTATTGTTATGTTTACAACAATCGTTTCGCTATCACAATATCATCATCAGACAGGTTCACATTTTGAATAACTAAGCTTGTTTCCGAAATACGTTGCTATTTATATTACAGTAAGTACAATAAATTTTTATTGAGCACTAAAATCCAAAAAAGGGTCTCTGTAAATTCCAGCGTATCTGAATATATTTAACAGAGGTGAGTTATTTAAATCTAACTGTTCGTTAAGTAATATTATTGTGTTTATTTATCTCTAGGGATTATAACAGGTTTAAGGCATAACTTCTACTTTCTATATGTAGAATTTCAAAATTATGGTTGAAAGTATGTCCTGTTTGAAACAAATGGTAAGAATATGTGGAATTACTTTCATGATTGAGGAAATTCTTCAAATGCTCACAAATTCTATGTCGCAAAGTTCTTCCAGTCTGTCCTATGTGAACTTCAGGGCAATCATCGCAGGTTAACTTATAAACCCTCGATTTATCATCTTTATGTGTACAGTCTTTATTATTTTTAAAGAATTTACTCAAGGTTGAATTGGTTTTAAATGAAATTCTTAAACTATAGTTTTTAAGGTATGTAGCAATTTTCTGAGAAATACCTTCCGTATATTTCAAGGAAATGTATTTAAAATTTTCTTTTATATTAGGATATACCATATTTAAAGCTATTTTATTATTTTTATTCATCAATAATTTGTCTATCAACTTAGGGTCATACTCATTATTAAAGGCTATTTGTTTATTTAAGTTAAGTTCTGAAATATAATTTTCTCGATTCATGGGAATATTAACTAATCTATTGATCATACAATTGAATGCTGATAATTTCTGATTTAAAGGATGGTTTGATTTATTGTGTATAATAGAATCAGTATAGGTTGGTTTGTGAAAAATTGAAAAATCATATGAATTATTTATTCGAGTAACAGTTAAATCAAGAAAAATAATAGAATTATTATGTTCGGTTATAGCCGGGGTACTCTTAAAGGTCTTCTTGCCCCTAAATTTGAGGAATGCAACCGTCTACTTATGGTACTAGTTGAGACTACCCCTCTATAAGTCCCCAAAAAATGACTTCAAAGGGCTGTTACAGATACCGTTCGATTTCTTCGATATTTTGGGATATAATCGTCTTCCCTTGTAGGTGTTACTCTGTGTCGACCAGGTACCGGTCTCTGGGCAACGCTTTTAGGAAAAGGGTCAATATGCGCCTTACTGAAGTTCGTGGAATATTCAAACGTTGGTAGGATTACTATTCTTGCCCGGTCAAACTGAGAAATTGGACGGCCAGGCATTTTCTACGGAATATTCCCAATATTACAACTCTCGTTATTCGCTGAAAACTGATTAACTCCGAATACACCTGTATTCTCCTGAACAAGAAACATTTTCTGCTGGTGTATTGTTGAAAGTTGAAAGTTGATAGAGGGGGACAAGACTTTTGAAGATATGTGTATGTTGGCTATGGTGGGGATTTTACTTCATTTTGCATCATCCTCCACAGATTTTGACACAGTTCATTCACGAAGTTCAAGTTATGTGATCGAACTACCACAAGCCCTCACTGTTATGTCGATACCTGGACTTTATACAAAAGAACTCTGGTATGGGGTCGCCAAACCTTATTATGGTTTTGGTATAGCATGTTCATAACATTTTCTGGAAATATCTTACCCTCACCACATTGCCAAAGAATCAAGTTGAAGAAATTATTTCTCTTGAATGTGAAAGGTTTTTCAATAAGAGGTTTCATTTTGAATATCCCCCTACCTGGACATCTGTCACTTGTGAAGCTGTCATCTTTTGACGTTTGACAGGTGAAAAATACGCCCTTATTGAAAATGAAACGATACACGTTTCAACAACGCATTGTATTGATTTCTCTTAAAAAATACTCGTTTTTTTTTCACTATTAAGAAGAAATCTCTTATTGGAAAATCCTTTATTACGTAAAATGTTTCTGAGTATAATTTTGTTCAGTTGATATCATAGCACGCTGTGCTAATACGAAAATAAGGGAAGTCGCTTTTATTCAGATTCACAGCTTCCTTCGAGCAGATAAGTTCAGTTTTCGAGATGAACATAGTGAATTCGTTTAGCTCTAGTGCTTGGATGAGATAACGAAAATAGTTAATCCGATAAGCTTACTTCAGACTTCACATTAAACAATCATGAAATCGATATATGTAAATACAGAGCGTGATATTCTCCCAGCTCTCAATGGCTCTTTGTGAACTCAATTTGAGGTCTAGAGCTGCGTATTGTTCACTGTCGATTCTTCAAAAGTTCATGTCCGTTGAAAGAAATAGCCCTACTGCTTCTCTTCAGACCTGACTATTGCTTACGACGTTTCATCAAGATTATTCACGACTGCACAATGCTCATATTTCGATAGGAGAGTTTCTTTAATGACTTTTCAGTCTGAAGTTTCTCGTTGAAAGTTCCCCTTTGTAAAGTGAATTTGCTCCGAGTCGTATTATAAATTCTGCGGAGAAAACGCTACCAGTAGACGTTTAACTTTTAAATTCTCACGTAAATTCAATAAGTGAATGCTGTCTGTCTTCATATAAGAAGACTTTCTTCGGCCCGGAATTGTGTTTCGAACTTATTCGTAGTCATCAGCAAGAATTATGGAAAAATTTGTTCTCGCTTTCAAACAATTTTCTACATACTGTTATCAGGATTGAAAATAAGTTCGTGCGGTTTTCATAACAGATATTGCAATGAAGAGTAGGTCCATTGGAATAATCCAGAACGTCGGACAACGTATGGATGCCTCATCATCAAGTGTCAAGTCGAATATTCAGGGCGAGGACATCATGCTGTATATTTGGAGGGAACAGATGGGTGTGGTCTATTACGAGCTGCTACAATCGAATGAAATGATCACAGGGAAGGTCTATCGACGAAAATTGATGCGTTTTAGCGGCGCATTGTGAAAACAACTGCCGCAATAAGCAGCAATTCAAGGTTAGATCAGAGTATAAAATGTTTAAGGAACCCAATTTGTATCGGGTGTTTTTTTTTTTAGAGTGATAGAACTTTCGATAGGAATAACTGTGATTTGACAGAAGGTAGAAGCCATGTTGTTTTATCATTTCTGTTCAGTAAGCATTGAAAAATTATCATAGAAAGACTCACGCCGCAACAACGTTCACGAATTGTTGAAATTTATTTTCAAAATCATTGTTCTATTGGCCAAATTTATAGGGCACTTCGTGAAATTTATGGTTTACATAATCGTCCATCAGAGCAGCTTATTCGTCGAACTATCGATTGTTTTCGGACAACATTTTCTCTACTCCATGCAACAACAACAACAGGACAATGAACTGTACGTACAGAAGAAAATATCGCTGCTGTAAGTCATAGTAATAATGATAATAATTTATTCACATAATAATAAAGACACGGATTATGAATAAAATACAGATTGTGAATAAAATAATACCACAGAAGCAGTTAGTGCTACTTGTGTGTGGAAAAATAGTAATAATGATGATCCAGATTCGTCTATTTGTCGACGTTCACAACAAGTTGGACTCTGTGCATCCACCACATGGAAAATTTTACGTAAAGATCTTGGTCTACACCCAAACAAGATCCAATTGGTTTAAGAACTAAAGCATTGTTTGTTTGCCGATTGGGCCCTAGAACAGCTTGAAGTTGATCCACTTTTTCATCGTAAAATTGTATTTAGTGATGAAGCTCATTTCTGGTTGAACGGTTATGTAAACAAGCAAAATTGCCGTATATGAAGTGAAAACAATCCTCAAGAATTTAAATATCAAAACAGATTTAATCTGTTAGTCTTCTACAATTTTAATTTCAACAAAATTTTTATTCAAAAACCTTTTAGAATTCAATTAATGTCTAATAAGCACCGCTTATATTTAATAGACGTATATAATCAAAACTCAATACACAATGTCAAATAGAATAAATAAACCAACAAATATAAAAAAGGCAATTAAAATTAATAAATGAATATTTGAAGGAGATAAAATTTTGTTTCTGATCTGATCATAATGAAAACCAATTCTTTTTCAAAAACATAGAACACAACTTAAGGACTTCTCATATAATTTATTTGAAATATTTAATATACTCAAATATTCAAATGAGTTAATTCAAAAATCTCTCGAAACATGCACTATATCTTCAAAAAACAATTAGAATTCCGATAATCTCTTCGTCGGCCCTAAATAATATTTAAAATATCAAAATCAACTAACAATCAATATATCATACCTTGAAGTGTAACCGGAACTTGCTCGAACAGACTAACTTTAAAAATCCAGGTAGTCAATATTCGCCACGAAATCACAGAAAACTGTAAGTTATTATAAGGTTTTCTTTAAACCATTGACATTCCATAATCAGATTTATTCAAGCCTAAATATAATTATATATTATGTATAAAATAAAGTAGAAAAAGGCATTTTACTTGATAGAAGAAATATAACAAAATTTGAATATCAAAACTCAATATACAATGTCAAATGGAATAAATAAACAAACAAATATAAAAAAGGCAATTAAAATTAATAAAAAAATATTTGAAGGAGACAAAATTTTGTTTCTGATCTTATCATAATGAATACCAATTCTTTTTCAAAAACATAAAACACAACTTATGGACTTCTCAAAAAATATAATTTATTTGAAATATTTATTATATTTAAATATTCAAATAAGTTAATTCAAAAATCTCTCAAAACATGCATTATATCCTCAAAAAACAATTAGAATTCCGATAATCTCTTCGTCGGCCCTAGATATTTAAAATATCAAAATCAACTAACAATCGATATATCATACCTTGAAGAACCTTTAAAGAAAACCTCACCTTACAGTTTTCTGTGATTTCGTGACGAATATTGACTACCTGGATTTTTAAAGTTAGTCTGTTTGAGCAAGTTCCGGTTACATTTCAAAGTATGATATATTGATTGTTAGTTAATTTTGATATTTTAAATATCATCTAAGGCCGACCAGGAGATTCTAATTGTTTTTTGAGGATATAGTGCATGTTTTGAGAAATTTTTGAATTAGCTTATTTGGATATTTAATTATATTAAATATTTCAAATAAATTATATTTTTTTGAGAAGTTGTGTTTTATGTTTTTGAAAAAGAACTGGTGTTCATTATGATAAGATCAGAAACAATATTTTGTCTCCTTCAAACATTTATTTATTAATTTCAATTGCCTTTTTTGTATTTGTTGGTTTATTTATTCCATTTGACATTGTATATTAGTTTTGATTATATACGTCTATTAAATATAAGCGGTGCTTATAGTAGACATTAATTTTATTCTAAAAGTTTTTTGAATAAAAATTTTTTTGAAATTAACATTGTAGAAGACTAACAGATTAAATCTGTTTTGATATTCAAATTTTGTTATATTTCTTCTATCAAGTAAAAAGACTTTTTCTATTTTATTTTAATACTCAAGAAGTTCTGCAGGTTCCATTGCATCCTGAAAAATGCTCAGCTTTACATGCTGGAGGCATCATCGGTCCATATTTCTTTAAAAACGATGCTGATTTGGCGATAACATCTTTCGAGAAATGTGAAAGAACGCTCTGGATGGATGGTCTATACGGGTTCAATAATTAATTCCATTACATTGCATTCACCACTCAATTGTTTCACTTCTAGAGTACTTTCTCAGTTTCATTTTATTTTTGTTTTTTGAGTTTATAGGTTTACCTTTACTCTTATCACTTATGTAATAATAATAATAATAATAACTCCACTGGATTATTTTCTTTGGGGTTATGTCAAGTCATTGGTTTATGCTGACAAACCAAAAATAATAGACACTTTATTATTATTACTCGTGTTATTGATGAAATAAGGCCTGAATTACTCGAAAAAGTGGTCCAAAATTGGTCTGGTCGAATGCTGTTGCTCAGAGCTAGTCGTGGTGGACATATGCCGGAAATTATTTTTAAAACATTAATGTCATAAAATTATCTTTCGAATGAAGAAAAATTTGGTTTCAATCTTAATTTAAATGTGTTTTATTTCAATTTAAAGTTCTATCACTCTAAAAAAACACCTGATACTTGATCGATGATCAACAAAGGTTAATCTGTCATAGTTTGACACAGTGACTAAATCAGTGATCAGCTTTTTGGGAACCTAGAACTAGATAAATTGTAGGTAGTCTTTGTGATCATCAGGCTTGATCCGATTACTAAAGTTTTGTGAAACCCACTGTATGTGTTCTGTATAGAACCAGATGTCAAATTTGTCACTGAAGTTCCGCCATCCGAGTAAAACAGAAATGCTCAGTTTTTAGATTAATACACAAAATACTGAGCTAGTGAGCAATAGTTTAATATTTTTTTATTCCGAGTTATGAACTGATGGATTGTTTCATTTTTCAACAATAAATATTCCAAATGATAGAATTCATTATAAGGAAAACTAATTGAAATGAAAATAACATGACCAATCGAACCGAACGAAACCCAAACATATGATCGATATAAGATTCACTGCCATTATGATTTAAAACATTCTTGATGACATATTGAGCATGGTGCTGCAGTTGGAAAGCATTGGCTATATAAATCTGTTGGAAAAATGCCAGCGCAATATTTCGTCCGAAGCATCCAATATGTTATCCCCAATCGACTGTTCGATTGTTTATTGTTGTATAAATCTTACCGTTTCCCATGATATAATTTCCTCAACTTCGTCACTGTAAACAGAATGTTATTTACTGAACAGAAACTGCTATTGTTTTCGAATACTATCGATTTTCATTATTCATTCATTCACTTTCGAGTTTGGAACAAATCTTTTCTAATAATAACTGAAAAGTAATGCATTATATTCATTTGGACAAGTGTAATTCATTTGATTCTTCTGTAATTGATTTGATTCTACTCGATATTTAATAAACGCAGTGAAAGAAAATTATAACTCAAATAACATTCCTGAGCTTCATCGTTGAACTTTTGTACAAGAGTGCGTATCATTTAGGCTGTATAACGGGTGGGGTAGGACCATTTTAGCGTTTCTAAGTACGTTTTAACGGCCGACGCAACATGTGGTTGTACATTGTGGATAATTTTGACGTGTCTGTCCACGTTTTGCGGCCATTTTTTTCGCAATGTTCGGCTAAAACGCATCATTGGTCATCAGTAAAACTCCTCTGTGATCCTTTCGTTCGATTGTAGCATCTCATAACACAGCACACTCAGCTGGCCCCACCAAATAATATAATTTTCTCGTCATGAATATTCAGCTTGTCAGTTGATGATGAGGAATCCGTACGGTGTTCGACGTTTTGGATTATCGTAGTAGATCCACTTTTCATCGCCCGTCACAAGTCGATGCAAAAACCCCTTTCTTTTATGCCATTGGAATAGTTGTTCACACATGAATATGAGCGTGGACAGGTCAGCGGTAGAGCATCGGGCTCGTGACCGGAAGGTGTGGGTTCGAATCCTGTTCAGGTGGAAAAGAAATTTTCTAGTTGGACGGGTGTCCGCCACCATATCACTGTTGGGGGAAAAATTAACAGTGGCGCAAGATCCCAGTAACAAAGCCTACCCAGAACACAACTGAACTCCTAACTCGCACAAGCTGAAAAAGCTTCTGAGGGATCTCTACAGAAGATCTAGTAGTATCAGGATAATAATGGAAAAACGGCGTTCGACGTCTCTTGGCTTTAGTTCATGCAGTACTTTATTTCCCATCTTCTGGATCATTCGCATTGCTTTTCAGCGATGGCAAATGGCTGGTTGACTGACTCGAAGTGTTTTTGCGAGTTTCTCTTGAGTTTGTGGTGGATCTTCATCGAGCCTTGAGGTTAATTCTTCATCTTTGAACTTATGACACTTCAAAATGAAGGTGCTGATAAATGAAACTATAGAATAATAGACTAGTGGCGACATCTTTTAACGAAACCACACAAACTTATATATTCTCCTAATATCTGCATTTAGCGGGCTCTTAGCCTTGAAATTGATATAGTTCAAACCCCAGATGAAAAAATCAAGTAAAATCACAATGATTGATTATATGGATTCGCTCAGCACCAACAGCAAAGTTGGGGTTTTTAACATTCATACTTATAGTTATCTCAATGATTTAGTGATGTTAATTCTTTATTTAGGAATTAAATAACAATTACGGAAATGATGAGGAAGTAGATCAAACATTGAACATAAATCGAAAACAATATGTCATCTTTGATATGATAGCAAGTACCGAAATAATTTTGTACAGTTCAAAGGTTGAGTATTTCTTGTTTTAGATGATATGACATTAAGTGACATATTTGATTATGAGTACAATAATAGTGAATCAATTAAAACGGCGGATATTTATTCAGAAATATGATAATAAGTATGATTTGAATCGGGTGTTTTTTTAAAGTGATAAAACTTTCGATAGAGATAACTGTGATTTGACAGAAGGTAGAAGCCATGTTGTTTTGACATTTCTGTTCACTAAGCATTGTCAATTATCATGGCCGCAACAACGTTTACAAATTGTTGGAATTTATTTTCAAAATCAGTGTTCTAATCGCCAAACTTATAAGAGCACTCCGTGAAATTTATATATAATATAATCTTCCATCGGAGCATTTTTCGTCGAACTAACGATAGATTTCGGACAACATTTTCTCTACTCGTTGCAACAACAACAAGACAAAGGACCGTACGAGAAGAAAATATCGCTGCTGTAAATCATAGTGTTAATGATGATCCAGATTTGTCTCTTCGTCGACGTTCACAACAAGTTGGACTCTATGCAAATTTTGCGTGAAGATCTTGGTCTACACCCATACAAGATTCAACTGATTCAAGAACTAAAGCCACTTGACCATAATAAGCGTCGTTTGTTTGCTGATTGGGCTCTAGAACAGCTTGAAGTTGATCCACTTTTTTATCGTTAAATTGTGTTTAGTGATGAAGCTTATTTCTGGTTGAACGGCTGTGTAAACAAGCAAAATTGCCGTCTATGGAGTGAAAACAATCCTAAAGAAGTTCTGCAAGTTCCATTGCATCCCGAAAAATGCTCTGTATGGTGGCATCAACGGTCCATATTTCTTTAAAAACAATGCTGGAGCTTATGTTACAGTGAATAGTGTTCGTTTCAGATCGATTATCAATGATTATTTGTTTCAAAATTTGAATGGTATCGACCCAGAAGTGTTTTGGTTCCAACAAGTTGGTGCAACACCTCATGCTGCTACCGTAACAATTGATTGGCCAATTAATTGGCCTCCAAGATTATGCGACATAACTCCACTGGATTTGTTTCTTTGGGGTTATGTCAAGTCATTAGTTTATACTGATAAACCAGAAACAACGCTTTGGAAGCCAACATAACTCGTGTTATTGATGAAATAAGGCCTGAATTACCCGAAAAAGTGGTCCAAAAAAACAGAAAATTATCATTCAAATAAAAGAAATATTTGGCTTCAATCTTAATTTAAATGTGTTTTATTTCAATTTAAAGTTCTATCACTTCAAAAAAAATCCGACATTAAAAAGAAGTTTGTCGAATCGGGACAGTGCAACTTACCTCTATGTTACAGTTCAAAACTCATTACAGCATTGCACTGAAGAGTAGCCAAATAGCTATGAAGCATGCATATCTGAGCTTATGCCCGACGATTAACATGTCAATAGCTGTATAAGAGTTTTTAACTGTAACATAGAGGAAAGTAAGACAATTCGAAAAACTTTCTATTTATCATAGCTCAATAACAATAATAGTATTCGCGTAATGCTAACACCTTCATTAGGCTTTCTTCTCAGTATCTGCCCTTTCGCTGAAGTGTAAACAATTTATTATGTACAATGGTTAGCACTTTTAGTTAAGAAGATTGTATGATTTAAAAGTAATTTCGTGAATACTGTATTGGGTTGGAATACCTGTGAATATTCCTTGTTGTTAATGAATTTAAAATTAGTTTGTTCCACTTCATTCATTCATAAAGTTCAATTGAGGCAATGCCATCCACAGGTGTTTTTTTCGGAAAATGTCGTCACAGGAATTCTTTCTTCCTAATATAGCACTCGAATATTATTTTTGGTTTCTTAGAAACTCTTAGGTTCTTAAGTTTGGGCGGTTCAACTGTCTGTTTAGAGTCGCCTTTTGACGATAAGTTCAAATTACATTATTTCGTGAGTAGTGAACCTATTTTGAAAATTTCAACTGGGTTGTGCACAGAACATAAATAACTTTCAAACTAACCAATACTAAACATCTCTTCCCTATTCACAAAATTAATTAATGCCACACCTTCATGGGTGGGCTTTTTTCGGAACAAACCCGTGATGGAAATTTGTCCCTCTCACAACGGAAGTTGACTTGTATTTTTTTAAATCTTCCAGAAACTCTTCGTTTCTGAGTTCTGCGAGGGTCAAATTTTCGTTGGGACACCCTGTAATAAAATTGAAAAAGTGTTTTCTGAGGCATTGATTTAATTTAATTTCAAAATTTTTTCAAGGAATTTTATAAAATTAGAATTTAAAGCTAGATACAGTAGAATAAATCTGTTTCATATTTTAAAAATTACAATTTGGGATACTATCGTAGTCATTTCCATGAATTTGCTCAATCTGAATTACTTTCCGAAGTCTTCTATAAATCAATTAAGTAGAGAATCCCTTAGGTTTGCAATTCTGATCTAAGGAAGGTTCCTTCCTCTAGATTTATATCATTTAGAAGTCTCCCGCCTAGAGAAATCTGAGACATCTCTCGAGGGCTATTTATCAGCTGGCATCGTCCTAATTTAATCAGGATTGAACTTTGATATATCGAAAAACCCAGGGTATTGATATGAAATTGGATGGGATTATATTTTTGCAAGTGGGAATCTCTTTGGACTGGTTTCAATTCCTGAAATCTAGCTTCTCTTCTAGCAAAATTTTTTTCTCGAAATCAGTAGTAGATATGATAAAACTAATATAAGATTTGTCTTTTCGTCGACGGAAATCCAGATCCAACTGGTTCAAGAACTAAAGCCGCTTGACGTTTGTTTGCTGATTGGGCCCTGGAACAGTTTGAAATTGACCGACTTCACCAGTTCATTTCTGGTTGAACGGCCACGTAGACAAGCGAAATTGCCGTATATAGAGTGAAAACAATCCTCAAGAAGTTCTACAGGTTCCATTGCATCCTGAAAAATGCACTGTATGGTGAGCTTTACACGCTGGAGGCATTATATGTCCATATTTCTTTAAAAACGATGCTGGAGCTGTAACAGTGAATGGTGCTCTTTACAGATCGATGATCATTTGTTTCAAAATTTGAATGGTATCGACCCAGAAGTGTTTTGGTTCCAACAAGAAGAAGAATTGATTTATTGAAAGAAAGATCATGCGACAACTCCATTGGATTATTTTCTGTGGGGTTATGTCAAGTCATTGCTTTATGCTGATAATCCAGAAACAATGGACGCTTTGGAAGCCAATATAACTCGTGTTATTGATGAAATAAGGCCTGAATTACTCGAATAAGTGGTCTAAAATTGGTCTGGTCGAATGCGGTTCCTAAGAGCAGTCGTGGTGGACATATGCCGAAAATTATTTTCAAAACATAAATGTCATAAAATTATCTTTTAAATACAATGAAAGTTGGCTTCAATCTTAATTTAAATGTGTTTTATTTTAATTTAAATTTCTATCACTCTAAAAAAACACCCGATACTTACCTCTGTAATATACATCCATGATAATAAGGACATAATATTAAAAAACAATTATAATCACAACTATGATACTAGAAACAAAAACAACTTCATCATACCATACCATCGTATAAAAGTATCACAGTTAAATGTCAAAGTCATCTAGCTATAAAAATTTTCAAAAAACTGCCACGCAGAATGAAGAAATTAAATCGAATAAAGTTCAGAATAACAGCAAAGCTTCTATTTACAATATTTCAAACAGCAGTAACTCACCAGAAAAAAGTTCTGGAGTAACACAGGGGACAGTGCTGCAGAAAGGTATCACCCTGTAGATTTGCAATCAAAATTGGCATGTCACATGGTGTAAACTCTAAATTATAATAACTATGCCAAATTTCAGATGAATATCTTGTGAAATGCAGATACAGTAAAAAAAAACCTGAAAAAATTCAAACTTTAGCACCCTGTATCTCGAAAACGTTTGCAGTCCCATGTTTATGGGACTCTTTCGTGAGATTATTCAAGGAATCTCCCCTCTTTTTTTGTACCTCCAATTAAGTAACACTTTGTATAAGGTGTATAGCTACTGAGTTTATTTCGCAGTAATCAACCACTAAGCAAATTCAATACGATTCGGAAATGATAACAATTTGTTAATATTTTTTTTTTGACTGCCTTCACTTGACGGAAATTCATCTTCAATACAAGAAAAACAAATGTTAACTTCCGCTATTTCATTGTTTTATAACTTCATTAGGTGAGTATTTAAACTGCTCACCTGATGAAGTCATGGTATGACGAAACAATTTTCGTGTAAATCAATAAAATAGCGGAAGTTAACATTTGTTTTTCTTATATCGAATTTGTTGATACATACATGTAGTGTATTATTAGTACTTGAGAGCCTCTGCGTATAGCGAATATAGATACTTGACAGATTTGGGGTCACTAGCATACATTGCACTGAGGAAAACCAATCAGTTTGAAACGTGCGTATGTCTGCAATTTACCTCTGTGATCAACAAAACCTTGTCGATTTTGTTTGAGTATAGAATTGTTATACAAATGTATGTTACACTGTCTCTATTTCTAGAACTTTCTCTTACCATAGCTCATACTCCTTATTAATAATTTTTGGTACAGATGAGCCGAATTAATTTATTTGATAACAATCTGGATGCACACAACTAGAAAAAAATTATTCAGCTCTTCGAAGAGATTCGAATGTGGTTTCAATATTTCAATTTGTGAAAGAAATTATGCAAATTGAAATGCTCTCTGTTGGTTCTTTCGTACCCTCACGTATACATCTCGCAGTATAACTTATACATAGCCATACATTTTCCCCTTTGATCTTGGGCTTATAAGGACTCCGTTTGGAGAAAATTAAATTACTTGTCTTTCCATCTCGTAACATTAGACTAGCATCCAAAAATGAGAATACCAATAATGTGAAGGTCTCTGGAGATCGAACAATGCATATTGCTTTTACCAGAATATTCCTCTAATGAACTTGAATGCTATGAATAGTTGAAGATATATCGGGTGTTTTATTAGAGTGATAAAACTTTCGATAGGGATAACTGTGATTTGACAGAAGTTAGAAGCCATGTTGTTTTGACATTTCTGTTCAGTAAGCATTGACATGGAAAGACTCACGCCGTAACAACGTTTACAAATTGTTGAAATTTATTTTTAAAATCAGTGTTCTATTCGCCAAACTCATAGAGCACTTCGTGAAATTTATGGTTTACATAATCGTCCATCAAAGCAGCTTGTTCGTCGAATTATCGATAGGTTTCGGACAACATTTTCTCTACTTGATGCAACAACAACAAGACAAAGAACTGAACGTACAGAAGGAAATATCGCTGCTGTAAGTTACAGTGTTAATGATGATCCAGATTTGTCTATTCGTCAACGTTCACAACAAGTTAAACTCTGTGCATCCACCACATGCAAAATTTTGCGTGAAGATCTTGGTCTACACCCATACAAGATCCAACTGGTTCAAGAACTAATAATAAGCTTCGTTTGTTTGCTGATTGGGCCCTAGAACAGCTTGAAGTTGTCCACTTTTTTATCGTAAAATTTTGTTTAGTGATGAAGTTCATTTCGGGTTGAACAGCTATGTAAATAAGCAAAATTGCCGTACATGGAGTGAAAAAAAATGCACTGCCGGTTTGCTTCACACGCTGGATGGATCATCGGTCCATATTTCTTCAAAAACGAGCTAATGTTACAAGGAATGGTGCTCGTTACAGATCGATGATCAATAATTATTTGTTTCAAAATTTGAATGATATCGGCCTAGAATGTTTTGGTGCCAACAAGATGGTGCTCTACCTCATACTGCTTCCGTAACAATTGATTTATTGAAAGAAAGATTTGGCGATAACATTATTTCGAGAAATACTCCAATTAATTGGCCTCCAAGATCACGCGAGATAATTCCACTGGATTATTTTCTTTGTGGTTATGTCAAGTCATTGGTTTATGCTGATAAACCAGAAACAATAGACGCTTTGGAAGCCAACATAACTCGTGTAATTAATGAAATAAGGCCCGAAAAGTGGTCCAAAATTGGTCAGGTTGAATGCGCTCCTCAGAGCTAGTCGTGGTGGACATATGCCGGAAATTATTTTTAAAACAAATGTCATAAAATTATCCTTCAAATAAAAAAAAATTGGCTTCAATCTTAATTTAAATGTGTTTCATTTCAATTTAAAGTTCTATCACTCTAAAAAGAACACCCGATATTTCAATTCGTTGAAAAACTTTTGATTATGTTAACAATCTTTGTCTCCTTATTTCTTCATTCCCTTTTGTGGTATTTTCAGGCTCTTCTGCTGAATGTCATAAAAGTATCTTTAAAATAAAAAACATAGTTGGGTTTGTGGTTAAATTGGATGAAGGATAGGGTATACTTATTTTACAGAACAAAAATTTCTCAAGCAATTGCGGATTGCGTATTCTGTTCTAATTTCGAACGGTTTGATTGAGTTTATTATCGTACTCTTGATGATCGATCAAATAATGTACACAGCGGATGTTCTCAATACTGAAATGTTATACAAAGAAAGTGGAATCATTCTCGCAGATTCGTGCCAATTCGTTCAAATGTTTTTATTTCGCGCATTTCCGAAGTGTTCTGGTAGACCTCCTGATATTAAATTCTTTGCCAATGTTTCATTCGACCGTTCGTCTCTCAATCTCTAAGGAAAAAGTTCACAAAGTTAATACTCAAATATTAGATTTTTCTAGATATAATCCACTCCATAAATATACCCGTTTCAAATTTTATTCCACATGTGCACTTAAGCTAACGGGTTATCCATATCATGGTCCGGATTTCGCAGCCCTGTTTCAGTGACATATGTCGAACGGAACTGTGATCCGAAGCCTCATATACTTAGTTGAAGGTTAGCCATTTAACAATATGGATCGTTTGTCTACTGCTGAACGTGTGAAAATTGTGAAAACTTACTACAAAAACAATGATTCTTTAGTAGGTACGTTTCGTGCATTACGGACAGATTATGGTCGACATAATCGTCCATCTGAGCATAAAATTGGTAACACAGTACACAATTCGAAGAGGCTGGATCTGTTTCTGGGGTCTTAAGGCCCATATATCATCGAAATGCACGCTCGACCGAAAGTATTTCTACTGTAAGTGAAAGTGTTGAAGAAGATCCAAATTTATCAATTCATCGGCACAATACTTGGGCCTTTCTTACGGCACGTTATGGCGTATTTTGTATCTGGATATGCATCTCCCTACTTATTCAGTTGACACAAGAACGAAAGCCAGCTGACCATAAAATGCGTAAAACATATGCCGTTTGGGTGCTTGAACAACAACGTTTGGATGACAATTTGTCGCATCGAATTTTCTTCAGCAACGAAGCACATTTTTACTCGCTGGCTATGCAAACAAGCAGAATTGTCGCATCTGGGGCAGTGAAAATCCTCATGTAACTGATGCGAGACCATTACATCCACAAAAAGTCACTGTATGTTGTGCAATGTGGTCTGGTGGAGTGATTGGCCCGTACTTCTTGAAAACGAAGAAGGTGTCACTCGAACTCTCAATTCTCCTCGTCATAGCCAACTGATTACTGATGTTTTTTGGCCTGAAAGTAATAATGTGCAATTGGAAGAGATGTGGTCCAGCAAGATAGTGCTACAAGCCACACAATACTACCCGTTTTGGCTTTATTGCAAGAAAAATTCCCAGGACGCGTAATTTCTCGTATGGGCGATGTGATTTGGCCAGCAATATCTTGTGATTTATCGCCTTTGGCTTTTTCTGTGGGATTATGCGAAGGATCGTGTTTATGCCGACAATCCTCAGACAACCACCCAATTGTCTCTGTACCTTGTCGCAGAGAGGGTGCTTGTCATAACTAAAATCCTAGTTTCATTATGAAATGGAGGATAGGGTTATGATGCCTGAAGCAGAGACTCCCAATCCAACTTCCTTACCTTGTTTCTTTTTTGCATACCATTTCATCATGTTGTTCCACAACCCTCCATATCCTATAGCAAGGCTTGGAATCGTACGGGGTAGTTTCTGGTTGACGACGGAGTCACGCTACCCTGCGATCGATTCGAGTTGTGTAATCCATATACGGGCGAAGACGGAACCCAGCTGAATCTCAGCGTGGGCTTTCCAACCTTCGTCACTTATCCGCTGAGGGATCTGAAATGGTCCGCTAGAGGTAAAAGGGACACTACGACGTTCCGACTGGGGTGGGATCTCGCTCTGCTCGCCCCCAACTTTGGCCCCATCTTTAGAACCTTAAGCTCCCGCTGCGGGGTCCTTAATGGTCCGCTGGATGAAAAAGGGAGACTATGACGTTTCGACCAGGCTGGGATCTTGGAGGACTTGCTCTGCTCGCCCCAAATTCGGCCCCATTCGTGGATTCTTAAGCTACTTATCCGCTGCGGGGTCGGAAATGGTTCGCTGGAGGAAAAAGTGAGACTATGACGTTTTGACCAGGGTAGGATCTTGGAAGACTCGATTTGCTCTCGCCCAATTTCGGCCCCATTTTTAGAACCTCAAGCCAATCCTCTACGATGCTTCGGAGCCTCGCATTTGGCAGTAGAACAGCAACAGTGGTCCTTCTGGGTGGGGGATACAAGCAATGAAGTTGTTATTTGTGTTGTTTCGATGCTTCGGTCTTTCACAACCACCAAAAAGAGACACTCTGCACATGCGGCTGAGTGTTGGGGTCGACACGGCGGTCCCTTTGGAGGGGGGTGACCTGGGCTGGTTCCTCCTTGGTTGTACTGGCGCAAGTTCTCTATTATCTTTCTTCAAAAATCCTTTCTTTCTCTTTCAGCTTATCGAGGGTCTGCTGGAGTGTCAAAACTTGAGCAGAAACCCGGGACAGCAATGATGACAATGGTACTTTAACGTCTGTGAAGAGCTCTGCTCATATGCTGACTTGTACGACGCTGAGTAATCCTCAGAGATTGTAGCTTGACGCGCTGGAGGCGCTTGTCTTGACTAGGATCCTAGTTTTATCCCGGTAAAATGGAGGATTAAGTCTTGATGCCTAAAACAATGTCACTTGCGCAAGTCACTGGACGCGTGTGGTGGTAGTTCGACCAAATGGGGCCCTAATTTCACCGTAAAGCTATAATGGAGGATTGAGCCGGGTTGTTCAACTCAGTGACAAGGGGCCCAGGGCTACCCTTAAAACTAACGTACTCTACCCATTGCAGTAAATCGCCGGATTTTGCTGTCCAATGACCGAGTAATTTATGTAGCATACTGCGTTACCGAGAGGGTGGAGGTCCTCATGAAGTATTCGTACAACCTGGTCACCCACTTGGTGTTGGACTCGAGGAGGCAGTGGTTGAAAGTCCGCATGCTGGACTAGAAGGGTATTCCATCTATCTGTTCGCTGAAACTCATGTTCAGGATATCTCGAGAAGTGCTTCAGGGTTTAGCGAGACTTGATGGTTCGACCGGTCTCGTCCTGACCAAGGATCGATTGCGAGACGTTTCTGGGGTTTGTGAATCTCGACAATACGGCTAGACCGTTGGTGCTTGAAGCCAAGATCAATTGAAAGACTTCACAAGGTTTCAAGGGTTTTGATTGACGGTGCTCGTACCAGGATCAATTGAGGCATCAATCTTGATATCATCTTGGCTCAAGGGACTGCGTTCGGCTGGGTGGATAAGAAAGCCCTTCGGGTAGTCATAAAACAACTCGGGTACTGACGCTGCAGAGCCAGTAGAGGTTGGATAGTGCTTCGCTGCTACTAGTCATGGTGTTCGGACTGAAACCGAGCCTGGAAGCTTGGTGGGTTCAACTCTTCGGAGTGGTTCTCGCTAATGCATTATAAGACGTAACCCTCATAACACTTTCTGCTTGCTGGACAGATTGTTGAGACTGCTGAGTAGTCACCTGGTGAAAGAGCCACGCTCTAATGCCAATAACCTAACCGGTAGAATTCACGAATCCTCAGACTAACCAATTTTTCGCAGTAAAGCTTAAATTTTCGACAAAAAAATCGCTCAAACTTATTCAAACTCCTAATAATATCCATTATTTTACATGATATCCTAAATAGAATTCCCATAAAAGTGCTCAACTTCAGTGGAAACTCCATTAAATGCGTCGCAAAGCATACAGAATAACATTGTCATCATTGAATCGCCTAAAATTCCCCCTGCTACAACCCTGACCTATAAAAATCGATTTTCTCATCTGATGACCTAGAACCCTGCCCCAACCTAACCCATATCACTGAATGCGGATAGAATTGTAACCTTAGTACGATAAATTGGTATTATTTTAACGCTAGTGGGGGACAGATTGAGAATTTGAATGATTCTCATTTTGAAGACAACAGAGACAAAAAAAATCGAGAAAAGCACAGGAGTTTTTTCGCGCACGTTCAATAGTCCCTTCCCATAAAAGGTTTCAAATTTGTGAATTTTCGTTTAAATATTTGATTGAATCAATACTCACTTAATGAAAATTCATTTAAAACAATATCAAATAAGGTTATTCCGATTTTCACATATTTTATTATGATAGAACGATCGTTTCCCTAACACAGTAGCATCGTCACTTGACGATATACCACCTACCTAGGTGGTATATCTTACATTTTTTGAATAACTAAGTTGGTTTCCGAAAGTATAATAGCTCTTATGTGTGAATTCAAGACTTATTTAACATGTTTTGGATTGTCCAATTCGAGTCAAATATGCGCCATTGTGTTCCATAATTGGTTGCCATTTTAAAAGAAGCTTCATAATGCCTCTCTCGTATCGGGTGTTTTTTTTTTGGAGTGATAGAACTTTCGATAGGGATAACTGTGATTGACAGAAGTTAGAAGCCATGTTGTTTTGACATTTCTGTTCAGTAAGCATTGCCCAATTATCGTGGAAAGACTCACGCAGTAACAACGTTTACAAATTGTTGAAATGTATTTTCAAAATCAGTGTTCTATTCACAAACTTCGTGAAATTTATGGTTTACATAATCGTCCATCAGAGCAGCTTATTCGTCGAACTATCGATAGATTTCGGACAAAATTTTCTCTACTCGATGCAACAACAACAACAAGACAAAGAACTGTACGTACAGAAGAAAATATCGCTCCTGTAAGTCATAGTGTAAATGATGATCCAGATTTGTCTATTCGTCGACGTTCACAACAAGTTGGACTCTATGCATCCACCACATGGAAAATTTTGCGTAAAGATCTACACCCATACCAGGTCCAACTAGTTCAAAAACTAATATAACATAATAAGCGTCGTTTGTTTGCTGATTGGGCCCTAGAACAGCTTGAAGTTGATCCACTTTTTTATCGTAAAATTGTGTTTAGTGATGAAGCTCGTTTCTGTTTGAACGGCTATATAAACAAGCAAAATTGCCGTATATGGAGTGAAAACAATCCTCAAGAAGTTCTTCAGGTTCCATTACATCCTGAAAAATACACTGTATGGTGTGCTGTAAACGCTGGAGGCATCATCGGTCCATATTTCTTTAAAAACGATGCTGGAGCTAATGTTACAGTGAATGGTGCTCGTTACTGATCGATGATCAATGATTATTTGTTTCAAAATTTGAATGGTATCGACCCAGAAGTGTTTTGGTTTCAACAAGATGGTGCTGCACCTCATGCTGCTACCGTAACAATTGATTTATTGAAAGAAAGATTTGGCGATAACATCATTTCTAGAAATGGTCCAATTAATTGACCTCCAAGATCATGGGACATAAGTCCACTGGATTATTTTCTTTGGGGTTATGTCAAGTCATTGGTTTATACTGATAAACCAGAAACAATAGACGCTTTGGAAGCCAACATAACTCATATTATTGATGAAATAAGGCCTGAATTACTCGAAAAAGTGGTCCAAAATTGGTCTGGTCGAATACGGTTCATCAGAGCTAGTCGAGGTGGACATATGCCAGAAGTTATTTTTAAAACATAAACATAAAATTATCTCTCAAATAAAAAAAACTGCCTTCAATCTGAATTTAAATGTGTTTTATTTCAATTTAATGTTCTATCACTCTTAAAAAAACACCCGATACTTAACTTTGTAATATACATCCATGATAATAAGGACATACTATTGAAAAACAATTATAATCACAACTACGATATTAGAAACAAAAACAACTTCATCATAACATACCATCGTATAAAAGTATCACAGTTAAATGTAAGTCATCTAGCCATAAAAATTTTCAAAAAACTCCATGCAGAATGAAGGAATTAAATCGAATAAAGTTTAGAACAACAGCAAAGCTTCTATTTAGAATATTTCAAACAACAGTAACTCACCAGAAAAAAGTTCTGGAGTAACACAGGGGACAGTGCTGCAGAAAGGTATCACCCTGTAGATTGGCAATCGAAATTGGCATGTCACATGATGTAAACTCTAAATTGTAATAACTATGCCAAATTTCAGATGAATATCTTGTGAAATGCACATACAGTGAGAAAAAACCTGAAAAAATTCAAACTTCAACACCCTGTATCTCGAAAACGTTTGCGGTCCCATGTTTATGGGACTATTTTTCGTGAAATTATTCAAGGAATTTCCCCTCTTTTTTGTACCTCCAATTAAGTAACACTCTGTATAAGGTGTATAGCAACTGAGTTTATTTCCCAGTAATTAACCACTAAGCAAATTCAACACGATTCGGAAATGATAACAATTTGTTAATTTTGTTACTATAAGAAAAACAAATGTTAAATTCCGCTATTTTATTGATTTACACGACAATTGTTTCGTCATACCATGACTTCATCAGGTGAGTATTTAAACATTTTAAAAATTCACCCGATAGAAGTCTTGGTCCTTGTTGACGAATCTTGATGCTGATTTCTTATCACTCAGTAAGATTTGCAATGCGTGAAAAAGATGGGAATCGCTTGGTGCCAGTTCCAGACTATATGGTGTATGCATTAAAACTTTCCAACCAAGCTCCTGGAGTTTCTACAGACGTGTGTGGCTTGGCGTTGTGCTGATTGAATACAACACCTCTTCTGTTGGTAAATTCTGGCCGTTTCTGGTCAATTGCTAGCTTTGAACGGTCCAGTTGTTGACAGTAGAGATACTAATTTAGTGTTTGGCCATATAGAACCAATTCATAATAAATCCATTCATCCAGAAATGTGCCTAATCGCTGAAAATGACTTTTTGATCAAAAGAAGGGTCAGTTTCCAAAGTTCATACAGCGAACACACGTCGTTGTCTATGATCGTTTACCTTTACCTCTTGGGTCAGTTGAATTTTGTACGAATGAAGGCTCAAGTTACGAAAAACCTTTTTTCTTATTATATTTGGAATAGTTTATCAGCCGAATTATTTCATTTTAAATGCATCTCAATAAACTTTTAGTTTTTCGAAACGAGTAGTAAGCGAATTCTATTTTAGGAACCCAAATACAGCAGGGATAATGAAGAGGTAGCTTTGGAAGTTAGCAGTAACGTGATTATCCCTGTTTAAATTGGGAATTTCGGATGCACTAGATTGGCTCCACCAAACACGATTCTGGACAACCATCGTTAACTACGAATTTCGCACTTTGACGTAGGCCTCATTCGATCACATCAATTCGGCAATCTGCGATGCGATGTAGTCGGATATTTGCAGAATTAGCCGCAGATTGAAATTGTTGGAGCGCAACGCACCTTGTTATTCCAGTCATTTATTGCTCCCAATTCCGTCCATATTCCTGATTCGAATATTGGATGGAGTAATCCTTGACTTTCTGATAGTTCATTTTAAAATGGAATAAAATAAGAAATCACTCAGTTTTCTGTTACTTTTTTTTGACGTGACAACGTCTTATAAATTGGTTTGCCGGGTGACACTTCAAGAAACTGCGTTACGCTCCGCTCACGTTATGCGCTCACAATGAGAGCGAGTGAGAGGCACGCGTCCCTTCCACTCGGGCATGGTTAGCCCGCCTAAGAGCGAGAGAGACAGACATAAAAAGTGAAAGGCACGCGTCCCTTCCACTCGAGCACAGTTAGCCCGCCTAAGAGCAAGAGAGACAGAGCGAGAGAGAGAGAGTGAGAGAGATAGGCATACACACCGGTTCATGTCTTGCGCTTCTATTTCGCTTAGGCGCTGCATACAAGTTTACACGTTGCCAGTTAATTGTAAAACGATTGTGTAGTGATAATGTGAAGGTAGTTTCGTCCATCGCAACAATTCAAACAGCAAAGGTAAATAATTTCAGACTGATAATATAACATGATAAAATAAATGACTAAGACATAAGTGAATAGGTTATGTTGTAGTAATCACAATGTTGTGGTAGTTTTCAATCAAAAAAGTAGTAGAAATCGTTTCTCAACCAATAATAATTTGTTTAACTTGAAAAAATGAGCGCGACTTGCTATGTAAAAAATTGAAATAACAATGTTTAACCTCCAACCTGTCAAATCGAAACTTTCAAACATTCAAACCGAGACGACTAATCACTGCGCAAGGTCGTAAGCGCGCGATTTACAAATTCAAAGATCAAATGTGAATTAGTTTTCTCCTTTTAGAAAATACACTTTGAATTAAAATCGATTGATATTAACAATTAATGTGATTTAAATAAATGTTCTAACTTTTAAATTTAGTTTTTATATTTATAACAATGTAAAACAAGTTAAATTTATTAATAACTTATAACAACTGATTGATAAATAAAATTTTGTTAATATGAAATTCAGTGCGAGATTCTTTGTATAAATTAATGTTTTAAATATAATTCTTTGTATAAATAAATGTTTTAAATTGTTACTATTATTTCATCCTTCTTCCTACTATACGAATGAATATTCACATTAAAATTATTTTACCACTCAAAGTCGTTGTCACGTAAAACTTTCGCCCGTATACCGACTTTACAGGCAACAAATTTTTTACTGAATATACAGTGACTGGAATTTCTTAGTGTTTACTACATTCCAAAACTGAATAAAATCAATATTATCTCAACGATTATGGTATGGAAGAGACAGTTGGAAACAAATTCAATGTTAATCTATAGGACGAAGTCGGTCCAGTGGGACAGTGGAAGAGTCAAAACCTAGCGTGATCCGATGACGAATAAACAACTGTTCTCTTTCTATGGAAATTGGGGGGCTTCGATCAAAACGAGCAGTGAAGAGCCTCGTTTCGAAGAAGATGTTTTTTTAACCTTTTTTGGAAATATCTCCCGTTTTATCCCATATATAAACGCTGTTGCTCTGTTGACAACTTAATTTATAAACTCCAGAATTATTCAGCCGGTTGTTTTTGTGTCTTTTGCATTGAGAAAGGGGTTGGAAATTTCATGTGAGGGTGTGAAAGACATTTAATGTCAGTTTTTGAAAATATTTGAGCGAGATTGGTCCGAAATATGTTAGCTCTACAAATTTTTCGTCATAATATTTGTCTCAGATTGAGTTGGTTTCGTTTTTTGTTTGTGGGAGAATTCATGGTTTTTGTTTCGTTTGTGGAACTAAATATAATCATTGAGTTGAATCAGTCCTTATTTGGTGAAAATCCATATTAAATAATACTTACATAAGGTTATTCTGATTTTCACAAATTTTTATTGTTATGTTTACAACAATCGTTTCGCTATCACCGTAGCATCATCAGGCAGGTTTATATTTTAAATAACTAAGCTTGTTTCCGAAATCCGTTGCTATTTATATTACAGTAGGTGCAATAAATTTTTATTGAGCACTAAAACCCAAAAAGGGTCTCTGCAAATTCCACCTTATCTGAATATATTTAACAGAGGTGAGTTATTTAAATCTAATTGTTCGTTGAGTAATATTCCAATTTTATTGTGTTTATTTATCTCTAGGGATTCTAACAGGTTTAAGGCATAACTTTTACTTTCTGTATTAGAATTTCGAAATTATGGTTGAAAGTATGTCCTGTTTCTAACAAATGGTCAGAATATATGGAATTACTTTTATTATTGAGAAAACTCTTCAAATGTTCACAAATTCTGTGTCGGAAAGTTCGTCCAGTCTGTCCTATGTAAAGTTTAGGGCAATCACCGCAGGTTAACTTATAAACCCCCGATTTACCATCTTTATGTGTACAGTCTTTAATATTTTTAATGAATTTACTCAAGTTTGAACTGGTTCAAAATGAAGTTCTCAAATTATATTTATCTTTGAGGTATGTAGCAATGTTTGTAAAATTTTCTTTTATATTAGGATATACCATATATAAAGCTATTTTATTATTTTTATTCTTCAACAATTTATCTATTAACGTAGGATCATAGTCATTTTTAATAGCTATTTGTTTAATTATGTTAAGTTCTGAAATATAATTTTCTCGATTCATGGAAATATTAACTAATCTATGGATCATACAATTGAATGCTGATAATTTTTGATTTAAAGGATGGTTTGATTTATTGTGTATAATAGAATCATTATAGGTTGGTTTGTGAAATATTGAAAAATCATGTGAATTATTTATTCGAAAAACAATTAAATCAAGAAAATTAATAGAATTATTATGTTCGGTTTCCATAGTGAATGTTATTGAAGGATGTATTTAATTTATAAATAAAAAAATTTTTTCTTATTTATCAATGAAATACAGAATTTTTTTAAATTTATCAATCAAATACATCCTTCAATAACTTTCAATATGGAAACCGAACACAATAATTCTATCAATTTTCTTGATTTAACTGTTACTCGAATAAATAATTCACTTGATTTTTCAATATTTCACAAACCAACCTATACGGATTCTATTATACACAATAAATCAAACCATCCTTTAAATCAAAAATTATCAGCATTCAATTGTATGATCCATAGATTAGTTAATATTCCCGTAAATCGAGAAAATTATATTTCAGAACTTAACATAATTAAACAAATAGCTATTAATAATGACTATGTTCCCACGTTGATGGACAAAGTGTTAATGAATAAAAATAATAAAATAGCTTTAAATATGGTATATCCTAATGTATTAGGAGTACGAATAAGTTTCCGCCGTTTTATTGTAGATGGCGCGGCACAGAGTTTCGGTTAGCTTTCGCAGATGATAACCGGCTTAAAAAATAGTTCGGACATTCAAGAACAACATAACCTATCAATATCATTGATTTTATATTGGTAAAATATAATTTTCATAAGTTGAAAATGTCAAAATTTGAGCCAAGTAAGCGTCATTTGCGGGAAATATTAGTTTACTTCTTTAATTTAAAGAAATCTGCTGCTGAGGCGCATCAGTTGCTCGTAGAAGCATATGGTGAGGGTGCTTTGAGTGAGAGAACGTGTCGAGAGTGGTTTCAAAAGTTTAAAAACGGTGATTTCGACGTAGAAGACAAAGATCGCAGTGGAAGGCCAAAAATTTACGAGGATGCAGAATTGGAGGAATTATTGGAGGAAGATCCATCTCAAACACAAAAAGAACTTGCTCTAACATTAGAAGCCACTCAGCAAGCAGTCTCACATCGTTCTTCTATAATAAATATTTAATTTATGTTAAAAAACAGCGGAAACTTATTTGTACTAATATTAAAAGAAAATTTTAAATACATTTCCTTAAACTATACTAAAGATATTTCTGAGAAAATTGCTACATACCTCAAAAATAAATATAATTTAAGAACTTCATTCAAAACCAATTCAAACTTAAGCAAATTGATTAAAAATAATAATGAGTGTACACATAAAGAAGATAAATCGGGAGTTTATAAGTTAACCTGCGGTGATTGCCCTAAAGTTTACATAGGACAGACTGGAAGAACTTTCGGACATAGAATTTGTGAACATTTGATGAGTTTCCTCAATAATAAAAGTAATTCCACATATTCTTATCATTTGTTAGAAACAGGACATACATTCAACCATAATTTTGAAATTCTAGGTATAGAAAGTAAAAGTTATGCCTTAAACCTGTTAGAATTCCTAGAGATAAATTAACACAATAAAATTGGAATATTACTTAACGAACAATTAGATTTAAATAACTCACCTCTGTTAAATATATTTAGATAAGCTGGAATTTGCAGAGACCCTTTTTTTGGGTTCTAGTGCTCAATAAAAGTTTATTGTACTTACTGTGGTATAAATAGCAACGGATTTCGGAAAAAACTTAGTTATTCAAAATGTAAACCTGCCTGATGATGCTACGGTGATAGCGAAACGATTGTTGTAAACATAACAATAAAAATTTGTGAAAATCAGAATAACCTTATTCAAATATAATCAAACAATTATCCAGACTTCGCAATGTCAGTCACATGTTCCACGCAATGAATCACACCAAATACCTTTTTGAGATCTTCATTCAGCGATTCGATTTGCTGGCATTTATAGAGGTGAAACTCAACGGTTCTCAAAGGTTTGTCACTGGTGAAAGAAGACATCAGCGTGCTATTATCCGCGAAGCCCACAATATGGTTCTCGGTCATACTAGAAAGATCGTTTATGTATAATAGGAAAAGAGTAGGCGATAAAACAGAGCCTTGGGGCACTCCAGCGTTTACGTTGAAATCACGTAAACCGACACCATCCACGATTACATGGATGTTTCTGTTGGTGAGGAAAGTCTTCATCCAATCGCAGAGACTTCCAAGAAAATCATAGGAAGCTTATTCTTAAAAACTTTATGACAGACACGATCGAAAGCCTTAGATATGTCCAGGCAAATAACCTAGGTTCTCCATAACATTCAATAGACATAGTCCATACTTGCGTCACATAGCTCAGGAGGACACCTGTTGATCGGTCTTTGCGAAAACCATATTGTCTGTCACTAAAGAGATCTTTCTCTCCAGGTATAAAACCATTTCGAGATTGATAGATGCCTCCATGAATTTCGACTAAAAGGATATTATCGCTATTGGTAGATGGAAAACATCTTCCATGTATGATATTGTGAACATCTTACAACGAACAGGTGTTAGCTGTGGTGATCACTTTTTGAGTAAAATTGCAGGAATCCTGTCTGTTCCAGTTGCTTTCTTGGAATTAAATCCACCAAGCACTCGCAGAATTATATATCCTTCATACAAGATGAAGCAGTTAGAATTGTTTCCCGACTAAATATTTCGCTACTGGAGTTGGCAGCGAATACCCTTGCGAAGAGATCGGCTTTAGCTTTCAGCGAAGTTGAACGATCCTCTTCTATCGAAGGGGGAAAACTTGAATTAGAGAAGTTCTTGCCAATTTTCCTTACCATCGACCAAAATGGCGCCATGCACTGGAAAGGTCTATGAGGTTATTGGTTAGTCATATATAAAACAAGTCTTCCAAAAGGAACTTCGGAACTTTGACATTGATGGCGTCCAAATGGTTGAAGCTGTATCTGCCAAATTTGCCGTCATTTATTCAGTCTGTTTCGCCAAATCACCGTAGACAGATAAGGCGTTCAACAAAAAAATGCAAGTAATAAAAATATTTCCTTAAAATGGTTGTTTTATTAGGACAACGTTCCGCGCAAACTTATCACTTTGAAGAGAATAGTTATTGGCAAAATACAGCCGAAATTATTGCACAAAGTGATCAAAAAATGGAACGATCGAGTAATATCCTATAATTCTTGATAGAACCCTCTAACAGCTCAGTTATTTTCTCTGCCTACAAATATCTAATAAGTCAACGAACACTAAAAAAGTATTTTCTCTTCCTTTCAGGAACGTCTTCAACAACAATTGGACGAACAGGCTCAGAGATATGAGGAACAGCTAACAGAACTGCATTCGGTGATAGCTGAACTTACGCGAAAACTGCACCATCAGAGAACTATGGCAATCGCAGAGGAAGACGAAATATCAGGTTCGTAGAGAATATCATTTTACTTGCAAATGAAACCTGAATCATGTCTGGAAAGTACATGCATTCGAAATATATGCAAATATATAGAACAATCGCGAATCCTGTCGGATTTCCGAATCTGAAGATTTGGCTTCTCCGCGATTAATAGTTAATTCAACATTCAGATTATTCAGAAAAAAATTCAATTTCTACAAAAAAATACTAACAATAATTTAGCTTTCCACACTTGAACTGATTGGAAACATCAGATTTCAAGTAGTGAGGATATGATGATTTGTCCAGTATGTTGAAATAACTTTTTGAAGTCTTAAATGGAAATTGAACGTTATTCAATTAGTATGCAAGTTCCAAGATGACCATACTTTAAAGGGAATACAGGATGTCCCATAATTGGACCTACAAACTTCTAGTGGATGTATTGGACATTATTGGACTTTCGACCCAAATCATATAATGCAAAAATGCTTCATTAAGGAGCCAGAGCCCTCTGAAGATGACGCCAAGGCAACACTTTTTGTCATATATCTCCAAAACGGCGTCACCTAAAGTGTTGAAATTTTACACATTGGCTTATATCAAAAATATGGTTTGAGAGCATTTTTTTTCATATCAAATAAGCTTATCATTTTTTGGGGGGAAAGGGTATTTTCGGTAACAACTCTTTCACCTTTCAATATTTTACAAGTTATATCGGGTGTTTTTTTGAGTGATAGAACTTGAAATTTAAATAAAACACATTTAAAGTGAGATTGAAGCCAATTTTTCTCATTTGAAAGATAATTTTATGACATTTATGTTTTGATTAATTTCCGGCATATGTCCACCACGACTAGCTCTGAGGAACCGCAGTCGACCAGACCAATTGTGGACCACTTTTTCGAATAATTCAGGCTTTATTTCATCAATAACACGAGTTATGTTGGCTTCCAAAGCGTCTATTGTTTCTGGTTTGTCAGCATAAACCAATGATTTGACATAACCCCAAAGAAAATAAGTGGAGTTATGTCGCATGATCTTGGAGGCCAATTAATTGGTCCATTTCTCGACATAATGTTATCGCCAAATCAATTGTTACGGTAGCAGCATGAGGTGTAGCACCATCTTTCTGGAACCAAAACACTTCTGGGTCGATACCATTCAAATTTTTAAACAAATAATCGTTGATCATCGATCTGTAACGAGCAATTCACTGTAACATTAGCTCCAGCATCGTTTTTAAAGAAATATGGACCGATGATGCCTCCAGCGTGTAAAGCACACCATACAGTGCATTTTTTAGGATGCAATGGTACCTGCAGAACTTCTTGAGGATTGTTTTCACTCCATATACGGCAATTTTTCTTATTTACATACCCGTTCAACCAGAAATGAGCTTCATCATTAAACACAATTTTGCTATAAAAAAGTGGATAAACTTCAAGCTGATCTAGGTTCCAATCAGCAAACAAACGACGCTTTTTATGATCAAGTGGCTTTAGTTCTTGAACCAGTTGGATCTTGTATGGGTGTAGACCAAGATCTCTACTTAACATTTCAGTCCAACTTGTTGTGAACGTCGACGAATAGATAAATCTCGATCATCATTAACACTATATAACACAATAAATTTCAACAATTTGTGAACGTTGTTGTGACTTGAGTTTTTCCATGATAATTTTTCAATGCTTATTGAACAGAAATGTCAAAACAACATGGCACTATCTTCTGTCAAATTTCAGTTATCCCTATCGAAAGTTCTATCACTCTAAAAAAACACCCGATACATCCAATTCATAAACTCTGATATTTTTTCTTGAAAAAAGGTGTTGATTTGAAATTTTTTCTCCTTTCACTACTCAATACTCGTTATCTAAAGAATCATAATAAAGTAAGTGAAATATCAATTTCTTGTACTTGACTTCATTTATTTCATAAAAGTTTCTAGGAATTTGTTGTATAATTTGTAAAATGAAGAAAGGTTAAAGATTTGTCACTAAAAATACCCTTTGCCCTCAAAAATGATACGCTCATGTTTGAGATGAAAAAATTTTACTCGATCCATTCGGTGCGTATTTTTTATATTAGCCAATGTGTAGAATTCCTACTCTTTAGGACGCCGTTTTGGAGATATGTGACAAAAATTGTTGCCTGGACGTCATCTTCAGGGAGCTCTAGCTCCTTAACGAAGCATTTTTGCATTATATGATTTGAGTCGAAAGAGTCTAAAATAATGTCTATAACATCCACTAGAAGTATGTCGGTCTAATTTGCGGACACCCTGTATAGAGATGTAATAACGACTAGAACTCGTTTATTTACATTCTATAGACTACACAATTTTGGATTGTTTTACCGAAAGTTTAGCGAATTATTGCGGTGACTTTTGAATTTTAATCGCCGGGTCAACGGGAATTTCTAGGATATCTTGATTTTTAATGAAATCATTCATTTTCTCTATGTACTTCGATCTAGAAAGGATAACTGTGGCCTTATCGAAAAATAACCGCTACGCTGAAGTTCAAACTATAAAATCAATAGCCGCGAACAAAGGTTTCAATCCCAATATAATAGATAATTTTATTCGACAGAAACAATCTAAAATAGCTATAAACCAAATTTATTCCATCATAAAAACTGAAGAAAACAAAAAAATTCATTTCTCTATCGTACTTCGGTAGCATAAGTTAAAAACTGGCCAATAGTTTTTCAGAATTATATGTTAATATTGCTTTCAAACCACAAAAGAAATAATCATCCGCATATTTTAACGCAAAGGACCCAACTCCAAACATACACAAATCGGGAGTTTATGATTCATCTTGTTCGAGGGGCAGTAATATATAGCACAGACGAGACGTTCCTTCAAAACAAGGTTTAAAAAACATAAAATGAATTTCATGAAAAATAAATAAACTTCTACATTTGCCACTCATTGTTCAGAAAACAATTTGGTGTGCCGACATTCTAATAGTTATTAGGCCTTTTTTTTAAACCTATTTTTATCACTTCTTCTACCTGTATTTGCTAAAAACCCTGTCCTGCGCGTTAAGTTGTCAGTTGTCTGAAGATGGGATAGTTAATTTCCTAAACTCGAGTCACAATCAAATGTGTAAAATATCAATTTATTGGTACTGAAACATAATAATTTCTACGACTTGTTTTAATTGTGATTAACTACCAAATAGTAACCGCTGAAAGAGTTCAGTAAATAAAATTTGTGTAAAATCTGAAAACTCTATATAGAATTTATCGATAATTCATTTTGTATTCTAATTTTCCAACTCAATTTTTCCAGAAACTTGTACAAGCGTTCACGACGAATCCGTAACGTGCCCTCTTGAAGTGAGTGAGCTAGAACCCCTGGAGCCAGATTCATCCGACCTAGATAATAGAATACACGTAAGCGTCATGCTAATTTTTCAATCTATTGTGTGAGCTATCGTAATAGACAGTTCTATGAATCGAGACAGTTCAACATTCATCTGTATAACAATTCTATACTCAAACAAACCCAATAAGGTTTTGTTGATCACTGGAGCATAGTTGCAGACATGAGCACGTTTCGAACTTGTTGGTTCTCGTCAGTGCAATGGAAAGCCAGCGACTACAAATGTGCCAAGTACCTATATTTGCTATACACAGAACCACTAAGGTATTAATCATACACTACCTCCATCTAGACTATGCAAATATATATTCAAGACATACCTTTGCGAGCTGATTCAAGTAAAGGCGCAAATTACCGCGACGATGTAATCTCATGCGCAAATCACTTGAGCATGTACTTGCTTCCAAAATAACTAAGTTTCTCTATGAAAGAAGAATAACCACAGAAACCATCGACTAAATTCCTTGTTATTTTTGATATGCCAAATCAATTTACTCTCTTACAATAAGTTCCAACACACCAGTCTATTCAAAAACACACAGTTCCAACACACGAGTCTCCTTGAGAAAGTCTAACTTACAGCACCACACAGAAGAAACTCAGTAAGTTAATATTGTATACATTAATCATTTTAGGACACATATTTTTTATACTTCAAATATATCGTCTATACTTATTAAATTGTAGTATTCGTTCTTATTCTCTTATCTCTAATCATCAATTTTTTACTCTATGTAAAGGGTGATTCATTTAGAGGTACTTTTTATGGTAAAGATTGCAGATTGCACATGCCTGGTGTTAACTGAAGTAGTTCAGTAATATTTGACAATTCATAATAGAAAGACTGGAAAGGCTGAGACCCAATTTTCATTATTGGGTAATACACAACCAAATAGACCACACCCAGCACGTAGTGAAGAAAAAATAGGGGTGGTAGCGAAGAGTGTACGCGAAGACCGTGAAGTGTCGATTCGTCGCCGTTCTCAACAGCTTGGCCTGTCATATTCAACAACTTGGCGTATTTTACTTGAAGATCTTTCTTCAAAAGCTTAAAAAAATTCAACTAGTGCAAGAACTGAAGCCGACCGACCTTCCGAATCGTTTCCGTTTTAGTCGTTGGGCTCTTGACAATCTTGCAGAAGATCTACGGATTCGGCGAACGGATCATCTCACGCTTTGGACCAACGAATTGGCCGGCTAGATCATGTGATATCACACCTCTCGACTTTTTCCTTTGGAGCTATGTAAAGTCTGAAGTCTATATGGATAAGCCGGCGACAATTAAGGCATTGGAGGCCAATATTACTAGTGTTATTGGCCAAATAACACTAGAAATACTCAGACGCGTAATTGAAAATTGGAACTTCAGAATGTACGTTGTTAACTGTAGTCGCGGACAACATTTGAAAGAAATCATCTTTAAAAAATAATTTTAAAGAATGTTTTTTTGGTGTAATAATAAAGATTATGAAAAAATTATTTTTATTAATTTTGTTCAATTAAAAAAAATACCTCAATACCTAGTAGTTACATCTAATAATGATAATTCCCTGACACAAGGTCTACACACACACTATTCATATTGGTAATATCTCAAGGAATGCAATGCAACGTTGATTCCGAAATACATAGGTTATTTTGATATTTTGGCAATATAGCCAACGAGCCCCCTAATCTCTAGGCAATTTCGATCACATTGAAGTTCTATTTGCAATAAACAAACTGCAAATTCACAAAATGTATTCCCGATCTTTTCACGTTACAAACGCAGAAAAATTTTCCTCCTGCTCAGATCAGACCATAATATGCCGTTATGCTCATAATTAGCATATACATATTTAATTGAGTTAATTCGGCTGATCTGTACCAAATATCATTAATAAGAGATGTGGGCTATCTTAATGGAGAGTAAATGATATTTGGTACAGATCAGCCGAATTAATTTATTTGAATATGAATATGCTAATTATGAACATATTATGGTCTTGAGCATGAGATTTTTCTGTGTCTGGAACGTGAAAATACCTGGAATACATTTATTTACTTGAATTAGCTCGCAAAGGTATGTCTTGTATGTATATTTGCATGCTCTAGATGGCGTAAGTGTATGATTAATAGCTTAGTGTTCCTGAGTTTAGCGAATATAGGTACTTGGCAGATTCGTACTGCACTGACGAGAACCAACAAGTTCGAAGCGTGCGCGTGTCCATTCTTATGTCCCAGTGATCAACAAAACCTTATTGGGTTTAAAATAAAATAGAAAGGCCTTTTACTTGATAGAAGAAATATAACAAAATTGAATATTAAAACAAATTGAAATATGTTTATCTTCTACAATTTTAATTTCAAAAAAAATTTTTATTCAAAAAACTTTTAGAATTAAATTTTTGTCTACAACATCTGTATCTGTATTTCGAAGCTTTAGTCTTTTAACACGTGGAGAGATATAGGTTAGTTTTTTGATTTTGATATTTGGAATATTAAATGAGGACTGAAGACGGGATTGTCTAGAATTATATTTGTTTTTTGAAGATATAGTACACATTTTTTAGAGATTTTTGAATAACTCATTCGAATATTTAAATATATTAAATATTTCAAATAAATTATATTCTTTGAGAAGTCCTTTAAGTGTGTTCATGTTTTCAAAAGGCAATTGGTGTTCTTAAAGGTAAGACCAGAAACAAAATTTTGTCTCCTTTAAATATTTATTTATTGATTTTAATTACTTTCGTATATCTGTTGGGTTATTTATTCCATTTGACATTATATATTGAGTTTTAATTATATACGTCTATTAAATGTAAGCGGTGCTTGTTGTAGACAAAAATTTAATTCTAAAAGTTTTTTGAATAAAATTTTTTTTGAAATTAAAATTGTAGAAGATAAACATATTTCAATTTGTTTTAATATTCAATTTTGTTATATTTCTTCTATCAAGTAAAAGGCCTTTCTATTTTATTTTATATATAATATATAATTATATTTTGGCTTCAATAAATCTCATTAAGGAGTGTCAATGAATTTAAATAAACCTTAAAATAACTCACACTGTTCTTTGATTTTGTTAGAACATAGATCAATCTTGAATTATATAGTTGATCTGTGTTTGAAGCTTTAGTCTTTTAACACGTGGAGAGATATAGGTTAGTTTTTTGATTTTGATATTTGGAATATTAAATGAGAACTGAAGACGGGATTGTCTAGAATTATATTTGTTTTTTGAAGATATAGTACACATTTTTTAGAGATTTTTAAAATAACTTATTCGAATATTTAAATATATTAAATATTTCAAATAAATTATATTCTTTGAGAAGTCCTTTAAGTGTGTTCATGTCTTCAAAAGGCAATTGGTGTTCTTAAAGGTAAGACCAGAAACAAAATTTAGTCTCCTTTAAATATTTATATATTAATTTTAATTACTTTCGTATATCTGTTGGGTTATTTATTCCATTTGACATTATATATTGAGTTTTGATTATATACGTCTATGAAATGTAGGCGGTGCTTGTTGTATACAAAAATTTAATTCTAAAAATTTTTTGAATAAAAATTTTTTTTGAAATTAAAATTGTAGAAGATAAACATATTTCAATTTGTTTTAATATTCAATTTTGTTATATTTCTTCTATCAAGTAAAAGGCCTTTCTATTTTATTTTATATATAATATATAATTATATTTTGGCTTCAATAAATCTCATTATGGAATGTCAATGAATTTAAATAAACCTTAAAATAACTCACACTGCTCTTTGATTTTGTTAGAACATAGATCAATCTTGAATTATATAGTTGATCTGTATTTCGAAGCTTTAGTCTTTTAACACGTGAGAGATATAGGTTAGTTTTTTGATTTTGATATTTGGAATATTATCTAGGACCGAATAAGGGATTACTTAGAATTATATTTGTTTTTTGAAGATATAGTACACATTTTTTAGAGATTTTTGAAATAACTTATTCGAATATTTAAATATATTAAATATTTCAAATAAATTATATTTTTTGAGAAGTCCTTTAAGTGTGTTCATGTTTTTAAAAGGCAATTGGTGTTCTTAAAGGTAAGACCAGAAACAAAATTTTGTCTCCTTTAAATATTTATTTATTAATTTTAATTACTTTCGTATATCTGTTGGGTTATTTATTCCATTTGACATTATATATTGAGTTTTGATTATATACGTCTATGAAATGTAGGCGGTGCTTGTTGTAGACAAAAATTTAATCCTAAAAGTTTTTTGAATAAAAATTTTTTTTGAAATTAAAATTGTAGAAGATAAACATATTTCAATTTGTTTTAATATTCAATTTTTTTATTGGGTTTGTTTGAATATAGAACTGTTATACAGATGAATGTTACACTGTCTCGATTTGTTGAACTTTCTGTTACCATAGCTCACACTCCTTATTAATGATATTGAGTACAGATCAGCCGAATGGATTTATTTGAAAGCTACTTTTGCAAAAATAGCAAAGCAATCCGACGCTCTTCTGTTTCAGTTAGCAGAAAGTCCGTCAGAACTGCCCGAGCCGAAATTGAACTCCTCAAATAATGAACAGAACGAATCTTCACCTTCGCTGGACATCGAACCACTCAAACAGGAAATAAACCGTCTGAAATGTCAACTCCAAGATGCACAGTACAAACTTGCCCAGTACGCCATCTCGAAAGATGAAATAATGGAGGAGATGACGAACGGGAGCAAGAACTTAGATTCGCCCGAATCACACATCGAAGTCGATTGCAAATCATTCCAGGAATCCTCTCCCAGGATTGATATCAAATATAGCAATATCGGTGAGTTGCCTGTCACATTTCTTATTGGAACTTCATCGTGACTTTGTGAGTTTGTCCTCGGGTGAAATTTGTCAGATGGATCTAAAGGATTTTCCAATAAGTGGTTTAATTTTGATATCGAAAAAGACGAGTATATTTTAAGAAAAATCGATGGACGTTTATTTCTATGTGAAAAGGAAGGTAGGCCTTTTAGAATGTAGAATGGTATCAGCCAAACGACCACCATATCCTTTTCATGAAAATTTCCATCACCAATTCGAACTTTGCGGCTGTACTAATTCCGTCTTTAAGGCTTCAATCGATTGTGTAGCATTGGCATTGATCTTATCTTCCACGTGGCCCCAAAGAAAAAAGGTCTAACTGTGTTAGATCACAAGATCTCGGTGGCCAAAAAACATTTCTTGCAAAATTACGATTGTTTCGTTGCTAATGTGGCATGAAGCGCTGTGTTGTTGAGAATGAACCTCAATATCTTCCAATTCCGGCCATTAAAAATCATTAATCATAGCTCGGTAGCGCAATCCATCCACCGTAACAGTTGCGCAATCCAATCACACCGGCAGCCCAAAAAGTGCACCAAACAGTGACATGTTCAGGATGGAGAGACTTTTAACAATCGTTCTTGGATTTTCCCAGCCCCAAATGCGACAATTTTGCTTTTTAACGTAGCCTCTGAGGTGAAAATGGACCTCATCACGAAGTTAACTTTTCGATGAAAATCCGGATCATTTTGATGCGTTTCAAGCACCCAGTCAGCGAAGATTGCTGGTGATCGACCAGCTTGAGTTCTTGTGTTAACTAAACTTTAAAAGCCTTAAGACTTTATGCAAAATATCATGTATTGTCGTTATTGGAATGCCTTATTCCAAAAATCAACGATAAACCTGGGTTTTCGTCAACATTAATGCTACAACAGCAATATTCTCTGTTTTTCTTGAGCGACGCACACGGTTCTTCACATAAGTTGTCCCAACATCTCAAATTTTTCCACCAGTTTCAATATTGCTGGCCGAGAAGGTGCTTCACACAAAAAAGTACTTTAGTTTTGCTAACTGTGACTGCAAAATTATCACCATGTTGTAGTGCGTTTTTGAAGCGTCTATCGTTCCATTTTTAGTGATGGCATCTTTTAACTTGCCAATTGTCAAAAGATGACAGCTTCAAAAGTGACCCTTTATTATGTGTGTATACCATGTTGTTTGTTGGCCTTTTATCATAAGAATCTCAATGACTCAAGGACATAACTCCATGACATTTCAAAACGCATTTTGCAAGGATTACTACGCTGAGAAAAATACTTATTTGTTGAGAACTTCGTGTTTGTGCAAGATAAAAACCTCAAACAGCTCTTTCATATTTTCAGTTCCAATTCACAAGAACAAGCAGAACAATTCCACGGTTTCAACGCCCATCTCCAAAGTGGCAGAACGTGTGAAACTGAAGAGGACCTCGAATGGAATCAAGGACTCAAACTCTGAGGTGGTGAATGCTGAACTGACAACTGCAGTCGCTGAACATATCGTTGGGGACATACTCCGTCATTGTGATACGCAAAATGAGAAAACATCAGTTGACATAGAATTAAGACAGCTCTACACGAAGTTGGAACATGCTAGGGCTCAAAATAACGTTCTGGTGCTTACATTGTCAGAAACGAAAGCTCATTGTGATAGGTAAATGATTTTTCAACCTTCACGTTGTTTATCTAATTTTATCGATAATCTGTAAACTGAAGAAGATGTTCATGCACTGCAAATTTACATTTGGTGACTGCACTGAATAATTGCACTGAATTGCACTGAATAATTGCACCGTTGATGTTGATGCCATTTCCATGAAAAGGTTGAAAAGGTACGGGGACAAAGGGCAACCCTGCCTCACACCCTGTCCTAAGAGGAATTCTACAACTTGAGTACAATTTACAGTGTTCATTTTCCTGTGTCTATGTCTCTCATTCTCATAATCCTTCAGTTGCTTCCATTCGCCCTATAAGTTAAACAATTACCATGCTTATTTCAAAGAATATTGTTTATTTCAGATTGGCCTTGTTATGTGGTAAATATGAATCAAATGCTGTTGCATTACGTTTAGCATTAGGGGTGACCGATCGTGCCATAGAAGCCTACGACGTACTGTTGGCTCTACTTGAGACTGAATTAGCATTAAATGAAGGTAACGCAGAGTCCATCCAGAACAGAAGTGCTGCAGAAACCGTTGCCAAACAACTCCTCACCTACCTTGATTCTTATGAGATATCATCTGATATGCTGTTGTCACCATGGCAGAACCACGTTTATGATGGTTCTAAAATTGACAAGTGAGTGAACTTTCAAATGTCTTCACTAATCAGCATAACTGGATTAAATCATTTGAATAAATTCGATTTTAATTACCACTAATTAATAAGCGAATTCTCGGCAATTGGCCTCTGTTTATGTTGCATAATTTGAATGGAAAGGAGAAATTTAATGATATAATAATAAGAAGAGGTTTTTCATTTGATTATTTAAATATTTTAATATTAGCCTTCTACATATTTAATTTCAACAAATTATATGAATATAACTTTTTGAAATTAAATATGTAGAAGGCTAATATTAAAATATTTTAATAATTTTATATACCTTCTATCAAGAATTAACCTCTATTTATGTTATTTTACTTGATTATTACAAAATTTAAATTTCAAAACAGATTTATTCTATTAGTTAAAAAATTTGATTCATAAACTTCAAGAATTAAATTAATGTCTTATACGCACTGCTTAAATTTAGTAGACATATAAAATCAAAACCCATTATATCATAACAAATGGAATAAAAACCCAACGAAATATAAATTGTCAATTAAAATTACTAAATAACTACTTGAAGGAGACAAAATTTTGTTTTTGATCATATATTTATGAAAATCAAATATTTTCCAAAAATGCAAGAGTTGATTTTAAGAACTTCTCCAGAAATAATTTATTTGAAATAATTAATATATTTGAATATTTAAATAAGTAACTTTAAAAATCTCTCAAAACATTTAGCACATTCTCAAAAAACAATTTGAAGTTAAATAAGATCTTCGTCTGTCCAAATTCACATTTAAAAAATAATATCAACTGACAAAACATAACTTAGCAGATAGACCTCATGGTATCCTTGTTGAACAAACATTGAAATTAGAGAAATTTAAAAATCCTACGTATTCTATGTGCATCACAAAAATAACACAAAGCTTGTAGGGTATTTTATGGCCTTAGTTAAAACCAAAGGCCATTTATATAATGAATCAGGAAAACCAAAATATAATTAAATATTATATATACAATAAAATAATAAGAAGAGGTTTTTATTGATAGAAGGATTATTAGAAAATCTGAATATCAAAACAGATTTATTCTGTTAACCTCCTACAAATTTTAATTTCAGAAAATTTTATTCAAAAACTTTTAGAATTAAATTAATGTCTTATAAGCACTGCTTAAATTAAAGACACATATAAAATCAAAACTCATTATATAATAACAAATGGAATTAAAAACCTAACAAAATATAAATTGTCAATTAAAATTATTGAATAAATACGTGAAGGAGACAAAATTTTGTTTCTGATCTTCTATTTATGAAAACCAAACCTTTTTCAAAATATAATTTTAAAAACTTCTCCAAACATAATTTATTTGAAATATTTTATATTTCAAATATAAAAGTCACCTCAAAAATCTCTCAAAACATGTAGCACATCCTCAAAAAACAATAAGAAATTAAATAAGATCTTCGTCAGTCCTACTTCACACTTAAAAAATGAAATCAGTTAACTAAAAATAACTTAGAAGACAGACCTAGTGGTATCCTTGTTGAACAAACACCGAAATTAGAGAACTTTGAGAATCCTATATTCTATGTGCATCACAAAATTCACACAAAACTTGTAAGGTATTTTATGGCCTACGTTAAAACCAAATGACATTTATATAATGAATCAGGAAAACCAAAATATAAGTATATTATACTACTCTGTCAAGAAAGTACCGGGAATTTTCAATTAAAACAACATTTTTACATTTAATCGTCAAAATTTATTGAGTCGCCTTCAAAATAGGCTCCATTTGCTCCAATACATCTATGCCAACGGCACTTCCAATTATCGAAACATTTTTTATATGCGCTTTCCGGGATGGACTTTAGCTCTCGCGCCGAATTTTGTTTTATGGCTTCAATCGACTCAAAACGGGTGCCACGAAGGGGCAATTTAGTTTTGGGAAGAGGAAAAAGTCGCAGGGAGCCAAATCCGGCGAATACGGTGGTTGCTGAAGCACGTTTGTTGAGTTTTTGGCGAGAAAGTCAGTCACAATCGTAGCTCGGTGAGAAGGCGCGTTATCGTCATGCAGAATCCATGAGTTGTTCGCCCACAAATTTGGCCGCTTCTTACGGATACGCTCACGCAAACGTTTCATAACGCCTAGGTAATACTCCTTGTTTACCGTCTGACCCTCTGGAACGAATTCGTAGTGCACCACGCCACGGATATGAAAGAAAACAATGAGCATCACCTTCATTTTCGAGCGGCTTTGGCGTGGTTTTTTCGGTTTCGGCTCTTTTTTTGCCACCCATTCCGATGATTGCTGGCTTGTTTGCATATCGTACTCGTAGACCCAGGTCTCATCACCAGTTATAATGCGTTCCATGAATGTAGAATCGGAATTACAGCGATCCAGCATGTCTGAAGCAACCTGTTCGCGATGACGTTTTTGAAGAAAATTCAGGTCTTTCGGTACGAGTCGTGCGGCCACCTTTCTCATGCCCAAAATATCAATCAAAATCGTACGTGCGGACTCGTGGGATATCTTAAGATCATGTGCTATCTCTCTCAAGCTGGTACGACGGTTTTCCAGCACCCTTTCCTTAATTTAACGAGACAAGTCTTCGACCACTTCACGACCGTCCTTGAAGGCTCTGTACCACTGATATGCACGAGTTTTCGATAAAGCATTATCACCAAAGGCCTTTTGCAACATTTTCAATGCATCGGCACACGAAAATTCATTTGCAACACATAACTTTAAACAAATTCTTTGCTCAACGTAATCACCCATAGTAAAAATCGGCACGCACTCTGACATCGACTGATTTAATCAGCTGTTGCAAACACACTAGTTGACAGATCCCGTTCAAGCTTGGCATAGTAATTAAGGACAGTAGTACCAACCTAGGAAAAAAAATTTTTACCTGCCTCATTGCCCCGCCAGATTTAAATCGATAATTCCCGGTACTTTCTTGACAGAATGTTTATACAGTAAAATAATAAGAAGAGGTTTTTCCTGATAGAAGGATTATTACAAAATTTAAATATCAAAACAGATTTATTCTGTTAGCCTCCTATAAATTTTAATTTCAAAAAATTTCATTCAAAAACTTTTAGAATTAAATTAATGTCTTATAAGCACTGCTTGGATTTAAATTATATCAAAAGTCATTGTATAATATGACTTTTGACTATAATATATGGAATAAAAACCCAACGAAATATAAATTGTCAATCAAAAGTACCAAATAAATACTTTAAATGCAATTTAAAGCATTTATAAATTCCAGTTTAAAGAACATTGCCAGTTTCTGTGTTAATATCTCAAAATGAATGATTCCGTATTGTTTATTGTTACAATCTTTTGTAATATCGAAATGTTTTCTAAATCATATTGTATGTTTTTTTTCAGCAATGAAATGTGGACTACAGACCACGAGACTAGGCTCAGAGAGCATGTATCTCGTTTGAAAGCTGAAAGAAGTAATATTCAGGGAACTTACGTCGCTCTTGAATCGACTTATGTAGAAAACGTATCCGCCAAACCCATCAACAATCAGGAGTCCAGAAAGATGGACCTTGAGATGGCTGTATTACTACAGGTAAGAAAATTATGTCATGGTTAACATCACCTTCACCGTTTTTGTCATCTCAGGAACTGATGAGTCTCAGAGAGGAGAAATCTGAACTGGTGTCCAAGATATTCGCTTTGGAGAAAGACAAGAGTGCCATGCAGCTTAAACTTAAATATGTAGAGGGCCAGCAGAGGGCCCAGTCAGCAACTTTGAAGAATCTTCAAGGTCAGCTGAAGGATACTGAAGCTCTTCTGGCTTTGGCTTCGCAAAATCGGGTAAGTCGTTTTTTAAATTAGCTTTAATGTGAAGTAATTCTCTGAAAATTGCGCAGGAGCGTGGATATTCTGATGCAGAACATGCGCAAGGTGTAGAAGTAGAACTGATGCAAGCTTTAGCAAGAGAGGGCAGGTTGAAAGTTAGATTACAGGAGCTAGTTTCAACTTTGGAGCAGGTCACAAAGAATGCGGAAGCTAGACTTTTAGAAGGAAGGGAGATTGTACATGATCTTAATCAAACAAATAGGTACGTAAATACTATTCATAACAAATAGTGAAATTAAGAGCTTTTGCGCGCTTTTTCATAAGACGATCCTCACCTAATTTAGCATTACCCTTCCTGTTGTTATTTCACATCTGAATGCTGAATTTGAACTCTATCATAAGACTATTGCTGTGGTATTTAAATCTTCTGATTAAACAATCCTCACAGAATCTTTCTGAACATGCGCATCATTGTTATTCTTTCAAATGCCAAATTTCATATTGATCGAATATGCACTTTCGAGAATACCGGGAATAAATTGTGAATAACTGCTGAATCATTGAACCTCTTTTGCCCTTTGGCGAATATGACCGAGATACACTGACGACAAAAAATAACGAGTCAATAAGATTTTACACTGCTCTTTCCAATAGTCTCACGTGTTCACATTTATGCAATAATATTTTGTGCATCATCTATCTTTCATTAGAAAATCAACTAAATATGCGCAAAATGTAGACATATGGGCTGAAAAACTTGATGAAAGAAACAATCTTCGAATAATTCTTCACGATAAATTCATCGTTTATCAGGTGCGTTCAACATTGGTCATTGAAAAGTTTGTTTTCATCTCTCTTAAAGAAACAATTTCATAAAATGAATTTACCAAGTGAAGATTGTGCACTTTAAAAATGGGCTGAGCTAGAGATCTGTTGCTAGAAGAGTGAATGTAACCCTATCTAAAGTTATGTGGTGGAAATCCTGGTAACTCCAGAGAGTTCAAAAACTCCGTTGGATAATTTACTACATCATCGGGATTTGTTATGGAATCAACGGATTTGTATGTCACCAAATCGCCAGCAATTTTTGATTGAATGGTGAAATTCAGTGCGTGTACATCATTATTCTTTGCGGCAAGAATTACTCGTTGACTCGTCCAAAGAATATTGACAAGGCTTCTGGAGACCGGTAGGCTGACCAGAAGACCTGGATCTGGAAGAAAACGCTACACATCGTAAAGGGATAACAGATTCATGGTTTCCACAAGGCTTCGAAATCGCCATCCTACTGCTGTTGAAGCTCGATATCGATTGATGGAGGTACGTCAGGTAAACGTAAGTGAATGGACCGTAAGACGACGTCTCTGAGAATAGAATTTACATCCATACAGACCTGCGACATGTCCAGAACTTCTCAGAAGAGCACATAAACTGGTTAGAAGCTCAGTGGGCCCAGGTACTTTTCTTTGATGAATCCAGATTCAGCATTCGAGGAGCTGATGGTCGTTTATAGACATCCAGTAGAAAGATACGCCGATGCCTGTATAGAGGAGCGAGTTCCATTCCGTGGAGAATCTGTTATGGTCTGGGGAGGTGTGTTTTAATAAATGGATCTTTAACAGCAGTATGGTACATAGAGGAAATTCTTATGGACCATGTTGTACCTTAGATACCATTTCTGGGAAAGTAGGGAATTTTTGTGCATGACAACGCACGCCCACATACTGCTCGAATAGCGTACTTGAATTAGGATGGAATTTCAAGGTTCAACTGGCCAGCACGAAGTCCTGACTTGAATTCTATCGAACATCTATAGGACCAACTGGGAAGGCGAGTCAGAACTATGGTTCCATCACCCAATTATTTACAAGAGCTCCGTGAATCCCTGCGTCACGAATGGGAGAATATTACACAAGAGATAATTCGAAGGCTCATCACGAGCATGTGGAGACAATTGGAAGCTGTAATCAGGGCTAAGAGAGGTCACACGTCATACTGATACTGAAATTTTTACAGTTGCGAACGTCGAAGTTTTTGATTTTTCAAAGAAGCTCAATTCTCTTTTCTCTACCATTTCAGAAATTTCATGATTCTCGTAAAAATTTCTACTGAGAAAGGTATTTGAACGGTAATGATCAAGTGACCCGTTTTTTCTGCTCGCTAGTGTACTTAGGCTCCAAACCTACTCTGAAAGTTTCAATTCTTTGGTTATTTTCGTTCACAAGTTGAAGTATTTCCGCACGGATAGGATGACCTCCGATTCTTCAACAATGAGTTCAATTTTATAGATTTTGGGCTGAGAATTGGAAAATTACAGACATTTGGGCAAAACGATAGATAGCCGTTCCCTAAAATAAGAGCCCATAATTCATATTATTCTATTGCTTAGGAAATATCTAAGAATGTCTTTATTTTTACAGTGTATTAGCTGAAACAGTAGATAGAAATAACAAGAGATATCAAGCAAAATTCAAGAAGATGGAACAACAAATGCTAACAATGGTTGAAAAACACACAGCACAGGTATGTAATAAATTATTATAGAAATATAATAGAGTAGGTAAAAACGAAGATTTTTGTCATTAATTGGAGTATCAGCGGATGTTATCCAAACATTTGAGCTATAAATAAGTTTGTGCGGTTTATTGTCGAAAATTGAAGCTTTATTGTAAGAAATTGGTTATACATGCAAAGTTCCAAGCTAGCCATTACTGTTTCCCATCTTTCTGGAAATTGGCAAATCCCATCGCGAAAAAGACTGTCTTTTTGGCATCGATCCTATCTTTGACTTCATGGTAAATGGAGAAGTGCTGATCAACCAGGCCATGTTGCATCGATCGGAAGAGATGGTAATCGGAAGGAACAATGTCTGGGCGGTACGGCGGATGGGGTAGGTCTTTCCATTTGAGCGTTTCAAAGTACGTTTAAACGAACGACGCAACATGTGGCCGTGCATTGTCAATAACTTGTCGTGTTTGTATTTTTAAACGATACAAATGGCTGGTTAAGTGACTCCAAGTATTTTTGCGAGTTCCTTTTGCGTTTGTGACGTATCTTGAGCCTTGCCTCTAATTCTTCATCCTCAACCCACTTCTGACACTTTCGTTCATCTAACTAAAATACTATCGGTAGCCTTTTTCTTCATATTGAAGTAAAACTCCCCGAAAAAAACATCTTATTCGGTACAAAAATTGACATTTTCAAAGAACACACAAACTTTGTTGTTTACACTTCAACTAAATGACAGATACTGAAAAAAAAACCTAATGATGACACGTCAAAATGAAGGTGTTGCTAGACGAAACAATAAAATAATAAACTAGTAGTTATTAAAACCGCACGAACTTATTTCTACTTCTAATAACATGAAGTTCTTTGTTCTTCTTACTGTTACAACAACAAATACTCCCATCTATTTATATATCGGGTGTTTTTTTTAGAGTGATAGAACTTCAAATTGAAATAAAACACATTTAAATTTAGATTGAAGCCAATTTTTTTATTTGAAAGATGATTTTATGACATTTATTTTTTTAAAATAATTTCCGGCATATGCCCACCACGACTAGCTCTGAGGAAAAGCATTCGACCAGACCAATTTTGGACCACTTTTTCGAGTAATTCAGGCTTTATTTCATCAATAACACGAGTTATGTTGGCTTCCAAAGCGTCTATTGTTTCTGGTTTATCAGCATAAACCAATGACTTGACATAACCCCAAAGAAAATAATACAGTGGAGTTGTGTCGCATGATCTTGGAGGCCAATTAATCGGACCATTTCTCGAAATAATGTTATCGCCAAATCTTTGTTTCAATAAATCAATTGTTACGGTAGCAGCATGAGGTGTAGCACCATCTTGTTGAAACCAAAACACTTCTGGGTCGATACCATTAAAATTTCGAAAAAAATTATCATTGATCATCGATCTGTAACGAGCACCATTCACTGTAATATTAGCTCCAGCATCGTTTTTAAGGAAATATGGACCGATGATGCCTCCATCGTGTAAAGCACACCATACAGTGCATTTTTCAGGATGCAATGGAACCTGCAGAACTTCTTGAGGATTGTTTTCACTCGATATACGGCAATTTTGTGTGTTTACATAGAGTTTCAACCAGAAATGAGCTTCATCACTAAACACAATTTTACGATAAAAAAGTGGATCAACATCAAGCTGTTCTAGGGCCCAATCAGCAAACAAAAGACTCTTATTATGGTCAAGTGGCTTTAGTTCTTGAACCAGTTGGATCTTGTATCGGTGTAGGCCAAAATCTTTATGCAAAATTTTCCATATGGTGGATGCACAGAGTCCAACTTGTTGTGAACGTCGGCGAATAGACAAATCTGGATCATCATTAAGACTATGACTTACAGCAGCGATATTTTCTTCTGTACATACAGTTTTTTGTCTTGTTGTTGTGGTTGCATCGAGTAGAGAAAATGTTGTTCGAAATCTATCGATAGTTCGACGAATAAGCTGCTCTGATGAACGATTATGTAAACCATAATCACTCTTAAAAAAACACCCGATACATACTGAAATATCACGGAATTTATCAGCACAATAAAATGTGGAAGGTTTCTACAGTTGTTAGTTCTAGAAATCATCGGAGCATGGTGTACTGCTTGAATGTATGTCTATATAGATGGCGCTATTGCTTAGTGAATATTTTGGCGTTTATATGCGGGGCGAAAAAGGATTCGTAGCTAAGTTGCATTCGCGAAGTATTAGAGCATTGCACTGATGAGAAGCAACAATAATCGAATCATGCATGTTTGCAGCTAATGTCCCGGCTATCTTCCATACCTATTTAAGTGGGTTTGAATTGTGAAATGTTACAAAGATGTAAGTCGCACTATCCCAGTTCGAATATTGGATGGAGTAGTTCCTTAATTTGTGATAGTTCATTCTGAACACAGAATGCGTGAAACATTCACTAATGCAGTGCTTGAAAATCAGTGTTTGGATGAAATTTTCTCACATTTTCATCAGTGTTGGAATATATTCCTCCTTAGTGGATACGATATATTCCTCGTTAGTGGACGCTATGAAAACGCATATGAAAAACTAAACATCCACATGTAACTGTTCAAAGACCTTTGCATTCACTGTTTGGTGTTCAATTTGATCTGGTGGTGAGAAATATCCATATTTATTCCAAAATAAGGAAGTTATAGTTGTGAGCGTCAATTCTCAACTCTATGGCCAATTTACAACGAATTTTTTTGATCTCGCATAGAAGTCAAAGACGTGGAAGACATGCGGTGTCTCATTTGACATAACGTAACTCTTTTTGATACAAAACTCAAATACAGCCGAATAGGTTTTGTTGTTCGTCGGGCATAAGCAGAAGACATGTAAGTTTCCTAGCTTTTCACCTAATCTTCAGTGCAATGCTGTGGAACTCAGCCACGCCTCTATATTCGTCTTGCATAGGGATACTACTGTTTTGGCAAACAACAGCGCCATCTAATGCACGTAAATACACATACTCAGCATACCATGTCAGGCTAAGTCAAGAATTGAACTGTATTTCTAATGCTTCAAACGTCACAGACGAAGAAATCTTCCTCATGCTTAAGAAAAAACTGGAAGTAGAATAATTCATAACCATCCTCATTCAATGGGAGGAAGATAGCCCATCTATTCATAAAGGGCAATACGTCCTGTCTCCTAGAGCACACCATCAAACATATTGGCGATTTTGGATTTTTGTATCTTACTTTGTTGGTGTTCATCACAATTAAATGATTGATTGAATGCTGAAAACCATTCTTTTCAGGTTCACACTCTGCAACAGCGAATAGCTTCTATGGAAACGCCTCCAACAAATAGTTCAGATAACTCTTTGGCATCTTTAGCTGTATAACTTCATAAGCCAATATTATATAGTATAGACTCATTTAATGATTTCTATTGAATTGTTTGTGGTATTGCACATGAATGAGTTTGGACTTGTTTGTGTCATTTTGAGAAATTGTACAAAGTGAAATATTGAAGAAACTATAGATGAGAGTTCCTATCACTTATTAATGGAAGCACTAGATATATATTTTTATGTAAATAATAATAGTTGCAATAGAAAAGAACAAAAATATACTCTATGAAAATCAACATTTTCTATCCAAAAGTCGGTGAGGACACGTGTTTTCTTAATAACTCAATTAAATAAAAATACTCTCTCTCTAGTTTTTCATATCTCATTTGACTTAAGGAGCGAAAAATGCTTTTGAGGTGGATTATAGGTGTGTTCACTAAGTTTTGCCATGCTGTGATTAATAACTATCTTGCTGAAGTGGAATTGGGAAGATGAGATATGTTAATCATAATACTATCGATGTTTTTAAAGATACATCACAAATTCTAGATCTACCTTACATCGCATAATTTTTTCATTTAAGAAATTTTTTCCTCTGGCAAATGTCGAGTTTGACTGTCAGGGATCAACTTATCACTCGCTTGGTCAGCGATTTGTTTAAGTATCCTCAAATATTTCCTAAATTGCTTTAAACCTCTTCTGATCTGCGAAGTTTAGTTTCGTGAATACTTTGGTATTTTAAAAACAGCATTTTCCTAGCATAGATAATTTTTTGTAGTCTGCCTTTCCAGTAAAGGATTTTATAGTAAGAAATTAATTTTCTCGAGTTGTTATGTAAAGATATCGCCATTATTTTTATATTTATTTCGATTTTATGAACAATGAGTGTTGTATAACAAATTATCAATTTTATTTATAATATTCAAAATATATATGTAGAAAATTATTGGTCTTTTATTTGGAACTTTCAGATTTCCTGAGTTTATTTTTAGGCATTTTCAGCTTTTTCATAAATAGGTAAATCAACAATTTACCTACAATTCAAGAAAATCGCTCAGGGATCATATAGCTTCAGAATTGGTCAAGGAGTTTGGAAAATTTTTTCTATCGACAATCGAGAAAAATTAGATCGTCCCACTGTTTAGGACTTGCAACCTGAACTTCATATTTTTTAATCTCTAAGAACTCTTCAATATGTAGGGATAAGTGTTTATTAACAAATATGTACATACAATAGTGAAACTTCTTCATTCGAATAGTATCTTTTGGATCATTTCACTCAATTAATGAAGATCCAATGGATTCACTATGTTGTGGTAATCCAACAAGATTCATGAAAGGGATGTAATGATGCATGGGCCAGTTCAGTGGATTTTTGGATCTTTAAAAAAATGGTTCAGTGTTCCTGAACGAATTAGTTCATTCTTATCTCAGGACCAGTTACTGATAAACTTAGGAATTCGGGTTCGAGGCACGAACAGCTTCATGAAAGGACATTCGTTTACTCCGGCTTATATATTATAATAATCAGCTACAGATTTAAGAGGTGCTTGTGCAAAATGTAAATATATTCCTTCAGAATGAGTTACCGATCGGAAAGTGTATTGGTTTGAGTGGGCGACCGCTGACGTCGGAATCGACGTGCGGTCCGCTAAGGAACCGAAGATTTCGAAAATTGCCAACTAGGAATTTTAAACGTGTGAACGAAATACAAATTTGGATGGAGAAAACCGATGCTTACGAAGAATTAGAAGGGCCAAAAGAGAGCCATAAGCGTAGTCGCACAAACTGAAAAAGCTTCTCGGAGATCTCTACAGAAGATCTAGGAGTATCAGGATAATAAAAATAATAATAACCGGTATATGATTTCTTATCTACCTTCTCAGATCTCCAATCCGAGTCCTTAATTCAACGAATCATCCTTAAACCTAAATTTGAGATCTCTTGTGCCTTTTGAGTACTTCAAAATTCTTTCAGCACATTTCCAATGGTATTCTGTGTAATTTCTGTTGAATTGGTCCAAGTAGTTCACAGCATATGTGATATCTGGCCCTGTTATAACCGACACATACATTAGACTTCCTATGAGTCTCTGTAAGATAAACTATTTGAGCTTTAGTCACTGTGGTTTCCATTTTTAGGTCATTGTTCACATACAGCCATTCCCTTTCAAGTGTGCTGTACACAGTAAATAAATAAACATGGCTATTACCATAGATAAACAAGGCTACACCATATATAAACAAGGCTAGCACCATAGATAAACAAGACTACTAGTATAGATAAAAAGGCTACTACCATAGATAAACGACATATATTGATATTGTCATTTGTCTATGGCTCTACTACTAATTCAGTAATATGTGGCACACAATCTAGCTTGTAAAAGGAACCACTGAGTAAAACTACATTGAACATAGATAAACTACATATTGATAGTTCGTCTATGGCATTTTATGATCGTTCTTCTGCCACTTGTTTTCTGGCCATTTATTCATAAAATGGCCTTTTTCTTGCATTTGCAAGTGACTTCATTTCGAGATTTGCTTGTTTTTCTAGTGCTGCCACCTCTGTTTTCTTTGTTGAACAATTTATTGGCGAATGTTCCAACTGGAGAGTTTTCTGCAACACGAACGCCTAGGTTCATATCTAGTAACCTAGATTTCGTGAAATCGGCTGTAACCACAGATTACTAATTATTTCAGTAATCTGTGGACCGTGACATCAAGACTGGAATATTCTATGGCTATCATCGTTCCGTTAAAAGAGCAAGCCCATAGACAGAGTTTACAGAAGGTTACTAATTTAGTAATCTGTGCACATAGATAAACTATATACAGTGATAGACAATATTTTGATCAATTTGTTGGTTGATTGTTAATTGATTTGTACTCACAATAAATAACTATATAAATTATGAATTTGTGTCTACATTTTGGAAGCTCTAATATAGAATTGAAAATTAATATAAGAAATATGAAAAACTTTTACTGAATAAAATAAAAAATTTCTTCCTTTTTTATCACCTTTTAGAGTGAATAGAAAATGAAGTAATTTCTTATTTCATTCCATTTTCAAAATCTACTATCACAAAAAAACGGACTTATTCACCCAATTTAAAAAATACATTTTAGAATGATGTAAAATTAATATTTTTCTAGAAAATATTCATTTTTTTCTTTATGATACTGTGTCCAATAATATATGTACGTAAATTCATCCATTGGTGTGAAAACCCAAAAAATATGAAAGCTTTCACCAAGTATACTCAAGTTAATAATTTATATAATCAATTAAAATAAAGCGTAATCACTTTTAAAGTTAATTTACCTATTCGGAATTATAAACAATATTTAAAATTTACGTAAAGATTGTTAAGAAGAATATTTCAGATTCTTTTGTGATTTGTGACATATCTTTTGATTAGCTCAAAATAAACTTCAGTGTTTTAATTTCAAAGTTATTACAAGGTGGGAACACCTAGCTTCAAATTGCAGACTTGACGAAACTACGCTGTTGGTCAAACAATTGTCGTTAAATTAATAAATTGTGGAAATAATCTATATTATTTTAGATACTGGATTGTTTCAGCCGTTACTATTTGGTAGTTGATCATAATTAAAACAAATTGTAGAAACTACTATGTTTTACTACCAATAAAAAGATATATTACACATTTTCTTGTGACTCGAGTTTCGAAATGAACTATCCCATCATCAGTCAACTGAAGACCTAACAGTGGTACAGAGGTATTTAAACAAAAGTGATAAATATTTTGAATATTTCAATAGATTCTAGGTAACGCCTAATAGTGGTACAGAGGTTTACAAGCGGAACGTGATAAAAAACCAGGTTAAAAAAGAGGAGCCTTCTAACAGATATCGGAATGTCGGCAATCGACAAAGAAGGTTGTTAAACAGATAGTACCCCGCATAGGACCCTACTCCAAACATACACAAATCAGGAGTTTATGAGTTATCTTGTTCTACGTGCAGTAATAAATATATAGGACAAACAGGACGTTCCTTCAAGACGAGGTTCAATGAACATAAAATGAGTTTCATGAAAAATAAACAAAATTCTACTTTTGCCACACATTGTCTAGAAAACGGTCATTCCTTTCCCACAATAGATAATCTTAAAATTTTACATGTAGAATCAAAAGGGAAGAAACTCGATTATCTAGAATCTGTTGAAATTTTCAAATTAGTTCACAATAACAATAATGTAAAAATAATGAATGACTGTACGGAGCTATGTAAATCGAAAATATTTGAGATATTTAAAAAGTAACATCTGTTTTAAACCTTTTTCAACGAACATAAAATGAATTTAATGAAAAGTAAACAAAAATTCAACTTTTGCCACTCATTCTTCAGAAAACAGTAATTCCTTTCGACAAAAGAAAATCTTAAGAAAATTTTACATGTAGATTAAAAAGAAAAGAAACTTGATTATTGAAATTTTCAAATTCGTTTACGATGAAAATAATGTAAAAATTAATGAATGACTGTACGGAGCTATGTAAATCCAAATATTTGAGATATGCAACAAAATAATGTAAAACTAATGAATGACCGTACGGAGCTATGTAACCCCAAAAATTATTTGAGGTATTTAAATGGATTTCATCTGTTTAACAACCTTCTTTGTCGATTGCCAAGATTCCGATATCTATTAGAAGACCCCTCTTTTTTAACCTGGTTTTTTATCACGTTTCGCTTGTAAACCTCTCTACCACTATTAGGTGTCACCTAGAATCTATAGAAATATTCAAAATATTTATCACTTCTGTTTAAATACCTCTGTACCACTGTTAGGTCTTCAGTTGTCTGATGATGGGATAGTTCATTTCCCGAAACTCGAGTCACAAGAAAATGTGTAATATATCTTTTTATTGGTAGTAAAGCATAGTAATTTCTACAATTTGTTTTCATTATATTATTTTATTTGAATTTTTGTTTTTCCTCAAATATTTAGTAACCTGTTTTTGGTCATATGTATGTTAGTGAAAAATATTTTGTTTCGTATAAATGTAACATCAATAAGAAAACACGAAAAATGTTATATTAAGGACAAACAAAATTTGACCTATGAAAATTTTCATTAAACACTGGCCATACGCTTAATAACAAAATTTGAAATATCATACAGATACCTCCTACAAATTTTAATTTTCATTCAAAAATTTTTAGAATTAAATTAAATAAATATCTTTAGAACACACTATGTCAATTAAGGAGATATACAGAATTAATACTTATTACACAGTACCAAAGGAAATGAAAGAAACTCAAAGAAATATAAATTGTCACCTAAAAATTAAATTAATACTTGAATAATTTTTAGTTGACAATTTATATTTCTTTCAATTTCTTTCATTCTGTTTAGTACGGTATAATAAGTATTAATTCTATATGTATAAAATAAAATAGAAAAAGGCTTTTTACTTGATAGAAGAAATATAACAAAATTTGAATATTAAAACTATTAAATATAAGCGGTACTTATTGTAGACATCAATTTAATTCTAAAAGTTTTTTTAAATTAAAATTGTAGAAGACTAACAGATTAAATCTGTTATGATATTCAAATTTTAATTCTATATTTCTATTAAATTGACACAGTGTGTTCTAATGACATTTATTTACTTTAATTCTAAAAATTTTCGAATAAATTTTTTTTTAAATTAAATTTTCTAGGAGGTTAACAGAATAAATCTGTATGATATTTGTAATTTTGTAATAATCCTTCTATCAAAAAAAACCTCTTATTATTAGTTTAATAACAATTCCGCAATTTTACATATTGAAAACAAAAAGTAAAAACTTATTCTACTAGAAAAATTAGAATGTATATAATGAAAAAACAAATTTCATGAAATAAGCAAACAGATTTAAACAGATTTCCCCAATAATTGTTAAAGTAACTTGAGATTTCTATTTGTACAGAGTTTAGTATACTACTCTGTCAAGAAAGTACCGGGAATTTTCAATTAAAACAACATTTTTACATGTAATCGTCAAAATTTATTGGGTCGCCCTCAAAATAGGCTCCATTTGCTCCAATACATCTATGCCAACGGCACTTCCAATTATCGAAACATTTTTTATAGGCGCTTTCCGGGATGGACTTTAGCTCTCGCGCCGAATTTTGTTTTATGGCTTCAATGGACTCAAAACGGGTGCCACGAAGGGGCAATTTTAGTTTTGGGAAGACGAAAAAGTCGCAGGGAGCCAAATCCGGCGAATACGGTGGTTGCTGAAGCACGTTTGTTGAGTTTTTGGCGAGAAAGTCAGTCACAATCGTAGCTCGGTGAGAAGGCGCGTTATCGTCATGCAAAATCCATGAGTTGTTCGCCCACAAATTTGGCCGCTTCTTACGGATACGCTCACGCAAACGTTTCATAACGCCTAGGTAATACTCCTTGTTTACCGTCTGACCCTCTGGAACGAATTCGTAGTGCACCACGCCACGGATATCGAAGAAAACAATGAGCATCACCTTCATTTTCGAGCGGCTTTGGCGTGGTTTTTTTCGGTTTCGGCTCATTTTTTGCCACCCATTCCGATGATTGCTGGCTTGTTTGCATATCGTACTCGTAGACCCAGGTCTCATCACCAGTTATAATGCGTTCCATGAATGTAGAATCGGAATTACAGCGATCCAGCATGTCTGAAGCAACCTGTTCGCGATGACGTTTTTGAAGAAAATTCAGGTCTTTCGGTACGAGTCGTGCGGCCACCTTTCTCATGCCCAAAATATCAATCAAAATCGTACGTGCGGACTCGTGGGATATCTTAAGCTCATGTGATCATGTTCCAGCACCCTTTCCTTAATTTTATCGACGTTATCTTCGATCGAAGCCGTCGATGGGCGACCACTTCACGACCGTCCTTGAAGGCTCTGTACCACTGATATGCACGAGTTTTCGATAGAGCATTATCACGAAAGGCCTTTTGCAACATTTTCAATGCATCGGCACACGAAAATTCATTTGCAACACAAAACTTCAAACAAATTCTTTGCTCAACGTAATCACCCATAGTAAAAATCGGCACGCACTCTGACATCGACTGACTTAATCAGCTGTTGCAAACACACTAGTTGACAGATCCCGCTCAAGCTTGGCATAGTAATTAAGGACAGTGGTACCAACCTAGGAAAAAAAATTTTTACCTGCTTCATTGCCCCGCCAGATTTAAATCGATAATTCCCGGTACTTTCTTGACAGAATGTATAAGAACATCTCTTTGAATTAAACAGTCAGTAGAAATACTCTCCCGATGAAGTCATGGTATGACGAAACAATGGTTGTAATTAAATAAACATTAGCGGAAATTTAAAACTGTTTCATTTTCAGATTCAAGATGAATTTCCATCAAGTAAAGACCTAAATAATCAAATAGTTTCTAAATATTATTATTTATTAATTATAAATGTTTTCAAGAGATTTTTTCAGATTAAAATCAGTACAGAATCCGGAGAATTAATCCAGCTATAATCTGTAATATTCAAAAACCCTTCTCTGTAAATTTTCAATATTTGAATATCAAAACAGATTTAATCTGTTAGTCTTCTATAATTTTAATTTCGAAAAATTTTATTCAAGAAACTTTTAGAATTAAATTAATGTCTTCTGATTATGTTTGAATTACTATGTCGTCAAAATGATGATTTAAATAATTAAAAAGGATTTTAAGTGTAAAAATTCAAATAGATTTTTTCGAACCTTCATTAACACCATTCTTATGTCAAAATAGCTAATCTCGACGAAGTGTGCATTTTCAATTAATATCTGTTAACTGCGGCCTAGAGGCCGGACTGGAAGAAGGATTTCCAAGCAGACGGTCAAATCCGCCGGCTCACTTAATTTAAATAAATGATCTCCGTACTCAAATTCGACTGTTGATTGCGCTCTGCCAACTTTAAAGTACATAGATGCAAAATAAACATCGGCACCGTTTCGACCGGAAGGCGTGGTGGTTAGCAGGCATTGGCGGTAGCGGACCCCCCGCGGGCCAATCGGACTTCCGGTACCTTATCCAGGATACCGACGCGCATCAAATCCTGGATTCTGCTGTGCCAAAGTGCATCTTTCACCTATTTCCGTTTTCGGCGAGGCGGCAAGTTTGAGTCATTTATAAATCATGCAAGAAAGATCCCAGTATCAGGTAAAAATCAGTTTGCCATTAGGTATAATCCATAAGAAATGAATAAAACATATAATAATAGGTTTTGGGTCAAGTATGTTTTGTTCCATAATTTGTTGCCATTTTAAATTGTAGCTTCATAATGCCTCTCTTATAGGTTCTTTTAATGCCAATTTCATATCACTCAGAAAGTTTTTAAATGCGAGAAAAATATGGTAATCGCTTGAAACTAGGTCCGGGCTACATAGCGGATGCTTTAAAACTTCCCAACCAAGCTCCCGGACTTCCCGGCAAGTAACAGACGTGTGTGACCAACACCTCTTCTGTTGGTCAATTCTTTCCGTTTCTGGTCAATCGCTAGCTTCAAACGGTTCAGTTGTTGATACGAATTGAGTGTTTGGCCATATGAAAGCAACTCATAATAAATTATTCCTTTTCATTCCCACCTAATGCACAGTAGAACTTTCCAAGCTGTTAGTCCTGGTTTGGAAACCGTTTGAGCTGCTTCACCGCTCATTTCTCGTCCCCAGTCACCATCAGTTCAAGAAATGGAACGATTTCATTCTGTTTGATCAAGGCTTAGTTGGTGTGGCTTCCAAACATCGAGCTTCTTTTTGAATCCAGGTTTGCGCAAATGGTTTAAAACTGTTTTATGGACGATATTTAGCACCTGGGGATGCTCGACTAGTAACAACGGTCAACAATGATTATTGGAACGAAATTCCTTATCGCGCGTTGCGAAAGGGGGCTAGACGGAAAAAATTAAGACCAAAAGTTGTAACGACACTTTTTACTATAGTTTCAAGCCGTGCGGCTTGCACGTGTTTCTCTGTCTGTCTCTCTCTCATAGAAAGCAAGCCAGTTATTTTCGTTTCGTCTTTCTATTTCGCATTAAACAGTGTAGTGTCGCGACGATTTTTGTTGAGTGTATATAGGTATACTGCTCTTAAAATTTCGATTTCTAAACTATTACAATTATCGTCTGAAAGTATTGATTATTGATGAAATCAGCATGATCAGTGCAGAACTGTTAGCCAAAATTGATTTACGCTTAAAACAAATTACTGCAAATCATAATGTTGATTTTGGCGGCATTGGCGTCATTTTAATTAGTGATTTACGCCAGACGCCACCAGTAAGGGCAACATTGATATATAAACCTATTAAAACGACAATGGTTGGTCCACATTTATGGAGAAGTCTTAAATTTTTTGAACTAACACAATGAGGCAGGCTAAGGCTGCATTTTCATTGATACTAACAAAGATTGGCAATGGTGAAGTTTTGGAACAGTTTCAATAAGAAATTATCAAATCAAGATTTTTCAAAAAAGAAGAAACTCAACAATTAAATCCTCATGGTGTTCGTTTATACTAATGTCGCTGTAGACAGTTACAACAATTCAATTTTGCAAGAAGCTCTAGATAAAGTCATCTCAATAGCAAAGGATATAATAACTGGATCTTAAAATCAAGAAAAAGAAGCTTCTTTTAGATTACAACTACAGAAAAAAATCTGTCATCGATACTGGGGGATTACCTTACCACATCACTTTTGTAAAAGGAAAGTATTATCTTATCACAACAAACATCAATATAAGTGATGAATTAATTAATGGTGCCGTTGGTAAATTAATTCACCTAGACTTCAATGAGGGCAACGTAGTTTGCAGAATTTGGCTCGAATTCTATGGATCCCCAAAGATTGGGCAAAAAGCAAGAAAAAAGCTGCTTTACTAACTGTTCAAAGCAAAGTACATAATGCTTCTGTACCTACTGAATGGCGAACATCCAACTTTACCATGACAAGGAATAAAGCAGTTACTGTTAAACGTAAACACATTCCCATAAATTCTGCTTGTGCTATTCATAAGTCACAAGGTGGAACATTTGATAAAATTGTTTACGAGTATGACAGAATACATCCACAACAACTTGTTTATGTTGCTCTCTCTCTCTCTCGTGTAATAAGAATCGAAGGTTTATTTATCGTTACATTTGATGATGATGAAACTAAATTTCGATTTCATCATAATCGAGTACATGCTTCATCAACAATATCTCTAGTACAAGAGTTTCAGAGATTGTCATTAAATAAGCTTGAAATGAAGGCAAAATCCGTCATTGATTTCATTACTAAACGTCCAAAGCTTTCGGAAACATTCAGTTGATTTAATCGACTCTGTTACAGAAAAAACGAACATTTGTTATTATCAGAGACATGGTTGGACAATCAAGAAGGATGTGATATACCGAATTTTAATTGTATAGAGCTCACTTTAAACGTGATTTTGTTCGTTCAGGTGGAGTTGCGATTTATCACAACACAAATGATACGACCAATCTTGTAACACCAAATATGTCGGTCATTATGAACAATATTCAGGACTTGCACGTAAGACGTACAAGTGTTGCAGATTTATGTGTAGCAGAGTGTGTAATGGAAAAACGCGTTACTTTAATCATGGCCGTCATATATGTCTCACCAAATAACAAATTAATAGATATTCAGGAGTTCATTCATCGAGCACTGCTAGAGAATGCTAAAGATGTATCTTAAACGCTTAGCAGGTACAACAGAAATTTAAATAAACGTCCACTCATTTTGGGCGGTGATTTTAACATCAATTTCAGTAATGAAAAATCAAAACCATTGCTACAGTTTCTAGAGGAAGAATTTGATTAAGAATAAACAATAATCCAGCAGAATCAACAACAAAATATGATACTACCATCGATGCAGTTTTTTCAAGACATTTAAATAAAATAGAATCCCAAACATATGTTTCCTACTTCAGTTACCACAAGCCAATTATTACTAAAATTGGGCCTACTAATTAAGTTTATATTACATTATATTTGTTAATAATAAAAAAAAATATTATATAACTTAAAAAAAATAAAATTTCATTACAATTCCTTCACTAACTAATCGAAAGGAACTTCGTTTCATCCGGGTGTCCCTTGACACCTCTCAAGTTTTTCTGTGATTTCATCGACATTTTCGATGACGATGCATCTTTAACATCAAAAATACCTAAACGGAATCGACGAAACTAAAATTGCACGTAAATAGCTGTTACAGTATCTAGACCATTCACAATTTCAGCCACCTGGCATGATTTTTCGCCTTCATCGAAGAAAAACTGTAAAATGTACAAAATTTTCTCTTTGTTGACTTCCATTTTTAACACCCTGTACTCATAGCTGAATGGACCAAACGAAAAACAGCAAAAGACTTTTTTAGTGTGAAATGTCACCTTTACAACGAGTATAAATGTAAAACTGTATGATCGATACTTTACGAAATAAAGATTTCTACAGCATGTACCGAAAAAATACTGGATTTCTTTTCCCCAACCTATTATATTGGGAGTAAAAATTAATTCCGTCCGTATTTTTAGCTCAATTTATTTCAAATGATAACGAATTAACAAATTAATAAAAATATTGTTCAACACTGCTTTGCTACTAGCACCTCTCAGGCAGTTTTCGAATTCGTAAAATTGTGTTTAGTGATGAAGCTCATTTCTGGTTGAACGGCTATGTAAATAAGTAAAATTGCCGTATATGCAGTGAAAACAATCCTCAAGAAGTTCTGCAGGTTCCATTGCATCCTGAAAATGCTCTGTATGGTGTGCTTTACACGCTGGAGGCATCATCGGTCCATATTTCTTTAGAAACGATGCTGTAGCTAATGTTACAGTGAAAGGTGCTCTTCACAGATCGATGATCAATGATTATTTGTTTCAAAATTTGAATGGTATCGACCCAGAAGTGTTTTGCTTCCAACAAGATGGTGCTACACCTCATGGGGCTACCGTAACAATTGATTTATTGAAAGAAAGATTTAGCGATAACATCATTTCGAGAAATGGTCCAATTAATTGACCTCCAAGATCATGCGGCATAACTCTACTGGATTGTTTTGTTTGGGGTTATATCAAGTCATTTGTTTATGCTGATAAACCAGAAACAATAGACGCTTTGGAAGCCAACATTACTCGTGTTATTAATCAAATAGGGCCTGAATTACTCGAAAAAGTGATCCAAAATTGATCTGGCCGAATGCGGTTCCTCAGAGCTAGTCGTGGTGGACATATGCCGGAAATTATTTTCAAAACATAAATGTTATAAAATTATCTTTTAAATAAAAGAAAATTGGCTTCAATCTTAATTTAAATGCGTCTTATTTCAATTTAAAGTTCTATCACTCTAAAAAAACAACCGATACATTCACGTGAAGGACTGTGATACGACCAAAGACATATTAAAGAATAATAAGTGTGTGGATACGGCTAAGGAAATGTGGAACAAGTTGAAAAGACTTTATGAAAACAGCCATAGCTCATAATACTTATTAATTATATTTGAAAAAGGTTATCAGCAGAATCAATTAATTCTCTTTTCAATGCTCATATCATTATTTTTGAAGCACAGAAACTAATCTCCACAGGGGCGTTATCACTAAAAATATACGATGAGCTTCAACTGCACTTTTTTCTAACTGAAATAAAAAATTTAATATTCTCGCAAATGCTATTTAGTTTTGAAAAAACTGAAATTTTTAGCAGCTTAACAAAAAACGTTTTGTATTAAAACTCAAAGCAATTCAAACCTGATGTTATCGGCAAATATCCAATCTGTCTAAAACCGCGGAAATCAGCTGTTACTTTTTCAAAAAATTACTGTTCTTGGAGAATCCATCTTCTGAAAATGAACGGAATTAATTTGTAGTGCTAATACTAAGTGTCATTAGCAAGAATGCAATTTTTAGTATAAGTTTTCTTCAGGTTAAGACCATTCAGTTTGTCTGGTAAGATATTTTTTGTTAATTATTTTTGTTTTTCAAATATGAAGTGGGGTTGATCAGTTTTCCGTTGTGGAAATTCCAAATTGCTTTTCGAAGATGTTCTGCATAGTTTAGGATTTTTTTTGAAGGAACTTATTTTGAGCAAGTTGTTTTTGAAGAAGTTCTTGAGGTCATGTTTTGTATTTTTGGAAAGGCATTTGGTTTTCATAAAACAAGGTACGAAACAAAATTCTGTACCCTTCAAGTATTTATTTAGTAATTGTAATTAATAATTTATATTTCTTTAAATTATTTGATTCCCTTTTGGTATTAAAATGAAATAAATGGAGGTTTATACTTGATAGATAGTATATAAACTTATTTAAATATTTTAATATTTACATATTTATTCTGTTATCCTTCTACATATTTAATTTCAAAAAATTAAATTTAATATTATAACTTCAAGAATTAAATTAATGCTTTCATCAAGGAACATACAAAATAAACATTAATTATTATATAAGACATCCAAATGAGATAACAAAATCCAATAAATATAAAAATTTTTAACAAAAATCCTATTAATTAAATATTTTGAGTAGACAAAAATTTGTTTCTGCTCATCCCTCTTATGAAAACAGATATCTTTCAAAAATGTTCAACATAATCTTAAGAATTTCATTATGATGAAATTTTTAAGATTATGTTAAACATTTATTATAATAAGTAACGTTTTTATATATCTTGAGATTTTCTAAAAAGCAACTCAGTTAGATATCCAATAATATTGAATATTCTAAGAAAGATAGTTTTATGAAACTATCTCTATGATTGGGTCAGTACCCAAACATATTCAATAAAATATAACATCAATCAACAAAAAATATTTACTCTTACCTTTAACAATCTAGAACCAACCAAGGTGCTTTCTAGATTGTTAAGGGTAATTAAATATTTTTTGTTGCTTGATGTTATATTTTATTGAATAAGATTGGGTACTGACGAGCAAAGTCTCTCTTAAAACTTATTTTTTAGTAACGTTTTTGCATATCTTGAGATTTTCTAAAAAGTAACTTAGTTAAATATTTAATATTTTGAATATTCTAAGTATGATAGTTTTATGATGAAATTCCTAGGATTATGTTAAACATTTTCGAAAGATATCTGTTTTCATAAGAGGGATGAGCAAAAACAAAATTTTGTCTGCTCAAAATATTTCATTTAAAGGATTTTTGTTAACAATTTGTATTTATTGGATTTTATTAACTCATTTGGATGTCGTATAATGAATGTTTATTTTATATGTCGTTTGATATAAGACATTTATTTAATTAAAATCTAAAAGTTCTCCAATAAGAAAAAATTTTGAATTTAAATTTGTAAGAGGTAAATCTGTACCTACCATATTTCAAATTTCTTGAATATGTTTTATTCTGGCCATTCTGTTCTCAAACCAGGATAATCCGTATTAGGAATCGAATTAAAGAATCATGTGTACTAATGATACAAACCCTGTAGGTATTCACGTAAGCCGCCAACGATGGGGGCGGTTAACATCAACATCAGGCGTGTCTTGAACTCCCTCCCCCGTCGGTGGCTGGTAATCGGGGGTTGCTTGCGACTTTTCAGATTTCACCACATTTACTACCATCGTCTTCGCGGGAAACCTGTGATAATTTTTCTCATCGACAGATGCAGGTGAATTGTGATTGAAGTTTTTTCCCATCAAAAATTTCCCATCGTTTTCGGAACATGTGAATAGTTTCATAGCCTAGAATGAATCCTCAAGACCAAGAAGTTCCAACAGTTGTGAGCGAATTGGGAAGACTGGTATGTTGATTCGTCATTTATTTCTTATGTGAATCCATAAGTTCCTGACTAAAAAATTATAAAGGACTTTTTGATATCAGGAAATTTCGAGTGCTTATACCGGGTGCCCAAGTTATCTCTGGCCAAACTCCACAAGGTGATTCTTCAGGCAATTTGCAACACAAAAGTTCTTATAGAGTACGGTCCACTTATCTTTCTAAAGTTATTCAAGATCCTACTATTTAGAGTAACGTTTCACAATTTTTCCAAAAAAACATAACATAACTAGAAAACTATCGTCTTAATCAAAATTAAGAGTTAAAAACTGAAAGGAGCGGAAAAACCTCCTTAGAGTAAGGACGTTTAATGGAGATTTTTATGAAATATTTACTTATTATAGGGTGGTTGAAGAAAAATTCATTATAAACTTTTTTTCAGCCATAATATTTGATCAAAGTTCACTATAAATTCCGTCCCGTAAACTCCATGGAAATAATGTGCAAAAACTGCTTTATCTTTAAAGATTTTGAACTACGTATAATATATTCTATTATAGCTTCATTTTCATTAAACAATAGATAGATGAAAGTATTGGGTAATTTTTTTAGAGTGATAGAACTTTAAATTGAAATGAAACACATTTAAATTAAGATTGAAGCCAATTTTTTTTTGTTTGAAAGATAATTTTATGAAATTTATGTTTTAAAAATAACTTCCGGCATATGCCCGCCACGACTAGCTCTGAGGAACCGCATTCGACCAGACCAATTTTGGACCACTTTTTCGAGTAATTCAGGCTTTATTTCATCAATAACACGAGTTATGTTGGCTTCCAAAGCGTCTATTGTTTCTGGTTTATCAGCATAAACCAATGACTTGACATAACCCCAAAGAAAATAATCCAGTGGAGTTATGTCGCATAATCTTGGAGGTCAATTAATTGGACCATTTCTCGATATAATGTTATCGCCAAACCTTTCTTTCAATAAATCAATTGTTACGGTAGCAGCATGACGTGTTGCACCGTCTTGTTGGAACCAAAACACTTCTGGGTTGATACCATTCAAATTTTGAAACAAATATTCATTCATCATCTATCTGTTACGATCACCATTCACTGTAAGATTAGCTCCAGCATCGTTTTTAAAGAAATATGGACTCTAGCGTGTAAAGCACACCTACAATGCATTTTTCAGGATGCAATGGAACCTGCAGAACTTCTTGAGGATTGTTTTTACTCCATATACGGCAATTTTGCTTGTTTACATAGCCGTTCAACCAGAAATGAGTTTCATTACTAAACACAATTTTACTATAAAAAAGTGGATGAACTTCGAGCTGTTCTAGGGCTCAATCAGCAAACAAACGACGCTTATTATGGTCAAGTGGCTTTAGTTCTTGAACCAGTTGGATCTTGTATGGGTGTAGACCAAGATCTTTACGCAAAATTTTCCATGTGGTGGATGCACAGAGTCCAACGTTGTGTGAACGCCGACGAATAGACAAATTTTGATAATCATTAACACTATAACTTACAGCAGCCATATTTTCTTCTGTACGTACAATTCTTTGTCTTGTTTTTGTTGTTGCATCGAGTAGAGAAAATATTGTCCGAAATCTATCGATAGTGCTCTATAAGTTTGGCGAATAGAAGATTGATTTTGAAAATAAATTTCAACAATTTGTAAACGTTGCGGCGTGAGTCTTTCCATGATAAAGTCAAAACATTATGGCTTCTACCTTCTGTAAAATCACACTAAAAAAAACACTCGATACAAACAATGAGATATACACCATCTAGTGAAAAATTATTATTTAAGACATACCTATTATTCATCATCCAGAGCAAAGGCCTCTCCAAATTTCTTCCACTGTTCCCTATTTCGAGCGATTTGTGGCCATATTCCTTTCTTTTTCCTAATAGAATCCTACCATCTTGTTGCTGGACGACCATGGCTTCTCCTACTATCCCTTGGATACCATTCCTACACCAACTTGATCCATTTTTCAGTTGACATCCTCGCTATATGGTCAGCCCAAGTCCACTTTTTCTTGAACAATCCTTTACCTGCATCATTCATTTGTGTTTTTCTTCTGATATCTACATTTCTTATTCGGTCTTTTAATTTGCGCCTAATAAACTTCTTTCCATTCTTCTTTGACATACTTTTAACTTTTGTGTTTGTTTTGCAGTCAGGGACCAAGTTTCAGCGTCATATGATAGAGCAGTAATACACACATATTCATCACTTTCCTCTTGATATTCATGGAAAAGTCACTCTTCAAGATAAACTCAAGTGACCCTTACTGACTCCAGGCGTTTTCTGTTCTTCTCTTAATCTCTTTGTTCTGACGATTTGTATAAGAAACGACCTGGCCAAGATAACAATATTCCTGAACATAGTCAATGGTCTTATCATACATTTTAATTTCTTTTTCTTCACTGTTTGTACTCACTTTAGTTTTGGTTTCATTTATCGTTAGCGTAGCTTCTCTACTATAAGTTTTCCGGTCATTCAGCATTTGTTGAAGTTCTTCTTGGCTTGCTTAAAAGAGAACAATAGCGTACGCGAATCTAAGATTAGATAAATATTTCCCATTGATTTTGATGCCTTGTTCATTTCCCCAATTAATGGTTCGTAAATTTGCTCTAACAATACTGCAAATAGCTTTGGGCAAATGGGGTCTCCCTGACGTGCCCCTTTTTCGATTTTAAATGGCTTCCTACATTTTCAAGTTTGATTTTTGCTGAGCAAGGGTGATAAATTTGTTTTGAGATATGAATGTATGTATACCTTGATTGATTAGAGCATTTATAAGATAGGCAGGATGCACCATATCAAAGGCCTTGTTGTAATCTACAAATGCTAGGTATATATTTTTTGTTGTATTCTTTGTATTTTTCAATGACCTGGGTTACAGTGAAAAGGTGATCCATGGTTGAGTAGCCAGTTCTAAATCCTGCTTGCTCAGGTGGTTGATTTTCATCCAGAATTATTCTTCACAAGATGATTTTTGAGAACACTTTGTAGACAGTTGATATTAAGCTGATTGGACGATGATTTTCGATGTTTGTTTTTGGCCCTTTTTTATGTAAAAGTACGATTTCGCAATTTGTGCACTCTTCTGGTAGGTTCTGGCTCTGGATGACTTCATTAAATATAATAGTCAGTGTTATTGTGAGTTCTTCTGCTATAAATTTCAACAATTCGTTTAATATTCCATCTTCACCTGGACATTTTTCGTTTCTGAGATCTTTAAATGCGATACTTACTTCCGATTCTATAATTGGTGGTACTTCATCCATACTGCGATCTAGTATCCTCTCTTCTATATTAAGAGCATCATTCTTGTGAAGGTTTCGATTAAATTCAGTTGTAATATTGAGTACTTTTTCTCTATTTCCAGTTGTTTCGCCCCACCTACTTGGATTTGGAGGATTCAATTATCATTTTAACAGCAGTATTTATTTCAGCAGTCAGGTATTCTTTCGATTAGCTGGTCACGAGTATGATATCTTTTAAAACACCTCAAAAGAAATAGTCTAGAGATGTAAGGTTGGGACTTGGAGCAGGCCATCTGATCTGTCCGAATCTTCCTATATATTTTCCTTCAAAATGAATTCTACTAAGAAGAACCAATGTACACTGAATTTTAATTAAGATAATAAATAGTATAAAATAGAAAAAAAGGCCTTCTACTTGATAGAAGAAATATAACAAAATTTGAATATTAAAACAAATTGAAATATGTTTATCTTCTACAATTTTAATTTCAAAAAAATTTTTATTCAAAAATCTTTTAGAAATAAATTTATGTCTAACAAGCACCGCTTACATTTAATAGACGTATATAATAGATAGATAGATAGATAATAGTTTTCAAGCTATATTTTTAGTGACAAAATCGTGAAACGTTACAAAATAGTAGAATATTGAATAACTTTAGAACAAAAGAAAAATGGACCATACTTTATGGAAACTTTTTTGTTGGAAATTTCCTGTACCTTGTGAATCACCTTGTGAAATTTGGCCACAGATTACTTGGGCACTCTATTTATTGATATTCAAATAATGTTCACTGATTTGTAATAATTTCATTCAGATTTTGTTTTTTTAGTTACTACTTTTCGGAACTTCCATTCTATTATTATTAGTTTATGTATATAAAAGTGTTCAGCTAAAAATTATGATTGGTTATCGAGTTATTCAAAATATATTGGAACGGGTTTTTCCATTCTCCGATTCTATGTTCCCAAAATACACATTTAGTCACTATGCCAAACTACAACAGATTGATCTTTGTTGATCATCGATCAAGTACAAATTGGGCTCAACAAATCATTTTGTCCTCTGATCTAACCTAGAATTGCTGCTATATTACAGATCAAGTTGATTTGTGGATTCTGTTGAATCAAGATCATCGTATTCTTCGTTGAATAGTTGAAGTGAAGTGTATTGTTTATTGTTTACTGTTTTCAAGTCATTGTAAAATGCTTGTTAAAATCAGTTCATCGTCATCCTCAGAAGAAGATTAAGTGAAATTCGAGACCTCGAATTATTAGAAACAAGAGTGATCCTTTTGCAAAATGTGATGATTTTGAATTCAAAATAAGTTTTCGTTCCAACAAAAATGTCGCGATGGAATTATTAGATAAAATTGGACCAGAAATTGAACCACGCAGTAAAAGGAATAAATGGACGGATGCGAGATTATAATTATTAGTTTGTCTACGATTTTATGCAACTGCTAGTTTCCAAATGACGATAGAAGATCATATCGACATTGTAATGTGAAACCTTCCGTTTTCTACACACAGCAGTAATACTAATAACGTAGTTCGTATTAGTATGGTGTCACAAGCATATAAACAATAGCAATCCGTTTCTAAATACTAACCCTACATTAACAACGCACAGAAATATATACAATCTTATTTTACTTCTTTCTATTTTTATGGTTTACTGGTCAAATTTCAGAAAATGTGACGTTGTCAGATTATTTTCTGAGATCAACTAGCTGAACTTGTATTGTGAAATCCAAATTCGTTGATCCGTTTGTCAAATTTGACAAGAATATCTGTTGATCCAGTGATCATCGAATCTTTATGAAACCCAGCATAAATTTCCAGATGGTTAAAAATTGTTTTCGCTGAATTTGTATCCAATGTATGAATCATTCAGTGATGTCTCATAAAAGAACGATCTATTATCGAGTATGGATCCCCAAAAATATTTCGGGAAATAAGTCTTTATCTGAAGGAAATTATGCATAACTGTTTGAATATGAGTTTCTTCACTCCGTCTTTTTATAAGTCATAAAATCATTTTAGACGGGACAGAATGGAATTTCGTTAGAAAATTGTCCAATTTCCTCATTAGCGCCCCGCATTTACCCTGAGATTATTCGATTTTGCTGCCGTCGCCACAAAATCGGTGAAAAAAGGTGTAGAAATGAGCAAATATTTCTTTCTGTTACCCATGATTCAATTCTGGAATTCAACGCAGAGCAAAATTGTACGGAACGATTTGGTTTGAAATCGAAGTAATTTTTCTCAGATGAAGCAATTTTAACCGTTGGTGTCGGAGCTAAAAATACCTTTTTATCACTAAACATTTCTCCAACAACTAAGCAATTTTGGGATAAGCATGGCCTATACGAAAATTAGGTTATATCACAGAAATATACACTGGAAGAAGATACGACTTATAGTCTGCATTCTATTTATAAAGGGTCTTTCAATAAGAGCGCAAAATTTCAGTGTTCAATGGAACATGGTTTTATGTAGCAAAGTATTGAAATATTTATTGATTTAGAAATTACATTCGGGAATTATGTATGAAACAGAATATCTTGTAAATGGCCGCTAGAGCTTTGCCGGCATATGGGTACACTTTTGACGAAATGTGATGGTATTTCATTGATACAACGTCTATTTTCAGCATTCAATGCTTCGATGGTTGCAGGCTTATTGGCATAAACCTGTGACTTCAGATAACCCCTCGCAAGAGCGTGGAGGCCAATTCTGGTCACCAAATCGAGAAATGACACGAGCAGGAGCAAACTCGTGCAAGATCGTCAATGTTTCACAGGCAGTATGCCATGTGGCACCGTCTTGCTGAAACCATATGTCATCACGAAGAATAGCTTCCAATTCAGTCCAATTCTGGCGCATTCTCGCGAACTGCCTTCATGTTTTTTTTCTGAACGAACTCTTCGAGCTCGTATGTTATGTTTCACATCACTAACCGAATCAGTACTTTTGAATTTTTTCATTATTCTTTTCACAGTAGATGAATAATGCAATTTATTCACACTGAACGTTACACGCACTTCACGAATAGTGGCAATTAAACTTTCAACATTAGGATAATAATTTTTGACGATCAGGACGCGTTGTTCTACCGTGTAATTATCCATGTTTACTTATTCTCATCTGTTAACTTTCAATCTGTCACGACATAATCACGTGACATGATGACTGTCAAACATGGTGTACAATTCAAATATTGCGCTCTTATTGAGACACCCTTTCTTAAGAGTAAAAATTGTTATTGAGCACTAAAACCCAAAAAAAGGGTGGTCTCTGGAAATTCCAGTTCATCTAAATGTATTTAACAGTGAAGAGTTATTTAGGTCCAATTGCTAGTTGGTTAATATTTTGATTTTAATGTATTTAGTTCAGTGAAATGCAATTTTTTTTAATCTTTGATATTACATCACAACACTTCCTCGAATATTTACGGTATTGTTCAATTAATTGTGCTAAAATCTGTTCGAAAAGCATAAATATCGTGACAACAAAACTCTTTGCAGACTACAAAAACTGAGAACATCTTGAGAAATGTGAACGGATTATTTTATCGAATAATAATCCAGTTTTCAACAAACACTACAAATAAGGGCATTTAATTTCTATTGAATTTTTCACGTGAATGCTTAACAGTTTGAATAGAAAATCCTCCAATTTGGAACTGAATTTTTGATACTTCCCAGTTTTTTCAAGCATAAATCGACCCATTTCGTTAATGTCAATTATTAAACTTACTCTCTGTCAAAATATGAATGACAGAAGTGTTAGAAGACTCGAAGTAACCTCTACTTTAAAGTGGCCCATAGTTTGTATTGGGGATTAACAAATGCATCGGGTGTTTTTTTTAGAGTCATGGAACTTCAAATTGAAATAAAACACATTTAAATTAAGATTGAAGCCAATTTTTTTTATTTGAAAGATAATTTTATGACATTTGTTTTAAATATAATTTCCGGCATATGTCCACCACGACTAGCTCTGAGGAATCGCATTTCAGCAGACCAATTTTGGACCACACTTTTTCGAGTAATTCAGGCCTTATTTCATCAATAACACGAGTTCTGTTGGCTTCCAAAGCGTCTATTGTTTCTGGTTTATCAGCATAAACCAATGACTTGACATAACCCCAAAGAAAATAATCCAGTGGAGTTATGTCGCATGATCTTGGAGGCCAATTAATTGGACCATTTCTCGAAATGATGTTATCGCTAAATCTTTCTTTCAATAAATCTATCGTTACGGTAGCAGCATGAGGTGTAGCACCATCTTGTTGGAACTAAATCACTTCTGGGTCGATACCATTCAAATTTTGAAACAAATAATCATTGATCATCGATCTGTAGCGAGCACCATTCACTGTAACATTAGCTTCAGCATTGTTTTTAAAGAAATATGGACCGATGATGCCTCCAGCGTGTGCATTTTTCAGGATGCAATGGAACCTGCAGAACTTCTTGAGTATTGTTTTCACTTCATATATGGCAATTTTGCTTGTTTACATAGCCGTTCAACCAGAAATGAGCTTCATCACTAAACACAATTTTACGATAAAAAAGTGGATCAACTTCAAGCTGTTCTAGGGCCCAATCAGCAAACAAACGACGCTTATTATTGTCAAGTGGCTTTAGTTCTTGACCCAGTCGGATCTTGTATGGGTGTAGGCCAAGATCTTCACGCAAAATTTTCCATGTGGTGGATACACAGGGTCCAACTTGTGAACGTTGACTAATAAACAAATCTGGATCATCATTAACACTATGACTTACAGCAGCGATATTTTCTTCTGTACGTACAGTTCCTTGTCTTGTTGTTGTTGTTGCAAGCAGTAGAAAAAATGTATCGATAGTTCGACGAATAAGCTGCTCTGACGGACGATTATGTAAACCATAATTTTGACGAAGTGCTCTATAAGTTTGGCGAATAAAACACTGAATTTGAAAAAAATTTCAACAATTTGTAAACGTTGTTGCGGCGTGAGTCTTTTCATGATAATTTGTCAATGCTTACTGAACAGAAATGTCAAAAAACATGGCTTCTTCCTTCTGCCAAATCTCAGTTATCCCTATCGAAAATTCTTTCACTCTAAAAAGACACCTCGATATATAAAATTTTGATTTAATGGCAGTCTAATGGATTGCAAAAGTTCGATCCGTTTATCAATCTTCATTGATCCCTACAATTTTCAATTTCACGTCCTAGGGGTGATGAAAACTTATAATTTTTGAAAATTGATTGAACGGATGTCTTCAGGTGTCTATTCGGTGATAAATAACCGAACCAATCTGACAAAAAGTAAACATCTTACATGATTTCCATCAATCATCTTAAAAATAGCCCGATTTTTGCCGAAAACCTCAGAGTGAATACGAAACCAATTTGTTCGAAAGTTACTTTGGTCTTTGAACAATGAAAGTGTCACCTAACTCGTGGAAAGATCAATTACCTAATTAAATGTCTAGAAAACTTGTTCAAACAGAGGGATGACATTCGGGAAAACCAAACAATGAAACTCAACGCCACCCTCAATTCATTTGATAGACAGAAACGCGTCGGCTATATTGAAGACTAAAAGTGGTGTGGAAAGTTTTCGATACAAAATAGAATATGTTTCCTAGAAAATAATGATGTTTTCTTTTCAAAATTTTTTCGTTTATCCGTTAATTGTATACCTATATCAATTAAAACTTTTCTATTGTATACATAATTTCATTACTTACATTTGAATATTTAATCGTGTAGAATTCTAAAGAAACTCAATGTTTTTTCCATTCTAATTAATACAATGAAGAAATTCCTCACCGTTAAGTAAAAGCCGTCAAAACAAATCCATTTTCTTATATTTAAAACACATGTGCTGGGTTTCATAAGGATTAGATCATCACTGGATCAACAGATACTGTTGTCACATTGGACAAACGGATCAACGAATTTGGGCTTCACAAAAGAAGTCCCTGCAGTTTATAATGTGGATCCGAAAAAACAATTTGACAACGCCGCAGTTCGAACATTTTATCACCACACCATAGAAATAGAAAAAAGCAAAATAAAAATGTATAAAACTCTGTGGAAGCGCTGTTAATATAGGGTTAAAATTTAGAAAAGGATTATTATCGTTTGTTTGCTTGTTATACCATACTACTACGAACGCCGTTATTGAATGTTTGATTGATTCGGTCTTTACTTGGTAGAAACTTATTTTAATTAAAAAATATATAGGAGACAGTATTCTATTTCCACAAAAATGTTTGTAATACAACAATTGTTTCCCCACGATGTGGCTTCTTCACGTATTCACATTGTACTAGCTGATGGTGTTCAGTGTAACCGAGTTTAAATACATTGTTAGGTACGTGACAAAATAATGGAAGAGCGAGTCATAAAAACTCAAGGTGTTTATTGGAGTTTGCCGCTAAAAAATGCCATTAAGGATTAAGGATAAGATATCCAGCAATGGAGACTTGTCAACATCTGTTTGTTCGTTCAAAAGGATATTACGGGCATTGTACCTGTTGATTTCAAGAAATACTAAAAGTATTAATCTAGAACTTTTGCTTTCAACGTGGATAATTTCATAATTATTGTTGAAATTATGCCTGAATTATTTAAGATGATTAGCTTATGTCGAATGTACGGAATCAGATATATAACTCCTTTGGTGTTCCTGGATTCGTTTCTGGAATGATCTACATGTCTGGCCAATGCATACTAGAGGGCAATAGTTGCAAGTTAACTTGTAGACTCCAGATTTATTTTCTTTATTTGTTCGATCTTTATTGTTTTTATGTAGGTCCTAAGGTTATTAATGGTTTTAAAAGCTGCGTTATAATTGAAACTATTTTTGAAATATTAAGCAATATTTTCAGATAATCCATTAACATAAGATAACGAATAATATTTTTGTGTATTGTCTTCTTTTTTGATTGGGTACACGAGATTTAATGTCATGTTTTTTTGTTTTTTGGATACCATTTTGTCTATAAGAAAGGTTGGCATTTTTGTTGAAGTGAAAACGTGTTTTGAAATCAAGATCATCATATTTAGCAAAAGAAATACTTCTGTTTCTAATAATTCTTCGAATTTTACTTATATATTTCTCTAAAGATGACGATGTTTCGTATGTTGTTATATTTTGAAGAAAATGTCATAATGGTAAGCTTAATTATTCTGATTACTCATCTATTCAAGCAAAATTTCCAACTTGAGCATGAGTGGATGTCTAATAGACCAAACTAGTCAATTTCTTACGAACATACTGTATGGTAAACCTGCATGAAAGCGAGTCGTATTCAATAGGGCAGTCGCTAGCAGGCACTGTAAGAGCGATTCAATAATGCCAATTACTGTAATGACCACTAGATGACTTGAACAAACACCCGTAGTGCATAGTCGCTCTTTTGTTTCGCCCTATGTATTCACGCTTTTATCTCAACTTCCAGAATTTCAGCTAAACATAATGAGAATTTATCAAAATATACAGTGTGATAATAAATTTATCCCTGTGAAAAAAGGAGAGAAATATACAGGTAACGAAAATCATTCGCGGAATAAAGGATTTCAATGCATTCACAAGTGAAGCTATCATGCCAGTCACTCAGCACAAGAATAACTTCATTATGTGTTTTAAATAATGACGAATATTCGAGTGAACTGCTCTTTGAATCTTTCCCGACTCTTTCCTACTGCTCACAGAGCGACATCATTCAGATCCACGTCTAGTGTTGATTAGGTTAGTCCATGACAACGATGGAAAGACAAAATTAAAACAATTCTTTCTTGAAAAATATACTTTTCACTGATGAGTCATCAATTTATTTGAAAAAGAAACAGAATCCATCCATTATAAGGTATTGGTCGCGAGAGAATCAGCACCGGAGTATCTTCATCAAAACAGTATCCTGAAAAACTCAATATTTGGGCAGGCATTTCAGAATATTTCATCATTAGTCCCTTTTTTATCGATGTAAACCTAAATACTGTCAAATATTTAAAACTTTTAAAAACTAGAATTTTTGAGACAGTTCGTCAACTTCCTATCAATTTTGGGTACATTTGGTTTCAACATAGCCCAAGTCATAGCTCACGAGAAGTGACAGAGTTTCACCAAAACACGTTTCCTGATCGAGTAATATCTACAAATGGTACAATTTTGTGGCCCCCCAGATCACAAGATTTATCTCCGAATGATTTTTTCTATGAGGCATTTATCCATGAACATGACTTAAACAGAGCTTCAAATCTTTATGAATTAAGGTGAATGGGAATGTTGAGCCAAATCAACTTAGATATATGAAATTATCTCTGTATAATAGATTTGGCTATTGTTTAGCTCAACAAGGTGGACTATTTGAACCCTTAATACATTAAATTTGTGAGCTTTTGTTCCGAAGTCAGAATTTATTTTATTTTATCAGAATTCATTTTATATCTGTGGAATTTATTTTATTTTATCAGAATTTATTTTATGTTCGTGGAATTTATTTTTATTTTCAAAGTCTTTAAGGCGAAAAAAATTGAAACAATGATTTTCAGAAGAGGAATCATTTGTTGGATTTATTGCAACAAATAAATTACTCGCGTGCTGAGGAATATCGCAAGCAACCTCTCTGTCAGTAAGACAGACGCACACCTTCGGTCTAACATTTTCGTATTGACCTGTAAAGTCGGAGTTAACAGTGTAGCAAAATCCTAGGTAAAGCTTCACGATTACCCTAAAGTACTTTACTTTGGCGAACAGTGACTGCAAAATATTCACCATTTTTTTAGAAAATTTCAACAATTTCAATGCGTTGTTGAAGCGTGTATCGTTCAATTTTTAGTAATGGCGTAGTTTTGACTTGTCAAATGTCAAAATATGACAGCTCCAAAAGTGACAGTTATCCAGATAGCAGGCTTTTCGAAATGTAACTTCTTCTTGGAAAACCCTTCATTTAAAATAATCAGACTGATATAATTAAACTGATAATATTCAATGTCTAGTGTAAATGCGAAATTATATTTTATGTTCCCTATTTATCATTTATTATATTCAAGTATAAAAATACTTAAATATTGCCAAAAACAATATATAAAACGTGGAATTCAATTCTAAAGTGAACAATGGGTAATTAACAAGTTCATTTCGAATTCAATTTCCATAAGAAGATAATAATTATATACCGAAGACAGACGAAAACAAGAAAACAAAAAGCCCTGTTAATCGGACCCCTACAGACACGATAATGACATTGTAGTTACTCTTGATTGACTGGAGGGGTTGCGGGTTTTCAGGGAATTAATTAGCCGAATCGAGTAGGTGTATTTTGTTATAGTGCCTAACAACAATTTTCCAGAAGCCTCATTCTGATGTATCGAGAGCATTGACGTATTAAAAGAGACCCAACTGTTTACATTTTGTTATGATATTATATTGCTTATTATGTATCTAGTCTAATGTTTGATTGTATCGGTCTCTACTTGACGGAAATATATCTTGATGATCAAAGTAAAACAACTTAATTTCCGCTAATTTATTTAATTTCACAACAATTGTTTCGTCATGACAACATGACTTCGTCAAGTGAGTATAGATAAATTAGCGGAAATTAAGTTGTTTTACTTTAATCATTATATATCTAGTTGATTGTAATCTGTTTTCATCAATAGCTAAAGCTAAATTTGTTTCTTTCCAAAGCCATCGTTAACATTTGAGAGTCACAATATTACTAATCTAATAAACCATTGATTTATTCATAAGTTTCCGATACATAGCTTCATACAGGGTGTCCCAACGAAAATTTGACCTCCCAGAACTCAGAAACGATGAATTTTCGAAGATTTAAAAAAAAGGTCAACTTCTGTTTTGAGGGGTACGAATTTACATCAAGAGTTTGTTCCGAAAAAATCACCCCATGAAGGTGGCATCAACCACCAACATTCTTTTAAAAGGGAAGAGTGTTGATAAGTTTGAAAGTTATTTATGTTCTGTTCACCCAGTTAATATTTTCAAAATCTGTTCGTTATTCACGAAATAATGTAATATTGAACTTACGGTCAGAAGGTGATGTTTAACAGACAGTTGAGCCGCTCAAACTCAAGAACCTAAGAGTTTTGAAGAATCCAAAAATAGTTTTCAAGTTCTGTACTAGAGAGAAAGAATTCCTATGACAGCACGAGCATCTAATCTTCCGAAATCTAGCGTTCATCGAATTGTGGAAGTTCATAAATTTCACCCTTACAAGATAAGGCTGGTGCAACAGTTAAATAAAGACGATCCTGACTGTCGGACTCAGTTTTGTGAACAATTTAGTGAGTTACTGAATAATAACCCACACCGACTATACAATACAATCTTTTCTGAGTAGTGTACCTTTATGATGAATGTCAATAGACAAAATTGTCGGTACTGGAGTGATAGTAATCCTCATTTATTCATGGAGACACATACACAAGTTCCCCAGAAATTTTTTGTTTGGAAGGAATATTAGGAAACGATATTGTTGGACCAATTTTTATCGATGGGAATGTTGACGGAACAACTTATTAGGAGTACAAATAAGTTTCCGCCGTTTTATTGTAGATGGCGCGGCACGGAGTTTCGGTTAGCTTTCGCAGATGATGCCCAGCTTAAAGAATAATTTGGACATTCAAGAACAACATAACCTATTAATATCATTGATTTTATATTGGTAAAATATAATTTTTATAAGTTGAAAATGTCAAAATTTGAGCCAAGTAAGCATCATTTGCGGAAAATATTAGTTTACTTCTTTAATTTAAAGAAATCCGCTGCTGATGCGCATCAATTGCTCGTAGAAGCATATGGTGAGGGTGCTTTGAGTGAGAGAACGTGTCGAGAGTGGTTTCAAAAGTTTAAAAACGGTGATTTCGACGTAGAAGACAAAGATCGCAGTGGAAGGCCAAAAATTTACGAAGATGCAGAATTGGAGGAATTATTGGAGGAAGATTCATCTCAAACGCAAAAAGAACTTGCTCTAACATTAGAAGTCACTCAGCAAGCAGTCTCACATCGTTTAAAACCGTTCTTCTATAATAAATATTTAATTTGTGTTAAAAAACGGCGGAAACTTATTTGTACTCCTAATATTTGTATTTATTAGATGACATTGTTGATCCAATGATTACTGACTTTCTGGAAAACGACGGCAACCTTAGAATTATGGAATGAACTCACATTTCAGCAGGATGGTGCACCGCCATATTTGGATATCCGTGTTCTACAATTTTTGAACAAATCGTTCTACAGAGTGGCCAGCAAGATCACGACAAACTGTCTGTGGCAATGCGTCGCCAGTTGAAACGTACTTGGAAACGCTCAAATGGGAAATCCTACCACAACCGCCGTACAGCCCTAACATTGCTCTTTCGGATTACCATAACTTCCGAGCGATGCAACATGGCCTGGCTGACGGCCGAAAAGCCAGCCCTTTTTTCTCGATGGAATCCGTCAATTGCCAGAAAGATGGGAAAACGTACTTTGAACTTTGAATGTATAATCAATTTTTCACAATAAAGCTCCACTTTTCGACAAAAAACCGCACAAACTTACTCTACACCTAATATGATATTTGATATAATGGAAATCATTCATATTTTGATACATTTCCAGCGGAAATACTTTCATATTCGCCTTATCAATCCTAATCAATCAACGAATCGTAGTTGCAGCATTTGTTATACACCATTTTTCTTTTCAGGGTTGTCTTTTTGGTGCTTCAATTTCATCTACATCATATCAACTGCACCCAGAACATTACAAATGTTTCAATTCGTCAGGTAAGAAAAAAGATTTCTCAAATCGAGAACAAGTTATTCCTCATAAAAATTCTTATCGGGAAAACGATTGTTACAAATAAAATTACAATTCTATGGACTGTGATCTTCTATGCGAAGAAGGACTTCAGAATATTGACTATTTCTGTTTCTTTATTTCATGATCTCTCGGAAACGTATAGTCTAAAATCGAAGTTGTCGAAGAATATTCCTCAAGTGTGTAAAGGTGCGATAAGTCCTTATTCTAATGGTTGGTTTGAAAAAATCTAATTATTCATCATTTACTATCTATAATCCTTCTTGAAAGAATCCGGAAAAAAACAAAGCTCAATTGTAATTATTTAGTATATATTTTTAATTCTTTAATTAGAAAATTATAACAAAATATTCATCTTATTTACTTATACAACCTCCATTTAACTATCAACACTTAACTAAACGTCGAGGTACACCCGAAACTAGATCACCTCCATAATTTTTGGTGATGGTGGTCCAGGATTGTAAAACTGACTGAATTAAATCATCTTCATTTCGAGGCAGTGCTCGTTCAACTTCAGTCTTCATAAGTCCTCATATGTTTCAATGGGACTAAGATCTGGTGAAGCTGCTGGCCATGAAATAGTTGTCACTTGGTGTTCTTGCATCCAAGCTTGAGTATAGGCCGAATAATGGCATCTTGCATTATCCTGCTAAAAACGCCACCCCTCTGGATGTAAAGCATGCGCCGTTTCAAGCAGAAAATCGTTCAGAATGCCACAATACTTTTCACTATTAATGGTACCATCAACTATACAGAGAGGCGTAGCACCACTTTTAGATATTGCTCCCCAAACCATTATTTGGTGGGAAATTTGGAAGGTAACAAATTGTTATAATTGGATTTTTAAGTGATTTCCAACAAGTTGGAACAAGGAGCACTGGTTTCAACAGCAGCACAAACATCTACTTTTTTTTTCAGACGATTTTCACTAATGGTTTTTGGTGGTTTATCAATCTTGCATTGCCTGCATATTCGTAAACACCCACATTTCTCGAATTTTTAATTATTTTAGAAACAGCCGTACTTGAAGGAATCGGCATATCTTCAAAGCCAATACTAAATGAATTTATTGTCTCTTGAATCGATTGACCCCCAAAGTACCATTTTATGATCCGAATTTTTCTTCTACACTGAATATTTCGATTTACTTTATTTTTAACCGATATGGTCTAATGCATCTGATAATTGAAATGCGAATGATAGCAGACTGCAGAGCCTTTCGATCTAAGTGACCTCCACTCGCCAATACCATTGAGAGAGAACAGTAGTTCATTCCTCATCGCATCGCGCTGAGGTTTTGATTCTTCCACTGCTCCACTGGACCCTGGTCATCGTCTTGATTAACATTGAATTTTGTATCTTTTCGACTTTCTTTTCCATACGTGTATGTCCAAAAAACCTGAGTATCTGCGCCGATAGTATCTGTGGCACACCAATTTCTGTTAGGATGGAAACATTAGATCTTCGAGCCGTCCACGGTATTTTTAACATCCTACGCCAGCTCCACATCTCAAATTGGTCTAATCGTCGTCTATCTTCCTGTCGCATCACCCAAGTTTCCTGAGCATAATCAAATACAGAAAATACCTAAGTTTGTACGAGTTTGATCTTTGTTGTCTAAGTGATATATCTATCTTTCCATACCTTCAATAATTGCGTCATTACCGTTCTTTCCAACTGTCAAGCCGTGAAGGTCATGCTGTGTATTTGGCGGGATCAGCTTGGTGTGGTGTATTATGAGCTGCTACAATCAAACAAAAGGATCACAGCGGAGATCTACCGACGACAATTGATGCGCTGGAGTCAAGCATTGCGAGAAAAAATGACACATTTTGGGTCGCCAGTTAAAACCTACTCAGAAACGCTTGAACGGGAAATTCTAGCCCACTCGCCGTACAGCCCAGCAATGCTCCTTCCGATTACCGACTCATCGGCACTTCCCAATTATGATGTAGTCCAAGAATGGAACGATTCATGGAAAGCAGTCAAAGAGCCACCCTTTCAGTTGCTAGAACAATGGTAAAAAGGAGTGGCTAGCGACAGACATTACTTAGAACAATTTTTCACAACAAAGCTTCAATTTTCGAAAATAAACGAACTTATTAACCTAATACTAGTGTGAATGTAGATTAGAATCTGATCTGAGAATTATTGTTTGGGATAAGTTTATCTAAACAGAAAACTCTTGGAAACCCTGATAGTGCTTTTATTTTCACCGAAAAAAAATATATTAAGGAATCATTTAATGACATTGCGAATACATCAGAAACGAGAGAATAAAATACTGCAATTTCAGGGTTATTCCCAACGGACTGGAGAGAAGCATGGCATCAAGAAGGTAAGTAATACACCAGCTCCTTCATAATTAATAGGGAGTAAATGCGAGATATTTAACTTTCGGCCCTCTGCTTAAACACTCCCAAGTATACACAGTTGCTAACGTTGTTGGGGCTTCGTTGGTTTCCAATAATGAACTTCGCCCGCTACCGTACTTTCGACCTGATCGACTCATTTTGCCTTATACAGGGTGTTTATGAAGGTGGGTATTTTTAAAATATGAAAACTCAAAGTCCTATTAGGAGTGTAAATAAGTTCGTGCAGTTTTTTGGATTGGACTTACAATATTGTATTACAGCCTAGTGGAATTTTGTTTCAGAAAAACAAGACATGATATACAGGGTGAGTCTATATGTTGCATATTAATTTCAACCATAGATTCTTGTCATCAAATGAAAAATATTTGTCATTTCACATTTTTAAAAATGTATAAGCGTTTAAAGATTTCATAATGTGCTAATGCTCATTTTGTTACATGTCCAACATGTATGCTGTATCTGAATAACCAAAAGCTATATCATATGATGTTTGAAATTCAGTGAAAACGGATTGATTTATTCGTGGAAACTCATTTTAATTACATAATATATAACAGACAGTATTTTAATTTCCACAGGAATGTTTACAATACAACAATTGTTCCACCACGATGTGGCTTTTTCAGGTATTTACATTCTACTGACTGATGGTGTTTAATGTAACAGAGTTTAAATACAGTTAAGTACGTGACAAAATACTGGTTAAACCAGTTATACTTCTACTACTCATAAAAATTTAGGGTGTTTATTGGAGTTTACCGCTAAAAAATGTCTTTAGTGAAAGATATTCAGTAATGGAGATTTATCAATATCTGCTTGTTCATTCAAAAGGATTTTACAGGCGATGTACCTGCTGATTTCAAGAAATTCTAAAATTGTTAATCTAGAACTTTTGCTTTCGATGTGGATAATATTGTTGAAATTATGCCTGAATTCCTTAAGATGATTAGCATATGTCGCATGTACGGAATCCATCATGTAACTTCTTGGATTCTTTTCTTGAATGATCTACCTATCTGGCTAATATATACTAAAGAGCAATCGTTGCAAATCAACTTACATTCTGTCAAGAAAGTACCGGGAATTATCGATTTAAATCTGGCGGGGCAATGAGGCAGGTAAAAAATTTTTTCCTAGGTTGGTACCACTGTCCTTAATTACTATGCCGAGTTTGAGCGGGATCTGTCAACTAGTGTGTTTGCAACAGCTGATTAAGTCAGTCGATGTCAGAGTGCGTGCTGATTTTTACTATGGGTGATTACGTTGAGCAAAGAATTTGTTTAAAGTTTTGTGTTGCAAATGAATTTTCGTGTGCCGATGCATTGAAAATGTTGCAAAAGGCCTTTGGTGATAATGCTCTATCGAAAACTCGTGCATATCAATGGTACAGAGCCTTCAAGGACGGTCGTGAAGTGGTCGCCCATCGACGGCTTCGATCGAAGATAACGTCGATAAAATTAAGGAAAGGGTGCTGGAAAACCGTCGTACCAGCTTGAGAGAGATAGCACATGATCTTAAGATATCCCACGAGTCCGCACGTACGATTTTGATTGATATTTTGGGCATGAGAAAGGTGGCCGCACGACTCGTACCGAAAGACCTGAATTTTCTTCAAAAACGTCATCGCGAACAGGTTGCTTCAGACATGCTGGATCGCTGTAATTCCGATTCTACATTCATGGAACGCATTATAACTGGTGATGAGACCTGGGTCTACGAGTACGATATGCAAACAAGCCAGCAATCATCGGAATGGGTGGCAAAAAATGAGCCGAAACCGAAAAAACCACGCCAAAGCCGCTCGAAAATGAAGGTGATGCTCATTGTTTTCTTCGATATCCGTGGCGTGGTGCACTACGAATTCGTTCCAGAGGGTCAGACGGTAAACAAGGAGTATTACCTAGGCGTTATGAAACGTTTGCGTGAGCGTATCCGTAAGAAGCGGCCAAATTTGTGGGCGAACAACTCATGGATTTTGCATGACGATAACGCGCCTTCTCACTGAGCCACGATTGTGACTGACTTTCTCGCCAAAAACTCAACAAACGTGCTTCAGCAACCACCGTATTCGCCGGATTTGGCTCCCTGCGACTTTTTCCTCTTCCCAAAACTAAAATTGCCCCTTCGTGGCACCCGTTTTGAGTCGATCGAAGCCATAAAACAAAATTCGGCGCGAGATCTAAAGTCCATCCCGGAAAGCGCCTATAAAAAATGTTTCGATAATTGGAAGTGCCGTTGGCTAGATGTATTGGAGCAAATGGAGCCTATTTTGAAGGCGACCCAATAAAGTTTGACGATTAAATGTAAAAATGTTGTTCTAATTGAAAATTCCCGGTACTTTCTTGACAGAGTAGTATAGACTCCAGAACCTTATTGTTTTTTATGTAAGTACTAAGGTTATTGATTGTTCTAAAAGCTGGGTTGTAATTGAAACATATATATATATATATATATATATATATATATATATATATATATATATATATATATACATGTTTTTTTGTTAATTGGATACCATTTCATCTACTGTCTTTTATATTTTTTTTCAATGAAAACTGTTTGAGAAAATTTATTACCTCACTCAATTCTCAGGATTTGGTGCTTATACCAGCATTTTTCATGAAAATAGTAGGAGCATAAATAAACTCGTGCGATTTTTTTTCGACAATTGAAGCTTTTTCGTGAAAAAATAGTTATAGAATCCCTGTCTACCCGAAAAATTTTTCGAATGTTGCATTGAAACGTTAATTATTTGAATTTACGTTAACATACACAACGCAACCAGTGATATAAATTTCTATCATGGATTCCTGTTTGACTTTATAACATCTGTAATAGATGTTGATCATGCAATAAGTAAAAAACAACTGTTGAAAGTGTTTGATGCTGTAATCAGAAAGGTGATGTTCAGCGTTTTGAACTCAATTATTTCTTTTTTATACATCTTAATTGAGGAGGTGAGTATTCAACAATGAAGTTTTTATAATTAATTTCTGAAAATTATCATAATTCAAAAATAAGATTTCTCAACAAATAAAAAAAATACATTCGTCCACTTTTTTGTAGAATGAGACGAAAAAAGATTTCAGTGAGCAAAAAATGGTTTTTTTTATTTTTTATTGATTTATATAGAAATTGAAACCGTGCTCGAACATTTGGAATATACTCAAGAGAGTGCTCAAGAATATTGTGATGGAAAACAGAAGTCTGTCCCATAACATAATATTACATAAACTTCATTCTCATAATTAATGCAATGATACAAATGAAAAGAGGAAACCATCAAATATCACAACTTCAACAAGATCTGAAAGAATATTCCATAAATGCCCTAATCGAATATGGTTCCATATCTCCAATAACCTTAGTTATTTCGCTTTTGAATTTTCTTAAATTAGATACATTGATGAACTCTTTAGGTAGTACATTGAAAAATCTTATAAACACATATTTTGTGTTTCTTTCAGTAAGTATCGAGGAATGCCTCGAAAAGTGGTATGGAACAGTACGTCTTGTATTGTTTTTATTCAACAGATCATTAAAATACCGGGAATGTTTTCTCACAAATAGCAGACATTCCAAAACATATAGTCCCGGAAATGTGAGCATGGAATTATTTCCAAAATGACTTCTACATGATTATTTATATTTCAATCATATTATTGCCCTCAAGGCGTATTTCTGCAGAATGAATAATCTATTTAAATCACTGCTTCCACCCCATATGACAAACCCGTACCTGAGAAGTAAAACGAAATTTGCATGATAAACTTTATTTAAAAGTTACATGTCCACTCTCCTTGACAATACCCTGATCATGTACAAAACTTAATTGAGTTTTTTGCTGACTTGACTCACATGATCATTCCACTTCAGGTGAGAATCAAACGAAACTCCAAGAAATTCTGTCGAAGACAAAAATCTGACCTGGGTGTTATCCGGAGTTATTGACTGAGGATACATATTTTTAGACTACATCGTTCTAAAAATCACACACTCAGTCTTACTGACATTGGGAAGTAACTCATTTTGAGTGCAACAATGCTGTACTGAATCTAAGGCTAATATAGTTTGTTCAATACTCAAATTAAGATTCGTGCTACGTAGCAAAGCACTCGCATCGTCAACAAACAACAAGAGGTCGAGTTCATTGATATATGTATACATTAGAAATAAAAAGGGTCCCAGATTACTTCCTTGGGGAAATCCTACGTTGACATATTTATCCTCTGACATAAAAACAAGTCCTTCACTATCAATACAAACCCTCTGAACTCTATCAGACAAATAGCTCCTGAGCAACTCCAGTTGACAATCGCGAATACCACATAAAGAGAGTTTCTTCAAAAGGTATTCACGCTATCGAATGCCCTAGCTTAATCTACAAAATACCCAACAGGCACTTCATCACTCTCTAAAGCATCAATAATATCATATACTAATGTTGTTTCTCATAGAAAATTTTGAACTGACACATGAATGAGCAAAGCCTACCGATCAAAAGATGTTGCGAAAGAACTGAGTAAACTAATTGGATGGAAATTATTGATATCATGTACATTTCCTTTCTTATGCAGGGGTTTGATGAAGGCTATTTTGAGGACAAAAGGAAATATCCCTTCAGTGAAGGAAACATCCCTTCAGTGAATGAGCGGTACATAATATATATAGTACTTTCATTAAAAGTTATCGGTATACCATATTGCATGATATAAAAAAAATTGGGCGGCAGGATGCAATGTTTCCGTAAGGACAGTTAACAGAAATTTGTTTGACCTGTGAAAAAACCAAAACTGACCCCCGAAATGGTAAAAGATAGATTTAACTGGGCCAAATCATATAGGCATTTCACAGAGAAAGATTGCCATTTAATTTCTCTTTTGTTTGAAAATTTATTCTGTGCTTTTTTTCAGGTTTACGCCGTACTTATTTAAATCGATGTTATATTTTTGCAATTGCGATACATTCACCTATATTTACTCGTCAATCTGTTGAGTACTAATGATCCCCCTGAATAATGGAATCCGAAATATATATTTCATGGGGTTCATATTAGGGTACATTAGTCTAATCTCCCTCATAACAACTCGGTGCAAACAGCTCCCTAGAGAGTTTTGCCCGTCCATCGCATAGTATTGTTGAATATTTGATAATACAACAGGTGGATTGCCCCCTAATGCTCTGCACAACGCGCGGTGAAAATTCGATGGGTATATAGGAGTATTCTAAACAGCAATTTAATTTAAATGGTGGATTTCGTTCAATCCTCTCAAATAATATTAATATGAGTTGATAGTAATGAATTTTCAAGAAATTTAAAAAGAAAAATAATTCATTTCCTCCTGGAGCTGTCCTCTTCCCAGGACCTACATATGTTTTGCCCGGAAGCAATTTCCAGTATAGGGAGGATCCATCAGCATTATAATTCTGCTCCTTCAACAACTGTTCATCCACTTTTTCAAGCAGAGTCTTTTTAAAGGGATTTACCGTCTCACTTGCAGAAGACAGTTTTTCTCCTAAGATTTTGAGATATCGAATTCCAAAACGCTCCTTGAACCTTTGCAACCACTCGCATTGTATTCTTCGTGCAATTTTTTTGCTTTTTCTTTAATCATAAAACCTGTGACTGGAATATGTTTTTCTCTTTGCTTTAAAAACTAGCGGTATAAATCTTTTTCCATTCTAAGGCATTCAAATGGTCTTGGAGTTTTAATTTTTCCTGGTCCCACGTAAGTATTGCAGATCTTCAAAATATTAACTCTCCTATTTGGAATTGCGCAAATGCTTAGCCACACCATATTTTTTTGTTAAAACCGTCACTCCAACACTTTTTTCTAACTGTTCAAATTTACTTTGAACAAAGAATTTTTAATTTACTTTGCAGATACGTAACAATTACACCCCCAGAGTTCAACAATTTATGCCTTTCAAATATGAATCATTTAATTCCCATAAACTTAAACGGGCCTAAAGATCAATTAAGAAACGAAGATATTACTCTCTTAGATTAATTCCTAGAAACCTAAGCGGGCCTAAACACCAATTAAGAAACGAAGATATTTTTCCCTTAGATTATTCCTAGAAACCCATTAGAACCGTTTCAGCCGTTTCAAGACTATTGTCGTATCGGAATTACCTGAGCCACCTTTTCGGACCCAAACCCACTCACTTGTTCGCCTGTTAGCGGAAAGGTACAGTCGAACACATCCCTTGCGCCGGACAGGTCACTACTCACCTTGTATAAAAAGTCAGTTGAGAAAGTTCAATTGAAGACAAGTTCTGATCCCACACACATCCCCTTGAAGTAATCTCTCGTTACTTGTGAAAGATTTTTATCTCTACGCTCGAATTATTTTATTTTCGAATTTTTCACTTCAAACTTCCCAGGTACTCTATCTCTCTCAGTTACTCATAACGCACTAAAGGCCTGGAAGTGAATGTATTATCTACATTATTCATTTTTAATTAGATACTAATTTGTGAAAAGTGAAACCAATAAATTTGAAGTCTGTGTCGTGAACAACAATAGAAAAAACTCAAGAAAGAACTCTTCCAGGATCAAGATAGCGTTTCCACCTCAATCTGGGTCAACAACTCAAAATTGTACACTTGTATTATATGTACTTCTGAACTCAACTCTCTGAAGTTGTATTATATGTATTTTAGGCTGTAAATAAAGCATTAGAGTCTAATTACATCCCTTTTTCACCCCCATTTGAAGTATGCTTAACCAAGAATTGGCATTCTAATTGGTTAACATTTAATCAATTACTTTCGAAGAATTCAAAAAGAACATACATACCAGGCACTTCTTTACACTAACTGTTCAACTATTTCACTAATTCGATTACGCTTTAAATGAATACTAGTCATACTAGTTTTTAGCCGTTGAGAAAAAGGAGAATTTAACAAATTCCCAAATACACTCCTAAATTGGATGCTGTTATTACCATGCGTCATAAAAACACACAGCTGTCCGACCTGAAATAAATAGAACCTTCTTCAATTTTAAGTTCATTTCCTTTTTGTACTCCTTTGAAGATGGTCGAAAGACCGAAACACGTGTCAGGATTCTGAATAAATTATGAAACATAAAAACTGTGTGAATTATTTTAAATAAAATTGATAATAGACTAATTTCCGATCTCCTAAAAGGAAATGAGTATAGCTTAATTTGAAATTTTCTAAAGTTCATCAAATAATTGGACGATATTTTAGATTTTCGTTGGAAAAAACGAAACTATGGTCATTTTCAACACTAAGATCCCCAACAGCGAAAGGAATGAGAAGCCGGTTTTTATGACAAAGAAGTAAATTTCTGTTATTTCGTTGCAGGAAATAGCTGTGAAACAGAGGATGGAGAACAGTATGTACCAGCTGCTGATTACCCTCATCCATATCCATCTAATGGTGAGTATTCAGCTAATAACAATTTTTTAAGATGAAAACAACTTTTTGTTCGAATTATACAGATCTCTTATGGTATAATGATGTCTGTTGTGCTCCTATGGGGGGGAGGGTGTTGCTATGGGAAGACGACATATTAAAGATTTCCATGTGTCGGGTAGGCGTTTGTGGTCATCATGTTTGTTGAGGCAGTTTGGCCTGTTCTCAGTTTCAAGGGCGAAGGACTTGTTAGCATTTTTACGGTTGCAATAGTTTTGCAACTATCAAAGTCAATGTTTTGACCTGTATCTGCGTAATGTGTCTATTAGTTTGACCTATGTATGACCTGGGACATTCCAAGGATGGTATTTCACATATACCTTGAGATTCGTTTGGAATTGAATCTTTGGCAGATCGGAGAAAGGTGGATATTTTATTGCTTGCTGTGAAGATGGTCTTTATATCTTGTTTCCGTAAGATACGACTTATTTTATCAGAAACACCTCGGATAAAAGGAAGAAAGGCCTTGTAAGGGTTATTCTCTGGGGGCTCTTGGAATCTTGAGGGTGTATCTGATTCCGTCGGAAAGATTTCTGAATTTGATATCTGCTATATCCATTTTGAATTAGAAAAGATTTGAGCTCATTAAATCCTTGTTTAATATATTTCCTGTCGGTGAGATGGATGGAGGGAGTTCAGAACCGAATTGATTTGTGCCGGATTGTACAAATCCGATTTTTTATAGAATACTTATTACAAATTGAGTTAATTCCTTAAATTTAAGAAAACGTGCTAATACCCAAAATTATAAAGCGACATAAACTGTCAGATTTTAAATTCAATATTTGTTTTTCTTATATATAAGATGAATTTCCGTCAAGTAAAGACCAAGACAATCAAAAATTCAATGTTTACTTTGATATTCAATCAAAAGGAGTTTCAAGAAAGAGCAAATTTAGGTTTGGAATATTTCAACTTTTCGTTGTTATCTTCTGAGCCATGATAATATGGCGGAGGGAAATCAGCTAGCACAAACGTTAATATGTCATTTGAAAGCACACTAAATGAGGTATTTTTTGCTGAAAAAGAAAATTTGACCATTGGAGAAATACGACTGATTTTGTTCACTTCAGAATAGTGATATTCATCTTCGTATCGGGTGTTTTTTTAGAGTAATGAAACTTTCGATAGGGATAACTGTGATTTGACAGAATTTGGAAGCCATTTTGTTTTAACATTTCTGTTCAGTAGCACTGACAAATAATCATGGAAAGACTCGCGCCGCAACAAACAAAGTGTTGAAATTTATTTTCGAAATCAGTGTTCTATTCGCCAAACTTATAGAGCACTTCGTGAAATTTATTGTTTACATAATCATCCATCAGAGTCGCTTATTCGTCAAACCATCTATAGATTTCGTCTATTCGTCTACGTTCACAACAAGTTGGACTCTATGCATACACCACATGGAAAATTTTGCGTAAAGATCTTGGTTTGCACCCATACAAGATCCAACTGGTTCAAGAACTAAAGCCACTTGACCATAATAAGCGTCGTTTGTTTCCCGATTGGGATTTAGATGAGCTTAAAGTGGATCTTGGTCTACACCCATACAAGATCCAACAAGAACTAAAGCCACTTGATCATAATAAGCGTCGTTTGTTTGCTGATTGGGCCCTAGAACAGCTTGAAGTTGTCCACTCTTTTATCGTAAAATTGTGTTTAGCGATGAAGCTTACTTCTGGTTGAAAGGCTATATAAATAAGCAAAATTGCCGTAAATGGAGTGAAAACAATCCTCAACAAGTTCTGCAGGTTCCATTGCATCCTGAAAAATGCACTATATGGGGTGCTTTACACGCTGGAGGCATCATTGGTTTATTTTTCGTTAAAAACGATGCTGAAGCTAATGTTACAGTGAATGATGCTGGTTACAGATCGATGACCAATGATTATTTGTTTCAAAATTTGAATGGTGTCGACCCAGAAGTGTTTTGGTTCCAACAAGATGGTCCTACACCTCATGCTGCTACCGTAAAAATTGATTTATTGAAAGAAAGATTTGGCGATAACGTTATTTCAAGAAATGGTCCAATTAATTGGCCTCCAAGATCATGCGACATAACTCCACTGGATTATTTCCTTTGGGGTTATGTCAAGTCATTAGTTTATGCTGATAAACCAGGAACAATAGACGCTTTGTGAGCCAACATACCTCGTGTTATTGATGAAATAAGGCCTGAATTACTCGAAAAAGTGGTCCAAAATTGATCTGATCGAATGCGGGTACTCAGAGCTAATCGGGGTGGATTTATGCCGAAAATTATTTTCAAAACTTGAATTTCATGAAATTATCTTTCAAATAAAAAAAATATGCTTGAATCTTAATTTAAATGTGTTTTATTTCCATTTAAACTTCTATCACTCTTAAAAAATACCAGATACCACGCCCGCAATAAGAGTTTTTGGTCATATAGAACTATTTATCTTGTAGCAAATTTAATGCCGTTTCCAGATATGTGGTCAAATTTGATAAGGCTACAAGGTTAACTGAAGTATAATTGATTTTATGGAAAAACTTGAAATATTTCGTGAAATCAAGAAATGTTAAATTAAAAAATAACCATCAGCATTTTGACCGCGTGTTATATGACATTTTTTGTTGCAAATAACTTGTACGATCTCCCCTTGAAGTTTGCCGCTTTTAAAAGTGGACACCCTGTATACTGGAACTTCTGATACTGAAATTTCTGCGTGTATAGTAAGAAAAACGTGATCAACCCCCAGTTTGAGTATAAAATATTACGAGATACGCAAAGTCGATGTCTCCATTCTAAGCCATCATAACACCCTCGAGAATGACAGAAAGACGGTGAACCCCGTGGCGTATACTCAGGAACACATTACAAAACTAAATGGATTTTATAGGCTTTCAGAAAGAACATATGACAGTTTGATCTCTGAACACAGCAAGCATCTCGATTACCAGTTCAGTCTACCTATATACCTACCGCAAAATAGCTCATCCAAGAGTGACTGAAACATGTGCTTCTATGTATTTTCGATTAGGATTTCCCTTTGACGAAAGCAATTATGTTCAAATAAAAATTCTGACATCATAAATTTAATGAACTTTAATAGATTCAATTATGGAAAAATGAAGATCTTTTTGAAATCTCAATATGTCAGATACATTACAGAGTTTCAGTATCATCGGCTAGCTAGTTATAAATGGACGCCAGCTTCTTTAAGCAAGATGTCAAGGCGGTATACTGAACTCAGAGCGTCCTCAGAAAGAAAAAGAAGTGATGGATATTTCAGGCCCCCGTGCCCCCGGGTCCCCCTGGCTACGTGCCTGGCATAGGGAATGATTGTGTAATAAAAAGAGGTTTTTTTACTTGATAGAAGGATTATTTAAAAAATTTTAATTTCAAGAAATTTTTATTCACAAACTTTTTAGAATTAAGTCAAATTAATACTTGAAGTATTCATTTTGTAGATTTAATTGATAATTTATTTTTCTTTGAATTCTTTTATTCCCTTTGGTACTGGGTGATGAGTGTTTAATTCTATACGGGGTGCCCCAGAAGTCGACGTCTAGCCGGGATCGGTTAACAGGCTGAGTCATCAGAAAAATATTTAAAAAAATCTAAGTCGTGTACTTTTCGAATTATATTCCATTTTTTATTATTAGAGAAAATGCACACCCTGTGATGATTTTTGAACGCCTGCTACAATTTTTCACTTTCTTCAAATTTTATTTTTTCTATTAGGAGTACAAATAAGTTTCCGCCGTTTTTTAACACAAATTAAATATTTATTATAGAAGAACGGTAATATACTGCTTGCTGAGTGACTTCTAATGTTAGAGCAAATTCTTTTTGTGTTTGAGATGAATCTTCCTCCAATAATTCCTCCAATTCTGCATCCTCGTAAATTTTTGGCCTTCCACTGCGATCTTTGTCTTCTACGTCGAAATCACCGCTTTTAAACTTTTGAAACCACTCTCGACACGTTCTCTCACTCAAAGCACCCTCACCATATGCTTCTACGAGCAATTGAGGCGCTTCAGCAGCAGATTTCTTTAAATTAAAGAAGTAAACTAATATTTCCCGCAAATGACGCTTACTTGGCTCAAATTGTGACATTTTCAACTTATAAAAATTATATTTTACCAATATAAAATCAATGATATTAATAGGTTATGTTGTTCTTGAATGTCCAAACTATTTTTTAAGCCGGTTATCATCTGCGAAAGCTAACCGAAACTCCGTGCCGCGCCATCTACAATAAAACGGCGGAAACTTATTTGTACTCCTAATATGTTATCCCCAATAGTGCTTCTGCAACCTGTGATCTTCAATTCTGAGCCAAATACTCCAGCTTGGAAAATAATACTGAATTGTTTCAGCCGTTACTATTTGGTAGTTGATCATAATTGAAACAAATTATAGAAATCACTATGTTTTACTACCAAAAAAATATAAATTACACATTTTCTTGTGACTCGAGTTTCGGGAAATGAACTATCCTATCATCAGACAACTGAAGACCTAACAGTGGTACAGTGGTTAAACAAAAGCGATAAATATTTTGAATATTTCAACAGATTCTCGGTAACACCTAATAGTGGTACAGAGGTTTGCAATCGGAACGTGATAAAAAACCGGGTTAAAAACAAGGCCTTCTAACAGATATCGGTATGTCGGCAATCGACAATAAAGGTTGTTAAACAGATGCTACCCATTTAAATATCTCAAATAATTTTTGGGGTTACATACAAAAATTTGGATTTACAAAGCTCCATACAGTTATTCATTATTTTTTACATTATTTTCATTGTGAACAAATTTGAAAATTCCAATAATCAAGTTTCTTTTCTTTTGAATCTACATGTAAGATTTTCTTTTGTCGAAAGGAATTACTGTTTTCTAAAGAATGAGTGGCAAAAGTTGAATTTTTGTTTACTTTTCATTAAATTCATTTTATGTTCGTTAAAAAAGGTTTTAAACAGATGTTACTTCTTAAATCAAAAGGGAAGAAACTCGATTATCTAGAATCTGTTGAAATTTTCAAATTAGTTCACAATAACAATAATGAAAAAATAATGAATGACTGTACGGAGCTATGTAAATCGAAAATATTTGAGATATTTAAAGAGTAACATTTGTTTAAAACCTTTTTCAACGAATATAAAATGAATTTAATGAAAAGTAAACAAAAATTCAACTTTTGCCACTCATTCTTTAGAAAACAGTAATTTCTTTCGACAAAAGAAAATCTCAAGAAAATTTTTACATGTAGATTCAAATGATCTATGATATTTAAAATTTTGTTATTAAGAGTATGGCCAGTGTTTAATGAAAATTTTCATAGGTCAAATTTTGTTTGTCATTAATATAACATTTTTCGTGTTTCCTTATTGGTGTTATATTTATAAGAAACAAAATATTTTTTACTAACATACTTATGACCAAAAACAGGTTACTGAATATTATAGGAAGAACAAAAATTGGAATAAAATAATATATAATATCATTAAAACAAATTGTAGAAATTACTATGTTTTACTCCCAATAAAAAGAAATATTACACATTTTCTTGTGACTCGAGTTTCGGGAAATGAACTATCCCCTTATCAGACAACTGAAGACCTAACAGTGGTACAGAGGTATTTAAACAAAAGCGATAAATATTTTTAATATTTCAATAGATTTTTGGTAACACCTAATAGTGGTACAAAGGTTTACAAGCGGAACGTGATAAAAAACCGGGTTAAAAAGAGGGGTCTTCTAACAGATATCGGAATGTCGGCAATCGACAAAGAAGGTTGTTAAACAGATGATATCCATTCAAATATCTCAAATAATTTTTGGGGTTACATGGCTCCGTACGGTCATTCATTATTTTTACATTATTTTGTTGTATATCTCAAATATTTGGATTTACATAGCTCCATACAGTCGTTCATTATTTTTTACATTATTTTTATTGTGAATGAATTTGAAAATTTCCATAATCAAGTTTCTTTTCTTTTGAATCTACATGTAAAATTTTCTTAAGATTTTCTTTTGTCGAAAGGAATTACTGTTTTCTAAAGAATGAGTGGCAAAAGTTGAATTTTTGTTTACTTTTCATTAAATTCATTTTATATTCGTTGAAAAAGGTTTTAAACAAATGTTACTTTTTAAATATCTCAAATATTTTCGATTTACATAGCTCTGTACAGTCATTCATTATTTTTACATTATTGTTATTGCGAACTAATTTGAAAATTTCAACAGATTCTAGATAATCGAGTTTCTTCCGTTTTGATTCTACATGTAAAATTTTAAGATTATCTATTGTGGGAAAGGATTGACCGTTTTCTAGACAATATTTAATGCAAAGGACCCTACTCCAAACATACACAAATCAGGAGTTTCTGAGTTATCTTGTTCTACAGTAATAAATATATAGGATAAACAGGACGTTCCTTCAAGACGAGGTTCAACGAACATAAAATGAGTTTCATAAAAAATAAACAAAATTCTACTTTTACCACTCATTGCCTAGAAAATAGTCATTCCTTTCCCACAATAGATAATCTTAAAATTTTACATGTTTAATCAAAAGGGAAGAAACTCGATTATCTAGAATCTGTTGAAATTTTCAAATTAGTTCACAATAACAATAATGAAAAAATAATGAATGACTGTACGGAGCTATGTAAATCGAAAATATTTGAGATATTTAAAGAGTAACATTTGTTTAAAACCTTTTTCAACGAATATAAAATGAATTTAATGAAAAGTAAACAAAAATTCAACTTTTGCCACTCATTCTTTAGAAAACAGTAATTCCTTTCGACAAAAGAAAATCTTAAGAAAATTTTACATGTAGATTCAAAAGAAAAGAAACTTGATTATGGAAATTTTCAAATTCATTCACAATAAAAATAATGTAAAAAATAATGAACGACTGTATGGAGCTATGTAAATCCAAATATTTGAGATATACAACAAAATAATGTAAAAATAATGAATGACCGTACGGAGCCATGTAACCCCAAAAATTATTTGAGATATTTGAATGGATATCATCTGTTTAACAACCTTCTTTGTCGATTGCCGACATTCCGATATCTGTTAGAAGACCCCTCTTTTTAACCCGGTTTTTTATCACGTTCCGCTTGTAAACCTTTGTACCACTATTAGGTGTTACCAAAAATCTATTGAAATATTAAAAATATTTATCGCTTTTGTTTAAATACCTCTGTACCACTGTTAGGTCTTCAGTTGTCTGATAAGGGGATAGTTCATTTCCCGAAACTCGAGTCACAAGAAAATGTGTAATATTTCTTTTTATTGGGAGTAAAACATAGTAATTTCTACAATTTGTTTTAATGATATTATATATTATTTTATTCCAATTTTTGTTCTTCCTCAAATATTCAGTAACCTGTTTTTGGTCATAAGTATGTTAGTAAAAAATATTTTGTTTCTTATAAATATAACACCAATAAGGAAACACGAAAAATGTTATATTAATGACAAACAAAATTTGACCTATGAAAATTTTCATTAAACACTGGCCATACTCTTAATAACAAAATTTTAAATATCATAGATCATTTGAATCTACATGTAAAAATTTTCTTGAGATTTTCTTTTGTCGAAAGAAATTACTGTTTTCTAAAGAATGAGTGGCAAAAGTTGAATTTTTGTTTACCTTTCATTAAATTCATTTTATGTTCGTTGAAAAAGGTTTTAAACAGATGTTACTTTTTAAATCAAAAGGGAAGAAACTCGATTATCTAGAATCTGTTGAAATTTTCAAATTAGTTCACAATAACAATAATGTAAAAATAATGAATGACTGTACGGAGCTATGTAAATCGAAAATATTTGAGATATTTAAAAAGTTACATCTGTTCAAAACCTTTTTAAACGAACATAAAATGAATTTAATGAAGAGTAAACAAAAATTCAACTTTTGCCACTCATTCTTTAGAAAACAGTTATTCCTTTCGACAAAAGAAAATCTCAAGAAAATTTTACATGTAGATTCAAAAGAAAAGAAACTTGATTATTGAAATTTTCAAATTCGTTCACAATAAAAATAATGTAAAAAATAATGAATGACTGTATGGAGCTTTGTAAATCCAAATATTCGAGATATACAACAAAATAATGTAAAAATGATGAATGACTGGACGGAGCTATTTAACCCCAAAAATTATTTGAGATATTAAAATGGGTACCATCTGTTTAATAACCTTCTTTGTCGATTGCCGACATTCCGATATCTGTTAGAAGGCCCCTCTTTTTTAAGCCGGTTTTTTATCACGTTCCGATTGTAAACCTCTGTACCACTATAAGGTGTTACCGACAATCTGTTGAAATATTCAAAATATTTATCACTTTTGTTTAAATACCACTGTTAGGTCTTCAGTTGTCTGATGATGTTCATTTCCCGAAACTCGAGTCACAAGAAAATGTGTGATATATATTTTTTTGGTAGTAAAACATAGTAATTTCTACAATTTGTTTTAATTGGAAAATAATGTCACTCTTTACCTAACCAGGTATTCAAAATTAATATTTCGCACAACTTTAACTGACTGTACTGAAAAAAAACTGTAGTACATCAGTATGCCAAATTACTCTAAAAGTTAGCGCATTCATTAGGGATTCTAAAATGGTATAACACTTAATACATTATTTCTTAGATCGAAAAAAATAACGGTCTTTCTTAAAGAAACACAGTTTGGAACAATTTCTTCGAACTTTCTAAAAAAAATTCTAGTGCATCCAATACTTTAAGAATCTGGTTAAAATGAGATGGGGTGACTTCTTCCATAAAGTGTGAGTGATACAGATAGTGACGCCACTATTTGGTATTGAAACACGTAAACGCAATACAGATCAGTACGCTACGCCCTTGGTCTACTGCGCATCTTTCCGTATTTGATCGTGTTATTTGTGTACTTATGACTTTTGGCTTCGTTCATTAGATTTGTTTGCTTCTGATTTGAATAATTTTGATCTCTTTACGACGACCTTTGATTTTACCTGTGATTGTGTATTGCCATCATGTCTGTGTATACCACACAGGAATATGCCAACATGTACCTCATTTATGGGAAATGCAGATGTGAGGCTGGTGTAGCTTCAAGAATGTATCGCGAGAGATACTCTAATGCTGATGGTTATCCAGATCATCGAGTGTTTACGAATGTGCACCGTCTACTTTTCACGGCGGGCCGACTACCAAACAAAGTGCATGGCGAAGGAAGAAGTTTCTTACCTTATGACGGTATTGTGCTTCAATAAGTTGAGGAAGATCCAAGTACTTCGCTACGTGAAATTCAGCGAAGCACAGGAGTGCCCAAAAGTGCAGCTCACCGACTATTCAAAAAAACAAAAGCTCCACCCATATCATGTGCAGCAAGTACACTATTACCTCGGGATTATGAACCTCGGGTTGCGTTTTGCTAAAACATGCTAAAAATGAAAGAGGAAGACCTACAATTCTTAGAAAAAATTTTGTGGTCGCATGAATCAACATTTAAAAGAAATGGTTACATGAACCTATACAATTTACACCAGTAGAGAATCCAAATTTAATGAGACAAAATAGATATCAATATCGATTTAAAGTGAACATGTGGACTGAAATTTTGAACGGAAGAGTCATAGAACCTTTTGAATTGCCAGAGCTTTCAAATGCTGAAATCTATTTAGATTTTTTACGAAATTAGTTGCCAAATTTACTTGAAGACGTGCCACTCAGTATTTTCAGAGAAATATGGTTTCAGCAAGATAGCTGCCCAGCGCACTATGCCCTCTCAGTTAGAGAATATCTAAACGAAGAATATCCGGGCAGATGGAGAGAGTGATCTGGTACAATCTCGTGGCCAGCCCGTCCACCTGATTTGAATCCCTTAATTTTTTTTACTGGGAGCAGTGAAGGAAAAAATGTATTCAAAATAAATTGAAAATGTAGCTGAGCTTTGGGAGAGAATTAGGGAAGCAATGCAATTCGTCAATAACGAAAGATTCGCCCGTCTGATATCTTGATATTTTTTAAGCATGTCGTGCATGAATTGTGGCTGAAGGAGAGCAGTTTGAATATCTTTCGATAATTTATTAAATCTTGTAATAAAACTAAACTGAATTTATCTGAGAAAAACTCTATTTTATCCAATCTAAAAAAGAATGTAGTTAGTGTTATAGCATTCTAGAATCCTTGAATATGCTAACTTTTGATGTAACTTGCCAAACTGATGTAGTACAATTTTTTTTTAGTACAACAGTACAGTCAATTGAAGTTTGGCGAAATGTTAATTTTGAATACTTGGTTTGGCAAAAAGGGACATTATTTTCCAAGCTGGAGCATTTGGCTTAGAATTGAAGATCACAGGTTACAGAAGCACTATTCGGGATAACATAGGAAAAATAAAATTTGAAAAAAGTAAGAAATTGTAGCAACAGGAGTTCAAAAATTACCACAGGGTGTGCATTTTATTGAATAAAAGAAAGTGCAATATAATTTGAAAAATACAGGATTTGGATTTTCTTTCATATTTTTCTGATGACTATTACGACTTAACCTGTTACCTGATTCCGGCTTGACGTCGACTTCTGGGTCATCCCGTATAATATTAACATTAAGAAATGTGCTCGTTATGGAAAGCAGTTCGAATCCAGAGATTCTTTGAAAGACTGAAAAGTGCAACTTACGCGAGAACTATTCTAATGAATAGATTGCGGATGTCCCTAAACGTGTGTGTGTATGGACCAAATTTAATAATGAATAAAAATAATTGGTCTCTCTACCACATCGTTTCCGTTCGTACAATCTAGTGTGACAATTCTAGTGTTGTTGCTTGCTTGAATGTTACCTTTCTAATTGAATAAGTGGATGTTCATGAAGAGAAAATCAAAGAAAAAAGGTATGAAAATTTAACCACTGGTTTTCTGCATTAAAAGAAAAAATCTAGCTATATCAAATTTATAAGAATACCTCAGAATCGATCTTTAGAAACTAAAACATAATTAATTCAATGCTCAAATGTTTTTGGCCTAAAATAATTCACATTTTTCCACTTGTCTCTCATATATTTGTCAGACTAAACATTTAAAAAAATTCAACTGATTCAAAAAATTCAATTCAGAGTTGTATGTTAGTTAACTAGTTTTTTCTAAGTATATCTGGAATATTTTCTGACATTTCTGGTATCTCAAATTTGAAATCGCAATAAATAACTCTAGAACTCCTAATTTCAAAATTTGAATATCAGATCTAATTTGTTAGCCTCCTATAATTTCAATTTCAAAAAATGTTATTCAAAAATTTTTAGAATTAAATTAATGTCTTATCAGCACAGCTTATCTTTAACAGACATATTAAATCAAAACTCATTATATAATATCAAATGGAATAAAATAAACAACGAATATACATTGTCAATTAAAATTAATAAATAAATATTTGAAGGAGACAAAATTTTGTATCTGATCTTATATTTATGAAAACTAAATGTTTTCTCCAAAACTAATTTATTTGAAATATTCAATATATTCAAATATTCAAATACTTTACTTCAAAACTCTTTCGAAACATGTATCACATCCTCAAAAAACAATAATTTTAATATGTAGGAAATTTAGTGAATTGTCAGAGTTTTCTGTTTCCATGGTAAATTCTCTAAATTTACCAGATATTACAATTATAAGAAAGAATAATCTCCTCGTATTCGATATATTCCGAAAACCAACCTTTACAGACACTTTAATTCATAATAATAACACCCATCCACGAAATACCAAAATGATAAATTTATTAAATTAATAATTTTGAAAAATTGATTAAAGTTCTAAAAACATTAGCATTGAGCATCAACTAGCGGTTATAACGAAAATATAAGAGATAAATTAGTTTCCAAAAAACAGCCTTGAAAATAACTAACTAAAAAGATAAAGAAACATTTTATAGTATCAACTATATTCCAAAAATTAGTACCCAAATTTGCGAAAGACTCAAATGAACAACACCAATACCATATGTACAAAATAAGAAAAATCTAGGTTCAATTTAGGTTAAAAACAAAGATTGTCTGAAAAGTGAAGAAATAAGCGGCATATACAAAATGCATTGTAGTGAGTGCCCTGCCTTTTACATAGGTCAAACTGGTCGTTCAATCAATATTAGAGTAGACGAACATAAAAAATCTACTCCAAAAAAAACAACAACTGGTTTTTCTGCTCATAGCATAAAATAACACCACTTTATAGACTTCGGTGAAACCGAAATTCAACATTCATGTAACAAAAGCAAAAGGATCTACTCGAATATCTGGAGATCTCTTCGGTCCATAAAAAACATTTGACGATAACAAAAGGCCAGTTGGAATTTGATCTATACCCATTACTGGCGTTTCTTAATAACTATTTCCTTTGAAAAATAAGCAAATATCGTCAACAGGTAAATCTTACTGTCAACAACCTCATATGAAAAAAACCCCGTCACTTCCATCTGTTTTCCAATATATATATATATATATATATATATATATATATATATATATATATATATATATATATATATATATATATATATATATATATATGTTGAGTAAATTCTCCTTAGTTTTGAAAATGAAACATATATGTCAACAACATAAATAAAGCAAGTGTATTTGTTTACCTCATTAATATCCAAAATGTTTCATCAAGTAGCTGGCAAGAAATCAATGAATTTAGTATTGAACTTATTGGATAAAACATATTTGAAATATTTTATTGTTTTGGTCTTTACTGAGCAGATATTCATAATGAAATTAATAAATAAAAAATGATTTTAACTTCTTAGCTACAAGTGTTCATTCATTATTGCAATTATTTACAGAAGTCAAACCTGAAAACATGGCAGTACTTCATTGTGGCATAAAACAGTTGACATACCCGAGTACGCAGAGCACTGAAAGTTTTGAGAGCACATACTCCCATACGAATCAGCATATAGGATGTACTTATCCCAGTCCAATTTATAACAGGTGAGTTTTTGTCCCTTTTATATTTTTCAACAATAAGGATAGCTTGTGTGACAAAATGCGATTAGAATAAATATTTACAGTCGACTTTAAATATCGCCTATTGAAGTATCGGGTGTTTTTTTTAGAATGATAGAACTTTCGATAGGGATAACTGTGATTTGACAGAAGGTAGAACCCATGTTGTTTTGACATTTCTGTTCAGTAAGCATTGACAAATCATGGAAAGACTTACGCCGCAACAACGTTCACAAATTGTTGAAATTTATTTTCAAAATCAATGTTCTGTTCGCTAAACTTATAGAGCACTTCGTGAAACTTATGGTTTACATAATCGTCCATCAGAGCAGCTTATTCGTCGAACTATCGATAGATTTCAGACAACATTTTCTCTACTCGATGCAAGAACAACAACAAGACAAAGAACTGTACGTACAGAAAAAATATGGCTGCTGTAAGTCATAGTGTTAATGATGATCCAGATTTGTCTATTCGTCGACGTTCACAACAAGTTGGACTCTGTGCATCCACCACATGGAAAATTTTGCGTAAAGATCTTGGTATTCACCCATACAAGATCCAACAAGAACTAAAGCCACTTGATCATAATAAGCGTCGTTTGTTTGCTGATTGGGCCCTAAAACAGCGTGAAGTTGATCCACTTTTTTATCGTAAAATTGTGTTTAGTAATGAAGCTCATTTCTGGTGAACGGCTATGTAAACAAGCAAAATTACCGTATATGGAGTGAAAACAATCCTCAAGAAGTTCTGCAGGTTTCATTGCATCCTGAAAAATGAACTGTATGGTGTGCATCGCTGGAGGCATCATTAGTCCATATTTCTTTAAAAACGATGCTGGAGCTAATGTAACAGTGAATGGTGCTCGGTACACATCGATGATCAATGATTATTTGTTTCAAAATTTGAATGGTATCGACCCATGTCATAAAATTATCTTTCAAATAAAAACATATTTGACTTCAATCTTAATTTAAATGTGTTTTATTTCAATTTTAAGTTTTATCACTCTGAAAAAACCCCCGATTCATTTTCAAGACGATCTGATTTGTTTTGGTACTTTTTATCTACGTATTATTGTGCAGTTGTGCTTTTTTTTCACGCGATTTCACCAGTGAAGTCTTTTTTCTGTGTTTGTTACACCACTTGATTAAAGAAAAAATAAGATTATAATGGGAAAGTCAAAAGATATCACACCTAGAAAAACAGCTAAAATAAAATCTTTGGTATCAAATACAGATTACTAAAGCAGAAAAATAGCATCTAATACTTAAGTTTCGTGTGCAACATTAGACCGAATAAAAAAATGGCTATGACCCCACGATGCAAAGGAAAATGTGATCGAAAAAATATTACAACACCAAGAAATGAGCGAAAAATACTTGATATTGTTATGGCAAGCAGAAAAAAGCCTCGCAGGATACTCATAGGAATCATGCAAGAGTCAGGGGTGAACATTTTATCAGCTCGAAGACGAATAAAGGATTTGGGGTTCTCAGCATGCCGACCTGAAAAAAAACTCTTCTCACCCCAGCCATGATGAAAAAAGGACTCCAGTGGGCCAAATATCACAAGTACTGGAGAGTTGATGATAGGAAATAGGTGATTCACAAATATAATGATAAATAAACGGTAAACTAATAGAATTACTAAATTTTCCAGGTCTGCTTTTCAGATGAATCAACCCTACAAATTGTCATGGATAGATCTGAATTTAAGGATGACTGCATCGTTAGAACGGTCAAGCATCCTCTAAGCATCATGGTGTAGTCTATAATCAGCAGTCAGGGAACAGGTCGCCTGTACTTCGTTGAAGGAACAATAAGAACCAGTATATGAATATCCTTGAAAGTAAAATGCTTCCCCAGACCCAGGAGTGGTTCCCAGATGGGCGCTACATATTCATGCATGACTCGGCGCCATGCCACAAAGCTTACTAAATTTCTTTCTGACAGCCGAGTAAAGGTTCTAGACTGTCCCGGCAATTCTTCAGATCTCAACCCTATCAAGAACCTTTGGAAGTTGATGGACAAAGAAATAGCAAACGAAATAATCACTAGTAAGCGTCAACTGATAGAACTTTTAATAGAAGTGTGGTACAGGAGCGAAAAAATAAGAGAAAATGGTCAAAAATAAATAGAAAACATAGACGCAAAAGGTGGTAGCACCAAGTATTAGGTCAGAGGCAAAATTTTGGATGGTAACAGATTAATTCTTCTAATATATATATAAAACAATAAACAGAATTGCTTATTTTCACCTTGTGTCTGTTAATTTGATCACTCAATGTACTTTATTCACACCTAAGAATGAGTCACGTAGTGCCGGGTTATCCTATATGTGTATTATTTAGTTAAAATGAGTTTTTATCAAAATAGAACCGATTAAATTGAATATGGAAAATGTAACATAACAAATATCCAGTCTCCTCGAAAATATCGACATAGCTGTCACCAGTTTTCAGTTTGTCACAAAGACAGTCAATATTATCGATTGAAAAATGTTACAGCTAGTTCTGATATCGTTTTGCATCCACCTGCTTTTATTACTAGCGGTATTCGAAACGTACTTTCAGACTATCATAGAAAGCGACCTTCCAGTAACAAGCACCACTGAAAATCCCCCAGCTAAAAGAATTCTCCTTGTTATAGTAGATGGTTTGCGAGCTCAAGCGATTCTCGATGAAAATGAAAACATCGCGCCATTTTTAACTTCTTTGAGGAGGAGGAATGGTTCATGGGGTATTTCTCTTGGTGCTGCGCCAACCGAATCTAGAATTGGACATACCGCTGTAATCGGTGGATTTCGTGAGGATCCAAGGGCTGTTTTGAACGCCTGGAGCTACTATCCAGTTAAATACGACACAGTGTTCGATCAGAGTAGAAACACTTGGTGTGTAGCTGGGGCTGAGTGTGTTGGAAATATATTCACTCATTATCAAGGTGAAAACGTACGAGTTTATTCGTTCCCTCCACATCCCTTGGTTCCCAATGGAGATATATGGAGTATCAATAATTTCACGTTCATTTTGGCGAACAAGAGTAATTACGAAGACTTCTCCAAATCTGGGAACATATTTGCAGTGCTGTTACCAAATCTTGACGTGGTTGCTCATCACCTATATAGAGAATATTCGGAGGAAGTTGCAGATGTTGATAGACGCATCCAAAATCTGACCACAATATTCAGAAAGGCTTTCCCAGATGACAAGACAACCTTCTTGGTCACTTCAGACCATGGAATGAGGTCTGATAGTGGACATGGCTTCGATTCGCCAAGTGAAATATCTTCGCCTTTCATCAGTTGGGGTGCCGGAGTAAGCAAAGATTCAAATAGAAAAGATCTGGAGAATATTGACATAGCACCCTTAATTTCTGTTTTACTTGGGATCAATTTTCCTACAAATTCCAGAGGGAAAATACCTGTAAACTATTTGAATATTTCTCGTGTGGAAAAATATAGAATGCTCCTGAAAAATCTTCAACAAGTCTTGAATATTTACGAGAAGAAGGAGCAGAGATTATCGAGAAAATCTCTGTTATGGCATGATAATCTGGATATACCGAAATTCAAAGATATGATTAAGCAAATGTCGTATACCAATGAAACGATATCGGATGAATCATTCTCCAAGATTCAAAGTTTAATGAGAGTAGTTTTAGAATCTTTGGATTGTGCCCAACTCCATTACACGTACAACATTATTTTTTCTGGATTGCTTGGTATATTATTCTGGATTCTTCACTTATTCTCCATAATACTGGAAGACACGATTGAAACAAAGGAGCAGTACATCATAACTAAGGAATTCTTACTGCTGCTCATATTTTATGCTAGTTGTATTATCCCCGTTTTCTACTCAGAAATATTCTTCTTCGTTTATTATTTATTCCCGATAGGTTCCTTTTATCTTTTGATGAGAAATTACAAACGCTTTCAAACTCTTTTCACTAAACAATATAGGTTTCCCTCAAAACTTTTATTGGTATGGTTTTTTTGTTTCTACGTTTCCTCAGTGTTGGGATTTCATAAACGTGAATATTTTTCTTCGACTGTTCTGCTAATGTCTCCAATCTTATATTTCATTCCTCGACATACTTTAAATTTTTCTGAAACTTGGAAACTTAGTTGGGTTGCTCTTTGCTGTATTTTAGCATTCTTCCCATGTACTTCATTCCATTATGCAGAAAAAGGATACTTGATACTTTTTGTTGGTGGTGTGCTCTGGCATCTCCTTAGTTGCTACTGTTTCTTTGAACTCATGATAACCAAGAAAGACTTTCGAATCACCATACTTCAATATATTATCACATTTCTTCAGAGCATCTGTTCAGTTTCTTCCGTAATTATTTGCTTCTATAAACCAGTTGTGGGCGAGCACCATGTTTTTCTTTTATCTACCGCATTGATTCCACTTTCATTGATTCCTTTCGCCATGAAAATTAGCGAAGTTAAAATTCTCACAATTTTTATGGGTATGCTATCAATTTTTATCATTCCTTCCTTTCCTCAAGATCTCTTGATTCTCACGATATTTACCATGCTTTTAATAAATTATTCCATAGTTGAAACCAATATCATAGGTTCTGAAGGACAAGGCCTAAAAAACTTTAGAGTTTCCTGCATCCTTATTGGACTGAATGTCTTTTGCTTCTCTGGAATTGTAAACTTATCGGATGTTGGACACCCTGTGCCCGGATGGATAAGATGGAGTACCTTTGTTGCAAATTTTGATATGTTATCGTTCAAAATTTATGTGTTGAAAGTAATGATTCCCCTAGTTTTCACAGCCTGTATCTTCCGATACATAGTTTTGAAAACTGGAGTGAATCTGAAGATATGCTTCATGATAATAGAATTATTTTTCAGTACAATGATTTTTCACATTATCTTCAGAATAAGAAATACTGGGTCTTGGTTAGATATGGGAATGAGCTTGATAAATTTTGTCATTGTGAACTTTTTCGCTCTGTTCGCCGTATTGTTTTATTTCATAGCTTTTATGTTGATGGATTTAGCATTACCTCAATCATTCAATGAAAAATTCCTAGATTTAACGAATAGTATATTTTGAAAATGTTAAATTAGAAAAACACCAGATCTTATTTATATTTTTCTATTCTAAAACCTGCTTCATATTTTTGTTATTCCCTAAGATGATTGAATTGAATCTGTTCTGAAATAATTCAATAAACTTGTGTGCGTATATTTTCATTTCTATTTACAAATAATCAAAGGACGCAATGGTATTACTCCATATAATAGGAGTAGAAATCAGATCGTACGGTTTTGATAACGGATGTTGTCAATTCCATTATTTCATTTGCCAACACCTCCATTTTGAAGTGTCATGATTAGCTTTAGCTTCAATATCTTCGTTTAATTACAAAAAAAAAACATAGTTTCTTTGTGCTCTGTCAACAATTTCATTCAGTTAAAGAGCAGGGTCACCATCAGCATCCATTAGAATACGATGATTTTTGGCAGCCTTTTTCTTCATACTGAAGTAATCGTGAATTCTAGCGGCATGTGAGCGTAGCTCTTTCACCCAGTGACTACTCACACAAGATGCCCCAAGAGTCGCCAGAAGCTGCCCCAAAAAGCAGAAAGTGTAATAAGGATTACACCTTATCATCGGGCATAGACAAAACCACTTCGAAGAGTTGAACCCACCAGCTTGCACCAGCAGCGAAGCACTATCCAACCTCTACTGGCTCTGCATGTTCAATACCCAAGTTGTTTGGAAAGAAACTCACACGCCGAAGGGGCTTCTTATGTCCCATGAACCAAGATAATCTCAAGACCGACCACCGTCAATTCGACCTGTACGTCAAGATCCATGAACCCTTGTGAAGTCTTTCAATTGATCCTGGCTTCAAGCACCAATGGTCTAGCCGTATCGTCGAGATCCAGAAACGTCTCGCAATCGATCCAGGTTCAGGAAGAGGCCGGTCGAACTGTCAAGTCCCGCTAAACCCTGAAGCATTTCTCGAAATATCCTGAACATGAGTTGCTGCGAACAGATAGATGGAATACCCTACTAGTCAAGCATGCCGACTGTCAACCACTGCCCCCTCGACTCCAACACCAATTGGATGGCCAGGTCGTACGAATACTTCCCGAGGGCCTCCACCCTTCCGAGGTAACGCAGTATGCTACATAACGCACTCGGCCATTCGACAGAAAAATCCGGAGATTTACTGCAATAGGGTTAGTTTTAAGGGTGAGGCCCTGTACTGCGACGGACACCCTTGTGTCACTAAATTGATCAATGCGGCTCCATTACACATTTACAGTGAAACTAGGGCCCCATTCAGTCGATCTTCCACCATACGGGTCCAGTGATTGGCGCGAGTGGCATTGCTTTAGGCATCAGGACTTAATCCTCCATTTCACTGGGATGAAACTAGGATTCTAGTCAAGACAAGCGCCCCCAGCGCGTCAAGCTACAACGCCATGAGGGCGACTGAAGTAATGAGGTAATCGTTACTTGTCAGATGTGGTTTGTCCTGTTTAAAGGTGACAATTTTGATTTAGAAGACAGAAGAACGATCCACAGCTCCGTCAAAGTTTAAGGGTGAAGAATTAGAGACAAGGCTTGATGAAGATCTATCACAAAAGTAAGAGGAACTCGCAAAAACACTTGGAGTCTTTCAACCAGCCATTTGCTATCGGGAACCTAGGACATTCGAAATTACCAAAGGTCCAAGTATGGAAGAGAAAGAGATGCAAAGGAAGTTATAAGGTTTTGAGCTTAATTCATCTTGCTAGAGTTAAAAGGCAATCACACTATCTTTATAAAGTTATGAGCAGATGTCATCGAAATTTTTCGCCGCCTCATGAGGTACAAAAGATTTTTAATACTCTTGGGTAGCATTGGGTTCGATGATAAGGTGACAAAGTGGAAAAATTAGCCCCAATGCCATTCCATCTTAGATATCTTTAGAGATAATTGTATGAAGAGCTGTTCTGTTGGGAAAGTCGTCAGAAAAGATGAGAAATTAGAACCATTCCTAGACATATATACCAAATCAACCAACAAAATATGATATTAAGACTACAGGCTGACGAGAAAAACCTAGGATAAACTTTTTTTCATTTAACTTCATCAAACAAAAGAAATTAAACAAAACAACAACGAATGATAATAACATAAATATTTGGTAATAATATATTTAAGCGGTTTCGAAGTGGCTTCCTTTGGCGGCGATACATAGCTTCAGACGCTTCTTCAAATTTTCGTTAATGGGCCGCAGCTCTTCGGGCGTTAATCGGTCTCATTCTCTGCGCAGGGATTGCTTCAGCGACTCCAAACTTTTGGTGTTTTGCACACCCCCTGAGGTCCAAAATCAACCACACGTCCATTGGGTTGAGATCCGGCGAGTAGAGCGGCCTTTCTGCAGTTGTGATGAAACCCGGAAAATGGGTCTTACACCATTCTTGCGACATTTTCGCTTCGTGAGCTGGAGCGGAGTCTTATTGAAAGGTCCAATGCGTGTCGTGGAAGTAATGCTGGCCCCACGGAAGTACTTCGGCCTCGAGAATGTCGTAGTCCTACGCGCTTGTTTTCATCCGTGAGGAGATTTTTTGGAGCTTGTATGGCTTGAGGTTGAGCTCCTTTTCGGACATTTGACGAACGGATTCACGGTTGATACCGGTCTCACAGGCTATTTTGCTCATGTAGACCCTCGGATTTCAACTGACGATGTCACGATTGCTAGGCGTATTGACAGTGCATTTTCTCCCACTTCCTGGATCACGACCATCATGGCCAAGCTCCTTGAAACGGTAAATTGCATCAGACACGGTTTGTCGAGGTACATTGAGCAAACGAACAATTTCGCATTGACTCTTACCTTGATGAAACAGCTCCGAAATTGCACTACGTTTGTCTGACATTCTAACACTCTGCAAAATAAAGTAATATCACACTGATGATTCACATATTAGTACAAGAAAGTGTAGAGAACCTAATAGAATAAAAATTATTTGGCTGTGCCAAATAACTTTTATTCCAGAACACAGTAAAATTTGTCCGAAGTTATTCTTGTCACCCTGTAATGGAACGTGTGACTCCGAAACATTTTATATTCAAATTCTGTAAGTTAATTACGTCCAACAATCAGATGGATACTGTGCAAAGTCAAATATTCCAACAGACATCGTGCATAGATTGTTAGAACCAAGCAAAGAAAAACATAGTAATGTGAGATAATTCGTAAACTAGCATACCACTTGCTGAAGCTCTTTTCAAGGATAAAACAAAACTAGTAGGCACTTTGAAGAAGAAAAAACGGAGAATTGCTCCGGAATTTTTGCCAAATAAAAATGAAACCGCCAAAAGCTCAGTGTTTGGAAAATAAAGTAGCATAGCGACTCTTCCATAGACCAAGAAACATTTATCTAGAGCAGCATATAAAATTCACAGAAAGAAAAATGCCGAGAAATTAACAGAGCTGAAAAGAAACTATAATCTACATAAGATAAGAAACGCAGAAAACAAAAATAATATTATATGGAAATTGATAAATAGGGAAAACAAAAATCTTGTGCTTAAGGACGAAACAAATCTTAGACCAGATAAATTGAACAAATACTTCACCAACATCGGAGCTAGTATTTCAGAAAGATGTAAAGTACAAGAAAATCCAATCAATCTGTTGCATAAAACTAAGATTTAAACTGTTCAGTCTATTTACCTTCATGAATGCACATTAACAGAGCTCAGGAAAGCTCTAAGACAGATAAAATCTAAACAAACCAGAGATATCTATGGGATGACATCAAGCATGTTGAAGGAGATTTTTCCGTGCATTCAGGTACCATTATGTAGCATGCCCACCAAATGTCTAAAACAGGGGTACTTTCCGGATCACTTGAAGAAGGCTAAAATAGTCCATAGTCCATAGAAGAGGAGATATAGAATTACCAGAAAACTATCGCCCAGAATCGATACTTCCTGTGTTCTCAAAATTGTTTGAGATAATAATGAGAAATAGATCACTGACTTTCTTCATCACAAAATTTTCTGCAAACAACAGCATGAGTTCTTGATGGGCAAATCAGTGGAGACTGCACTGAAGGAGATGCTTCAAAATATAGGAGAAGCTTTTGATGGGGGACAAAAATCTAGTTTACAGGCATGTGACTTATCCAAGGCTTTTGATAGTATTTCATACTCTGTGCTTTTAAACAAGCTTGAATACTATGGAATCCGGGGTAAGGCTCTTGACCTGATGAAAAGTTATCTGACAAACAGGATGCAGAAAATAAGCTTGGGAGGCAGGTCTTCTTCTTGAGAGACTGTGATTGACCGCAGGGTTCTGTGTTGGGCTCCCTTTTGTTTGTGATATACATGAATGAATTGCCAGCTAATGTGAAATCAGATCAAGCCGTACTCTTCGCGGATGACACTTCCTTTCTGAATAAAGGGATGGACAACCAGGAATTGGAACAGAAAGACAAGAAGACACTAAAGGAAGCCCAGGTATGGTTCAGTGCAAACAAAAATGATGATGAACAGTGATAAAACACAGAGACTACTGTTTGAACCAAAGATGTCTTCGGACAATCAGATAAGGCTACTTGGAGTATTTTAGCAATCAAATCTCAAGTTTTCTGTCCACATTGATGAAATGATTCCTTATTTGTCAATAGCTAGCTATGCAGTTAAGAGAATAAAGCAAATAGCGAGAGTTGAAGCAGCCAAGATTACTTACTTCAGCTACTTTCACAGTGTCCTTAACTTCGGCATTCTTTTCTGGGGGGATTTGTCTGAAAGTAAGAAAGTATTCATAAAACAGAAACAGGTACTGAGAATACTATGTGGTGTAAGTATACTTGTGTAATGTACATCCATGATAATAAGGACAAACAACTTTAATCACAACTATGATACAAGAAACAAAAACAACTACATCATACCATACCATGGTATGAAAGTATCACAGTTAAATGTAAGTCATCTAGCTGTAAAAATTTTCAACAAACTGCCGTCCAGAATGAAGGCATTGAATCGAATAGCTCAAGAATGAACTGTAATGTCTCCTAATGAATAAAGCATATTACTCAACACATAAATACCTGAATGATACTTTTCAAAAAAATATATTTTTATGAACAACTTTGTCTGGCCAAATTCATTTATTCATTGTTTGTGTCACTAATGTTTTGCTTTATTTTGTTTTATACATTTTTTATTTTATATATACGTCTTTTTAGACAAAATTGTCTAAATATATGTCTTTTTAGACAAAATTGTACCTGACTCCCCATGAAATTTTTGATGGGCTAAAATGTATTCATATTCTGTGATATGTACTGTATTGGGAATTAATAAATTATTATTATTATTATTAAATGAACCGGAAATAATCACTTTCTACAACTCAACAAAAAGGAGAATTGATATAGTAGATTTGGCAACTCGTATTCTGTTTCACGAAGAACTAGAAAGTGGCCCTAAGCTATATTTTTTCAGTTTTAAATATAGCAAGAATTTACGCTAAAATTCTTTGTAATGCCTCTCATACCAAAACGCCACAAATAAGAAAAATCTCTTTGAAAAATCCACCTTTGAATTTGATTAAACCAGATCTAAGAAAACGAGCTACAATATTTTCGCTTCCAATAAACATAAAATCAATTCTTTTTGTATGTGTTTTCTTTTATTTTATATTTGTATATTCTATTTGTATGTTACTCGAATGTATTTTTATTGTTAATTTACAGATCACACTCTCCACTGAATAAAAATGGAGAACATCAAGCAATACCAACAATGTACACTTCCTCACAGCCAAGCTCTGCTCATTTGCCCATCAAACAAGAACCAGCAGAAGAAGGTAATTAGTATCCACTTTGTTTCTAAAACAATAAAGGGTCTTCAAATGGGAACGCCCCATTTATAACTTGCCACAACTCACGCATGGCAGCCATTGCTTATGTGTCACATTGACATTTGTATTTGTCAATGTCTACCATTTAATCATGGAAAGGTACACACTCCAACAACGTTGACAAATAATCCAAATTTACTATGAAAAATCGCGATCTGTTACTCAAATTTTACGTGCTTCAACTTCAATTTTTGGTCGTTATAATCGTACGGATAAAAAAACAATTGAACGTTTAGTGAAGAAGTTTGAAACAAATTTTACATGATGTTACAGTGTCAGTGAGACAAAAAAATGCAAAAAGTGAAGAGGTTATCGCTGCCGTACGTGAAAGTGTTCGTGAAGTTGATCGATTTCTCGACGTTCACATGAACTAGGCATCTCCCAGACGTCTTTGCGGTGAATTTTAAGAACTTGGTTTACATCCATAGAAAATTGTTTTAAACCAAGAACTCAAACCGACAGTTCATTTAAAGCGTCGTGTATTCAGTAATTGATGCTTAGAAGAAATCAGGTAGATTTTCATAAGAAAATCATTCTCAGCGATGAGGCTAATTTCTGGTTACACGGTTATGTTAACAAGCAGAACTGCTGTATCTGGAGTGGTGATAAAGCTGCAGAATATCAATAACTGCCATTACATTCTGATTAACATACTGTTTGGTGCGGATTTTAGGCTGGAGGAGTCATTGGACCTTATTTTTTTTCAACGAAGCTTGTGAGACCAAAATTGTCATCTTTGGTTGTTGACTAATTTTTAATGACCTGAATTGGTTCGTCTTCATTTGCAGAAGATGTGGTTTCAACAGTACGGTGCCACTTGTCATGGTGCTAATACACGATGACTTTAATCAAAATAAAATTCGTTGATTCGATTATTACAAGAAATGGACCGATGAATTATCCGCCTTGTTCCTACGCTTTAGCTCCATTGGACTCCTTCTTTGGGGATACATTGAGTCATTGGTTTACAGCAATCATCCAGCAAATGTACACTATGTACAGATGAATATTGAACGAGTAATTGCTAATGTACGACCTGATTTTTGTGAGAGAGTCATGAAAAATTGGGTTCAACGACTTTATTCCTGCCAGCGTTCCCGTGGTGAAAATTTGAATGATGTTTCATTTCGTAACTAATGGTATCCATTGTACTCTATAATGAAGAAAAAATTTCAACAATATTCAAATAAAAAATGTGTTTTTTTCACAAAACAAAATGTGGCGCTGTTAATGAAAGACCCTTTGCAATTATATCGTGCTGTTCCATCAGTTTAGAATGAAAATTATTGTTGAGTCTCTTGATTCTTTCATTCATTGGTTCAATTCCTGTCTCCTCGTACAACATTGATTGGGGGAATTATGGAGGACATTGTTCGGGTGTTGCATTCTTGTCTTTTTTTAGGGCTGCTGTTTTGCTACTTGCAGATTTTTTATTGCTCTGGATTTGCAGTTTGCCTACAGTGGAAGCGCATATTCAATCAAGGGCCTACAAATGGGGTTGTTTTTTTTAGAGTGTTAGAACTTTCGATAGGGATAAATGTGATTTGTCAGAAGGTAAAAGCCATGTTGTTTTGACATTTCTGTTTAGTAAGCATTGGCAAATTATCGTGGAAAGACTCACGCCGCAACAACGTTTACAAATTGTTGAAATTTATTTTCACAATCAGTGTTCTATTCGTCAAAGTTATAGAGCACTTCGTGAAATTTATGGTTTACATAATCGTCCATCAGAGCAGCTTATTCGTCGAAGTATCGATATATTTCGGACAACATTTTCTATACTCGATGAAACAATAACAATAAGACAAAGAACTGTACGTACAGAAGAAAATATCGCTGTTGTAAGTCATAGTATTAATGATGATCCAGATTTGTCTATTCGTCGACGTTCACAACAAGTTGGGCTCTGTGCATCCACCACATGGAAAATTTTGCGTAAAGATCTTGGTCTACATCCATACAAGATACAACTGGTTCAAGAACTAAAGCCACTGGATCATAATAAGCATCGTTTGTTTGCTGATTGGGCCCTAGAACAGCATAAAGTTGATCCACTTTCTTATCGTAAAATTGTGTTTAGTGATGAAGCTCATTTCTGGTTGAACGGTTGTGTGAACAAGCAAAATTGCCGTATATGGAGTGAAAACAATACTCAAGAAGTTCTGCAGGTTCCATTGCATCCTGAAAAATGCACTTTATGGTGTGCTTTACACGATGGAGCCATCATCGGTCCATATTTTTTTAAAAACGATGCTGGAGCTAATGTTACAGTGAATGGTGCTCGTTACAGATCGATGATCAATGATTATTTGGTTCAAACAAGATGGTGCTATACCTCATGCTGCTACCGTAACAATTGATTTATTGAAAGAAAGATTGGATCGAGAAATGATCCAATTAATTGGCCTCCAAGATCATTATTATTATTATTATTATTAATACACAAACAAAGGGAGGGGCGAACCCATAAACCCTAAATGCGACATAATTTTCTTTGGGGATATGTCAAGACGTTGGTTTATGCTGATGAACCAGATACAATAGACGCTTTGGAAGCCAACATAACTCGTGTTATTGATGAAATGAGGCCTGATTTACTCGAAAAAGTGGTCCAAAATTGGTCTGGTCGAATGCGGTTCCTCAGAGCTAGTCGTGGTGGACATATGCCGGAAATTATTTTTAAACCATTTATGTCATAAAACTTGGCTTCAATCTTAATTTAAATGTGTTTTAGTTCATTTGAAAGTTCTATCACTCTAAAAAAAACACACGATATGTTAATTTGGCAAAATATGTGGCTCTGGAAACAACATCTTAGTGTGAGCATTAAAATTGCATCTGTTGTTAATTTAAACTCCTTAATATTTTATAGTTGGTGACGGTTTTATATTTATTCCATTGACATTAATAATTGGTGAATTTGGGTTGATTGTGTGATTAAAGATGATAAACTGAGACTAAATTCTGGTTGTTTCGGAATGCGATCGGGCCTAGAAGATTCAACAATCATCCCTCATATTCTCCCACCCCATTAGCAGGCAATGTTTATGTAATGGATCATCTCGGCGAGGGTAAATGACGGGCCTCGATTTTATTAATATTGATCAACTTCAATTAAAATCTTCGCGACTGGTGGGCGATGGTGCTCGGGGGCTGCGGCAGTCCCGCTAAAAGGTATCGCCAAACAAGCTGATTAATAAGTAACCACCCTTTGTTAAATTTGCAAACGTTTAATCTGCCGTTTGCATTTTATATTATTTCGTGAAGTTCGTATCGCTCGCATTTGAAACGGATTGATTTCAGGTTGATGCCAGAAGGTGGATTACTTTCCTACAGGCTGTTCGAAAAGAACAGGGAACTAAGCAATTATTCTCACACTGTTTCATGAACTACTTGACTTCACCTTCTGGAGAATAAATTCCAGCTATTCTCTGTAATGACCAAACGGACCTCCATAAATCCCCCTTACGTAACCTTTTCTAGGAATGAAGCTTAGTAAAATAATAAAATATCAACATATCGGGTGTTTTTTTTAGAATGATAGAACTTTGAATTGAAATAAACATTTAAATTAAGATTGACGCCAAATTTTTTTGGAACGAAGTTCCTTATCGCGCGTTGCGAAAGGGGGCTAGACAGAAAAAAATTAAGACCAAAAGTTGTAACGACACTTTTTGCTATAGTTTCAAGCCGTGCGGCGTGCACGTGTTTCTCTCTCTCTCTCTCTTTCTCTCTCATAGAAAGCAAGCCAGTTATTTTCGTTTCATCTTTCTATTTCACATTAAACAGTGTGGTGTCGCGACGATTATTTTTGTTGAGTGTATTAGGTTTATTTATCGTTACATTTGATGATGATGAAACTAAATTTCGATTTCTTCATAATCATAAGCTTCATCAACAATATCTCTAGTACAAGAGTTTCAGAAATTGTCATTAAATAAGCTTGAAACGAAGGCAAAATCAGTCATTGATTTCATTACTAGAGATAAAGGCATTTCATTGTGTACGTTCAACATCCAAAGCCTTCGTAAACATTCAGTTGATTTAATCGACTCTGTTACAGAAAAAACGAACATTTTGTTATTATCAGAGACATGGTTGGACAATCAAGAAGAATGTGATATACCGAATTTTAATTGTATAGGTCACTTTAAACATGATTTTGTGCGTTCAGGTGGAGTTGCGATTTGTCACAACACAAATGATACGACCAATCTTGTAAGACCAAATATGTCTGTCATTATGAACAATATTCAGGACTTGCACGTAAGACGTACAAGTGTTGCAGATTTATGTGCAGCAGAGTGTGTAATGGAAAACGGCGTTGCTTTAATCATGGCAGTCATATATGTCTCACCAAATAATAAATTAATAGATATACAGGAGTTCATTCATCGAGCACTGCTAGAGTCTCAAACGCTTAGCAGATACAACAGAAATGTAGATAAACATCCACTCATTTTGGCTGGTGATTTTAACATCAACTTCAGTAGTGAAATATCAAAACCATTGCTACAGTTTCTAGAGGAAGAATTTGATTTAAGAATGAACAATAATCCAGCAGAATCAACAACAAAATATAATACTACCATCGATGCAGTTTTTTCAAGACATTTAAATAAAATACAATCCCAAACATATGTTTCCTACTTCAGTTACCACAAGCCATTTATTACTGAAATTGAGCCTACTAATTAAGTTTATATTACATTATATTTGTTAATAATAATAAAAATATTATTATAACTTAAAAAAATAAAATTTTATTACAATTCCTTCACCAATTAATCGAAAGGAACCTTGTTTCATCCGGGTGTCCCTTGAGACCTCTCAATTTTTTTTATTTGAAAGATAATTTTATGACATATATGTTTCAAAAATAATTTCTGGTATATGTCCACCACGACCAGGCCTTATCTCATCAATAACAAGAGTTATGTTGGTTTCCAAAGCGTCTATTGTTTCTGGTTTGTCAGCATACACCAATGACTTGACATTACCCTAAAGCAAATAATCCAGTGCAGTTATATCGCATGATCTTGGAGGCCAATTAACTGGAACATTGCCCGAAATAATATTATCCTCCAATGTTTCTTTCGATAAATCAATTATTATGGTAGTAGCATGAGGTGTAGCACCTCTTGTTGGAACCAAAACACTTCTGGGTCGATACCATTCAAATTTTGAAACAAATAATCATTTATCATCGATCTGTAACGAGCACCATTCACTGTAACATTAGCTTCAGCTTCGTTTTTAAGGAAATATGGACCGACGATGCCTCCAGCTTGTAAAGCACATAATACGGTGCATTTTTCGGGATGCAATGGAACCTGCAGAACTACTTGAGGATTGTTTTCACTCCATATAGGGCAATCTTGCTTGTCTACATAGCCGGTCAACCAGAAATGAACTTCATCACTAAACACAATTTTACGATAAAAAAGTGGATCAACTTCAAGCTGTTCTAGGGCCCAATCAGTAAACAAACGACGCTTATTATGATCAAGTGGCTTTAGTTCTTGAACCGGTTGGATCTTGTATAGGTGTAGACCAAGATCTTTACGCAAAATTTTCCATGTGGTGGATGCACAGAGTCCAACTTGTTGTGAACGTCGACGAATAGACAAATCTGTATCATCATTAACACTATGACTTACAGCAGCGATACGTACAGTTCTTTATCTTGTTGTTGTTGCATCGATTAGAGAAAATGTTGTCCGAAATATATCGATAGTTCGACGAATGAGCTGCTCTGATGGACGATTATGTAAACCATAAATTTCACGAACTGATCTATAAGTTTGGCGAATAGAACACTGATTTTGAAAATAAAGTTCAACAATTTGTAAACGTTGTTGCGGCGTGAGTCTTTCCATGATAATTTGTCAATGCTTACTGAACAGAAATGTCAAAACAATATGGCTTCTATCCTCTGTCAAATCACAGTTATCCCTATCGAAAGTTCTATCACTCTAAAAACAACACCCGATACATTACTTTTGTCGTAGAATGTGACAAAAAAGAAGTATATTAAAATTATGAAAAATAATAAATTCCGGATACTTTCTAGACGGATTATAGTTTCTGCGTACTCTGAAAATGACAACTTTTGTATAAAATAGTAAAAGGCTTTTTTCTTGATAGAAGAAATATAACAAAATTTGAATATCAAAACAGATTCAATCTGTCTACAATTTTAAAATTGTAGGAGACTGACAGATTAAATCTTCAGATATTCAAATTTTGTTTTATTTCTTCTATCAACTAAAAAGCCTTTTTCTATTCTATTTTATACATAATATTTAATTATATATAGGCTTGAATAAATCTCATTATGGAATGTCAATGGTTTAAAGAAAATCTTATAATTCCTTACAGTTTTCTGTGATTTTATTACGAACGTACACTATCTTGATTTTTAAAGTTAGTCTGTTTAAGCAATTATCCGGTTACCACTTTGAGGTAAGATATGATTGATTGTTAGTTGATTTTGATATTTTAAATATTATTCAGGGCCGATGAAGAGATTATCGGAATTCTAATTGTTTTTTGAAGATATAGTGAGTGCATGTTTTGAGAGATTCTTGAATTAACTTATTTGAATATTTAAATATATTGAATATTTCAAATAAATTATATTTTTTGGGAAGTTCTTAAGTTCTGTTTTATATTTTAAAAAGGAATTGGTGATCATAATGGTAAGATCAGAAACAAAATTTTGTCTCCTTCAAATATTCATTTATTAATTTTAAATGACTATTTATATTTGTTGGCTTATTTATTCCGTTTGACAACGTATATTGAGTTTTGATTATATACGTCTATTAAATATAATATGTAGACATTAATTTAATTCTAAAAGTTTTTTCAATAAAAATTTTTTTGAAATTAAAATTGTAGAAGATAAACATATTTCAATTTGAATGAAATCTGTTTTGATATACAATATTTGTATCGAAAAATGTATTTTTGCGGGGAGTTTTACTTCAATATGAAGGAAAAAGCTGCCAAAAATCATCGTATTTTAGTGGATGTTTATAATGACCAGAAACGAACGAACCTGAACATGCTCTATCTGAACGAAGGTGTCAGAAGTGGTTTGGACGATAACAAAGTGGCAATTTTGATTTGGAAGATGAAGAAGCGCCACCAAAGTTTAACGATGAAGAATTAAAGGCAAGGCTTGATGCAGATCCATCACAAACGCAAAAACACTCAACCAGTCATTTGCCATCGTTTAAAAGGAATGGGAATGAACCTAAAAGTGGGAAATTAGTTTTCGTGTGAACTGAAACCCAGAAACGTTTTTCCACGAGTGAATAACTGCTCCAACTGCAAAAAAGAAAGGAGTTTTTGCATCGTATAGTGACTGACGATGAAAAGTGCGTCCATTACGATTAAGATTTATGAGTTCACTATTTTCAATACTCGTATGATGAAAATTAAAAACACATCTCGATAATGCCCTTTGATCGATTCCTCAGGGCTTATGTCGTATGAAAACAAATGATAAATACGCGTAGGTTCCCCAAAAACCTACCACCCTAACGTAAACGTCATGTGCATCCCCAGAAGCTTAAAAATCGTACACGTTCCGTACGCAAAAATCATTTTCATCCTTCCACCAGCGACTCCAACAGAGCCTCATCAGCTCGCTCAAGATTCCGCGGTCGACCCCGTTGTATTCTTATAATCAAATCTAGGCGTCCCGCGGATCGCCGAAAGGCGCCCCCTTTGCATACGACGTCGCGCCGTCTTCATAACACGTAATATGTTTATCCGCGAAATGCGTTCCGAGCAGATTTTAATCGCGAAAGAATGAATTTTTGATTTTCTATAAACTTCGGGCATTACTCATTTTCGTCACGTTCGAGGGTATCGATAGGCAGGAAATTGTATCGGGTTTTCGAAGACGAGCGTCGAAGCCGCTGATCGGATTATGTGTGTTTATGAAATGCATTCAGATTCAGGCGTCGACAGGCGGTTTAATACCCGGGATCTGATGCGACTTGTCGGCATTCGATTGGTTTAATTCTTTTCCACTCAAAAAATTAGATCTTACTTGTATGTCCGCCTATCTCCCATTCAAAGTCTTCCGCAGTTGAGATTAAAGTGGCCTACCCGTTTAGCCTATGGTCAATGCCCTCATGGTCAATCCCAATCAGCACGCCAAACGAAACAATAGCTTCAAAGGACTAACAAATCTCTACTGGCTATGCAGTGTCAAGGAAGAAAGTGAAGACTGTTTTATGTGACCTACCTGGCATCTGGCGTACGGTCACAGCCCCCATGGAGACGAGATTAGGATACACCAAATCAGCGTGACACGATAGAATCGTAACTTTCAGTTTGGCTTCAGTTTCTAAGACTTAGACCCCCACTGGTATAGGGCGAAGCACTATCCAAACCTCTTCTAACTATGCAGGTTAGCTCCCTAGTTGGAAAACGCAACTCACACGTCGAGAAAACAGAACCCCTCCAGCCCAGCATGCAGGCTTTCAACCACTGCCACCACGAAACCTATACCATAGTAGAGCGGCCAGGATTACTCCTGCGGGCATCCGCCCTCCCGTGGTAGCAATTATCGCGTCATTGCTGAGACTTACTTCGGGAACGCATTCCCTCGTAAATTTAAGGCCTTGGAAACCCAGGCCTTGCGGGTTTGCGGGATTGCCACACCCGTAAATTCTGTAGGATCCAGGACATGTCAGGAAACCATGGTAGCACTTCGATAACACCACCACCGGAACCGCGAATATCGACCTTTTAACCCACAGTGACCGCTCTGCATGCGACCACCACAACCCATCAACACCAACTCCAATCCCGTTCCACAGTAACGAACAACTCAGCCTTCAGCCACAGATCGCCCCAAAAAAGACACTTCAATGAGTTTATATCTTCTCTTAGAGAAGACTGCCCTAGAGAAGCTTTCTATTCTCTCAAACCTTTCATGAGTCCCTATCATTCAACTTGTATCATATACAATTTCATTTGCTTCTCTCATCATTTCCTCTAATATCACCATTCGTTCTTCCAAGTACTCTATACATTCATACAGGACATGGCTCCAACTCTCTATTTCCCCACAAACACATCTGTCATTCTTAGAGAGGCCCTTGATTCAAGCTCCCATGGCCCGTAATCAGGTATCCCAGATATAGACCAGAAGAGAACCATTTGTTCTTGCTGGAAAAATCTATTCTCGGGATGAACCTATGAGTGACTCGCCCAGTTTAACTCTAATTCCATCTTTTCTGCGACTCTGTCTTCATTCTTTCTGTTAGCTCAATCATACCCCTCTCAGGATCTTGATTCCTTTCATCAACTATCATTCGATCAAATTCGTTGAGTGCCAAATCTTTCTTCAGTTTGTACTCCACTCCTATTTCTTTCGTTACAATATCTCACGGATGGACACCCATCAAGACATTCATGGCATCCGTGGACACCATCCCAAATACTCTTAGGCATGCATACATGACCACTCTCTGACACCTATTCAAAGCCTTTCTTGCATACCCATACTTCATCGATTCGACCCATATATTTACTACATACACGCTTTAAACATGCCGCCATATATTACATTCATCGTCTTTCTCTGCAGTCTCCAGTCACGCTGCAAGACTCTTCCCAAAAACAGCTCACCAATCTCACCAACTTCTCTCGTACATCGGAGAAGTGACCAGAAAATCTGTATCCCTCCTCCATTCTCACTCCCATGTACTTAACACTTGTAGTGTATTTAATAGCAAAGCCACTCAAACGTACATTTGGAGACCTACTCGAGGCCAACTTCCCTTTTACTAATATACAAACTGTCTTGTTTCCTGACAAACTTACACCTGCCTCAGCAGCCCAATTTTTCAACAGATTCAAATGGTAAGTCACCTTCTCCTCGAGATGTGCTCATCATCAACATATGCTACCACTCACATCCTTCCCTTTCACGTTCTTCCAACAAGCCATTAATACACAGATTCCACACCTTAGGACCCACTATGGAGCCCCGTGGATATCCTCTCATCGTCTTTCCCACAACAGATTCATGCTGTCCTATCATTCTTCTCTTTGATCAAAATATGCAGTGTCAGTGCCAAAGTTCTTTAGGACGCAACTCACACGCCGAAGGGGCTTCATGCCTCCACAGTTCATTCGACCGTTCGAGGCTCGGACTCGCCGATCCCGGTTAAGGCCCAGCATAAAGCATGATCGAAATCCCTAAATCTCCGGGCCATTTCCGGTTATCCAGGCGCAAGAACTACGATCCTGCACAGCAGAATACCCTTCTAGCCTAGCATGCAAGCTTTCAACCACTGTCCGAACGAGTCCAACATCAATTAGGGTGGCCAGAAGTACAAATACCCCTGCGGGCCAAACCACCCACCCGTGGTCGCCTTGTTTCTAGAAGTGCCCATTGAAGACTAACGGTCGCCGAGAAGAGTTCAACTAGATACCCGAAGACTCGGGGAAACTAACACGTCATAGTATCCCTCCCCTTAAAGCCAGCACAGATCTAATTCTGAAGCATTCGCCCTTGTGGACAGAAAACCTGCAATCAGGTAGAACCACTCCAGTTCTATGGGTGAGCGCCCTGTGTTGCAAAACTCACTCCCGCGACATTCAAAGTTCTGCTCACTTCTTAAACTCCACTTTCACGAGTGCTCCGCGCATAGTCTTATTATCCTATATACAACAACTTCGGAATGAATATCCGCCGATTCAATTTTTTTTTTTTTTTTGTATAAAATGTGTAATTATTGTCACAGTACCTTAATAGGATATTACTTGAGCATCAGGAAGATTTATTCATATGTGACGCTTGAAGTAATAAGGAATTCAGTTCAGTTCTTGACTTAGCCCGCTGTATGCTGCGTGTTTTAGGTGGCGCTGTTGTTTTGCAAAACATCAGTGTCCCTATGCAGAACAAACATTTTCTCTGTCCATTTTATAGACTTACTGCGATTTTTCTAGTTATTCCTTCATTTTTTTTAATAAAAGACGTAATATTTGATCATTCTTATCAACAGCACATTTGATATAGCCATAGTCAGCAGTAGAAATGAGTTCGTGCCGTTTTTTTCCGAAAATTGAAGCTTTATTGTCAAAAATTCAAAGTTTAAAGTATTGTCCACCGCTTGTCACTAGTTTTTCCCATCTTTCTGGCAATTGACGGATCCCATCGCGACAAAAGGTGGATTCTTTGGCCGCTAACCATGCATAAATCCATTTTTTCACTTCATCGTAATTGGAGAAGTGCTGGTCAGCCGGATCATATTGCATCGATCGGAAGAAATGGTAATCGATCTTGCTGCAACATAATTTTGTCGTGTCTGTCGGCGTATTGTAGCCGATTTTTCTCGCAATGCTCGGCTCAAACGCATCAATTGTCGTCGGTAGCCTTCCTCTGTAATTCTTCATTCGATTGTAACAGCTCATAATAAACCCATCTGGTCCCACCAAATACACAGCATGATCATCTCGTCATTAATATTCGGCTTGACAGTTGATGCTGAGGCATCCATACGTTCCTCGACGTTTTGGATTATCGTTATGGACCCACTTTTCATCGCCAGTCACAATTCAGTGTAGAAATCTCTTTCAAATTGGCCGTTGGAGCTGTTGTTCACAAGTGAAAAAACGGCATTCGACGTCTCTTGGCTTCAGTTGATACGGCAGTAAATTTCCTACCTTTATTATCATTCCCATTGCTTTTAAACGATGGAAAACGGGTGGTTGAGTGACTTCAAGTGTTTTCGCTAGTTTCTCTTGCGTTCGTAATGGCTCTTCATCGAGCCTTGCCTCCAACAGAAACTATGTCGTTTAAACTTCAGCGAAATGAAGACACTGAAAAAAGAGCCTAGTGTTGGCAGGTGAAACAAAGGAATAATTCATTAGTAGTGACATCTGTTATCAAAACCGCAGGATCTTATTCATACTCCTAAAAGCTTGCGTGAGTTAGGAGCTCAGTTCTGTTCTTGTTAAGCTTTGTCAGTGTGACCCAACAGTGAAATAGGATTTTGATGCAGGATAATAAACAAGGATTTTCATTTCAGGTAACGTCCGATTATTTGAGAAGAATAGATGCGACCAAATCAAATCCACAAATAAGAATCCGTACAATGTAATAAATCTCAACAGTAAGTAAAAACAATAGGGGTACCCTTACAGGAATTTGTGAAAATTCTAAAAACTGCGAATGCAAATGAACAATATGATCAATATTTAAAAAAATGTATGTGAGACAGTAATTTAGTTCCGCAAAAATTTTTGTACTACTACAACAATTGTTTCACCACGATGTGGCTTTTTCAGGTATTACATTGTACTGTCTGATGGTATTCAGTGTAACCGAGGTTAAATACATTGTTAGGTACGTGACCAAATAATGGAAGCACAAGTCATAAAAACTCTAGGTGTCTATTGGAGTTTGCCGCTAAAAATGCCATTTAGGAAAGATATTCAGTAATAGAGACTTATCAACATCTGTTTGTTGGTTTAAAAGGATTTTGCGGGCATTCTACGTGTTGATTTCAAGAAATTCTTAAAGTGTTAATTTAGAACTTTTGCTTTCAACGTGGATAATTTCATGATTATTGTTGAAATTATGTCTGAATTCCTTAAGATCCCTTTGATGTTCTTGGACACGTTTCTTGAATGATCTACCAGTCTGGCCAATGTATTTTTTTTTGCAAGTCAACTTGTAGACTCCGGATTTATTTTCTTTATTTGTTCGATCTTTATTGTTTTTTGTGTAGGTGCTAAGGTTATTAATTGTCTTAAAAGCCGCGTTATAATTGAAACAACTTTTGAAATATTTAGCAATATTTTTTTATGTCAATGGATTGACATAAGATAACGAAAAATATTTCTTAACATAAATAGAGGTTAATACTTGATAGAAGGTGTATAATATATAATATTAAAATGTTTAAATAAAAATATTTCTGTGTATTGTCTTTTTTTATGATTGGGTACACGAGATTTAATGCCATTTTCTGAATGTCTGTATGTACACATACAGACATCACAATACATAAAACTTAAAATCACCCCACCAAGCAAAAGATGTCAGCATATAATAGTTTTATTCATAGATTATTGAATGTCCCTTCGAACTCAGATAAATTTTGAACGAATTAAATATTATTAAAGAAATAGTGTCAAACAACGGTTACAACACTGTTCTTATAGACAAAATGGTATCCAATAAACAAAAGAAAATGGCATTAAATCTCGTGTACCCAATCATAAAAGAGGACAATACACAGAAATATTTTTCGTTATCTTATGTCAATGGATTATCCGAAAATATTGCTAAATATTTCAAAACTTGTTTGAATTATAACGCGGCTTTTAAGACAATTGATAACATTAATACCTACATAAAAAACAATAAAGATCGGAAAAATAAAGAAAATAAATCCGGAGTCTACAAGTTGACTTGCAAAGATTGCCCTTTAGTATACATTGGCCAGACTGGTAGATCATTCAAGAAACGTCTCCAAGAACACCAAAGGGGTTATATATCCGATTGTGTACATTCTAAATATGCTAATCATCTCAAAGAATTCAGGCATAATTTCAACAATAATTATGAAATTATCCACGTTGAAATCAAAAGTTCTAGAACTTTTAGAATTTCTTGAAATCAACAGGTATAATGCCCGTAAAATCTTTTTGAACGAACAAACAGATGTTGATAAGTCTCCATTACTGAATATCTTTCCTTAATGGCATTTTTAGCAGCAAACTCCAATGAACACCTAGAGTTTTTATGACTTGTGCTTCCATTATTTGGTCACGTACCTAACAATGTATTTAACCTCGGTTACACTGAATACCATCAGACAGTACAATGTAATACCTGAAGAAGCCACATCGTGGTGAAACAATTGTTGTAGTAGTACAAACATTTTTGTGGAAATAAATTACTGTCATTACATTTTTTTAATTAAAATGAGTTTCCACCAAGTAAAGACCGAATCAATCAAATATTGATCAATATTAAATTTTTTAGAAGCTGAAAAACAAACAGAAGACAGAAGGAGCGATGCTAAAATAAATAGTCTGAATATTTCAACGGGTCGTAGGGGATCTCTCCAACTGTGGCAATTTCTTGTGGCGCTCCTCGATACTCCCGATGCAAGTGCTGGATGCATTGCTTGGACAGGGAGAGGGATGGAATTCAAATTAATAGAACCAGAAGAGGTAAGTTCGCCCCAAATGCAACCTTTCATTTGAATAAGTTCCTCCAAAGCATTGAGAATCTAAACTAAGCTCAGGCCTCCTAGTGAAAAGTATAGTCTCAATTATTTATCATCTTAGACAATAAAATAATGAAAATATATTATTGTATACAATTGTGACAATCTTCACCAGGTTGCCAGAAGATGGGGTGCACAAAAAAATCGTCCTGCAATGAATTACGATAAACTTAGCCGTTCTTTGAGGTACTATTACGAAAAAGGAATTATGCAGAAAGTGGCGGGTAAGTACATTGAAAAACCTTCTGCATTTTGTCATTATTAAGACAATTTCGCTGTCTTATTGAAGCTTCATATATCATAATACTTGATTACCAGTGTAATGATCAGTATAATCGATTGATCGAGTTTTTTGGGTAGTTCAATGAGGAAGTAGGTCGAATGGACCGGTATGACATTCACGGTAGAAGGGCGTGTGTAATTATTGTCTGTGGTCTCAGAACATCGGACAAAAACCAAAAATGTTAAATTTTTTCGTTCGTGTATTATAACTTCCCAACCAAGCTCCTGGAGTTTCTGGCGTTCACTACAGACGTGTGTGGTCTGGCGTTGTCCTAATGGACACAACACATCTTCTGTTGGTCAATTCTGGCCGTTTCTGGTCAATCGCTATCTTCAAACGGACCAGTTGTTGACAGTAGAGATACGAATTTAGTATTTGGCCCATATCGAAGCATTAACCCATTTGAAGCTACGAGGGAGCTTCAACGTCTTAATTTGGGAGCCGGCGTTTTGTTCTGAGCATGCGCACCTGAAACTCTTCAAAAAAGCGTGGTGCGCATGTCTGCCTGTGACGCCAGAGTGACCCCGATCCTCATGGGAACTTCAATCATCGAACGCTTGTACTCTGCCCTACTTTACCCCGGTGAAGGCGGATTTTTAAGGTATTGTTTGCTACCTGTCGCGCCTCCTCATATGCTACATCGGAAGCTGTAGCAGAGCAGAACAGAATTCTTCGAGAGGAGCTGGCACGCCACGTACTGAGCGGGCACGCTACATACTCCCTTGCCAATAAGCATCGGTAAGGTTACGGAATAGGGCGTTGGGAATCAGGCAAGGAGACAGTCCGCCGCTGGTCTGGTCGCGGTGCCATGTCCAGCGGGGATTTGTGGAACGAAAGGAAAAGAATGCCTCGAAATGATGGATGGGGCCAATTAGGACCTCCAAAGGAACGGGTTGGTTCGTCGAGTTTACCAAGGAAACTCTTTAGGAAATGCTGTGTTGCGAGGGAGCTTCCACCTCTTATTTAGGGAGACGATGTTTCATTCTGACCATGCGCACCTAAAACTCTTCAGACAGGCGTGGTGCACATGTCTGTCTGTGATGCCAGAGTGACCCTGTTCCTCATGGTAACGTCAGTCATCGAAAGTTTGTACACTGTCCTACTTAACCCCGGTGAGGGCGGATTTTAACGTATTGTTTGAGTAGAATTCTTCCAGAGGAGCTGGCACGCTACACACTCGTCCAGAAATTTCCCTGATCGCTGAAAAATTGGGATCAGTTTTCAAAAGTTCATTTAGTTGTCTATGATCTTTTACCTCCACTTCTTGAGTCAGTTGAATTTTGTACAGGCGAAGGCACTAGTTACGATGTAAAATTCGCCAAGTTGTGGTGTGCAGAGTTCTTGTGAACGATGAGAAATTGATTGCCTCGGATTCTCCTCAGTACAGCGGCGATATTTTCGGCAGATCTTGCGTTTGGTCGTCATACGTGTGTTGGTTCATTGTTTTCTGAACCAGTAGATTCAAATTTATTCACCACATTACGAATAGTTCTCTAAGTAGAACGATTACGGCGACCGTGAAATGAGCGGAGCGTGCGGAACGTTGGCCGGATAGAACACCCATTTTTATAGAAAATTTTTATGATTTCCACGTGTTGTTGAGAGTTATATCTGTGTATGGTAATTTGACAAATCAGACTGAATAAATGACAGCAAATTCAAAAGATGCAGCTTCAACAACATGGCCGCTATCAATTGTCAAAGTGCGGAAGTCCCTATTGGAAGATCCGTTATATCGTTTGATTAATAGAATTTTATTACTTATTGATGTTACTTTTCTCACAGGTGAAAGATACGTCTACAAATTCGTATGTGACCCTGAGGCCCTTTTCACGATGGCATGGAATGGTAGTACCTCAGAAGGATCCCTACGGAACCACTCCGGCAGCCATCCTGATAATCTTTGTTCAAAAAATGATCCCCACCATATCGCTTATGCAGATATGCTCAATTTTTACAACTGCGGTATAACGCACTCTTATCAACATCTCCATCCGTATTTACAGGAATCGAAACGCTCCCGATACCCTTGAAAATGGCGGTACTGCAACTGCCATTTTGAATATTTGTTTTATTTTCTATTGAAAAAAACAGGAAAAACAAATTTTCTTGTACATCAACACTAGAATGAAATAAAGTGGAGCATAAATTGAATTAACTAATCAACTAAATTACAACGTTATAAACAATTAGACGATTCTCAATTGTCTGTTTTTCAGTACAGATAGTTACAACGCAAAATGAAGAGATTTTTTTTAGTCATAACACAATGTAACAAAATATATCTGAACTATGTAGTTCAAATTAATCATCTACTTCATTGTAATACAAAACTTGCCCTTCAACTACAAATAATTAAATATATCGTTTAATATGAGTTTGCATCAAGTAAAGACCTACTTACCAAACTTTAGTTTGGATGGCGATTAATGTGAGAATGCATCAAAAATCTTTGGAATGTATATTTTAGTTAAATCGTTCATTTAACTAAAATTCCACATTATACATAAATAAATTTTCCGTACCAAAGATAACTAATCAATTTTAAATATTGCCGTAGTACTACTACCTTAAGATGTAAATATTCACGTCAATAAAAATAAAGAATGTACATATCTCAATTAAATTATTTCAGTAGATTCTACACCGTGAAATAAAGATTTCAAGTATTATATGTTACTGTTAACTTGTTGTGAATATGTGTTGTATTTGCCTCATGTTCCAGAATTTCAATAAATGTGTATTATGTCAATAATATCATTCGATTGAAATTTAATTCAGTTATCAATAAATATTTCTCCTCATCTATTTGAGTTTTGTTATTGGATATTTTCTCCTTCCACTCAAATTGTAGTAATTTATGTCACTGAATGAAAATTGAATGACATTGACATAACCTCGACAGTTTGAGCCATAGACTTATTATCCTTTTATTTTTTATTTTGATACATCTGTGGTTTCAGCACTTAGATAAAGAGTGCGCCATCTAGCATTTACATTTTGAAGCAGAGGTTATTTGGAGTCTGGCAACTCTTCTGTCATTCGTTTAATATTTGACATTAACGAAATGAGTTAATCAATTAGTGGATCAATTTGTTCGTGGAAACTGGATCGTTATTTGATAAAAATATCATGGACGCGTCCTCTGTATGCTACGCCGGGAAGCGGCAGTAGAGCAAGGTAGAAATCTTGGCGAGGAGCGAGACATGACGCCACAGTATCTACCAATTGCTAAGCAGATAATAATATAATTCATTTGCTGGAATTAAAATTTATGAGGAAATATTCAGAAGTTTCCTCAAAACTTGGTTACATCATTCGTAGATCTACCTACCTTGTATTGTGGACTGTAATTAGTTTGAGAGTGATACATCACACAGACAGATACTCAAAAGGAAGCCTAATGACACTTCAAAATAAGGTTGCCAGATGAAACAATGGAATAATAAACTAGTCGCGACATCTGTTATCAAAACCACACGAACTCATTTCTATCTTTATACCTAAAATTAATCTCTGTGACCAAGGTCAAACCTGTCAACCTGTTATGAAATTATGACACTAAGCTATCTTATTAGTGTTTACATATAATGCGAACGAAAATTATGTTTATCATTTATAGAAACATATTTTAATTATAACGTAAACGAATTAGATATCAATGTATTAAGTAATTGCAGTATTTTGATAGAATGTGGGTACTGACACTCTTGATGCGTCTCTGATATTTTCCATTTATACTGAAGGGATGCTTTCTGTCCTTGATTTAACTTTAAATTGATCAAAGCAGAACCCAGTGAAGCATTGAACCGCATATTCATCATGGTTGATTTGCACTTGGATATCCAGTTATCACTGGAGCTCAGAATGGCAGAATTCAAGTCTGACCCAGAGAAAATGAAAGAAGTAAATGAATTTTTAGATGATTTATTTAAAAAGGCGGTTAAGGAAGCTGGCCAGAGGAAGGGTGTTGAGCAAGAAATGAAAGCAGTAAGTCTTATATCTATAAACTGAAGCAACATCCTTAAATTTTATGTTTTGTTTTCAGGAAACCTCTAATACACATAGTGAGTATAGATATTTGTTAAATGTCAAGGAATTTTATGTAGTGTTTGTCTGCACATAAGGAACTTTGCACGGAACATAAATGCTCAGTGTAGTATTTACATGCTTGTTTTCGCGTGTATCTCATCTACTTGTCGATTGGTTTGCAGTAATTGTATGCAATATTTTCACTTTCCAGTAATGATATTTTGTGCCATACTTTGGATATATCGTACAATATTTTTCAAAACTTACGCTTACACACAAATGTTTTAAAAATTGTTTTGCATGTATATTACCTTCATTTTTAGATCTCTCAATGTAAACTCAGGCTATCCATCGATTTTTATACATTCATTTTCTGCTTGTTTTAGATGGAACCAAAAAAATAGGTGCTTGGTCTAGTAGAGCTAGAACATCAGCAAGGTCTCTTGCATCAAGATTAATAACTACAATTTGCAACTGTACAAATTCAGTTCGTAATGTAGTAACCAATAAGAACTAAAGGTTTAAAAAACTCCAATTTTTGTTTCAGTTGCAAGTGATTTCAAATTGGAAACACAAACATAACATAATTTCATTGTTTTGTTAAATTGATTGATCTTAATATTGTTGTTAAGTTTTAGTTGTTGAATATTTTTAACAAAGTTATTAATGTTCAAATTGAAACAATTTTTTTTGTTTTATAACTCTTTTCAGAGTTTGTTTCACTTTGATACTCTCTATTTAATTTTATCTATTAGTTCTTTGACTAAGTGTAATTATACGATTCAATTGAAAATTTTAAAGTTTCTATGAAAATTTTAGTTTTTACATTCATTTCTATGACTGCTTAACATTCCTTTAGAAATAGTATTTTATTATATCTACTATTATATTTTTTATGTAAATTTTTCAACCTTGACAGAAAATCTAAGGTAAAATCCAATACTCAATATTTTCCATACAGCTCTTCCACTTTTCCAATTATCAATTATTACATCTAGAAGTTCTACTGCTGTATCAATTTTTTGAAAAAGATATTTTAGTGATTTTCTTGAACCTTAATTTTTTCATTTTTCTCTGTACTGATGAAGAGATAGAGTACAACAAGATTACAAATTACTTACCAATTTATGAAAAATCGGTTATAACTTTCCACCAAACTTTCAAAAAAGTCTTCCTTGAGTTATTTCAAAATATCAGTTTTGGTTATTGCTAAGGCAAAATACTGCATTCCTTATTGTCAGACGTTCTATGTGAAAACAATGCAATAAATTGAAACATTGTATTCTCTTCAAAGCAATTCATGATTAAAATATGTGAAGAACCTCTATGATGTGTAATGGATATACAGATAAGTGTGCTACCAACATGAGGTATATAAATGTGGTTAAGTTAATTAAGTGTGAATAAATGTTATATTAATGTCTTTCATACTTACATGTTGACCAAACTGTTCTATCATAACTTGTATGATAATTTTTATTATCAAAAAACTAAATCGAGAAGAATTTTCTTTGAAGTATGTTTTAAAGGGGATGTGCAATTTTTAACGCAATACAGGGTATTTCCTGAATACATTGACAAACTTCTGGAGATTAAAAAAAAATCAAACATCTTTCAAAATGGTATTGAAGAACATGTTCAACTTCTCAAAAAAAATATTTCTCGAAAATTATCTGTAATTCAAATTTTTTTTCATGTAATAATTACAAAAAAACCAACTGGCTCTTTGATGAGTCTTACAGTCAAACTTCCTTGAGTAAAAGATAATTTTGGACAAATAAGGAAGCAATTCAATTATTTTCAGAAGTTCAATATCCTGTTTATACCTTAAAACAAGCCTTTCAATATATTGGTCCTAGGTTTTGTTCATTAATAATTCACCAAAGAATATCTTCCTGAAGTTTGCATAACAGTGTATTTCACATAAAAAAAAATTTTTTCTTCATGTTTGAACATTCCGTGACTGCCTTCTTCCAAGTAACTTGTTCAAGTTCGAATATGAATGTGATTCATATTGACAATCACTATGTGAACTGAGTGTTTAGGAGAACCCATATTTGGTGTTGAACACATAACTGTTAGAGAAAGCAATGAGTAATATATTTCACTGTTAGAATTTCATTGTGATATGTCAATAAATATATTATAACAAAAAAAGATGTTTATTGTGTACGAAATCTGTCTTAACATGTGTTTTTAAAAATATTTTGGATCTCTAGAATGATTTTTAATATTATATAATCTGTTTCATATACATATTATCTGATTATTGAATAATATTACGATATTCTTCGATATCTTCTAATTTCCAGTTTATATTTGTCTAGATCTTCCCATAATTTTTTGTTTACTCCTTTCCGTCTTAAATCCTTGGTTACTTCATTTATCTAACCCAATGTAGGGCTACCCACTTTTCTTTTCATCTGCGGTAACCAATGCATTTCTTGTTTTGGATCTGTCCTCCACTAATCCCTGGACATTTAAATTATTTTTCCCTGATGTCTTCTGTCATCTCGTGTTAGACTTTCATATTTCTCACTCTTGTCAAGTTGTTCCTTAGTGGGCCATTGAGCTCTCGGGTTGCTTGCCTCCTTTGATTTCCTTTTCCATATACTCTTCCTTTATGTTTTGTATACCAAGACATTTGTATTTAGTTATCCATAGTTGGTGATCTAGCATCAAATCATGTTGTTCTCTGGTATACCTGTGTATGCTGTCTTATACTTTTTGTAGTCTTTTGTCCATTTAGGAGTCATATATTCAAGGTTCTACTCTTACACCAAAAGTATTTAATCCCAGGCAAAATATTGAATGAATAGGATACAATCATACAGTCCTATTTCCCTACCTCAATATTTGTTTTTCCATAATCTGATGGCTCCTTACACATAAATATCACATAAGGTGGTTGACAGTTAAAATGCTGCTTCAGTCCTCTGTATACTATAAATTGTGATATTTCCTAAATGAATATGGAATAAGAATATTATTTTATTGAATGGGTATACAGTTATTAAAGTTTCTTTATATTACTACATTTTCTAACTATAAATTACAAGTTCTGTTTTAGAATTTTTATATTACATCCGAGTTGGAATGACATAAGAAATTACTTTATTTTCAATCACTTTTTTTTTAAAGTAAACTATCTATCACAAGGTAACGGACTACTCCATCCAATATATCTGAGTTGCTGGGCTTAAAAATCTCAAGTGATTTGAAGATAATACTTAGATCAGTTTCAGATCTAAGTTTCGGAGATTATCTCTAATTCTGGGAAAATTTTTACCGAAATTGGATTCCAAATCTTGAATGAAGGCACATGACTTTTGTGAGTGTTCTTATATACACACATCGTCAAAAGTCATGCTCCCCCTATCAACTCTCAACAAGTTGATTGTAACATCAAAATTTTTTTGTCTGTGGAATCTTCTCTATCTTATCACTTACATGAAAACAGTAAACCAGCAAAAAATGTTTCTTGTTTGGGAGAATACAGGTGTATTCGAAGTTAATTAGTTTTGAGCGAATAACAAGATTTGTAATATTGAGAATATTCCGGGACACCCAATTTCTCAGTTTGACTGGGCAAGAATAGTAGCCCTTGAATATTCCAAGGACTTCAGTAAGGCGCATAGTGGCCCTTTTCCTGGAAAGCGGCAGCGTTGCCCAGAGACCGGTGCCTGGTCGATCCAGAGTAACATCTACAACGAAAGACCATTATATTGCAAATTTTACTCTAAGGAATCGAACAGTATCTATAACAGCTCTTCGAAGTCATTTTTTGAGGACCTCGAGACGTCTTAACCAGTACCATAAAGATATGGTCACATTCCTCAAATTTGAGGGCAAGAAGACCTTTAAGAGTACCTCGGCTATCCCCTGGACATAGAGCTACCCATCGGCAATGGGGAGAACACCACCAAGACTGGCTTTTACCGCAATAGCGCAACGTATTTTTTTCAGACGAGTCACAATTCGATTTACAAAGTGATAGTCAACGAGAAAGGATTTGGAGAGGTCCAGGCAGACTAGAGCGGCCTCAAAAGATATGTTTCCTCATGTGAGCCCCCACTAAATGGAAGTTGCTCGTCAGTACACTCTTGAGCATATCTTTTGCCTTCTCATCGCTAAACTTTTACACCTCTGTGTGAGCCGATGAGACAAAATTGTGATTCATCGGAAAACAATACTCTATTGTCCAAGCCAAGTGTTCTCGTGCAAAATTCAAACTTCCAATCACGTTTACATCTCTCACTTCTTGCAAATGATTTTGAAGGGAAAATGCCTTGACCATTTGGTCTCCAAAATCACTAGAAACTAGAAAGCAGTCGTCTCTGTTGTAGTCCTTCCTCCTCCTGAACCAGGTCCTCTAGTGAGTAGACCAATCTTTTTGTAACATTGAAATACTGGAAAGACCGTGTCCCAACAGCCATTTCGACCCTTACAATGGTACCATAGCTTGATCTTAAAAACCCTACAACACATCTTGTTGAAATCAGTTTGAAAATGTAGTAAAACTCCGAAACTCGAGTTACTGTATTCTATATTTTATATAAAAAATTTTCTTCTTTCAATTCTCAACTTTATTAACTCGAAACATTTTCACTAGTTAATTCAGTTAAGATTTTTGAAACATTATAGTATATTTTCACTTCCCTGTTTTCAAACTGCACTAATTTTTCTTCGAATGGAGGGAATAGCTTGATAATCTGACCGCTATTATATACTAAATTAGCGTCTGTATTACATCCTAAAGATACTAAAAAAACATCTGATTCAGAACTATCCTTATTATCTGTGTAACATTTCATAATAATACACCCAAAGTCTTTCCATTTACGATTTATTATACCCCGGATATGTTCAAGATCAGATGGAATGATGTTTTTACAAAATATATCATGGTGCCAAAGAGAAAGTCTGGATTTCCGTAAATCTAATGCCTTCTGAAGTTGATAAAGCAAACCATTCTTTTTACAATTTTTTCGTCGTGGACTTGGCTGGTGATAACATTGATTACTCAAATCACTAGTTTTTATTGAACTCTCACTTATTGAAGGATTAACAATCACTAAACTAGAACCATCCTGACTCGAAATCGATTCAATGGTGCCCATATTTTCAGAACAATTTGTTGTAGCTATTGTAATCCTATCAGGTGATTCACATTCTTCAATTGCATCAGAACATTTCGATAAGAAAATATCTGGAGAGGATTCGTCAATTTTACTGCATCTGTCTATAATTTCTCTCTTCTTTCTTCTAATTGTTTCTCTATTGGTTAATACAGGTGATGTTTCCCGAAACAAGTAGTTTTGCGATATGATTGGAGAATCTGATTTTGGAAGACAAGCAATATTAATTTTTTGTTCTAATATTGGAGACACACTTCCACGATCAAAGACTTTTTCTTCAGATGTGAAGGTAGATATATCAATGGACTCTGTAGAATCAATTTCAGCAGGTTCTTTTCCCCTGTTCATTCCACATATTTTAGTTATATTAATTGGGTTTATCACAGGTAGTTTCATATCATGATCAAATTTAGGAAAATATTGTTTGTTTTTCAGATCCTTCACTTCATTATCATTTTCTTTGGAACTAATTGGTTCATCTCTCTTCTTTGCACATATTTTAGCTACTTTAATTGGGCTTATAACAGGTAATCTTGAAGTATGATCAAACTTAGGAAAATATGGTTTGAATTTTTTCGGATTTCTACTTTCATCTTCACTTTCTTCGGAACTACTTGAATTCCAACTTATCTTATCTATTAACTCCTGACTTTCAGTTTGAATTGAAGTTGTCCAACGTTTTTTTGCTGTCATTTTACATATGAGGCTTTTATTTTGGATCATTCAAAAATTTCGAATTGTTTACATCTAACATTACATTGACAATTATACTAACCTTATATATTGTTATGTTTGGATCATAGAAGGGAATATTTGTATAATCCATAGAAAATCATTTTAGTGTATTGGTTTCACTCTCTTTTCATATAAGTAAATTATTATAGATTTATTTGTTTCAGAAATTTCGGAACATTGAATATTATATAATATATATTTTGTATTATTCTATTGAAGAAATCCGTATTCTCTAAGGATTATACTAGTGACAGAATCCCTCATAGATTATATAAATTACATCATTAAATTACGTTATTTAGGTGTCAAATATTCTGTGGCACTCTAACTTGATACGTATATGATCGGTGACAATAATAAAGAGAACAAGGTTCTTATGGCGTTCCCAACTCCCAAGCTCTCATTGTATTCTGAAGCAATAGAGAAGAAAGTTCTTGGAAATAAATCTCCTGCGCGATTTAAAAACATACTCGAGATAATAGTAATTATAACAGTCCCTCTTGGTAACTCTTAGTAAGTAAACTTCTTTTAAATGGTTCTGATTAATTGCATGCTTTAGGCTTTGAATACCACCTTAGTTTTAATGTAAAATTAGTGATTGCACGCTCGTTCACTGTACTTCCACTCATTTTCATTCTTGTATTTTTACTTCAGTGTTATTTAATCCGTCCGGAATGTTTTAACTAAAAAACATTGCCTTTGTATATAACTAAAGCGGCACGACCCTCACCAAGTTATCTATTTGTATTTTATACTTTCTCTCGGTGCCTGTTTGTTGCTGTTTGTTGTATTTATTAATAGTGATTATTTTTTTGGACTGTTCATGGTATTCGCAGAGCCTGATATGTAACTGATTTACATGTACTCTTGTGTAATCGCCTGGTTACCTATTTCTTTGTTTCTTTTATTGTAACGTTCATTAACACGCCTAGGTGATGGGGTATTTTATCTATTTTATAATGTTCTAGTCAATTTGTTGCATATTTGTCATATGTATGTGCCCGTTTACAATGAGAGATTTTATTCCATGTGAACCAGTGGCGTACTTTAGGGTAAATCGCTGAGTAGTTCCAGTAGAGGTCGGCGTATCGTATAGAGACAGTAAATAGCTTTGGATACCCAACGCTACTGTGAGAATGTGTGAGTGATTACTAGATCATTGTCCCAAGGTATTGTGATATCTCCAGGATTAGTTTGCGTCACCCTTCAGGTAGTGTTCGGTTCGTTTTCACTAATATCTGAGCCTTCCTGGGCCTTGGCCACGCCGAGAAGGCCAGATAAAGTCCATTTGATAGTAAGTTTTCCGGTCGACTCTAATTATGTTAGATCCCCACTTCAAGGAGATTTCCTGGGGAATGGGTTCATTGTGGAGCTTTACGAACCACTGAGTAGAATAGATTTAACCACAGGTTGATAAATGTTTGTTTCCATTCATTGACGGTTGTTGCTTTTCAATATTACTAATATAAATATATTATCATGACGTTACTGTGTTTTGAACTTCCCGTCACTGATTCCTTGCGTTAGGTGTAGTTTGGGTTGTCTACACAACGAAACGTCCTATTCTCCCGCCACTAGATGATCACGATAAAAAGGTTATCGTTCTTCAGGGTACTCCGTATAATCCCAGATATCTTAGAGTAATCCATATAGTACCATACTTAACGGAGTTTCTTAAAATCCTCACCTTTCTATCGTGATCGTCTAATGTAGGGACAGAAGGGGTCTATGTTGTGTAGGCAACCCAAATTAATTCTAAAGAGCAAGGAAACAGTGATGAAAGTTGAAATATTCAAAATCACAGTAAAAGTCAAATACTTTATTAATAACAATAAAAAGAAACAACACTCAGATAACGAAAATAAGCCTTTATCAGCCTGATGATACATTTATCTTACTCTGTGAAGACACAGAGTGTAGTCACACCCCGGGTATAAGTTACTATCTTATTCATACATATCGTTAGGTTGGTTTCCATGGTTATATCCAAACTCAATTGATATTGACATAAAGAAGAAGAAAATTTTGAGGGCATGATGATTTATCTATTGTATTCTTATTGCACATGCAAATTTCATAAATTTCTTGCAGAATAATATCACTTAGAATTTATATGGGGTAGTGGCTTGAAAGAAATAACATTTCTTACTGGTTCTAATGCTTTAACGTAGACGTCCGTATGAAGTTCTGAAAGCGGTGGGAACTTGTCCGTCTTCGAAAACTCAGTAGCTTTTTCAACTCTCTTCTTTCCTTCCTTTTCAATACCTTTTATTTCCTCTGCTGTAAACAGTTTTGATTCGATTAGATACTTCTTCAGTTTCTTAAGACAATCTCTCTTTTCTCTAGTTTCCTCTATATCCTCTCTTTTCCTATAACTCGTTCCAGGATCGGACATGGAATGACCATAATATCTGTATGTCATACATTCTACAATTATGGGCCCATTTCCTCTTGCCACAAAATCAATGGCAAATCTTATAGATTCGCGAACTGCTAATACATCCATACCATCTGCATACACACCTGAAAAGAAGATCTATAAGGGTAGACTTAATTGTTTTCTTCAACCTGTTTCAACTGGCTATTCGCTTCCACAGTTTATCGCTTTATTGCTTAATAATAATAGTTTCTAACCTGGAATATACTCGCATCTCGTGTAGAACTTCGGATTTGACGAAACTCTTTTATAGAAAGTGCCCAAACCATAATGGTTATTTTCGACGACATACACCACAGGTAAGTTGAAAAGTTTGGCAAGGTTGAACGACTCGAAGCATTGACCTTGATTTGCAGCACCATCGCCATACAATGTTACGGAAACAGCGTCTTTACCCATGTATTTTAGCGCAAAAGCTAAACCGGTTCCTACAGGAATGTGAGATCCTACAATTCCATTTCCACCGAACATTCTTGGTGCGTACATATGCATCGAGCCACCCTTTCCTCTTGCTATTCCTCCTTTCCTACCTGTCAGTTCGCACAAAACTTCTTCGATAGTTGCACCCATTAGGTAAGCCATCTGCAAATATTGGCAAAATTAAGGACTAAATATTTGCATATACTAAATGGCACTGACGATAATCAACAAGTTTAGAAACATACGCATGACTGCTACTTATGTCCTAGTGTTCAACAAAATCTAATCGGGCTTGTTTGAGTTCAGAATTGTTATACAAATGTATTTTGCACTGTTTCTATTTGTAGAACTTTCTATTACCAAAGCCTATACTCCTTAAGACTTGGCTTATCGCCTGTTAAAAAATTTTGAAGGTCATAACTAAGTAATAATGGACATTATTCATACGGACCGAATAGTTTCCTCAAATTATTGGCAATTTGAAGGTTTATTATCATTGTACTTTGATATTTATGTTGCCCAACAGAAGAAGATACATCACTGACGAAAAAATTGACGTATCACTGTTAAAACAATTTACGTCAACTCAGGAAGATGAGGAACAAGAAGAAGAAGATGGAGGAGGAGAAGAAGAAGAAGAAGAAGAAGAAACTGATGATGACGATGAAGAGATTCGTATTCTCTAAGGATCATACTAGTGACAGAAGGGATGAACCAAGGGCGATCAATTACAAGGAGAGAACAATCAGCCACCGATGCAGCCCAGGAAAACACGGCCAAATTCTACCTGTTATAATTTGGATCTTACATGGCAGATGGTAAACCACGTCCAAACCTGTATTGATTGATGACACCCTTCATTACGACCAAAGGGTAGGTCAGTCCCTCGGAATACCACATGACGTGGCTAAGTAGACGATAACAGGCAGTATGAACTCAAGACTAGGGTCTTTCTGGCTGAGCCATCCTAGCCTGAAACATTCGAAGGCGTTCCTTGAAACAGCTTCAAACCAAAAGATGGCGAATCTAGCACTAGGTCTGGATAGGGCCAAACTCAGAACTATAATCGAAATTATGAATTAGGACCATAAGCAAGTAACGTATTTTAAGCAGATTCCTCGATGTTTTCGATCGCGATGGAATCATGAATTCAGTAAGATCTCTTATTATTCCTGACCAAGATGGATTTGTTCCTAAAAGATCTACTGTGTCCAATCTGGTCCTTTATTCAGAGTATATTCTTGAAGCAATGGACAGTCATATGCAGGTTGCTTCTGTGTACACCGATTTTTCGAAGGCATTCGATAAGGTTGATCATAACATCTTGATGAAATTACCTGAGATAGGTGTGCATGGAGACTTACGTGGTTATCTTCATATCTCAATAATAGATCTAAAATTGTTGCAGTTAACGGATATTTTCAATCATCTTTCTGTGTGACCTCGGGGGTGCCTCAGGGGTCTCTCCTTGGGCCTCTTTTATTTATTATTTATATTAATGATATAAGGGGTTGTTTCAAATTTTGTAAATTTTTGATATTTGTGGACGATCTGAAGAATTATGGGTTCGTCTCATTGGAAAACTGTCAGTAACATAGCGATGTTATGCTTTTGTATAAATTGTTGAATGGTTATGTTATGCCAGCTTTGCTGAACATACTCTTTTTGGGGATCGGAATATACATACCCCATGAGCTCTATACGAAGTTATGCAAATATCTTGAGGTCTCATTGCAGCAAAAACTCCAACTCCGACAGCTTCTTGTCCAGCGTATAAATGACAAAAGCCTCGAATCACCTTATCCCTATACATTTGTGCGCAGCTGTTCTCAAATCTTCTAATGATATCCATGTCTTTAAGGTATTGGAGACCATCCTCCTTTTTCAACTTTACAGTTTCAGACGGCCCTTTTTGCAGGTTGTGTAATGAGAACTGGGATTCAAGTTGAATAGTTGTTTCGGTCGATTCTTTAGCGGTGAAACTGATGTTGACATGGAATTTTCTACCCAAAAGCAACCGTGAACGGTTATACATTATAATTAAAAATTAACATTGAATTTTGGTTGGACATTCTGAATTATTTTGACATAATTTTGAATGAACAACTGGAATATCCTTCAAAATTGTCAAAAACTTTGATTTTTACACATTCCTTTGTTGTCAAAATCAATAAACTGTTTGATGTTTACTGCGTTTTTAATATTAGAACTTCTCGCCACTTTTGCCTTGCCTTCGTTTCGTTACACAACGTAGCGTTCTTCTCACCCCACACGAGATTCCGTGAAGGACGGAACAGTAAAAGTCAGAACAAAAAATTTAAGAGGTGAATCAAACTGTCTTAAGACACACTGTTTCTATTTAATTACAGTCCCTGTCCACCTCATTAGACTTACGCTGAAAATTCTTCGAATGTTGCATTAGAAGGTTAATTATTTGAATTTACGTTAACATACATAACACAACCAGTGATACAGCTTTGTATCATGGGTTGCTGTTTGACTTTATAACATCTGTAATAGATGTTGATCATGCAATAAGTAGAAAACAACGATTGAAAGTATTGGATGCTGTATTTAGAGAGGTGACGGAATGATTTTCAACGTTTTGAACTTAATTATTTCGGTTTTATACATCTTAATTGAGGAGGTGAGTATTCAATATTTGCAATGTTTCACAATCATATGTGAAGCGAATTAGGTAAAAATTGCTAACCGGTGATCCCTAAGAAAAGGTCACTGTGGTATAAAAATTGTAGTAACTCCAAGGAGTCAGATAGTGCTGAAGAATATTGTGATTGAAAATAGAAGTTTGTCCCATCTTGACATAAAAAAATTGGAGAGGTAGGATGCAATGTTTCCGTAAGAACAGTTCGCAGAAATTTGTTTGAGATGGGCTTCAGAGGAAGAAGACCTATGAAAAACCAAAACTGACCCCCAAAATGGTAGAAGATAGATTCAACTGGGCCAAATGATATAGGCATCTCACAGAGAAAGATTGGAATACCGTAAGCTAGCTACTCTTAACTATCATTTAATTTCTCTTTTGTCTGAAAAGTTATTTTTTTTTCAGGTTTGCTTCAGCGACAAATCAACGATCCAAATTTTTGATGACAAGACACAGTTTGTCAAAAGAAGAGTTGATGAGAAGTATCATCCAGACTGTACTATAAAAACTGTAAGACAACCCACCTCATTAATGATATGGTCAGTTATTGGTGATAAAGGGTTGGGCCGCCTTTATATTGTGGAAGGAACCAATACATAAAGGTATTGGAGAGCTTGTTGGCCCAAGTGAGAGTTTGGTTCCCAAATGGTAATGCAATATTTATGCAAGACTCTGCACCATGCCATAAGGCTGAGAGAGTGATAAAATTTCTTGAGGGTAAGAAAATTCCACTGCTCCGATGGCCTGAAAATTCGCCCGACATGAATCCTATCGAAAATGTTTGGGAATGCTTTAAAAGGGAATTTTGGAAAATCACAACAAGGCTTCAACTGATAGAAAGTATCATTTACCGTTGGATCAACAATGATCATTTTAAAAATAGCAGAAAACTACATCAGAAGCATGCAACGTAGGATCTTATCATTGATAGCTGCTTAGGGAAGACCAACAAAATATTGATTTTTTTTTAAATATCATGAAAATTTGAATATTAAAACAAATTAATATATGTTTATCTTCTACAATTTTAATTTAAAGAATTTTTATTCAAAAAACTTTTAGAATTAAATTTATGTCTAAAACAAGCACCGCTTATATTTAATAGACGTATATAATCTGAACTCAATATACAATGTCAAATGGAATAAATAAACCAAAAGATATACGAAAGTCCCTAAAATTAATAAATAAATATTTAAAGGAGACAAAATTTGTTTCTGGTCTTGCCTTCAAAACACCATTTGCATCTTAAAAACATGAACACACTTAAAGGACCTCTCAAAGAATATAATTTATTTGAAATATTTAATATATTTAAATATTCGAATAAGTAAATTCAGAAATCTCTCAAAGCATGCACTATATCTTCAAAAAACAAATATAGTTTAAAGCAATTCCGTCTTCAGTCCTGAAATATATTCAAAATATCAAAATCAAAAAACTAACCTATACCAAACCACTCACCACGTGTAAATGAATAATGTTTCGAGACATAGATCATCTTTGTAATTCAAGATTTATCTATGCTCTAACAGAATCAAAGAACAGTGTGAGTTATTTTTAAGGCTTACTTAAATTCATTGACATTGCATAATGAGATTTATTGAAGCCAAAATATAATTATATATTATATATAAAATAAAATAGAAAGGCCTTTTACTTGATAGAAGAAATATAACAAAATTTGAATATTAAAACAAATTAATATATGTTTATCTTCTACAATTTTAATTTAAAAAATTTTTTATTCAAAAAACTTTTAGAATTAAATTTATGTCTAAAACAAGCACCGCTTATATTTAATAGACGTATATAATCTGAACTCAATATACAATGTCAAATGGAATAAATAAACCAAAAGATATACGAAAGTCCCTAAAATTAATAAATAAATATTTAAAGGAGACAAAATTTGTTTCTGGTCTTGCCTTCAAAACACCATTTGCATCTTAAAAACATGAACACACTTAAAGGACCTCTCAAAGAATATAATTTATTTGAAATATTTAATATATTTAAATATTCGAATAAGTAAATTCAGAAATCTCTCAAAGCATGCACTATATCTTCAAAAAACAAATATAGTTTAAAGCAATTCCGTCTTCAGTCCTGAAATATATTCAAAATATCAAAATCAAAAAACTAACCTATACCAAACCACTCACCACGTGTAAATGAATAATGTTTCGAGACATAGATCATCTTTGTAATTCAAGATTTATCTATGCTCTAACAGAATCAAAGAACAGTGTGAGTTATTTTTAAGGCTTACTTAAATTCATTGACATTGCATAATGAGATTTATTGAAGCCAAAATATAATTATATATTATATATAAAATAAAATAGAAAGGCCTTTTACTTGATAGAAGAAATATAACAAAATTTGAATATTAAAACAAATTAATATATGTTTATCTTCTACAATTTTAATTTAAAAAATTTTTATTCAAAAAACTTTTAGAATTAAATTTATGTCTAAAACAAGCACCGCTTATATTTAATAGACGTATATAATCTGAACTCAATATATAAATTTTTTAAATTAAAATTGTAGAAGATAAACATATATTAATTTGTTTTAATATTAAAATTTTGTTATATTTCTTCTATCAAGTAAAAGGCCTTTCTATTTTATATCATGAAAATGTTTCAAGTTTTCTTCGCAAATACATGTTCTGTTCAACTCCTACTAAAAACAATCAAATATTCAAAGTGATTACGTCTTTTATTTACGAAACGATATAACTAGAAAAATCGCAGTGAGTTCAATAAAGTGAACAGGAACTGTTGATATATAGAACTATCCAACACTCAAAAACATGAAATCAAATCAATAGAAAATATAGAATATTTAAAAAAAAATCACATAAAATACTTAGCCGATACAACTGTTTTATATGAACGTTATGAATAACAAATTCATTTCTAAGAACTGGTCTATATAAATTTAAAAATATAGCTCTTTCTCCAGAACAGCGTTCGAAATTCCCGCCCACAATCAGTACAAATAAAGGGTTTTTCAATGGGAACGCCCCGTTTTTAAATTGAGATTATTCACACATGGCAGCCATTGTTTATTCGTGACATTGACTGTTGTATTTGTCAATGTCTACCATTTAATCATGAAAAGGTACTCCAACAACGTTGACAACTAATCCAAATTTATGCTTGTGCTATAACAGACACCGTTAAATTGTCTTTCAATCTTTTAGATCAAGGGTTAACCACAGAATTATTTATTTGTAGTTAACATTACACTCCATTTAAATTTTTCAGTATTCATTTACCAGAAGTTTCTAAATTGTTGAAGGGTGAGTAAATATTTGTTGTTGATTGATGTTATATTTTATTGAATATGAATTATTTGATTACTGACGAAGCAAAGTCTCTCTTAAAACTTGTTTTTCAGTAATTTTTTTACATATCTCGAGATTTTATAGAAAGTAACTTAGATATCCAATAATATTGAATATTCTAAGTAAGATAGTTTTATGATGAAATTTTTAAGATTATGTTAAACATTTCTGAAAGATATTTGTTTTCATATAATAATATGCACCATAATATTCATATTATGGTGCAGAATGAGATACACGTGAATTGATGAGTCTTGTTAATATTCGTTAATAAAAGCTATAAAATCTATAGTAAAAATATTGAGATTTACATCATTGTGAAGCTTAAAACGTGAGCTTCTTAACCATAGTACCTGGAAAGGTGTAGGGTGTGAAGAGTGCATTTGATATATGTTGGCTCTGGTTGCTGAGATTTGGATCCAGTTCTTATCACAGTTGACTACACCTGGCTGGAACCGTAAGAAAGAAATCTAAAATCCAACATACATCACAAGATGAGCAAGGAGGGAAATGTTTCTCTGGAGGTGTTGTTGAAGGAAATTATTGATTCTAAAAACGATATTAAGAGTACAGTTTCTGACTGCGAAGCAAAATTAATTTCCGAAATTCGAACACTAAAATCCAGAATCTCAAGTCTTGAAAAAGAAAACGAAAATCTTGTAAGCAAAATCGAAATCCTTGAGCGCAACCAGAAAAAAAACAATATTGTTGTGTTTGGTATACACAGACCTAACGATAAAATTAATCCAAGTCTTCTGGCTCAGGAATTGGGTAAAATACTCGAGCTTGACATTTCTGAATCAGACATTAATGATGTGTATAGGCTGGGGAAGCTGGATACCTCTCCTATAAAAGTGGAATTTGCCTCTTACTGGAGAAAAAAGGAGATATTTTCAAAAACCAAAAATTTGAAAGGAACGGATATAGCAATTGCAGACGACTTAACCAAGGTCCAGCGCGAAGAGCTGAGAATATTAAAGAAATACCTAACTATAGAAAGAGCTAAAAATACTGAAAAATCTTACATAAGGGGAAACAAGCTATTAGTGGGAAATAGGGAGTACACTCTGAAGGAACTGAAGGAAGCAGGGGAACCTGAGACAGAGGATATTTTATTGGAAGCACATAGAAGGCGAAAGGTAACCAGCAACTCAGGTGAAAACCAGGGAGAGAGACGCAACCAAAAGAATCCGCAAGCAGTCAACAGAAGCCAGCACTCAAGGGGAAATCCATATACAAGAAAAGCCGAACTATTAACCAATACTGCTTCTGTGACTCCAATACATGAAAGTCAGGATAAACAAAAAATACGGACGAGATCTGCATCGAGAGTGTAGCATAAGTAGAGTCCCCTGACAGAGTTCCCCGAATGAACAGGTAATTAATTAGATTTAACACATTCAAACCTACTGAGCATACGGGGATGAAGAAATAATAGAGGGGAAAACAAAAACTAGTGAACCGGAATTTTTAAACATTTTAATTTGGGAAATACTGTATTCTATGATCGCTTTATGTTTTTTAAGATGGATCGGTACATCAAGGAGTACGATTGCAATCCACATGAAACCGAAATGATAGCAAACTTAACAGAACTAAGAAAAAATGAGAATGAGGTAAAAAACTTTGAAATATTACATATGAATATCCGAAGTATCTCGCAAAATTTTGCAGAATTCGCTGCGTTACTTGAATACTTACCAATAAAATACGACATTATCATATTGAGCGAAACATTCCAAATACAAAACCTAAATATGTTTAATATAGACGGATACAAAAGCATTTATAATGAAGGAATATTCAACAAAAATGATGGCGTGATTGCATTTGTCAGGGAACATATATGTTTCAGTTATAAAATAGTATGTATTGCGGATACTAGCGGATTGGAAATTTTCATTAATGGAGATAAAGATAATATTAAAATTACAGCCATTTATAAATCCCCTCGGCAATGTGTCAACTCATTTAATCAAGATTTATATCGTTATCTGGGACAATCAACACAATTTAAACACATAATAGTCGGAGATGTAAATATTAACATTTTATCTCAGGAAAATGTAGTTGAAGACTACAAGAACATTATGTCAAACTTTGGGTTTTCATCCGCCATCAATATTTGCACCCGCCCTGGCAGTGGAAGTTGCATAGATCATTTTTTTGTCAAGGGCGTAGACGATTATAGAGGTTCTGTTTTGCATTATTTGGTCACAGATCATTTTCCGATTACATTGTCTTTTCAACTCAACATTGACGAGGCGATGGCGCGGAGAACAAATAAAAATACTAAAGAATACATTAATTATGATTTACTTAGGGATAAATTGATTAATGAAACATGGCAAGGAGTGTATGAGGAGAAAAATATTCATTCGGCTACTGAAAATTTTATTGATACATTGAAATTTCATATTGAATCAAGCACAAAATCAGTAAAATTACATCGAAATAAAGTGAAGCGAAAATTTTGGATAACAGATGCTGTTTTGAGACTAATCAATAAAAAAAATGATATGTATATAGAAGTCAAAAAGAATCCGAATAACTCAGATCTAAAAAATAAATATTCACAATTCAGAAATAAAATACAAAAAATGATCGACAACAATAAAAAACAGCATTTACAAAAGTTCATAGACAAAAACAAATCCGAATGTAAAGCCGTTTGGGATTATGTTAAAGATATAACGAGTAGCGTGTCGCCTAAAACAGAAATAACGGCTGTTAGCACGGAAAACGGTGTTGAAAAAGATAAACTTGAAATTGCTGAGATCTTCAATGAGTACTACAGTAATTTAGGCGAACAGTATGCGAGTGTTATAGAAACAGTAGAAAATTTTGAGGAAATAGATGTCTATAACAATAAATCCTTTTATATACTACCTACTGACCGGATGGAGGTAGAAAACACTATAGCAGGGTTAAAATCTGGAAAATCTCCTGGGATAGATAATCTGAGAGTAGAGACTCTCAAGGAAATAAAAAAGGAGATTTCACATCCTCTTAGTCACCTTGTGAACTGCTGCTTTCTGGCTGGTGAGTTTCCAGACTTTTTTAAATTGGGTACAATAAAACCATTATACAAGAATGGGAATAAATTAGATATTGGTAATTACAGACCCATCTCATTGATTTCAAATGTTGCCAAAATAGTCGAAAAAATTTTTAAAAAGCGTGTAATAGATTTCTTGGAGAAAAATAATATAATAGATGATAAACAATATGGTTTTAGGCGCGGTCGGTGTACTGAGGATGCTATAAGACAGCTTACGGGGAAAATTTATGAATATTTGGATGAACAAGTTCCCTCCTTGTGCATCTTCGTAGACTTGGCAAAAGCCTTTGATACCGTCTGCCATCAGAAATTATTGAACAAGTTAGAAAGGTATGGATTCCGTGGCATTGCCTATAAATTTTTTGAAAGCTATTTATCAAACAGGCAACAGATGGTTGAAATAGAGGGAAGGCGGAGTTCGTGACGAGTGGTTACCTACGGTGTACCCCAGGGGACCGTCCTCGGCCCATTGCTTTTTTTGTTGTACATCAATAGCCTATTAAAGAGCAATTGCAATGGAAACATAATCAGCTTTGCAGACGACACTGTAGTGCAATACCATTCAACATCTTGGGAATCACTGAAATCAGAAGTGCAAGAGGATTTAAAGTATGTAATTGACTGGTTCAGATATAATAAACTGACTTTGAATATTTCAAAGACAAAGTATGTCCCCTTTGCCTCGTACCACGCAAGCTTGCCGAACATGGATTATATTGAAATAGATGAAAAAAATAAAATACCCAGAGCAGAAAATATAAAATATCTTGGTATAGTAATCGATGCCCACATGAGATGGAACGAACATATTGAGTACGTGGTAAAGAAACTTAGAGGATTGATATACAGATTCAAATTAATGAAAAGATATCTGAAAAGTACTAAATATCTAATGGTAATATTCAACGCCTTGGTCCAGTCACAAATCAATTACGCCATTACAGGCTGGGGTGGGCTATATGACTGTCATGTGGAGAAGCTGAATATTGTGCAAAAATGGATATTACGAATAATACATGGAAAGAACCTTACATATCCCAGTGAAAATCTTTACAAACTATCGAATGTTCTAGATATAAGGCAGTCGTATGCATTGAGACTAATTATCAGCGTATTCAAACGAAATATTGGCGTAAATTGTTTGCAACACTCATATGTTACCCGGAACAGAAGCAACACTTACCAGACATCTAAATGCAAAAAAAATATTGGTCAACGATCTTGGTGTTATTTGGCACCAAAAATATATTCTGAAGTTCCGCATGACCTGAAAAAAATTATAAATTACAAAAAGTTTAGACAAAAAGTTGAATTATGGTTACTGGAAAAAACACGTGTATGGATAAAAACGCTTATTAATGGACGATAAAGAATATATGAATCTTACCTGATTGTGAAAAATCCCCATTTGTGACTTGTGTTTCCTGGAATGGACTTTAATTATCCCGGTTGTGACAAAAATTACCCTAATGAGACATTAATACCAAATTGGAGTAGAGTTGATTTTCTTTTTTGAACCGTTTCCTAGGAAATTTTTTGTTGAGTAAATTTTGGTTGACTGATACATCTGCGGATCAGTGTTTACAAAAGTATTGTTAATTTTATATAGTTGCGCACAGGTTGTTTTTTCTATGAATTAACAGCCTCTGCAACTTACCTTGTTTATTTATTTGATCTATGTATTCAATTACTTAAATAAACATATATTATTATTATTATTATAAGATTGATCAGTAGAAACAAAATTTTGTCTACTCAAAATATTTAATTTATAGGATTTTGGTTAACAATTTTTATTTATTGGATTTTGTTATATCATTTGGATGTCTTATAATGAATGTTTGTTTTATATGTCGTTTGATATAAGTGGTACTTATGTGACATTAATTTAATTTAATTCCTGAAGTTATAATTATTAAACATAATTTTTTGAAATTAAATATGTAGAAGGCTAATATTGAAATATTTAAATAATCCAAATTCATTATGAATAATCGCGATTTGTTATCTGTTTAATTGTCCGATTAAAAGAACAGTGGAGCATTTAGTGACAAGACCAGGAAACTTTTCTAGCAAAATTGCGATTGTTTCGTTGCTTGGGTGGCACTAAGCGCCGTCTTGTTGAAAATAATTATCTTTCAATTCCGACCCAATTCCAAAGATCGACGGGGAATCGACAAACCTGTATTTTCGTCAACACTATGGGCTACAGCAGCAATATTCTCAGTTGTTCTTAAGCGACGAACACGGTTTCGATTCTTCACATCACTATCTTGTTCCAACAGCTCAAATTTTTTTACCAGCTTCACTTTTACCGGCCGTGAAGGTGCTTCACGACTACCCGAAATTGCTTTAGTTTTGCGAACTCTTAACTGAAAAATTTTCACCATTTTTGTATTGAGTTTTAAAACTTTCAATGCGTTGTTGAAGCCTGTTTCGTTTCATTGGTAATGGCGTAGTTTTTACTTGTCAAATGTCAAAAGATGACAGCTTCAAATGTGACAGCTGCTCAGGTAGCGGGTCATCCAAAATGAAACCTCTTATTGGAAAACCCTCTCTTGAACAGGTGCTGTGCGCATGTGTGAAAAACAAATTATAATCAAATGAAATAAAAATGAATTTTAAGTGTATATTCCTTGTAAAAAGGTTTGAATATTAAAACATTTTGTGAAAACTACAAAATTTGTTAAAGTTAAATTGAACAGTCTTAGAAACATATCAGAAATAAATGGTTGCGTGAATACACTGAATTAACACGTGATAAAATAATGAGGAACACTTCGTGTAAAAAACTTTCACAAAATGCTGGAGGGCTTGCTCTCCACTCAAATCCACAACACTTACAACATTGTTATAAAATTAAAAGCAGTCGATTCTCAAATTTTTCATGAGGGTTGACTGAAATATTCTTAATAAGCTCTCAAAATATTATTTTCAAAGCAAATTTATTCAATATTAATTTGCAGTTATTGTTCACAAATACTTCATGGCTTTCGAGATAATTTCTTTACTATCACATCAAGTTGGAAGAAGTTGGCCAATCAAGCTGGTTCACAGGCTCCTCTGAATGCAAGGTTGATACCTATAGAAAAAATAAATTGTATTGTTTCGTTCATAAATGAGTTATTCATTAAGTTAATTTAATCATCGTTCAGAGGGAAAACGAAATGTTTAGGCATTTATTCAAATCAAACGAATATCTGGTTGAAAATTTTTCTTCTTGAACTCATACTTCTGCCAAACTCTGAATGTCAACCTAATTGAAAATTCGCAATAAAATCATTGTCAAACGTGCAAACTACCTGACGATGCTATTGTGTTAGCGAAACTCGTTGTTGTATATATATATATATATATATATATATATATATATATATATATATATATATATATATATATATATCACCCTTCTCCGCACCCCTCTATCTAGAGCGTCATCAGCTTCTATATCATGGGCATCCATTGCTTCTTTTATTGTATCGTTCCAGGATTTCCTTGGTCTACCCAGTTTTCTTCTATCGACAGGAGTCCATTCAAAAATTTGTTTAGGAAAATTCTCCTCCTGCATTCGAAGCACATGTCCAAACCAGTTTAGTTTTCTATCCGTTGTAGTACTGTCTCCTTAGCCTTCATAATATGCCTTATTTCTCTATTAGTTTTTTTCATTCTTGAGGTAGTTCATTTTTCATTCTGAGGTAGTCCATCTCCACTGTCTGAATTTTTCTCGTATAGTCTGCAGTAAGTGTTCACAGCTCTGAGTCATAGCACAATACTGATTCAACTTGATTCGGCCTAATCTTTTTCTGATTTGGTAATAGTCAGTTATTACTTTCATTAAACCAATATTTTTGGCAAATTTAATAATGTTAACAAATATTAATTTTGATCACAATGTTCCATACAAATTCACATTAGATTGGCAACATTAGACTTTCCATTTATGCATCTAAGATGAAAAAATTTGTTGGCACCGTTCGACATTGGTGTTGAAGGAAATAAAATAAAAAGTTTTTGCAGGATCTGAAAAGATCCGTATTCTCTAAGGATTATACGAGTGACAGAATGCCTCATAGATTACATCATCACATCACGGTATTTGCCCGCGTTATTTATGTGTCAAATATTCTGTGGCACTGGAACTTGACACGTAGGTGAAGGATGACAATAACAAAAGAGAACAATGTCCTTATGGCGTTCCCATTGTATTTTGAAAGGCATAGAGGAAGGTTCTTGGAAATAAACCTCCTGAGCGACTTAAAAACATACTCGAGATAATAGTATTAGTAACAATCCCTTTTGGTAAGTCTTAGTAAGTAAACTTCTTTTAAATGCTTCTGATTAATTGCATGCTTTACTCTTTGAATACCACCTTAGTTTTAGTGTAGAAATAAGTGATTGCACGCTCGTCCATTGTACTTCTACTCGTCGCTCTTCATTCTTGTATTTTTGCTTCAGTGATATTTAATCCGACCGGAATGTTGTAACTAAAATACATTGCCATTGTATATAACTAAAGCGGCACGACCCTCACCAAGTTATCTATTTGTATTTTATATTTTCTCTCGGTTCCTGGTTGCTGTTAGTTATATTTATTAATAGTGGTTCTTTATTTGTACTGTTGGTATTCGCAGAGCCTGACATGTAACTGATTTGCATTTACTCTTCTGTGATCCCTTGGTTACCTATTTCGCTGTTTCTTCTATTGTATCGTTCATTAACAATCTTAGGTAATGGGGTACTGTATCTATTATATAATGTCCTAATCAGTTTGTTACATATTTGCCATATGCATGAATCCGCTTACTTTGAGAGATTGTATTCCTTGTGAACCAGAGGCGTCCTTTAGGGTAACTCGCTGAGTAGTCCTGGTAGAGGACGACGTATCATATAGAGACAGTAAATAGCTCCGGATATCCAACGCTACTGTGAGAATGTGTGAATGATTGCTAGATCATTGTTCCGAGGTATTGTTACATCCCCAGGATTAGTTTGCGTGAACCTTCAGGCAGTGTTCGGTTCGTTCTTAAGTAATATCTAAGCCTTCCTGGCCCTTAGCCACCTCGAGGAGGCCAGATACAGTCAATTTAATACTAACTTTTCTGATCGACTCGAATTATGTTAGATCCCCTCTTCAAGGAGATTTCCTGGGGCGTACCACGTTACCCACCTTACTGTCCATTCAAATTCTTACCTATTGTAACTGCAGGTTCTGCACTGGTTACCAGAAGTGTAGTTGAAAGTGCATGCAGGCTATATTCTGTCCTCTCTAACCGCTGTACATGAATGATATCTGATTCGAGCAAGTTACCGATCTAACGATATACTCAGAATTGTACAAGTTAAAATATGAGCAGAGCTCTCTAATAACATTAATGTACCATTGTCATCATTGCTGTCCCGGGTTTCTGCTCAAGTTTTGACACTCCAGCAGACCCCCGAAAGCTGAAAGAGAAAGAAAGGAGTTTTTGGAGAAAGGATTATAGAACACTCCGCGCCAGCACAATTAGGTGAGGGACCCCCACAAGTCACCTCTCCCACACCAAAGAGGATCGCCGTAGCGATCCCACCACTCAATCATTTGGGCAGAGTGCCTATGGATTATGAAAGACTGAAGCAACGAATCAACACAGATAACGGCCTGTCAGCATGGACCCCACGCGCCACAGGGTCGCTTTGCTGTTCGCCGCCAAAAGCGAGGTTCCGAAGCATCATAGAACTGTGCCTTAGGATCAAAAGGGCGCTAGAGTTTGGGGGAGAGCAGAGCGTATCTTAAAGGACCCTCAAACCTTGTCGAAACGTCGTAGTCTCCCTTTTTCTCCAGCGGACCACTTCCGAACCCGCAGCGGAAAAAGTTAGCTTTAGGATCCACGAATGGGGCCAGAGTTAGGGAAGAGCGCAGCGAATATCCCAAGGTCCCACACTTGTTCAAAACGTCGCAGTCTCCCTTTGTCCTCCAACGTACCAATCAGGACCCCGCAGCAGGAGCTTCAGGAACTAAAAACGGAGCCAAATTTGGGGGCGAGCAGAGCGAATCTCCCAAACCCCCCAGCTTGTTCGAAACGTCGTAGTCTCCCTTTTTCATTCAGCAACCATTTAAGATCCTTCAGCGGGCTAAGAGGACGAAGGTTGGAAACCCACGCTAAGGATTAGCGGGGATCGCCTTCGCCAATGAAAGAAAAACAGAACTCTAATCGATCGCAGGGTCGCAGATTCTGGTCGTCAATCAGAGCCAGCTTCCCCGTACGATTCCAAGTCCTGCGGTAGGAAAAGGTAGGGTTGGGACAACATGATGGAAAGGTATTATGCAAGAAAGAAACGAAGAAAGGAAATTAGGATTGCGAGTCTCTGCTTTAGGCATCATAACCATATCCTCCATCCCATAAATGAAACTAGGACACTCGTTATGACAAGCTCCCCCACCACGACAAGGTACAGAGACAGGGGGGGAGCGATCTAACGATATGTAGAAATAAGTCATAAGTCAATAAGAACCTAAAACCCCCTGGTTTTAGGTTCATTGTGGAGCTTTACGAACCACTGAGTAGAGTAGATTTAACCGCAGGCTGATAAATGTTTGTTTCCATTCATTGAGGGTTGTTGCCTTTCAAGATGACTAATATAAATATATTATTCTGACGTTGCTGTGTTTTGAATATTTGAACCTCCCGTCACTGTTTCCTTGCTCTCGTTAGGGTATTCTGGGTTGTCTATATAACGTAGCGTCCCGCCATTAGATGACCAGGTTAGCGTGTTTTAGTGTACTCCGTATAATCCCAGACGTCTTAGAGTACTCCGTGTAATACCAGATATTTTAGAGTACTTTGTATTACACGGTATAGTTTAGAGCGTTACGAAAGTCTTTAGAACATCTCTTTATTCTACTGCGTGGTGTGATGACTGAATATATATAATTAAAAATAAAAAAGAGATTTTTTTTTAAATTTTAAACTGAATGAACTTAAAGTTATTATATGTCTCAAAATATCTTACTTAATCCACAGTTAATAGCACAGTTAAGTCTCTGTTCATTACTGTACGTTCTAGAATCGCTTCCACACACAGGGTTGTACTCTGGCGTTGTTCTACACAACGACATACAAGAAGTGAATGCCGGAGAAGCTGTTGTACTATAATCTGAAGTAGTAGATGAAGTTGGATTGCTCGTTGTAGACCTTTGAGTTGTGATCGTTTGCCTTCTACGTGTCGTCGATCTAGATGTAGATGTAGACGTTGGTCTATTCCAAGGCCTGTTGTTGCCGGGTCTGTTCTGGCCATTCCAAGGGCGATTAAATTCAGCATCTTCATTATTCCAAGATATAGAACCTTGTTGGTTATTTTCCACTTGTTCGTTGATCTGGTTCAAATTGTTACCCTGGTTGTTTTCCCACAGAGGGAAACCATTTCCTTGGTTAGGTCTATTCCATTGTGCAATTGCTGTAGCTATTATTAGCACTACAAGAAAATGGAAACACATAATCAGGTAGGCATTGGAAAAAGTATAACTTCTCATAGAAATATATGATAAAAATTATTCACTATTAAATACACAAGTATTCTATCTACATAGCGTATAGGTTGATAAATATCGGGTGTTTTTTTTAGAGTAATAGAACTTTCGATAGGGAAAAATGTGATTTGACAGAAGGTAGAAGCTATGTTTTTTCACATTTCTGTTCAGTAAGCATTGACAAATTATCATGGAAAGAATCACGCCGCAACAACATTTACAAATTGTTGAATTTTATCTTCAAAATCAGTGTTCCATTCGCCAAACTTATAGAGCATTTCGTGAAATGTATGGTTTATATAATCGTCCATCAGAGCGGCTTATTCGTCGAACTATCGATAGATTTCGGACAACATTTTCTCTACACGGTGCAACAACAACCACAAGACAAAGAACTGTACGTACAGAAGAAAATATCGCTGCTGTAAGTCATAGTGTTAATGTTGATCCAGATTTGTCTATTCGTCGACGTTCACAACAAGTTGGACTCTGTGCGTCCACCACATGGAAAAATTCGCGTAAAGATCTTGGTCTACACCCATACAAGATCCAACTGGCTCAAGAACTAAAGCCACTTGACCATGCGTCGTTTGTTTGCTAATTGGGCCCTAGAATAGTTTGAACTTGATCCACTTATTTATCGTAAAATTGTGTTTAGTGATGAAGCTTATTTCTGGTTGAACGACTATGTAAACAAGCAAAATAGTCGTATATGGAGTGAAAACAATCCTCAAGAAGTTCTGCAGGTTCCATTGCATCCTGAAAAATGCACTGTATGGCGTGCTTTACACGCTGGGGGCATCGTCGATATTTCTTTAAAAACAATGCTGGAGTTAATGTTACAGTGAATGGTGCTCGTTACAGATCGATGATCAATGATTATTTGTTTCAAAATTTGAATGGTATTGACCCAGAAGTGTTTTGGTTCCAACAAGATGGTGCTATACCTCATGCTGCTACCGTAACAATTGATTTATTGAAAAAAGATTTAGTGATAACATTATTTCGAGAAATGGTCCAATTAATTGGCCTCCAAGATCATGACTATTTACTTTGGGGTTATGTGAAGTCATTGGTTTATGAAGATAAACCAGAAACATTAGACGCTTTGGAAGCCAATTCAGGATCAGATAGTACTCCCTAGTACATCCCTATTCAAAATCAAGGTGTTGTACTAACCCCCGTTAGGGGGTTGCAGTTACGGAGATGCGAAGAGCGGAAAAGAAATTGACGGGTCCGAGCGATTTTCCACATTTTCATTTTAAAGCCGGAAAATCGAGGTGTAAAGTTTTCGTTAGACCACACTGTATATATATAATGTATGTAGCTACGGGTCGCCAAACACCTTATTTGTTCTCTTCAGATTATATCTTGATAAAATTTCTTGTAAATGTTATTTTTGATGTAAGACATCGAATCAATTTGAAAGGTTTATTTCTTCAGGGTGTAATGAATATAGGTCAAATATTTCCAAAAACTAACATATAAACAGCTTTTACACCCTCACATACAATTTCTAACCTCTTTTTCAATGCAAAAGTCAAAAACAACCGGCTGAATAATTCTGGAAACAACAGTGCAGTAGCGTATATATAGGACAAACCGGGAGATCTTTCTATAAAAGATTCAAAGAACATCAATCTCCATTTAGGAATCATAAAGACAACTCTTATTTTGTGTTGAAAATGTGTTGAAATGTTGCACCTCGAAGTTTTGCACCAGCCAAAGCCTTCAACTTATGTATAACAGTGAAGATATATTTGTATTCAGTTTGAAAATGTGGTAAACACTACGAAACTCGAGTCATTGTTTATTCAGTTAATAAAAAAGTGAAATCAAAGTAATTTCTTACTATTTAAAATTGAACAATCACAAAGTAAAGGACTACTCCATCCAAATTATATTTCATTACGTTATGCTAACTCTTTTCATTTTTTTTTCAAAATACACTTCTGACGAACAATTATTATTATTAATTCTACTCGTTAAACTGATAATTATCGTTTCGAACCATTTGGTGAATATTCATGCAAGTCTATAAAAATGATATTTGAATAACTAATTATGGTTTATAGTTATTTAATGCCGACTAGCATACAATATGAATATCATATTCATATGAATTTATTCCTAACTTCTAGACTGCGGAAGTATGTACTGAGGCACTCCCAACATTTAAATTTAATTTTCTTAATACAAGCACCACACGTTTGTCGATAATGATTTTGAAAACCGTCTGAATTTTTGTTTTGTCAATAGGCACAATATCCATTATTATTCTTCCGAAAATCCGAGAATTATAAAGGAAGTCTACACCATCAACAACTACAACAAAACAAGTTTTTTCCCAAATATGAATTTTGAAGTGGTTTGGTGAATTTATATGATTGAATAATTTTTACTAACAGAAGATGTTTTCATACATGATATTTGCGTAAATATTTGTTCGATCATTTCAAATTTCATATGACGCATCTCAAGGCTACATATTAAATGATATTTTTCAACTCCTGTTGTTTATCTGAAACCAAAATAGTGGTTATCCACAATGAAATCATTCGATGGTCAACCAAAGGATATTACATAGACAGGTTTGATTGGCCCATGCTTGGAGAAAATTGTGCATAAATGATTTTTTTTTGGTGCTGACATAAGTTTCGTCACAGTCTGCCGTTCGCCCTTAATTGCCAATTGATTTAAATTGGATTAACTTTGTGTTCTGGAGGTATTTTAAAGAAGTATTTAGGACAAGGAAATAAGAAACCTTTGAACGAAAGTGCGCGATACTGAAAGAACAAACAATCCCAACATGTTAAGTGTATATGGTAGAGTTAACTTACGCAGGAAAATGTTCCGGAAGACCAGTTGAAGCTGATAAGGACATGATAGATGCATTAGTTGATGCAAATCGGCGAATAACAACACGTGAGTTCGGCGAGGGGTTGAATTTATCGAATTCAACTGTGTTTGACCACTTGAAAGGCCTGGGTTTAACCTGGAAGTTCGATATATGGGTTTCCCATGTTCTCACGGAGATAAATTTGTGTCATCACGTTGACGTCTGTGATTCACTTTGCAAACGTTACAAAAATGATCCATTTTTGAAGCGCATCATTACTGGGGACGAAAAATGAGTTATATATAACAATGTCAAACTCAAGGGATCATGGAGCAAAAAAGATGAACCGGCTTAATGCATTTCGAAAGCTATCTATCAAAATATAATAATAATAATAAATATCTATCAAAAAAGGTGATGCTGTCTGTTTGGTGGGATTTTAAAAGTTTTTTTTTTGAGCTTTTACCGGATAACACAACAATTAATTCGGAAGTCTACTGTCACCTACTGGATAAACTGTTGATGCACTTCAACAGAAAAGGCCAGAATTAATCAACAGAAAAGGTGTAGTGCTCCACCAATATAATGCGAGACCTCCAAGTTTGGTCACTCGCCAAAAGCTTTTACAGCTTGAATGGGATACACTGCCATACCCACCATATTGTCCAGATCTGTCGCCTTCTGATTATTATTTGTTCCGGTCATTGCAAAATTGTTTGGATGGTAAAACCTTTACTTCAAATGAAGAGGTCAAAAATCACCTGGATCAGTTTTTTGCCAGCAAAGACCAAAAATTTCATGAGTGTGGAATCATGCTTCTACCAGAAAGATGGCAAAAGGCGTTGGACCCGAATGGCCAATATATAATTTAATAAAATATTCATTTATTATACGAAAATTGTCTTTCATTTTCCCAAATAAAACGGGATTATTTTCCGAACAACCCAATGTTAGTTTTAGAAAATATTTGAGCAATTTTTGGCCAAATTGTTCTCAAATATGTTAGTTTTACAAATTTTTTTGTCATTTTTTCACAATTTCGCAGAAAATATTTTCAAAAACTAACATTAAAACAGGTTTCAGACCCTCACAAAAAATTCTAACCTCTCTTTCATCGCAAAAGACAAAGCCTTGTTTCCATCGGAATTATATTCGATGAATTATAATATTCATAGGTATAAATATAGTGGAAAAATATTTCGATATACTTTTCACAAAAATTAATCCAGTTTTTTCTATGAATACCTAAAACTTTCACCAATTAGCCGAATAAAATCACCTCGCTACAAATTTTAATTTTATAAAATTACTTGAGAATTTTTTGAAATTATATTTAATAAATGACTTAGAAAACACTATTTATCTATAGTAGACATATATAATTAACACTTAATACACAGTATCAAAAAGAAATAAAAGAATCCAAAGAAAATATAGAATATTGATCGAACTTACTCAACAAACATTTAATGTTTCAAATGGCCATTACGAACACCAAATTCTAATCTAAAGCCTTTTATGAAGTAAAAAACCGCCCTTTTCATTATTTTATTTCATATATAACAATAACATTCGTTTTTCTCATACGCACTGTAATTTTTGGATATAACTGGGTGTTGAAAACTACTTTCTACATCCCTGTATTTTCTGAGAACTAACAAATAATGCGAATGGTAACTGTTAAGAAACCATTAGAGTTCTATCGTAGTTTAAAATTCCACGAGGTGATTCTAATTATATTAACTTCTTTTCGTAAATTGACTTCGTTCAACGAGCTGCTCAAAATTCTATAACTATGGAATGTTGACATTTTAATTTGCCATGACTGATTGGATTTAGAATGGATTATGGTATCAGTAGCGGTTGGTGTTCTAAAAATGTCATTATCATTAAAACTATAGTGGTACAATGGATATAGAACTGAAATCATTGACAAAATGATTAAATAGAAAATTTACCACAATATAAAAAAAATTATATCAATATAAATGATCCTTATCAAGAAAAGAAAATGTGGTTTCAATGGCTTATATAAAAGGTTTCAGCAGTAGGATCTCTAATGGTCTTTATAAAATGGGAATTAATTTTTAGCAGTAAATAGAAATAATTTAAAATTTGAATATTAAAACAAATTTAATCTGTTAGTCTCCTATAATATTAATGTCAAAAAATTTATTCAATATTTTAGAACAAAAGTAATGTCTTATAAGCACAGCTTATATTTAATGGACGTATAAAATCAAAACTCAAAATACAATATCAAATGGAATAAATAAACCAACAAATATAAATTGTCAATTGAAATTAATTAAATAAATATTTGAATGAGACAAAATTTTGTTTCTGATCTTACAATTATGAAAACTAATTCCTTTTCAAAATTACAAAACATAATTTAAGAAATTCTCAGAGAATATAATATATTCAAAATATTTAATATATTTAAATATTTAAGTAACTTCAAAAATGTATTATATTTTCAAAAAATAATTAGGATTCCAGTCAGGTCTTCATCGGTCAAACTTTACATTTATAACAATAAAAACAATCAACAAATACGACTTACCTACAGATTTCTTGTTATCCTCGATTTGTTGATTGATTTAATTTTCATAAATGTAAAGTTTCACTAATGAAGACCTGACTGGAATTCTAATTGTTTTTTGATTATAATACATGTTTTGAGAAATGTTTGAAGTAACTTATTTAAATATATTAAAGCTTCTGAGGGATCTTCACAGAAGATCTAGGAGTATCAGGATAATAATAATAATAATAATAATAATTTTAAATGAATTATATTCTCAAATTTATGATAGATTGGGCCGTTGCTTGGTAGAAATCAGTTGTAATTGTCATTATAAAATAAAACACTTGTTTACATTTTCTACTTTATTTAAATTTAAATAAAGTAGAAAATGTAAACAAGTGTTTTATTTTATAATGAGAATTATATTCTCTGAGAATTTCTTAAATTATGTTCTGTAATTTTGAAATGGAATTAGTTTTCATAATTGTAAGATCAGAAACAAAATTTTGTCTTATTGAAAATTTCATTTAATTAATTTTAATTGACAGTTTATATTTGTTGGTTTGTTTATTCCGTTTGATATTGTATATTGAGTTTTGGTTTTATAAGTCTATTAAATATAAGCGGTGCTTATAAGACATCACTTTAATTCTAAAAATTCTGAATAAATTTTTTTCAAATTAATATTATAGGAGACTAACAGATTATATCTGTTTTGATATTCAAACTTTGTGATATTCCTTCCATCAAGTAAAAGACCTATTTTTATTTTTGAAATAATTCAGCTGAGATGTGGGTGAACAATAAAGAAACTTTTAAATTTAATTAAATGATTGTTATGCTACATATAAAGGACAGAGAGGTCGATATTTATAACATATAATCAAAGAACGTAGGATGTCTATTTTGAAAAGCCAGAAATCAAATAGAAAATAATCATTTTTTTAATGAGAAAGATGTTACTTCACTATATAATGTTAATAAGGGTAAATTTATGGACTATTTGGAGATTTTTCGATCAAAAAAGCCATTGAGAAAAAGGAGGAATTTAACAAATACTCTTTGGGAAAACCCCTATATTGGATGCTGTTATTTCTATGCGCCATAAAAATACACAGATGGTCTTAGTGAAATAAAAGAACCTTTTCAATTTTAACTTTATTTCCTTTTTGCACTCCTTTGATAGATGGTCGAAAGACCGAAACACGTGTCAGGATTCTGAACAAACTGTGAAACATAAAAACTGTGTGAATTTATTTCAAATAAAATTGTTATAATGTTTCACCTAGAGCCAACCGCATATTCCATTCATTTAAAACTTTGTTTGATATTCAATATATCGAAAAAACCTTTTATTAAGTAAAAACTCCCCTTCTTATTAAATAAAATCAATTGATCTTTCGATCAGAACTTCGAGATTTTTGCAAAAATAAAATTATGTCTGTACAAAACTGAGCATATTGTGAAAACAAGCTTCTTAACCGGTTAGTTTTTTTTTTGCAGGTGAAGGCCAACATCTAGATCTTCCGAGTCGAATATCGTAGTAAGATTTAATGAAATTTGGGAATATAATCGCTTCAATATGAAACAAAAATTCAATTAGCTTTTGAGATATTATAAAACTATGACATTATATTTGTATCAATTGAAAAGTGAACAAAGTATTCGAATCAACAATTCAACTTCTTCTGAAAATAATAAGCAAAAAACTTACATGCATGAAGCTCTCGCCGAAACAAAATGTGAAAATGTGGCAATGAAATCGAATAGAAACTTAAACAATGTTCAATTATTCAGAATGAACTCACCTAAGAATAAGAATATGCTTGTCCTGATCATTGCGATGCACTTTGTTTAGCTCTTCGTTTCTGAATTCTCTGGCAACCCCACCGAAGAACTATGTCAACTGGTTGGAACATTCAGGATCGTTTATATTAATCTTACGATGTTTTCTTGCTCAGGAAATTCCGTTTCTTGTTCTTATCATTTGGAAGAGGTGATGACAAGGTTTCAGTATCAACAACACGATAAGCTTCAAGTAACAATACATGTGAATTCTTCTAATTTCGAATTATTTCGTGGTATTATTATGGGCAATTCCCGGACCATTAAATCTATCCTGAACATTTTGAGAACGTCAGTATATTCGCAGTGAGAGAGAATGTGAAATTTGCAATTCCCTAGAGTTGTTATTGATGAGATAAACAAACAACTTTTTCAATTCTTAAAATTTGATTCTGCAACTATACACTGGCGAGCAGAAAAACGAGTCACTTGACCAAAAGTAGTTAAAATTTTTACGAGAATCATGAAATTTCTGAAATGGTAGGGAAAACAGAATTGCTCAGAGAAAAATGAAACTGTGATTTGACAGAAGGTAGAAGCCATGTTGTTTTGACATTTCTGTTCAGTAAACATTGACAAATTATCATTGAAAGACTAACGCCGCAACAACGTTTACAAATTGTTGAAATTTATTTTCAAAATCAGTGTTTTAGTCGCCAAACTTATAGAGCACTTCGTGAAATTCATGGTTTACATAATCGTCCATCAGAGCAGCTTATTCGTCGAACTATCGATAGATTTCGGACAACATTTTCTCTACTCGATGCAGCAACAACAACAACAAGACAAAGAACTGTACGTACAGAAGAAAATATCGCTGTTGTAAGTCATAGTGTTACTGATGATCCAGATTTGTCTATTCGTCGACGTTCACAAGCTGGAGTCTGTGCCTCCACCACATTGAAAATTTCGCGTAAAGATCTTGGTCTACACCCTCACAAGATCCAACTGGTTCAAGAACTAAAGCCACTTGAAAGTAATAAGCGTCGTTTGTTTACTGATTGGGTTCTAGAACAGCTTGAAATTAGTCCAATTTTTTATCGTAAAATTGTGTTTAGTGATGAAGCTCATTTCTGGTTGAACGACTAAGTGAACAAGCAAAATTATCGTATATGGAGTGAAAACAATCATCAAGAAGTTCTGCCGGTTCCACTGCATACTGAAAAATGCACTGTAAGGTCTGCTTTACACGCTGGAGGCTTCATCGGTCCATTGTTCTTTAAAAACGATGCTGGAGCTAATGTTACAGTGAATGGTGCTCGTTACAGATCGATGATCAATTATTATTTGATTCAAAATTTGAATGGTATCGACCAAGAAGTATTTTAGTTGCACACAAGATGGTGCTACATCTCATGCTGCTTCCGTTACAATTGATTTATTGAAAGAAAGATTTGGCGATAACATTATTTGGAGAAATGGTCCAATTAATTGGCCCCCAAGATCATGCGACATAACTCCACTGGATAATTTTTTTTGGGGTTATGTCAAGTCATTGAATTATGCTGATAAACCAAAACAATAGACGCTTTGGAAGTAAACATAACTCGTGTTATTGATGAAATAAGGCCTGAATTACTCGAAAAAGTGGTCCAAAATTGGTCTGGTCGAATGCGCTTCCTCAGAGCTAGTCGTGGTGGACATATGCAGGAAATTATTTTTAAAACATAAATGTCATAAAATTTTCTTTCAAATAAAAAAAAAATTGGCCTCAATCTTACTTTAAATGTGTTTTATTTCAATTTAAAGTTCTATCACTCTAAAAAAAACACCCCATACTTTCATCTATCTATTGTTCAATGAAAAAAAAACTATTGTAGAATATATTATACGTAGTTTAAAGATAAAGCAGTTTTTGCACATGATTTCCATGGAGTTTACGGGACGGAATTTATAGTAAATTTTGATCAAAGATTATGGCTGAAAAGAAATTATAATGAATTTTTCCTCAACCACCCTATAATAAGTAAATATTTCATAAAAATTTCCATTAAACCACCTAAACCACTCTAAAAATTTTAGAATTTCTGAAAAGGACCTTAGTTAGATACCCAATAATATTGAATATTCTAAATAATATAGTTTTATGATGAAATTCTTAAGATTATGTTAAACATTTTTGAAAGATATCTGTTTTCATAACAGGGATGAGCAGAAACAAAATTTTGTCTACTCAAAATATTTAATTTATAGGATTTTTGTTAACAATTTATATTTATTGGATTTTGTTATCTCATTTGGATGTCTCATCATGAATGTTTATTTTATATGTCGTTTGATATAAGCGGTGCTTATATGACATTAATTTAATTCCTGAAGTTATAATATTAAATATAATTTTTTGAAATCAAATATGTAGAACGATAACAGAATATATCTGTGAATATTAAAATACTTAAATAATTAACGACTGACTTACTCCTAAAACTGTTGCCAGTTGACGTGAACTCACTTCAAGATTTTCATCTACTCGGAGCAAAATTTCATCTTCTTCATTCGGTGTCATTTGTTTCGGACGACTACCCAGATATTTACTACGAAATGACCCAGTATCACCCAAACGATTAAATAAATAGCAGAAGTTTTCTTGTTTATATGATATTCCTGGTCCAAAGTTATGCCACTGTACCGAAATTGATAACAATTGAGAAATAAACAGTGAAAATTAGCAAACGAAAAAAATTCAATTTAACGCCTTGTACCTTTTGCCACAGAAATATTTTATGGGGGCATATTTGGTCCAATCGCAATATTTTGGTCCAAATATTCTGTCCTTAACCTATGTCTCAATAGTTATGATTCGCACTGCATGCAGATGTTCCATTTGGAAAAACTAAGTTGCTACTAATATACTTTCTGGTGAAAGTGGTAACGTCGTATCGTCAAAAATATTATGCTTAGCTCACCGAAATTTCTTTGTAAGGTCCAAAATACAGTTGTAGCGAACAACAAGCTCCCTCGCAAAATCCGCATTTTTCCTGAGAGCTCCTTTCAGAGTCATCGTGAAAAGCCCTATGCAATTCTGATGTAGTCTTACCATCTTTTAAAGAAATGTAAAATCTGAGGTATTGATTTGTATTCAAAACCCTATCTACGGCAACGCTATCTACTGTAACTAGACCGTACTGAAACGCAACAAATCGTAGAGTTCTTGTTTATATAATATATAGTTCCTTGAAAAAGAGATATGCGGAAACAATAATCAGAAAGACATATCTCCTAAATATATTGTAAGAATTCTGTAGCTATTAATATTAATATCAATATACTGTATGTATATTCTCCTGTTATAAGCAAACAATCATTTTGAGGGGTTGTGACTCCAACAAGCTGTCATTTAAGCAGAAACATTGCGTCGCCCGTTGAAACGTACTCAGAAACGCTCAAATGCGAAGACCTACCTCACCCACCGTATATTATTATTTTTCACAATAAAACTTCAATTTTTGACAGAAAACTGCACGAATTTATTTATACTCTTAATAATATAAATAAATATTATACATAGAACCTGGTCCCATTGGAATAATATATTCTCGTGATATTTAAAATAGACATCATGATTTCAATATGTTTGTAGATCATTGAGTTGTAGAAGAATAACAGCATACGTTGTTATAGCACCTAGGGTTTTCAACAATAATTCTCCGTTGAGCTGAAAAGAATTATTTATTTCCAAAACAGGAGGTTGGTGAAGCAGTTCTAGGAAATACCAGTGAACCTGAAAAAATTATTTTCCATTAGTTCTATATATCAGTTTTTTACGCAGGTGGCACATTTAATTTACTTATTGTAACGAGATTTTTCTACTCTTCTTACAGAAAATTACGAAATTTGTACAACTCGCCAACTCTGCAACTGTCTATTTACTCACTATGCAAAAAGCGATCAACAACCAATAGGGTAGCATCTGTAAAGTAAACGCACGGCGTATAACCAATAAGATACACCCTTCAGTAGTTGTCATGGAAACGAATATCAGGCAGCACAGCTGAAAACATTTTGACGTTTCGTCACTTAATGGATGACATTTTGACGTTTCGTCACTTAATTGGATCCTAAGTTTTTATAGGAATGAATACGGTCGTAGAAAAACTATAGGGCACAATTCGAGTTATAAGATACTTCCAGAATTAGTCGTGCGTAATATGCTTCTTACAAATCTTGTTATGTAATACACCATGTCCACTTCACACTTAGCTCACAAACGTGCATTGAAACAAATTAATCGAAAATTGAATCAACCTACCTCCCTCTTCTCTTTAGCACTCATCCTAGAAGTAGATGTTCTCAAGTAATCCAACATCTTGTTTTTCTGGAAATTTAAAGAGTTTTAAATTCAGATCTAATGTATACGAGTACATAACTTAAGACGTTCAGTGCAGCAATGAGAAGCATTATTTTACTCAGAATGAGAATTTTCTCTCTTCAACTACTGCATACATGACCAATGAATCTTCTTGAAGGATTCTTTATTGCCGTATTTTGCTTATTATTCCACCATTTTGAAACACTATACAAAATAACTAAATATTAAGAGTATAAATGGGTTCGTGAGTTTCTAAGTACGTTTTAACTGGCGACACAACATGTGTCATACTGCAAAATAACTTTGTGGTGTCTGTCGACATATTGCGGCCATTTTTCTCGCAATGGTTGGTTGAAACGCATCAATGTCGTCGATAGACCTCCCACTGTGTTCCTTTAGTTCGACTGTAGCATCTCATAGTACATCACACCCAGTTAGTCCCACCAACTACACAGCATGAATTTTCTGCATGACAGTTGATGATGAGGCATCTATACGTTGTCCCACGTTTTGGATTATCATAATGGGCCCACTTTTCATCGCCAGTCACAATTTGATGCAAAATTTCCTTTCTTTTTAGTCGTTGGAGCTGTTGGTCACACGTTAAAAAACGGCATTCGACGTCTCTTAGTTAGTTCATACGACAGACAATTTCCTACCTTTCAGATCCTGCCCGTTGCTTTTAAACGATGGCAAATGGCTGGTTCGGCGACTCCAAGTGTTTTTGCGAGTTCCTCTTAGGTTTGTGATGGATGTTCATCGAGTCATGCCTCTTATTCTTCATCCTCAAATTTTGGTGGAGGTCTAGGTCGTTCTTCGTCTTCCAGATTAATATTTCCACTTTTAAACCGGGCAAACCACTTCTGATACGTTCATGGTAACTGATTATCCACTAAAATACGATTACTTTCGGTAGCCCTTTTGTTCATATTGAAGTAATCAAATAAATTTTCATGCAAAAACACATTTTTATAAAAATGTCAACAAAAGTAGACAAACTATGTTGTTTATACTTCAGCAAAATGATAAATACTGAAAAGAAAGCCTATTCACAATAAAAGTTTTATTTATTCAATGGAATAATAAACTGGTAGCGCTAATCTGGTATCAAAACCACAGGAACTTATTTCTACTCCTGATAAATATTCTACAACTTAAAACAAATTGTAGAAATTACTATGTTTTACTACCAATTTTTTTATTACACATTTTCTTGTGACTCGAGTTTCGGGAAATGAACTATCCCATCATCAGACAACTGAAGACCTAACAGTGGTACAGAGGTATTTGAACAAAAGTGATAAATATTTTGAATATTTCAATAGATTCTAGATAACACCTAATAGTGGTACAGAGGTTTACAAACGGAACGTGATAAAAAAACGGGTTAAAAAAGAGGGGCCTTCTAACAGATATCGGAATGTCGGCAATCGACAAAGAAGGTTGTTAAACAGATGGTACCCATTTAAATATCTCAAATAATTTTTGAGGTTACATAGCTCCGTACAGTCATTCATTATTTTTACATTATTTTGTTGTATATCTCAAATATTTGGATTTACATAGCTCCATACTGTCGTTCATTATTTTTTACATTATTTTTATTGTGAACGAATTTGAAAATTTCCATAATCAAGTTTCTTTTCTTTTGAATCTACATGTAAAATTTTCTTAAGATTTTCTTTTGTCGAAAGGAATTACTGTTTTCTAAAGAATGAGTGGCAAAAGTTGAATTTTTGTTTACTTTTCATTGAATTCATTTTATGTTCGTTGAAAAAGGTTTCAAACAGATCCTATTTTAGATAGTTTCTGTCGAATTAGATTATCTATTATATTGGGGTTGAAACCGTTGTTCGCGGCTATTGATTTTATAGTTTGGACTTCAGCTTCGCAGTCATTTTTTAATAAGGGTAATGCGAAATTCGTTCACAATAAAAATAATGTAAAAAAAATAACGAATGACTGTACGGAGCTATGTAAATCCAAATATTTGAGATATACAACAAAATAATGTAAAAATAATGAATGACTGTACGGAGCTATGCAACCCCAAAAATTATTTGAGATATTGAAATGGATACCATCTTTTTAACAACCTTATTTGTCGATTGCCGACATTCCGATATCTGTTAGAAGGCCCCTCTTTTTTAACCCGGTTTTTTATCACGTTCCGCTTGTAAACCTTTGTACCACTATTAGGTGTTATCTAGAATCTATTGAAATATTCAAGATATTTATCACTTTTGTTCAAATATGTCTGTACCACTGTTAGGTCTTCAGTTGTCTGATGATGGGATAGTTCATTTCCCGAAACTCGAGTCACAAGAAAATGTATAATTTATCTTTTTTGGTAGTAAAACATATTAATTTCTACAATTTGTTTTAATTATGATCAACTACCAAATAATAACGGCTGAAACAATTCAGTATTCTACAACTTACCATTGACGAAAAAAAACCGCATCCTAGTATTATTTTCAAGACTCGAAACATCGACAGACCAACCCAAAAGTACTTGAGATTCCCATCACCATATTCACCATCTGTCTCTATCCTCCAAGCTAAAACTATGTAAGTTAACATGAAAAAATACTGAAACATGGAGAACAACATTGTATTAGAAAATTTCCGAACAATTATTTTGCCACACAAACATATTTCTCTCTGGAAATCTATATAATGGGAGACGTTCAAATCCATAGACGTCAGGTCACCACTCTTAAACTTTCCATGAAAAATCTCTCCGAAAACAGCTAAGAGGATCAAAGAGAAGCTGAATTCACTGATAGCTTCATTCAGTAAAATATCGGAGATTATAAATAAAAGTGTTTGCATATACAAGTTATAATCCATCGCGTTAAAAATAAGAATGTAGATTATTCTTGCCGAAAATATCAGCTCCTCCAACAAGAATTCCACAGTCATCCATAATCTTATTTTATGAACAAAATTTCTTCTTCTCTCCAAATTTCGTTTTCTCAGCAATCTGTCACTTTGTTTCAAACAAGTACTAGTGTTTGAATTTATTATTACGCTCAGGGTAACAACGTTCAAACAGTGTATTGAAAAGTTAACGTGTTTTTCCATGACTCTGCTATGCAGGGTACTCATAACTGGAAGATTGATGTAAAATAAGTAGAACTGAAACCATACAAAAAATATTTTCCAGAAGATCACGAAAAATCTAAAGAACACATTCGATCTCATTAGGGTGAAGTCAAATATTATTAATTTCTTGAACATCAAAATATATTTCAGAACGTATTCTAAACTCAAGGATTCAGCCCCTTTCTTTGACATTTTTCCTTGGCAGAGCATACGTTCGAGTAGTTCGTCTATAAAAGGTGCCTCTTTCTCATCGATTTCTTCCCTTGAATAATAATGACACAAGATGATTAAGTAGTACGCTATCAGTAGATGTTCATTTCGATAAGTGGTTCAAGTACGTCAAATTAGTTTGTGAAATGGACCGTAGTGTACCAGCATGTCCTTTGAACATATTGATGATATGTTTGTCTTGGCACACGCTGGAATTAAATGTTTCATTAACAAAGCCCCATTTTGGATGGTGAATAAAGCACATTATTTTCTTTGAAAATTATTGAAATTTTAATTTCATTATAATGTATTGAAGTCGACGAACCCAATTTTCCATGAATATCTCACACAAATCACGTCGTCAATAAATAAATCGTCTAAATTTGCTGGATGATTGCTGTAAACCAATGACTCAATGTAACCCCAAAGAAAGAAGTACAATGGAGTTAAATCGCAGAACGAGGCGGATAATTCATCGTTCAATCATCTCCGATTTTTCTGACCACCAATTACTGAATACACGATGCTTTAAATGATCTGTTGGTTTGAGTTCTTGGGTTACAACAATTTTGTATGGATGTAAACCAAGGTCTTTCTGTAAAATTCGCCACAAAGACGTCTGGGAGATGCCTAGTTCTTGTGAACGTCAAAAAATTGATAAATTTTGGTCTTCACGAATACTTTCACGTACGGCAACAATATTCTCTTCACTTCTTGCATTTCTTTGGCTCACTGGCACTGTAACATCATGTGTCAAAGTTCTTCACTAAACGTTCAATTGTTCTTTTATCCGGATTATTAGTAAACGTTGTTGGAGTGTGAACCTTTCCATGATTAAATGGTAGATATTGACAAATTCTGTCAATGTCACAAATAAACAATGGCTGCCATGAAATTTAAAAATGGTGCGTTTCCATTGAAAGACCCTTTAGTGTCAAAGTGAGAGACATGTATCGAGTGTTTTTTTCGAGTGATAGAAATTTTAATTGAAATAAAACACATTTAAATTAAGATAAAATCCAATTTTTTTTTTATTTGAAGATAATTTTATGACATTTATGTTTTAAAAATAATTTCCGGAATATTGTTCACTATCACTAGCTCTGAGGAACCGCATTCGACCAGACTAATTTTGGATCACTTTTTCGAGTAATTCAGGAATTATTTCATCAATAACACGAGTTATGTTGGCTTCCAAAGCGTCTATTGTTTCTGATTTATCTGCATAAACCAATGACTTGACATAACCCTAAAGAAAATAATCCAACGGAGTTATGTCGCATGATTTTGGAGGCCAATTAATTGGATCATTTCTCGAACTAATGTTATCGCCAAATCTTTCTTTCAATAAATTAATTGTTACGGTAGCAGCATGAGGTACAGCACCATCTTGTTGGAACCTAAACACTTCTGGGTCGATACCATTCAAATTTTGAAAGAAATAATCATTGATTATCGATCTGTAACGAGCACCATTCACTGTTACATTAGCTCCAGCATCGTTTTTAAAGAAATATGGACCGATGATGCTAGCATGTAAAGCAAACCATACAGTGCATTTTTCAGGATGCAATGGAACCTGCAGAACTTCTTGATGATTATTTTTACTTCATATACGGCAATTTTGCTTGTTTACATAGCCGTTCAACCAGAAATGAGATTCATCACCAAACACAATTTTACGATAAAAAAGTGGTTCAAGTTCAAGCTGCTCTAGGGCCCAATCAGCAAACAAACGACGCTTATTATGGTCAACTGGCTTTAGTTCATGAACTAGTTGGATCTTGTATGGGTGAAGACCAAGATCTTTAAGCAAAATATTCCATGTGGTGAGTCCAACTTTTTGTGAACGTAGACAAATAGACAAATCTGGATCATCATTAACACTATGACTTACAGCAGTGATATTTTCTTCTGTACGTATAGTTTTTTGTCTTGTTTTAATTTAATTCCTGAAATTATTGTTATTAAATATAATTTTTTGAAATTAAATATGTAGAAGGCTAATATTAAAATATTTAAATAAGTTTGTCTTGTTGTTGTTGCATCGAGTAGAGAAAATTCTGTCGATAGTTCGACGATTAAGCTGCACTCATGGACAATTATGTAAACCATAGATTTCAACAATTTTTAAACGTTGTTGCGGCGTGAATCTTTCTATGATAATTTGTCAATGCTTACTGAACTTAAATGTCAAATCAACATGGCTTCTATCTTCTGTCAAATCACAGTTATTCCTATCGAAAGTTCTATCACTCTGAAGGAAACACCTGTTCACTACGATTCACGCTATCATTTTGATATTTTTTTTTCTCAAAAACCTTGAATTTTAACAAGAAATTACAAGAGACCTTCTTTGTTAAGAATGAATTAAGCTATCCAAAATAATTATTTCATTGTAAAATAGGAATATGGAAAAAAGTTTCTTGCGAAAGAAGGTTCAGGGGTGGCTTTTTCTACCCCTTGCAATCATAGAGAACACCACCAAAAATGTTTTCGGTGCCTTCTCGCCCGCATAAAATATCTGCTTAATTTTACTCTTGTCAGTTTTTTGGTTTTTAAGAAAACAAAAACTGTTTTTCGAGCGCCATCTTTAAGAGGCTGTAACTAAGCAGGGGGGCTCAAAAATATAAACTTTATATGAAAGACCCACCCTCTAAATTTTTTCGCAACTATTCATGTACATCCTTTATAGCATGAATATTTCTAATTTAATGTCGTTATTGAAATATCAACGTCATGAGTTATCCATCACAAAAACAAATATTGTCGACGGCTTGAACGGATAGAAATATTTCGAAAGATGCCGAAGGTCAGCTGATAAAATATATTCAAGGCACGAACAGACTGCGTTCGATTAAAGCGACAGTAGTAGTTTTAATTCTATTTCAGGAAGATACAAACAATGTTTTCCTACAACCGGTTAGCGTGTAGTTTTACTCGAAGTGCTGCCTGTGTGCTTGAAAGCCGCTCTGTGGGTATCCTTTAATGTATTACATACTCAATATTACTATGTACGAAGTTCAATATTTCCTTAACGCTCAAATTAAGCCAACGCATTCCAAATACGATCAAAAGGTATGTTAACCACCTACGATAGCAATATATTTGTTCAATTAACTCGGGAAGGTTATACTGCATATACATAAACAAATTAGTTATGTCCCATAATGCAAATGACCTGGTTCTCTGTTCTATTTTCGAACGCCTGCGTATAGTGCATGTGATGGTTCATTAAAAAGGATGGAGTGATATTTCACGTTTCTACGAAGGAAAACTAGGGAAAACGACGATAAGAGCAATGAAACGGCTTGTACAAAGAGCTTTCGTTGAAAAATCTCTTCTTCACGAACGCAACCAGAGGCAAGTTCAGAAATTAGGTTTTTCTACAAGCTGGTCTATAACATGGTACCTATAAGTGTTCAGAAAGTAATAGTGAATCTATTCGCATCATTTTTCTCGGCAAATGGTGCCTCATGAAAATTCATATATCGGGTGTTTTTTTTAGAGTGATAGAACTTTCGATAGGGATAACTGTGATTTGACAGAAGGAAGAAGCCATGTTGATTTGACATTTCTGTCATGGAAAGACTCACGCCGCAACAACGTATACAAATTATTGAAATTTATTTTCAAAATGAGTGTTCTATTCGCCAAACTTATAGAGCACTTCGTGAAATTTATGGTTTACATAATCGTCCATCAGAGCAGCTTATTCGTCGAACTTTCCGAAGATTTCTACAACATTTTCTATACTCGATGCAACAACAACAACAAGACAGTGAACTGTTATTGATCCAGATTTGTCTATTCGTGCAAGTTTGACTCTGTGCATCCACCACATGGAAAATTTTGCGTGAAGATCTTGGTCTACACCCATACAAGATCCAACTGTTTCAAGAACTAAAGCCACTTGACCATAATAAGCGTCGTTTGTTTGCTGATTGGGCCCTTGAACAGCTTGAAGTTGATCCACTTTTTCATCGTAAAATTGTGTTCAGTGATGAAGCTCATTTCTGGTTGAACGGCTATGTAAAAAACGAAATTGGCGTATATTGAGTGGAAACAATGCTCAAAAAGTTCTGCAGGTTCTATTGCATCCTGAAAAATGCACTGTATGGTGTGCTTTACACGCTGGAGGCATCATCGGTCCATATTTCTTTAAAATCGATGCTGGAGCTAATGTTACAGTGAACGGTGCTCGTTACAGATCGATAATCAATGATTATTTGTTTCAAAATTTGAATAGTATCGACCCAGGAGTATTTTGGTTCAAACAAAATGGTGCTACACCTTATGCTACTACCGTAACAATTTATTTATTGAAAGAAAGAATGGATCGAGAAATGATCCAATTAATTGGCCTCCAAGATCATGCGACATAACTCTATTGGATTATTTTCTTTGGGCTTATGTCAAGTCATTGGTTTATGCTGATAAACTAAAAACAATAGACGCTTTGGAAGCCAACATACCTCGTGTTATTGATGAAATGAGGCATGAATTACTCGAAAAAGTGGTCCAAAATTAGTCTGGTCGAATGCGGTTCCTCAGAACTAGTCGTGGTGGACATATGCCGGAAATTCTTTTTAAAACATAATTGTCATAAAATTATCTTTATAATAAAAAAAAATTTGGCTTCAATCTAAATTTAAATTTCAGTTTAAAGTTCTGTCACTCTAAAATAAACATTAATCACGCATGACAGCCATCGTTTATTTATGACAGATGTATTTGTCAATATCTACCATTTAATCATAGAAAGGTACACAAAATGCTAAATTTAAACCCAATCGTGAGACTCTTACTACGGTTTCAGTGGTACTAAACGTTGCTTCGCTCACAAAATAATATTTTTCTTATCTTCTAATTGGAGCCCGCCTAGAAAGTATCCGGAAAAAACAAAGCTGAATTGTAATTATTTAGAATACATTTTTAATTCTTGATTTAGAAAATTATAACGAAATATTCTTCTTATTTACTTATACAACCTTCATTCAACTATAAACACTTGACTAAACGTCGAGGTACACCCGAAACTAGATCACCTCCATAATTTTCGGTGATATTAGTCCAGGACTGTAAAACTGACTAAATTAAATCATCTTTATTTCGTGGCGCTGCTCGCTGAACTTCAATCTTCATTAGTCCTTAAATGTTTTCAATGGGATTAAGATCTGGTGAAGCTGCTGGCCATGAAATGGTTTTCACTTTGTGTTCTTCTATCCAAGCTTGAATATAAGCCGAAGTAAGGCATCTTACATTATCCTGCTGAAAACGCCACCCTCTTGATATAAAGCATGCGCCATTTCAAGGAGAAAATCGTTCAGAATGATAGGATTTTTAACTGATTTCCACCAAATTGGAAACAACTTTCATCAGATATGAAGGCATTATTGAAATTAACGCTGACAAAATTCTTTCCTTCGTTCCTTTTGTAAAAATGTCATTATAGGGATTTTTTTGTTTCCTTGATATGTAGCTGTGTCTTTTCAGTACGTACGGACGGTTTCCGGATATACTTTTATATTTCGTTCATTTCCAAATCTGCTGGCCAATTTGCGAAACTCCAGGCGCGGATTGTGTCGTCCTAAGACCAATAAAGCTTTTAAATTGTTTCCTTTAATCTTACACGAACTTCCTCAAACTGATCTATGCCTTATATCCATGCCAATTTTATTCTCTTTTTTGTCTCATATACAGCACTTTTTCCCAGTTCAGTCAATTGCACGAATCTTTTAACGTTTCGAAAACCTTTTTCTATACAAATATTCTACATGTTTCTTTTTTCTAGTTGCGATATTATTTCATAAATAGTATCCCTGTTGACAATCAACAGTATTTGACAAATAATGTTGCCATGCAATTTTAGCCATAGCCGACTATCTGCACAACCTATTTTATACATTACTTTTGTCTTAGAATGTTACAAAAAAGAAGTATACAAAATTATGAAAAATAATAAATTCCGGATACTTTCTACACGGACTATAAGTTATCGTCACGAAATTTTTTATTAGCCTTTATATCGTATCTCTTTCCGTTAGAAAGTTATAGTGTTCAAGGAAACGCTCAACGCTGATGCACTCAAAAATATTATATTTTTACTTTTCTAATTATACGATCCTCACGAAATTTTGCACGCTGTTTCCTGGAACCTGCAAACATAAGAATATCTGTTGACTGAATTTTCGAAACAATATATTCATTTTTCTCATTTCAGTTACATTCAATTGGGAGGATCCCTTAAATTTGGAATCGCAACTGACACAAGATGAAAAGATCATCAGAGATTCTTTTAGATCATACTGTCAAGAAAAACTTTTACCTAGGGTTGTCTTAGCAAACAGAAATGAAGGTATGTTAAAATGTACAGGAAAGTGCTTAATAAGCGACTAAGCATTGGTGAAATCGCCTATTCTAAAGATCGAAACTTTAGGCGTCTCAATTTTCATTAAGACAATATGTAAACATAATTTGACAATTGCTTGGAAGGGGTTTTGCAATATTTCGAATATTTATTTGATAGTATCAACTTCTACAAATTTTATTCTAAAACATCTTTTTGAAATTTTTCAAAATCTCTCTTAAAACTTGTTTTTTAGTAATGTTTTTACATATCTTGAGATTTTCTAAAAAGTAACAAGTTAGATATCCAATAATATTGAATATCCTAAGTAAGATAGTTTTATGATGAAATTCTTAAGATTATGTTAAACATTTTTGAAAGATATTTGTTTTCATAAGATTGATCAGCAGAAACAAAATTTTGTCTATTCAAAATATTTAATTTATAGAATTTTGGTTAACAATTTTTATTTATTGGATTTTGTTATATCATTTGGATCTCTTATAATGAATGTTTATTTTATATTTCGTTTGATATAAGTGGTACTTATATGACATTATTTCAATTTAATTCCTGAAGTTATAATTATTAAATATAATTTTTTGAATCCTAATTATGTTTTGTATTTTTGAAAAGGAATTATTTTTCATAATTGTAAGATCAGAAACAAAATTTTGTCTCCTTTAAATATTTATTCATTAATTTTAATTGACAATTTTTAATTGTTGGGTTATTTATTTCATTTGATATTGTATAATAATTTTCGATTTTATACGTCTATTGAATATAAGCTGTGCTTATAAGACATTGATTTAATTCTAAAAATTTTTTTGAAATTTAAATTAAATCTGTTTTGATATTCAAATTTTGTAACCTTACTTAATATTACTTAGCATGGATTTTCATAAAGTGAAGATTGATTCAATTAAACATTTGAGATAAGCTGAAACCAGTTTATTATGTTGAGTAATGTCCTCTTTTGATTACAGTGTTCGACAAGGACACTCTCAAAGAGCTTGGAGATTTAGGAGCACTTGGATGTACAATTAAAGGATATGGTTGTGCGGGAATATCAAGTGTAGCTTATGGACTTCTAGCCAGAGAAATAGAAGCTGTCGACAGTAGTTATCGCTCTTCGCTTAGTGTACAATCTTCCCTAGTTATGTCGTCAATCGATCAATTTGGCTCAGAAGAACAGAAACAAAAATATTTGCCGAAGCTTGGTGAGCGAATCTTTGTAACTTTGAATTATACAGTGTGAACTTGAAGTAGAGCTGTGTCGATCACGAACTACCCGAGTCTCGTAAAAACCGTGACCAATACAGCTCTAACTTGAAGCTCTTTAGGAATGCGGTGTTGCGAGGGAGCTACCAGTCGCGTCCCCTTATATGCTACATCGGAAGCTGTAGCAGAACAGAGTAGAATTTTTCAAGAGGAGCTGGTACGCCACGTACTGAGCGGGCACGCTACATACTCCCCTACCAATGAGCGTCGGTAAGGTCACGGAATAGGGCGTTGGGAATGATGGATGGGGTCAATTAGGGCCTCCAAATGAATAGGTTGATTCGTCGGGGTCACCAATGAAGCTCTTTAAGAACGCGGTATTGCGAGGGAGCTTCAACCTCTCATTTAGGGAGACGGCGTTTCGTTCTGAGACTGCACACCTGAAACTCTTCAGACAGGCGTGGTGTGCAGCTCTGCCTGTGACGCCAGAGTGGCCCCGTTCCTCATGGGAACGTTAGTCATCGGATGCTGGTACTCTGCTCTACTTAAGGCCGGTGAGTGCGGATCTTTGAGGCATTGTTTGCTACCTGTCGCGCCCCCTCATATGCTACATCGGAAGCTGTAGCAGAGCAGAGTAGAATGATTCGAGAGTAGCTGGCACGCCACGTACTGAGCGCGCACGCTACAAACTACATAAAACAGTCGAGCCATATATTTCCGTATAGTCCAGTCAAAAAGGACAAAAAGAGTTAGAACAAAATTTGCATAGAGCTGAAAATTGGTATAGATGTTAAATAAACAATTACAAATGAAATTTCAAAAGTCTCTTTGATCCTAAAGAATTTTCCAATTGAGCTATCCCATTCTATACGGAGTATTCTAAAATATCCGGGATTTTACGGAGTACTCTAAAACATCTGGGATTATACTGAGTACTCTAAAGAACGCTAACATGTTTTTATCGCGATCATTTAGTGGCGGGAGAATATGACGTTACGTTGTGTGGACAATCCAAGTTACACTTGAACGAGAACGAGGAAACGGTGACGGGAAGTTCAGAATACAAGGTCAAGTAAAAAAAAATATACAATAGTTGGTTTTGAAAAGCAGGGTCCCGCACCTAACTCGATGTATGAAAGCGAGGTTGTACTTTAGGACAAAAAGAGTCAGGGATAAAAACCTTGACCTCTCTTCAGCTCCCATACATTTTTCAACCCTGTCCTCTCCTTTATTCATAAAATTAAGGTTTCAGAGATCGACAAACCTTTCTAATATACTAAAACCTAGTTAGTGTGCAAGCACTAAGGAAAATACAGCAGTCAATTGCGTGAATACACAGATAACTTGGCAATAGAAACATGTAACAAAGATCTTCGAGGTAGTTTAAAAATGACCCTTTGGCCAGGAATTGCCCATTCACACAATTACTATCTAATTAGATTATTATAATCTGGACGCATAATACAGTTGTTCAGGAATGTCTTGTTGCGGCATTCTGAAGACACATAGGATGTGGTGTCTCTCATTTAACTACCTATTCTTTATAATCTTTATATCTAGTAATATAGTTGTTCAGGAATGCCTTGTTGCGGCATTCTGAAGACACAGTGTCAGTATCTAATTGTGGATCCACATTTTATTCACTATAGACACTCTGAATTCTCAAAGTACCATGGTTAACCACCTCTAGATTCAAATATATCAAATGAAGATAAAGAGGCTTACATGTATGAAATATGTTAAATGGTCAATTCAGATTGAAGTGAACAGGTCGTCTCTAGCTGGAGCACCAATACAGTAAAATCCACCCATGAATAAAGAATACATGATACAAATAACACAATACAATAGCTTTACATGTTAGGGCAGCTCAGTCGACTTCCCTTTGTGTCTATCCTTAACTTTTATTGAACAATGGACAATGGCGTTCTATTTCTAACAAAGCAAAACTGGACGCTCTTACGCCGACGTTCAATCGCTGAAGATTACAACCACCATTCTGGAGAGAACAGATGCTTTTGGTTTTTCTAAAGCGTAAATTAACTGAACTATGACGATCAGTTTATTTTTGTGAGGCCTGAGAACTTTTATTCGAAATATGAAATGTAGGTGATATAGATTTCCTAATCCACATCGAAATAATTCTTTCGACTATAATTTATCAGCATCTCGTCAAACGATGCGATAATCACCAGGTTCAATTAGTCGCATATCGATTTCCCTTAGCCCAATTTCTTCTAATAGCGTTAAACCAACGATCATATCCGCGCAAACCTGCCCAACATCCACATGAACCAGACGCGAGACGGAGGGTTAATAGACCATACAAGTCCTATTTTTAGATTTGCGGTTCGTTGGTTTGCGTCTCTTCATTCAATTCTCAGCACGTATTAACCCTAGAATCCGTGCGAATAAAATTATTCAGATATTCATCTTCCAGTATGATAAACAGCGATAATTTTACTATTACGAGTATTGTAATTAATTATTCTATGACTAGTATTTGATGGATTCGGTCTACTTGGTGGAAATTCATTTCCAACTATCTGGTGTTTTTTTTTAGAGTGATAGAACTTTTAATTGAAATAAAACATATTTAAATTAAGATTGAAGCCAAATTTTTTTCTTATTTGAAATATAATTTTATGACATTTATGTTTTGAAAATAATTTCCGGCATATGTCCACCACGACAAGCTCTGAGGAACCGCATTCGACCAGACAAATTTTGGACCACTTTTTCGAATAATTCAGGCCTTATTTCATCAATAACATGAGTTATGTTGACTTACAAAGCGTCCATTGTTTCTGTTTTATCAGCATAAACCAATAACTTGACATAACCCCAAAGAAAATAATCCAGTGTAGTTATGTTGCATGATCTTGGAGGCCAAATTCTCGAAATAATGTTATCGCTAAATCTTCCTTTCAATGAATCAATTGTAACGGTAGCAGCATAAGGTGTAGCACCATCTTGTTTCAACCAAAATACTTCTGGGTCGATACCATTCAAATTTTGAAAGAAATAATCATTGATCATCGATCTGTAACCAGCACCATTCACTGTTACATTAGCTCTAGCATCGTTTTTAAAGAAATATGGACCGATGATACCTCTAGCATGTAAAGCACACCATACAGTGCATTTTTCAGGATGCAATGGAATCTGCAGAACTTCTTGAGGATTGTTTTCATTCCATATACGTCAATTTTGCTTGTTTACATAGCCGTTCAACCAGAAAAGACCTTAATCACTAAACACAATTTTACGATAAAAAAGTAGATCAACTTTAAGCTGTTCTAGGGCCCAATCAGCAAACAAACGACGCTTATTATGGTCAAGTGGCTTTAGTTCTTGAACCAGTTGGATCTTGTATGGGTGTAGACCAAGATCTTTACGCAAAATTTTCCATGTGGTGGATGCACAGAGTCAAACTTGTTGTAGACGTCGACGAATACACCAATCTGGATCATTATTAATACTATGGCTTACAGCAGCGTTTTTTTTTTCTGTACGTACAGTTCTTTGTCTTGTTGTTGTTATTGCATCGAGTAGAGAAAATGTTGTCCGAAATCTGTCGATAGTTCGACTAATAAGCTGCTCTGGTGGACGATTATGTAAACCATAAATTTCACGAAGTGCTCTATAAGTTTGGCGAATAAAACACTGATTTTGAAAATGAATTTCAAGAATTTGTAAACGTTGTTGCGGCGTGAGTCTTTTCATGATAATTTATCAATGCTTACTGAACAGAAATGTCAAAACAATATGGCTTCTACCTTCTGTAAAATCACAGTTATCCCTATCGAAAGTTCTATGACTCTAAAAAAATACCCTTTGTTATTGATTGAATAAGGCCTGAAATACTTGAAAAAGTGGTCCAAAATTGGTTTGGTCCAATGCCGTTCCTCAGAGCTAGTCGTGCTGGACATATGCCGGAAATTATTTTCAAAACATAAATGTCATACAATTATCTCTCAAATAAAAAAAACCCGGCTTCAATCTTAATTTAAATGTGTTTTATTTCAATTTAAAGTTCTACCACTCTAAAAGAAACACCCGATATAGGTACATTTTAAAATTTAATAAAATCACCTTACTCAATAGAGTCCATAACAACACAGTGTAATTAATCATTGCGATTAATTAATTCGCTATTGTTTGTTTTTTCTAAATATTTGAACAATAAGAAAAATACGGCGCTAAACTAACAGTGGTACGATACAATCATCTTCATTCAATAAGGCTTGAAACTCGTTGTATGCGAACTTTTTCAGTGGTCCCACGCTCTTCGTTTCTCAGGTCAAAGTCACCACTTTTGAATTTTTTGAACCACTCGAAACGATGTGTTTTACCAAGAGCATGTTCACCGTAAGTTTCTGTTCGCAATTTTCTTCAAATGATAACAGAAAGCCAGTCGGCAAATCTTATTTAGTAGGCATAAAACTGGACATGTTTGATGTTATCGAGAAATATACCGGTATATGGGACTTAGGTTGTTGTGTGTTGAGATTCCTCGTCAGCTGTTAGAAGGATATGATGGCGCTGCAGAAGCAGTCTTACGGCTCCTAAATTGATGTGTAAACGGAATTCCGGTTTTATACTTCTACATGTTCCGAACTTTATCGTTATGTACGTGGCTGATTTTTTATTCATGAATGAGATAGATCACTTCAGTAGTATTGTTGGCACTAATAATAAAATAGACTTTATACAACTAATGCATGTCTGGCCTACTTTTTCTAGTATAATGTCCTCTCAATTTTTTTGCAGCCAAAGGGGAGATAATAGGCAGTTTTGGTTTGACAGAGCCAGATCATGGTAGTGATGCTGGAGCTTTGGAAACAAAAGCAGTTTTAGACCGAAAAACCAACACTTATTTGCTGTCAGGAAGCAAAACATGGTAAAATATCCCTTCCATTTTTAAATTGACATTACTCACGCATGGCAGCCATTGTTTACTTGTGACATTGACAGTTGTATTTGTCAATGTCTACCATTTAAGAATGGAAAGGTAGACACCAACAAGGTTTACAAATAATTCAAATTTATTATGAAAAATCGCGATCTGTTTCTTTAACTTCACGTGCTTTAACTCAAATTTTTGGCCGGATAAAAGAACAGTTGAACGTTTAGTGAAGCAATTTGAATCAGATCTTACACTTCATGATGTAACACTGCCAGTGAGACAAAGAAATGCAAGAAATGAAGAGAATATTGCTGCCGTACGTAAAAGTGGTCGTGAAGACCAAAATTCATCGATTTCTAGACGTTCACAAGAACTAGGCATCTCCCAGACGTCTTTGTGGCGAATTTTAAGAAAAGACCTTGGTTTACATTCATACAAAATTGTTTTAACCCAAGAACTCAAACCAACGGATCATTTTAAGCGTCGTATATTCAGTAATTGGTAGTTAGAAAAAATCGGAAATGATGCATAATTCCATAAGAAAACCATTCTCAGCGATGAGACTCATTTCTGGTTATACAGTTTTGTTAACAAGCAGAATTGCCGTATCTGGAGTGTTGATAAACCTGAAGAATATCAAGAACTTTAAGAGAATTTTAAATTCTGAGAAACTTAATGTTTGGTGCGGAGGAGTTTTATGCTGGAGGAGTCATTGGACCCTATTTTTTTAAAGAAGCTCATGAGGCGGTAACTGTCAATGGAATTGAACTGTTAATGTTAAATATTGACTGATCTTTTAAGGCCTAAATTGTTTCGTCTTGATTTGCAGAACATGAGGTTTCAACAGGACGGTGCCACTTGTCATACTGCCAATGACATAATGACTTTATTGGAAACAAAATTATGTGATTCGATTATTTCAAGAAATAGACCGATAAATTATCCGCCTAGTTTCTGCGATCTGACTTTTTTCTTTTGGGTTACATTAAGTCATTGGTTTACAGCAATCATCCACCAAATTGAGACGATTCACAGAAGAATATTGAACGAATAATTGCTAACATACGATCTGATTTGTGTGAGAGAGTCATGAAAAATTGGGTCCAACGACTTCATTGTCGTTTCATTCACAAAACAAAATGGGGCGCTATTAATCAAAGACCCTTTATTATTCTTTCATCATTCTAACTAGAATATCAGGTCATGCGTTCATGGAATTTGTTGTTCCCACAGCGTTTGAAATTCTCGCCTATAATCCTCAGTCGACTGTCTTGAATGACAAATAAGGGCGATCAATAAAATGAATCACATTCCTCATTTCCGTAAAGATCTTAAAGCTAGAAGTAGAAAAAAAGACGGAATGTTCTAGATTAACACAAAACATTAGTCAAATTCTATATCCAACCATAAAAACACAAAAAAATAAATATATCAAATTAAATTGACTTAATTTATATGCAATAATTCATATTTTGTTTCCGCACCTCTTTGATATGATAGGATGTGAACCATGTTTTGTTGACCATATATTTTTCTATGGTTGGAAGTAGAATTTGACGAATGTTTTGAATTAACCTCAAACATTCTGTCTTCGTTCTATTCTTACCGTCGTTATGGTGTGCGCCATTTAAAATTTGTATTTTTGATCGGCTACAAATAAAAAACTAATGAATATTTGTTCGAAGTCATGAGTTTTGTTAGAAAGGTTGAAACTTGACATTTACGAATGGAAAACAATATCATTCAAATGAACGGCACGACTGGCTAGAGTATCGCAACCGATCAACCCATTTTTTCCGGGTTGTTTTATCAAATTACGATCCAGTTTCACGAACTCGCTTCACAAATTGATCCACAAATTGCCGTTTTATATCTATTGAATTTTCCACGTGAGTTTCAAACAGTTTGGGTAGAGATTCACCACTTTTGAAGAAAGTTTTAATAGTTCCCAGTTTTCTTCAAGCGTAAATCGATCCATTTCGTTAATGTCAAATATTAAACTAACTTTCTGTCGAAATACGAATGACTGAGGTGTTGCCAGACTCGAAATAACACTTACTTCAAAATGCAAACGCTATATGGCCCAACCAAATATCGGGTGTTTTTTTTTTTAAAGTGATAGAAGTTTCGATAGGGATAAATGTAATTTGACAGAAAGTAGAAGCCATGTTGTTTTGACATTTCTGTTCAGTAAGCATTGACAAATTGTCATGGAAAGACTCACGCCGCAATAACGTTTACAAATTGTTGAAATTTATTTTCAAAATCAGTGTTCTATTCGCCAAATTTATAGAGCACTTAGTGAAATTTATGGTTTACATAATCGTCCACCAGAGCAGCTTATTCGTCGAACTATCGACAGATTTCGGACAACATTTTCTCTACTCGATGCAATAACAACAACAAGACAAAGAACTGTACGTACAGAAAAAAAAATATCGCTGCTGTAAGTCATAGTATTAATATGAACCAGATTTGTCTATTCGTCGACGTTCACAACAAGTTGGACTCTGTGCATCCACTACCTGGAAAATTTTGCGTAAAGATCTTGGTCTACACCCATACAACATCCAACTGGTTCGAGAACTAGAGCCACTTGACCATTATGAGCGTCTTTTGTTTGCTGATTAGGTCCTAGAACAGCTTGAAGTTGATCCACTTTTTTATCGTAAAATTGTTTTTAGTGATGAAGCTCATTTCTGGTTGAACGGCTTTGTAAACAAGCAAAATTGCCGTATATGGAGTGAAAATAATCCTCAAGAAGTTCTGCAGATTCCATTGCATCCTGAAAAATACACTGTATGGTGTGCTTTACACGCTGGAGACATCATCGGTCCACATTTCTTTAAAAACGATGCTGGAGCTAATATTACAGTGAATGGTGCTCGTTACAGACCGATGATCAATGATTATTTGTTTCAAAATTTGAATGGCATTAACCCAGAAGTGTTTTGGTTCTAACAAGATGGTGCTACACCTTATGCTGCTACGTAACAATTGATTTATTGAAAGAACGATTTGGCGATAACATTATTTTGAGAAATGGTCCAATTAATTGGCCTCCAAGATCATGCCACTGGATTATTTTCTTTGGAGTTATGTCAAGTCATTGGTTTATGCTGATAAACCAGAAAGAATAGACGCTTTGGAAGCCAAAATAACTCGTGTTATTGATTAAATAATTTCTGAATTACTCGAAAAAGTGGTCCAAAATTGGTCTGATCGAATGCGGTTCCTCAGAGCTAGTCGTGGTGGACATATGCCGGAAATTATTTTTAAAACATAAATATCATGAAATTATCTTTCAAATAAAATAAATTTGGCTTCAATCTCAATTTAAATGTGTTTTATTTCAATTTAAAGTTCTATCACTCTAAAAAAACAACCAATATCTACACTTTCAGGATCTCACACGCTCCAGTAGCTGACGTCTTCATCATTTGGGCAAAATACGATGGGAAGGTTCACGGTTTCATCCTCGACAGAGCCGATCAGACTGAAGATAGTCTAAAAACTCCGAAAATAGAAGGCAAACTGTCCCTACGGATATCATCTACTGGAATGATCCTGATGAACAACGCCGTATGTCCCGAAGAAAATAAACTACCTAATGTTGTCGGTATGAAAGGACCTTTAAGTTGTCTAAGCAACGCTAGGTATGGCATTGCGTGGGGAGCTTTGGGAGCGGCAGAATCGTGCTTGAAGATAGCAAGGGAATATACTATGGACAGGAAACAGTTCAACAAACCTTTAGCGGCAAACCAGCTGATACAGAAGAAAATGGCGGATATGGCAACGGAAATCGCGTTAGGATTGCAGGCTTGCTTACATGTTGGACGATTAAAGGACAAAAACTTGTAAGTTTCAAAACTAAGAAAAATCAAGCATGCTAATATGAAGAGCTTAGCCCAACTATATGTATTTTGCACAATTTTATCCGAAAATAGCCACAAAGAATTAGGTTAAACTCACTTAGAGAAGAAGAAGAATTCGTAGTTTCCGTTTGTGATGGATCTTCATTGAGCCTTGCCTCCAATTCTTCATTCTCAAACTTTTGGTGACGCTTCGGGTCGTTCCTCGTCTTCCAAATCAAAATAGCCACTCTTAAATCGAGCAAACCACTTCTGATACGTTCGTTCAGCTATAGCATGACATACACTAAAATATGATGACTTTCGGCAGCCTTTTTCTTCATATTGAAGTAAAACTCCCCCGCAAAAATACAATATTTGGTACAGAAGTTGACATTTTCAGAGCGCACAGAAACTATGTGATTAACACTGCAGCGAAATGACATACTGAAAAGAAAGCCTAATGATAACATTTCAGAATGAAGGTTTTGACAGATGAAACAATGGAATAATAAACTAGTAGCGACATCTTATTTCTACTTCTAATAATCCAAAAATATCGTCTTAGGCGTGGCACTTAAAAAATTTTCCCGCTTCTTGCGAATAGCAGTCAATCAATTTTAAGTTGTGCACACGCAGTTTTCTACAAGAGACGACCTATTAAACACGAACAATAAACGACTACCGGTACTCTTAATTCCTTGGTTCCGGAACTTAGCACTACCTGTTCAATTTCTCTAATTCTTCTGACTCAATTCTTAGACTTTAAGATAAAATATCACTGAATATAATTATAATAATGCTAAATTCTGAGACCAATTTGAGCCTCGCACCACGATCTTTTCTCGACGATCTTACTAGTTTTTTCGGCGTGCCAGGACTCTCCTACAAACTCCCTTTTGTCCTTTTTAATAACTCATACGAGTCAGTTTCCTCCTTCCAAATTTTCAGTTTGATCACCCGCCTAAAATTCCTACTTATCAATTTTCGAAAGCTTCGGCTCGTTATCCAGCCACACGTGTTAATTCCGACGTCAGCGTTTTTCTCTCAAACTTTCCGTTCAGTAACTCCTCTGAAGGAATATATTTGCGTTTTGCACAATCAGCTCTTATGAACTTTTTAATCTGTAGTTTGTTATTACAATATATAGGCCAGATTAAAAGGATTTCCTTTCATGAAGCCGTTCTTGCCTCGAAAGCGAATTGTTAAGTTTAACATTAACTGGTCTGGAGATCAGAATAAACAAATTAATTCAGGGGCGTTGAATCTCGCATTGAATTTGCTGTTGTCCACTGGATTAACCCCTGTATTATTACAGCCCTTTCATGAATTCTATATCTTGTTGGATTACCACACTATATTCTACGCTCGTCATGAAAATGATTGTTGATACAATTTTCTATAATTTTTACAAATTTGAAAAATCTATATTGGTTGATTCGGACTCTAAAGTGCATACTGATACAAAATGTAATCTGATTGACTCCTACTTGATAAAGATAAATATGGAGAAATGTAGAATACGAGGTCTGGCCGAAAAGTAATGAGACCAAAGTTTTTATTCTTTCAAACATCATTTTATCTCCTTCAAAATAGTTACGTTGGGCAGCTACATACCAATAGAGACGTTGTTTCCACTGCTGGAAGTCTTCAACCGGAATGTTCTTCAGTCAGTATGTCCGTAACACTTTTAAGAGTGTTTCCTAAAGTTCCCAAATGAAGTTAGAGATATTTTAGAGATATTTTTCAGTTTAGGAAAAAGTCATAGGAACTGAGGTCAGGTGAATAGGTTGGCTGGGGAACCACAGGAGTACCTTTTGAGATTAAAAATTCTGCAGAGAGCGGTATGATATGGGAAGTTGTCATGATGAAGCATCCATTTGCCTGCAATGTCTAGTCTCACGCTAAGGACCCTTTTTCTGAACCCTTCAAAGACGTCTCACAAGAATGTTCACACGTTCGATGTTTTCTTCGGGTTTTGAAATTAAAAGGCCTTCCTGAACTGTTTTCATCTTCAAGGCGTTCTCTGCCTTCAAAAAATGATTGGTGCCAGCGAAAACATTGAGCTCGGTATAAGGAATGTTCCCCATAGGCCTGTTTTAACTTTTCAAACATCACATTTGATGATTCTCCAATCTTAACACACTATTTAATGGCACAACGTTGCTCCAAATTCCGCAAAACCAAAAGACAACTTCATGCAGTTAACGGAAGGAGTTGGAACTGGGGGTAGTACTGATACACGTGCTCTATAAAAGACAACATAGCAGCGTTCTCAGATCGTTTGTAGTGTTGCCACATCTCGTTTTCTGTAACCTTTAGGAATTAATATGTGTCTTTGAAACATTGGTTTTGTTTGAATTGAATACATAGATACTAGTAATTTTAAAATATTGGATGTTGATGAAGAGTTTTCTCCTTAAAAGTAGAAATTACAAAATATTCTGAACTTTCTTGAGATTTTTGAATTCCTATTACTATATCTTTTTCAGACACTGTCCTGAAATGATATCCATACTTAAACGAAACAACGCCGGAAAAGCATTGGAAATTGCAAGAAATGCGAGGGACATGCTTGGAGGAAATGGAATTCAGGATGAGTATCATATTATGAGGCATATGATAAATTTAGAAACTGTAAATACTTATGAAGGTAAGCCTAATTCCAAAGATTCTTGGTTATAAAATTGAGATAATATAATTGAACGAATTGCAATAATAAATGCACGGGAAAAGATCGGTATTTTTTTAAAACTTAAAATTTTGATAATTATTCATTGATGACTCTTATTTACGTTATGTAATCTTTTTTTACAAGGTTTCTTTCATGTCTATACCGAGAATACATTGAACACCCCTCGTAACTGTAATGAGGTATCATCATTTTTAAATTTTGGACACAATTTCCAAACCCGCTGTACGTTCCAAGAAAGTTCATAGTTCATTCATATTTAATTTTTGTTTCAGGTACTCACGATGTACATGCCTTAATACTGGGTAAAGCTATCACTGGAATTTCGGCATTTTAATTTCGCATGATGTTGAAAATTATGGATTAAATGATACAAATTTCAGAGATAGATTCATTAGTCCTACATCAACATTTCCCTCGTTATTTATTTGAATCTTCTAATTTTTGCACAATTACACGTTACTTATTTATAACCTGCAAGCCAGCGGCCGTAAATAAATTTGTTTTGAGCTTTTGAAATTAATAAGTATAAATTCCATTTTCTTAATACTCGATTTCAAAGATTCATCATTTCAGAAAATAGCGAATCGAAAATTTTTTCAAATATTTCAATATTAATAGATATATTCTGTTAGCCTTCTACATATTTAATTTCAAAAAATTAAATCCAATAATATAAATTGTTAACAAAAATCCTATGAATTAAATATTTTGAGTAGACAAAATTTTGTTTCTGCTCATCCCTCTTATGAAAACAGATATCCTTCAAAAATGTTTAACATAATCCTAAGAATTTCATCATAAAACTATCTTACTTGGAATATTCAATATTATTGAATATCTAACTAAGTTACTTCTTAGAAAATCTCAAGACATGTAAAAACTTCACTAAAAAACACGTTTTAATAGAGACTTTGCTCGTCAGTGCCGAATCACATTTAAAAAATATAACATAAATCAACAAAACATATTTACTCACCTTGACAATCCAGAAAAATATTGGCAAATGAATACTGAACATTTAAATGGTATCCCATGTGACCTCAAACAAATAGTTCTGTGGTTTGCCATAGATCTTAAAGATTGATCGGCAATTTAACGGCCTCTGTTATAGCACAAGGACTTCTGTATAAAGAATGTTAAGGAAACCAAATAATTATATATTAGGAGTAAAAATAAGTTTCCGCCGTTTTATTGTAGATGGCGCGGCACGGAGTTTCGGTTAGCTTTCGCAGATGATAACCGGCTTAAAAAATAGTTTGGACATTCAAGAACAACATAACCTATTAATATAATTGATTTTATATTGGTAAAATATAATTTTTATAAGTTGAAAATGTCAAAATTTGAGCCAAGTAAGCGTCATTTGCGGGAAATATTAGTTTACTTCTTTAATTTAAATAAATCTGCTGCTGAGGCGCATCAATTGCTCATAGAAGCATATGGTGAGGGTGCTTTGAGTGAGAGAACGTGTCGAGAGTGGTTTCAAAAGTTTAAAAACGGTGATTTCGACGTAGAAGACAAAGATCGCAGTGGAAGGCCAAACATTTACGAGGATGCAGAATTGGAGGAATTATTGGAGGAAGATTCATCTCAAACACAAAAATAACTTGCTCTAACATTAGAAGTCACTCAGCAAGCAGTCTCACATCGTTTAAAATCATTAGGAATGATTCATCAACAAGGAAATTGGGTTCCGTACGAATTAAAGCCGAGAGGTATTGAACAATGCTCGTCCACATGTTGCGGCTCCCGTGAAAAAGTACTTGGAAACACTTGATTGGGAAGTGTTACCCCACCCGCCGTATTCACCAGACATTGCACCGTCCGATTATCACCTGTTCCGGTCCATGGCACATGCTCTGACGGCGCAGCGGTTCACATCTTATGAGGATACCAAAAATTGCGTTGATTTGTGGATAGCCTCAAAAGACAAGGAGTTCTTCAGACGTGGGATTCGAATGCTGCCTGAGAGATGGGAAAAAGTGGTTGCAAGTGATGGGCAATATTATAAATAAATTTATATTACCGTTCTTCTATAATAAATATTTAATTTGTGTTAAAAAACGGCGGAAACTTATTTGTACTCCTAATTTTATGAATAAAATTAAAAAAATGGAGGTTTATACTTGGTAGAAGTTATATAAAATTTTATAAATATTTTTATAATAACAGATATATTCTATTAGCCTTCTTCATATTTAATTTCAAAAAAATATTTTTAATATTGTAACTTCAGGAATTAAATTAATGTCATATAAGCACCTCTTATATCAAACGACATATAAAATAAACGTTTATTATTATAAGACATCCCAATGATATAACAAAAACACATTTTAAGAGAGACTTTGCTCGTCAGTGCCGAATCACATTTAAAAAATATAACATCAATCAACAAAAAATATTTACTCACCTTGACAATCCAGAAACATCTTGGCAAATGAATACTGAACATTTAAATGGTGTCCCATGTGACCTCAAACATATATGACATTAATTTAATTAAATATTACATATAATTTTTTGAAATTGAATATGTAGAAGGCTAACAGAATATATCTGTTAATATTAAAATTATCAAAAAATGTTATATACCTTCAATCAAGTATAAACCTCCATTTATTTTATTTAATCAAATAATATTTAAAGGTGGATATGGGGATATTGTAAAGGTGGGCCATGAGTTTGCATTTTAAAGTAGTGGTTAATTCAGTCAGGCAACACTTCTGTCATTAATGTTTTGACAGAAAGTTAGCTTAATATTTGATAATAACGAAATGGGTCGATTAACGCTGGATCATAACTAAGAAATATTTAAAAACGCATTTCCAAACTGTTAGAAATACAAGTGGAAAATTCAATACAAATGAAATGCCCTCACGGCAATTCGTGAATAATTTGTGGGTGAGTTCGGAAACTGGATCGTTATTTGTTTAAAAAAAAAACGTTCATTTCTGGTCCAGTGAGCACACCTGAAAACATTGCTGCTGTAGCCCATCAACTCGCCATAGTGCTCAAGAACTGAGGAGAATGTTTGAAACGTGCGCATGTCTGCAGTTTGCTCCTGTGATCAACGAAACCTTATCGAGTTTGTTTGAGTATAGAATTGTTATACAGATGTATGTTACACTGTCTCGATTTGTAGAACTTTCTATAACCATGGCTCACACTTCTTATTAATGATACTTTATTTGAATAAATGTGTGGAAATTGATATTATAGTCCGTCTAGAAAGTATCCGGAATTTATTATTTTTCATAATTTTAATATATTTCTTTTTTGTAAATTTTAAGACAAAAATAATGTATAAAATAGGTTGTGCAGATAGTCGGCTATGGCCAAAGTTGCATGGCAACACTATTTGTCAAATATTGTTGTCAATTTATGAAAAAATATCGCAACTGGAAAAAAGCAACTAGAATATTTGCATAGAAAAGGTTTTCGAAACGTTAAAAATTAGTTTAATTGACTGAACTGGAAAAAAGTGCTGTATATGAGACAATAAAGAGGATAAAAATGGCATGGATTATGAGGCATAGACCAGTTTCAAGAAGATCGCGTAAGATCAAAGAAAACAATTTAAATGCTTTATTGGCCTTAAGACTACACAATCTGCGCCTGGGGCTTCGCAAATTGGCTAACAGATTTGGAAATCAACGAAATATAGAAGTATGTCCAGAAACCGTCCGTATGTCACTGAAAAGACAAGGCTATAGATCAAGGAGACCAAAAAAATAATGACACCTTCACAAAAGGAACGAAGGATAGAATTTTGTCAACGTTTTCAAGATAATTTTAATAATGTCTTTATATCTGATGAAAGTTGTTTTCAACTTGGTGGAAATCACTTAAAAATCCTATCAAAACCAACTGTTACCGTTCAAATTTCCAAATTTCCCACCAAAATACTGATTTGGGGAGCAATATCTCAGCATGGTGCTACGCCTCTCTGTATAGTTGATGGTACCATTAATAGTGAAAAGTATTGTGGCATTCTAAATGATTTCTCCTTGAAACGGCGCATGCTTTATATCCAGAGGGGTGGCGTTTTCAGCAGGATAATGCCATACTTCGGCCTACACTCAAGTTTGGATGCAAGAACACCAAGTGACAACCATTTCATGGCCAGCAGCTTCACCAGATCTTAGTCCCATTGAAAACATATGGGGATTAATGAAGATTCAAGTTGAACGAGCAGCTCCACAAAAGAAAGATGATTTCATTCAGTCAGTTTTACAGTCCTGGACTTCCATCGCCGAAAATTATGGAGGTGATCTAGTGTCGGCTGCACCTCGACGTTTAATCAAGTGTTTACAGTTAAATGGAGGTTGTATAAGTAAATAAGATGAATATTTCGTTGTAATTTTCTAATTCAAGAATTAAAAATATATACTAAATGATTACAATAATTAGAATTTTTTCCGAATACTTTCTGGAAGACGACTATATATAATTTAATATAACTTTTACAATTTTATTTCTTAACTGTTGTAATGAAACGGAAATAGATGAAGCAGCAGAACTCAATCCTTCTAATTTTTGATACCTGATAAATTTTTATAAAATCGATTTCAAGAAATTAATACGACCTGAGTCAGCATTTTTCGAAGAATCCACTTTTCTATTGTTCCCCCGTATACCTATTATGGGACGAATCAAATTCAGAAATTTATCTACATAACATGTATTCACACTTATCTGTAAATGTATGATATAATCTCATATGCGAAATGAGATCTGTCTAGACAAACATCATCATTCATAAGAGGATTTCTATTTTGGAACAACTGTGTGCGCAATCAATTTAACATGTCGCACTCTTTGCCGAAAATACATACATTCTCATCAAAAACAGCTATGAAAATAAGCTTTACTTAAAATTACTACAGGCCCAAAATTTCATTCGTCAGCCGTCAAAGACTGAAGCAACTTGAAATCATGAATGTTAGATGCGATATTTAACGAATTAATTAGAGTTTCGTAAGAACGTGGATTAAAATTACCGCACGCCAGTTGACCTAATTTCGTGTGGAGAAAGCCGCAAACAAATAAAAATATCAAATTCAAACGTTTTATCGGGGAAAATACTGCTGCAGACAGCTTTCGGATACACCTCTGTTACATAAATTGCTTAAATTTGTGTACATGCTAATTAATAACCTCCATTTGACATTGTACTTTCGCATTTTTTGCTTCAGAATTATTTCTCGATTGACAATTGAAACGAAGTTGATAACTTCATTATCCACTCTGCAAGTCTATTAATTTGATCTGACTAAACATTAAAAAAAGGTGAAAAGCAATGACGTAAGTCAGAAGTTTTTGCGCGCAGTTCATACCACCCATTTATTTCTACTCCTAATATGTAAGATAAAGAAGCCTTTCTCTATCATACATAAATCAAAAATATGAAAGAAATAGTAATATATTTAAAGAAAAAGAATAACTGCAATATTTCATTAAAAACAAAAAACTCATTAGGAAATTTAATACAAAGTTATAAAGATATAGTCCCTAAAGACAGGAGGTCTGGAGTCTATAGGTTAAACTGAAGCACTTGCCCATATGTATAAATTACAATACGATTTTAGGTTCAAAATTGGAAAATTGCATTTGGTCGAAACGATAACACGCTGTTCCCTGAAACAAGCGCACAAAAATCAATCAAGTAATGTTTCTCGACCTCACATGCATTTATAATATTAAATACTTACCTTTAAAGACAACCAGGAAATAATAATTGCAATATATTGCGTCGTTGCATTTTTTCAGTACAACGTTCACGATTCATTTTTAACTCAACACAGAATATTTTCTACGGCTATTGAATATTATCAATGTATACCCAGTCATTTATTTCCACAAAAATATGGAATGTGAAAATAAATTACTATCTCATATATATTTTTTTAATTAAAATGAGTTTCCACCAAGTAAAGACCGAATCAATCAAATTTATGTATATCCACTGCACAAGATGCATTTCCCTTCCTTTAATATGCTAAATGATTTCAATGAGGGCTTCATAATTTGTTATCTGTTCTAACTATATTTCATTAATTTTTCCTTAATAATGTCTGAATGAAACATTCTTTCAAATGATGTGAACTTACCTGATTAGCAGGAAATTCAGTTACAACGATTCATTTTCCTTAAATTGACCTCAAATATTTTGGAATACCGACAATAAGTTCAATACTTTATTATTATTCAGTTCCCGGATATTAATTAGCCAGGATAGGCGAATTTTCACAGTATTTGGCAATGATTTGAAATTATTGAATGCAAATTTAACTTCCTGATATACTTTCAGTCTTTAAAAATTTTCAGAGCGATTTTGTTACTATTTTTATATAAGCCCAATAAATTTTATATATTTAATTTGAGATAAAGCTGGAAATGAAATGATAAAAAGGGGGTTTTTCACTTAATAGAAGGCTTATTATAATATCTTAAATATTATAACAGATATATTCTGCCAACCTCACCACAAATTTTAATTCAAATTTTTTCTCAAAAACTATTTCAAATTAAATTAATGTCTTAGAAAACACATTTTCAATTTAGTAGACATAGAATTAAAACCCACTACAGATCACCAAAAGGATAAGAGAATACAAAGAAAATATAAATTATTAATTAAAAATATTAAATAAATACTTGAAGGATAACTAAATTTTGTTTTTGGAATACATTCCAAGTGTATACATTGAAACAAATATCAAAATAGATCGGGAAAAAAAATCCATTATTTTTTTGATATCTTGTAATGTATTGATCAAACAATTTCAGATTTATGCTCGTTGTCAAGGTTATATTTTACACCAAAAAAATTATTTTGCTGTTTTTTGTTTGGTACATCCAATTTTGAGTTGAAAATGAAGTTTATACATAAAACTTCAAATCACCACACCAACCAAAAGATGTCAGCATAAAATAGTTTTATTCAGACTATTGAATGTCCCTCTGAATTCAGATAACTTTTCCAAAGAATTAAATATTTTTAAACAGTTAGCCACAAACAACAGTTACAACCCCCTTCTTATAGACAAAATGGAATCCAATAAACAAAAGAACAATACACAAAAATACTTTTCATTACCATATGTTAATGGATTATCTGAAAATATTGCTAAACATTTCAAAAATAGTTTCAATTACAATGCAGCTTTTAAAACCATCAATAACCGTAGTACTTACATAAAAAACAATAAGGATCGAACAAATAAAGAAAATAAATCTGGAGTCTACAAATTGACTTACAACGATTGTCCTTTAGTATATATTGGCCAGGCAGGCAGATCTTTCAAGAAAAGATTCCAAGAACACAAAAAAAGTTACATATCGGATTCCGTACATTCGACATATGCTGATCATCTTAAGGAATTCAGACATAATTTCAACAATAACTAAGAAATTATCCACGTCGAAAGCAAAAGTTCTAGATTAACACTTTTAGAATCGCGTGAAATCAACAGGTACAATGCAGACAAACAGATGTTGACAGATCCCCATTACTGAATATCTTTCCCTAACGTTAAACTCCAATAAACACCCTAAGTTTTTATGACTTGGTTTTACCATTATTTTGTCAAGTACTTAACTGTTAACACTAGACACAATCCGTTAATAGAATGACCATCAGAAGAGGTGTTGTAACAACGCCATGCCACACTTCTGTGGTGACTCGCCAGAAACTCCGAGAGCTTGGTTGGGAACTTTTAATACATCCACCATTTAGTCCGGATCTGGCACCAAGCGATTACCTTTTTCTCTCATTGCAAAACTTCCTGAATGTTAAGAAATTGGCATCGAGAGAAGAAGTGAAAATCGATTACTAGATACTTCGCCAATAAGGACCAAAACTTCTATGAAGCATTATGAAGCCACCTTTAAATTGGCAACAAATTATAGAACAAAACAGTGTATATTTAACCCAAATTGTACAATCCGAAATATTAATAAAGTAAATAATAGCAACTTGGCTTAAGTTTCACTGTTTATTTGATGTCTGTTGACATATATATTTCAGGTTTTTAGCCCATTTTCAAAACTGAAGAGAACAAAACTCGAAATCCTATTCATAATGGTAGGGTAGATAACAGGTACAATTTTGAAGATTGTATAAATATGATGTTAGTTCAGTCCTAATCTTTTACAGATAAGAGCAATGGTGATAAATTAAATTGAAGTTGTTCATTTGTAATTGGTAGTAGCTTCTTACCCTGTGCTAAACAAATTTCCAAACTTTCTAAAAGGTCCATTCTACTGCTTTTATTACCTACATGTAAAATCTCAGTTCTACTGTTTAAGAAATGGTTGTTATTTATACAATGTTCCGAAAAACTAGATGTTATTTCATTATGTAATATACTTTTTTTATGTTCTTCTACTCTTATGTTTATAGATCGTCCTGTCTGACCTATGTAAAATGCAGGGCATTCATTACAATATAATTTGTATATAAGAAACAGCATAAAAAAGCTCTAGCTTCTCTTTACCCTATTCTTCATGACAAAGAAAAAGAAAAATTCCATAGCATAAACTTCATACCACAATCTATAAACATAAGGGTAGAAGAACATAAAAAAAGTAATTACATAATAACATGTTGTTTTCGGAATATTGTTTAAATAAGAACCACTTAGATCTGAGATTTTACGCATAGGTAATGAAAGCAGAGAATGGACCTTTAGAAAGGAAATTTGTTTAGCACATGGAAAAAACCTACCAATCACAAATGAACAACTTCAATTTAATTTATCACCATTGCTCTGTAAAAGATGAGGACCGAACTTATATAATATTTTTAACAATCTTCAAAATTGTACCTGTGATCTACCCTACCATTATAAATAGGATTTTAAGTTTTGTTCTCTTCGGTTTTGAAAATGGGCTAAAAGCCCGAAACATATATGTCAACAGACATCACATAAACGGTGAAACTTAAGCGAATTTGTTATTATTTACTTTATTAATTTAAAAATGTTTCACCAAGTGATATGAAAGAAATCAATATCATTAATCCGAAAAATGTTAAATAAGGTCTTGAAGTTCACCCAGAAATAATGAATTTCTTTTCCCCACCTATTACATCCATTAGAATTCCCAAAAACTACTTTTGAGACATCTCATAGTAGTCACTATGGAACGGAGCAAAAATCTATTATCAACGGTTGCAAGCAACAAAAAGTAGGTACCTATATTCCAACATTCATATTCTACAGGTAAAGGTGATCCCCGAAATTCAAGAAAATAATATATAATATTTAAATAATAAATACGGTTATTCTGATTTTCACAAATTTTTATTGTTATGTTTACAACAATCGTTTCGCTATTACAGTAGCATCATCAGGCAAGATTACATTTTGAATAACTAAGCTTGTTTCCGAAATCCGTTGCTATTTATATTACAGTAAGTACAATAAATTTTTATTGGGCACTAAAACCTAAAAAAGGCTCTCTGCAAATTCCAGCTTATCTGAATATAATTAACAGATGTGAGTTATTTAAATCTAATTGTTCGTTAAGTAATATTCCAATTTTATTGTGTTTATTTATCTATAGGGATTCTAACAGGTTTAAGGCATAACTTTTACTTTCTATATGTAGAATTTCAAAATTATGGTTGAAAGTATGTCCTGTTTCTAATAAATGGTTAGAATATGTGGAATTACTTTTATTATTGAGCAAACTCTTCAAATGTTCATAAATTCTATGTAAAATTTAGGGCAATCACCGAAGGTTAAATTATAAACCCCCGATTTATCATCTTTATGTGTACAGTCTTCATTATTTTTTAACGAATTTACTCAAGTTTGAATTGGTGTTAAATGAAGTTCTTAAATTATATTTATTTTTGAGATATGTAGCAATTTCCTCAGAAATATCTTTAGTGTATTTTAAGAGAATGTATTTAAAATTTTCTTTAAAAATAGCCTTAAATATGGTATATCCTAATATAAAAGAAAATTTTAAATACATTTCCTTAAAATACACTAAAGGTATTTCTGAAGAAATTGGGACATACCTCAAAAATAAATATAATTTAAGAACTTCATTTAAAACCAATTCAAACTTGAGTAAATTCATGAAAAATAATAAAGACTGTACACATAAAGATGATAAATCGGGGGTTTATAAGTTAACCTGCGGTGATTGCCCTAAAGTTTACATAGGACAGACTGGAAGAACTTTCAGACATAGAATTTGCGAACATTTGAAGAGTTTCCTCAATAATAAAAGTAATCCATATATTATAACCATTTGTTAGAAACAGGACATACTTTCAACCATAATTTTGAAATTCTACATATAAAAAGTAAAAGTTATGCCTTAAACCTATTAGAATCCCTAGAGATAAATAAACACAATAAAATTGGAATATTACTTAACGAACAATTAGATTTAAATAACTCAGCTCTGTTAAATATATTCAGATAAGCTGGAATTTGCCGAGACACTTTTTTGAGTTCTAGTGCTCAATAAAAATTTATTGTACTTACTGTAGTATAAATAGCAAGGGATTTCGGAAACAAGCTTAGTTATTCAAAATGTAAACCTACCTGATGATGCTACTGTGATAGGGAAACGATTGTTGTAAACAACAATAAAAATTTGTGAAAATCAGAACAACCTTAATTAAATATTATTTAATATGGATTTTCACCAAGTAAGGACTGATTAAATTCAATAAAAATAATATATGTTCTACTATCTATTTGTAAAGTAAATACTGAGGCAAGTCTTGTGAAAACATTTTAGATCTCTAGGCATATATATAAACTGCAAAATTTAAAATGCAAGTATTCACAGGTATAAATCTACCAAGCTAATTATGATATCTGCAGATTTTCGGTGAAATGAATCGAGTTCAAAATTTATATTTTGCCGAATTAGTCCAAAATTTAAAGGTTTAAGGTATTTTGTATCGAAATGAAAAAAAAAATTACTGAAAACAACTTTTAGAATTATTTTAACAATAAATATAATTACATACCATTCTTTAAAGATTCATGATCAATGACTATACTCTTACTAATCTATTTGAGAGGGATATACACATACATGTAATAAGTTTACAAATAAATTCAAGTGAATAATACCTTAATATGTAAAATTTGATTATGAACATTTTCAGGAGTCAGGAGTTGACATGGGTTCAGTACAAACGGTAAAATATCGTAATACAGGTTAAATATAATAAAATCCAACTGATGTTAACCTTTATTGTCTCAAAATCGAGACATTCTATTTTGTAGAGCTACAAAGATTCTTTCATCAACATTAGTATAGTAGCAAATTGTTATGCTAGGTTTTAGGATCAATCCTGAACATGAAGCAAGAACAAATGATTATCTGAGATGAATTGATGTTGAAAACAAAAGCGCTGTATTTTTGACCACTATTTAATGTAAATAGTGCAACCTATACTATGTTACAATATGTACAATAATAGTCAAATCAAGATTTAATGCACAGAATCTAATCCTAACTTCTAATACTTCAAACCTACCTAGCTAATAATTCATACTTATATGAGCCACATCAACTGGAACGAAAGGTACAGAGTGCATAGTGTCTGGAGAAGCAATATGGCATTGCTGAAACAACAGCCTCAGGAAATTACACAACTACTTACATAAATGAAATGTTATTCTCTTTAAAACTCGGCAAATTCTTTAGCACATTTCTCTGTTGATGAAATACGTAGCTGTTCTTCCTCATAATCGTCAAAGTTGCTAGTGTCCCCTGGTCCCTTACAACGAGGTATAAATGGTGCTTCGATCTTCCGTTGGAAAATTGAGATCCAATCAGTTGAAGCGAACCATTTGTGTCCTTTGATGTCATTAACGCCCGCTTTGAGATTACCATAACGTTTAGTAAGATCTACTTGTAGTAAGTTCCTGAGGAGGTCCTTCAGATCAGATCCAAAATGAGATGGGAAACGTACTTTTCCTGACACTATTTTTTCATAAATTTGTATAGGTTGATCAGCAAAGAAGGGTGGATAGCCAGCAGCCATTTCATAAACCAGTACCCCCAAAGCCCACCAGTCAACAGCTTTATTATATCCTTTACTGAGAATAATTTCAGGAGCAAGATATTCTGGAGTTCCACAAAGTGTCCAAGTACGACCTTTGACTCTCTTCGCAAATCCAAAATCTGTCACTTTTAAATAACCCTGAGAATCTATCAGTAAATTCTCAGGTTTCAGATCTCTATATATCAGATCCAAGTAGTGGAGATATTCGAAAGCAAGAACTATTTGTGCAGCGTAAAATCGTGAATGTGGCTCTGAAAATCTGCCAACTTTTCTTAAATGAGAAAACATCTCTCCTCCTGGCACATATTCCAGTACCATATACAAATTAGAATTATCTTTGAAGTGAAACCTTAAGCTGACAAGAAATGGAAAATTGATGGCTTGTAAAATTCGCTTTTCATTGAGAGTATGTTCAACTTGCTTCAGTTTGACTACTTTTTGTTTATCAAGAATTTTCATCGCATAGTATTCCTTGGTGGGTTTATGTTGTACAATCATAACTCTGCCAAAAGAACCAGTGCCCAGAGTTTTTATTCGATCGAAGTCTTCGAGGCTGGCAGTGTTTGTCGGATTTTTTTTCCATTTTTCCTCGAAATCTTCCTTTGCTTGGTCCAGGAATTCCTTGACACTTTCAGCTGAATCGACCTTTTTGTTTGCAGTAGCGGCATTGTTGCCCATGGTTTGAACTTTTAAACCTTCCAGGGCTTTTTATTAATCAGAAAACCCAGTCTACACCACCAAGGATATCAGATATTCTCGGTTGGAAGGGCGGAAAATAAAGATGTCACAATGGATCCGATGAAATGGCTTCGCCCAAATTAACTTATTTCATACATCATTTCTTCCTTTACACACTCCTCCACAATGGATGGATCACACATCTACGACAAAACAGCACAAAAACTCTGTATTTTCTTAAATTTAATGGATTTTCAACGAGACTAATTGGATGCATAAAATGGCTACGAACTCAAGGTTTTTTTTGCGAGTTACTGCCTCCAAATAATTGCCCACGAAGAGCGCTTTTGGGCGAGTTCGATTTTCTACGGTATAAACCGAGTGAGTTTACGCTAGGATTCGATTGTGCGCAGTACAAAAAACTAATAAAGAATTATGAAATTATAATTCAATCCTAGACCAATACTATACTGAATTGGATTAAATAAGAAAAATAATTAACGTTATTCAATTTCACAGATATTTTATGACCATGGAATTTTGCAACATCGAGTTACTTTCATCATAGACTTAGATTAGAATTTAGTTTATCTAGGGCCTTCATCCTTCATCTGTCACTTGTCATTTGAGTACGATACTTCGCGAGTGTTTGGAAGTTCGAGTTTGTTATTGTTTTGTTAATCTCTGCGTTATCGAAAACTTTTAATTCAGTACCATTTGAGAGGAAAAATAATTACAGAACAAAACTTTGCATTTCATTCGGGGTAAATCGTAATAGATTTATCCCACATACTATTAACACTGTTTACCAAGTATATTCTTCCCTAAACTGGGAGAATTCTATTGAATCCTTTTGGAAGTTTCGAAAATACCAAGTATTGAAATAAATTTCACTTTTCTCAAAGAAGTTGATACGCATCCACTCACAATGAAGTAGTTTGGTTGGACACAATATGGCTGAGGTAGGTTCAATTAAAAGAGATGGCCGAACCAAAAACTGTACACATGAAGATAAGTTATTTGATCCTTCTATTGAAATGCTCCTCAATGACTTTGATGACGAAAGAACATTAGAAGAAGAGGAAGCATTGGCTGCCCAAGAACCTGTTGATGCATCAGTAGAGTTATCAATCCTTCAACGAGAGAGTGATATGCCCATAGATGAACTATTGGCTTTGTATGGTTATAGAGGTGAACAGCAGGAAGAAAGAACTATATCTAAAAGAGATTTGGAGTTGTCTAAAGATTATGAGAGTGAAGTTGATCATCAGCATCAAACCTCGAAACTAGAAGAAATCTACAAATCAATTCCTGAAATGAATCAAGACGCTTCACGTCTACTTCGCTCTGTTTCCAGAGTAGGAGAAGAAGAGGATGAAGATTATGATTATAGTCCAGATGAAGAAGATTTGCACAAAACTAATAAAACTATCATGGTTGGAAGTGATTATCAGGCACAAATTCCTGATGGTCTATGCCATTATGGAGACGCGTTACCATATGAAAATGACGATAAACTTTTATGGAACCCAACATTAATTAAACTAGAAGATGTGGAAAATTATTTACGCAAAGCTGTTTCCATATTCAAACCTTCTATTCCAGTTGGAACACAACTAAAAGATGATGAACAAGCCTTATATTTATTACAACAATGTGGACACAATATTGATGAGGCCATTCGAAGGCTCAGAATGAATGTTATCTCAAACACTGAATCGATGAGCCTGTGGTCAGAAGAAGAATGTAGAAATTTTGAATCTGGTGTAAGGAGTTATGGCAAGAATTTCCATTTTATTCAACAAAATAAAGTTAGGACAAGATCCGTTGGAGAACTGGTACAATTCTACTACCTATGGAAAAAATCTGAAAGGCACGATATTTTTGCAAGCAAAACTAGGCTGGAAAAGAAGAAGTATACTCTACATCCAGGAGTAACAGATTTTATGGATAGGTTTTTGGAAGACCAAGATGGAAGAGATAGAAGTTCTTCCCCAAATGTACAGAATGTGGTGGAAAATAAGGTATTAGAAAGACATCGGCCTTCTTGAAAATGTGTAAAAATTTTTTAAAGTGCTTTGTATATAATTGAGATTTTCCTTATGTAATATGATCATGGTTAATTAAATCAGTTTTTTATGAAATAATTTTTGTACCTATCAGATATCAGTCTCAATAAGATATTATACTTTGAAGATTGTATTATATATAAAACCACTTGTGGAATAAAATTCTTTGTAACCTTATGTTAGAAAAATTTAAAAACACTGGGACACATCAAGTTTCAAATTCAATGGTGCGCTTTTTAAGCATAAATTCAAATACAGGTTAACGCGCGCGAGTCCAGCAGAGTCCGCCCCATTTTTTTTTAATTAGAACACCCTGTACATTTTTATATCTTTTAAAGCTTCTTAATAACCTGATTTCAATGAACTATATCATCTGCATATGCTGATAAATAAAGAAAATCTGCAAATAATGCGGATTGTTATCAGTCAGATGTTGAGATTTACATTCAAATAATAAATTCCTAATTGAAAATGTATTTCTTGTAGAAGTAATAATAATAAACTATTTAAATGAGACTCACCGAATTAAAATTTTAATGATGATCTGGTATGGAGATAATTGCAGAAGTCAAGTTGAAGTGGCAAAGTTACTTAATCGGAGGTATCCTCAGGTATCATCCTAATATTTCACAAGGTATTTTATCTAAAATCCATGCACAATTTAAAGAAGTTGGATATGTCAAACCATCAAAAAGAAAACCGCTATTCGTGAAGATACTGTGAAATTGGATATTTTGTTAGGTGTTGCAGAGAATCCAACAACAAGTACACGTCAAATTGCATGTGAAAATAATGTAAGACATACAACAGTCTCCACAAAGAAAAACTTCATTCATATAAAATGACTTTTGTGCAGGAGCTAACAGAAGACGATCCAGATGATAGAATGCTTTTCTGCGAAATAATGATGAATAAACTGGATATAAAAGAAATAGCTGCCGGTACAATAGTTTTTTCTGATGAATCAACAATTACATTGAACCGGGAGGTAAACCGTCAAAATTGTAGGTACACATACACAGTATTCTCAAAAGGTAAACGTTTGAGCAGATATCATAGGAGACCATATTATTGGTCCTACAAAGTAGTTCCTGTGTTAGTCAACTTATTTTCTAATGTAATAGATCCAAGCCTACCGAATGAAAACGTCTGCTTCCAGCAGGATGTAGCCCCACTTAATTATGCTTCAACGGTCAGAACTTACTTAAATGCAATCTGCCCCAATAAATGGGTTGCATGAAGAGGCACTATTGAATGGCCAGCTAGACCTTACGCCGTTGAATTTTTTTCAGTGGGGTTATTTCAAAGACAAAGTTTATGCAACACAGCCGATGAGGTGTGTGATACACCTCAAAGAAAGAAATGCGGAATATTTCAACTCAAACTTCAAACAAAGTTAGGAACGAGTTTTATAGGAGACTGCTACTGCCAAGAATGAAGTGCAGAACATTTTGAACATTTATTTTAATGTATTAGAATCAGTTACAAACCAACTATGAATACTTTTGAAATTTCATCCGGCATTGAAATCAGGTTATTAAGGAGCTTTAAATAAATATAAAAATATGCAGGTATTCAACTGAAAATAAAGAGGATGGACTATGCTGGACTTGCGCAAATCAGTCGTATATTTATGTTTAAAAAGCGCACTATTGAATTTAAAAGTTGACGTGTTCCAGTTTTTTTATAAATATAATAAGGACACAAATAATTTCATTTCATAAGTAGTTTCCATATTGTACAGAAGCTTAATTAATTGGCAAATTTTCAAAAGCAGGACTATTTGGTCCATACTTTGTAGAAATTAATTCTAATGGGCTTATTAATGGACCACATGTTTCTATGAAAAGAAACAGCCCAAATAATTTCAAAAACTAACTTATGAAACTTCTTTTTCAATGCTAAAGACAAAAAACCGGCTGAATTATTCTGCGGATTATAAATTGTCAACAGTGCGGTAGCGTCTATGTGGGACAAACCGGGAGATCTTTCCAAAAAAAGTTCAAATAACATCAATGGTCATTTGGTAATCAGAAAGATAACTCTAATTTTGCGAAACATTTCTTCGAAACCAATCATATCTTCCCAGAAATGGACAATTTCCAAATGTTACACCTGGAAGCGAAAGACAAAAAACTAGATGACTTGGAATATATTCAGTAAGAAAATGTGATAGAAAATTAAGTATTTTTGAAATGAACAATCATTATTTTTTAAAGGTATTAATTTAATGTACAAGGTACACATGTTTTTGGTACTTGAATATATAGTTTTGGAAAAATGTGCAGACTTGATTTATTTTTGAGAGGTTTAGAAGCCTTCCCTACAATAAGAAATCAAGAAGATAGTTAAGTAATAATATCTACTACATGTATGAAAAGATGAAGAATGTTAAATCAAATAAGTATGGTGATCAACTATATAACAATTTCCACTGGTATTTGTTTAAAAATGTTCATAATCAATGATGTTGAATGTATATTGATTATTATTAATTTTTCTCATAGTTTGAGAACGCAATGTAAAAAAAATATTGTTTCTTTTTAATAGAAAAATTATTAGGTATTAAAAAAGCAAATTGTTTCCACATTTTCTCAATCCTCAGCTCAAATTAGATCAAAAAAATAATTTTCTATAAGTATATTGATATAAAATTTGAATTTATATTTTCGTTATATTAAGAAAACCTGATTCTCTTATGAATGAGTTATGATTGCAGTGGGTATTGTACATATTATCCATTCATCGTGCTTACAAAATAAATAATACCAATAACTGATATATATGACATGTTATTCAAAGGATTAGAGGTATTTCATGTGTTTGACTGAGGATCGGTTAATCTAATAACAAAGACTATATCACATGCCCCTTAGGAAGGATTTTATGTATTTATTATTTATGGCTTATTCATCTGTTCTAAATGAGCTCACTAGAACTATATAAATACACTGATATATAGATACACTGCCAACATCTCTTTGAGATTATTCAACAATCAGCTATATACAATCACCATTAATTATAGGAAAAATGCAATCTCGTATTATACCTGGTAATAATAATTTAATATTTTTGAGGTTACGTACGCTACGTGTTGAAGTAAACTAATTGTAGAAGCGAGGTTAGTTTACATTCAACTGTCAAACGCTACAAATTGAACTTGAAATAAATGTTAGTACTTTAAAAGTTCCTCAAATTGTAACACAATAACAAAGATGAATTTAAACTGGATTAATTTCAGCTTATTACCCAGTTTTTTTATACTTTTTGATTCATTGTGTCAGTCATACGACATTTCAATTCTCTCATGTTCTATGTTTCCGATGCATTATCACTAAAAACCTCTCCCCTTGAGGTTCATAGAGAAGGATAATAAGTCTATGAGAAGGACATTTGTGACTACCTGTCATCGATTTATTTTAGAAATAGAAATCCAGTGTTGATAATTGTGTAACCTTAATCAGCTGTTAAGCTGTATATTCCGTTGGTTCTAAAAATGTTTGCAGTATTACCCAAAGCTTTACTGTAAGTAATTTTTGCCTTAACATATAAATATTAGGATAGTTTACTCATTTTCATCATGTTTATAATTTAGTGAAATTTAGCGTGGCTTAGACAGTGAAGAATCAATATTGCCAGTGGAGTACCTGAATTTGCAAACGTTAACCTCTTATACAATAGGTGTCTTCCTTCTAAAAATAAGAATTATCTATAAATAAAAATTATACTTCTCGCGTTAATCTTCAAAATCACCCGAATATTTGAAAGTATGCAATTTTTTTCCGTTTGAAACGGTTTTATCCGGCTCTTTTTCAAATGAAATAAAATAACTTATGGTTAATTAATGCAAAAAAGAATGAATGTTAGGTGAGGAGAGTACAAAAATTGTTTTTAATGAAAGAAGTATCACTGAAAATTTACAATTATTCGATATTTTAATTTTCAATACATACTAGTGCAACAATTTTTCAAAAAATATATTTTAAAACAAAATTTAAAAAATAACTGCGTTGAAAGTAATGTTACAATTATATTTACTGAAATTTGAAACGTTAGTTTATCATAATGTCACGAAATTATATCGCATTTATATTAAAAACGAATTTTATTTCATCTATATAAGTCAGCAAGCAGTAGCATTTTGTAATTTATATCCTTTTGGTTCAATATGCGATTTCATAATAGATATATTTTTAATTAAGATAGGGCGTTTTTTATGTGGGAGGATGTGCTTATTCTATTTTATTAATGTGCATATTTTATTTTGTTGATAGTAAAGATGTTCAAGATGCTTGGATTTGATTTTTAATATTTTATTGTCCTTGAATATTGAACCTTTGCGATTTGTCAAAATATTTTTCTTGATATTTTCTGAACTACAAATCTGTCCGATCTGAAATTTCGTATTTAGAAGTAAAATGATAACGCACATCTTCTTTAGCGAGGATTAAAAGAAAAAAATCTCGAGAAAAGCGCCAACGTGAAGTCAGTAGCGTTAACGCGCTTGTTCATTGGCCATTGCCCCTGAAAATTTTGAATTTGTGAAATTCTTCCTAAATATATGATGAATAAATAAAAATAAGGTTAAATTCCAAATGTGAATAACTACGAAACGATTAGACTGATTTTGCCGAATAACGAACTCAATCGATATATTCAGGCCCCAAACCTATCCCGAAAGTTTCAAGTCTATCTCTTTCCATTCGAAAGTTCTAGTGTTTAAGATGTGCTCAACGCAGACACAATTCTTTTTTAACTTCTAATCATACGATTCTAACGAAATTCAACACGAATATACGAGTTATTATTCCACTTTTAAATGCCGAATTTCAGATCGATCGGATCTGTATTTCTGACAAGTTTGAAAAAATATGAAAAATACTCATATGGAATAACCGCGGAACTATTGAACAGATTTTGTCCATTAACGAACTTAGTCGAGATAGTCAGATCTTCCTTCTCTGAAAGAAGTTTTTCTAGTGCAATAAATATCTTTTCTCTCACTCTCAATTAAAGCATAGAGAAATAATAGACAAGCAACTGCATTCCTTCATATTTCTGTTGTTACCGATGTAGCCAATTTCAAGGAGCTTAAAAACTACAAGGAATGTACGAATCACAGAATGTGAGCATAGGAATATTATATTCGAAAATTGGTGGAAATCTTAGAAATGTGCGGTAAATTCGAAATTGTTTTTGGACTTATTCGGTAATTATTAAATATTCACATTGTATTTGAAATATTGAATCATTGTATATCGTGAACACTCTAACATTAAAACGGAAAAAGCTAGAGTCTTGAAACATCAGAGTAGATTTGGGGATTAATTTTGATGTACTAAGTTTGTTAGGAGGCAGAATCGGTCTAATTGTTCCGCAGTCATTTTCATTTTAATTTGTTTCATATTTTCCCAATATTTTCCAAATTACAGATCCGATCGACCTGAAATTTGATGTTTTGAAGTAGAATAATGGAGCGCATATTCTTGCAAAATTTCGGGAAAATCTTATTATCAGAAGATTTAAAAAAATAGTGTGTTAGCAGAGAAACGTTGAGTGCTAACGGAAACCTAACAGGTTATGATCAAGTTTAACTTTAGCATGTATAAGGTTGTTTGGAAAGTAATTTCGTTTTTTCCCGACAGAGGATTTAATTGTATTTTTTCGAACCCAACTTCACACTTAAGCCGCATAATCATTGTTTCGGGAGCTGATATAGCAATTTTCAATTAATTCTACGCAATAGTTTTTGGTTGGTGTCCTTTTAAATAAGGAGAGCAATAAGCACCATTTTCGTTATATTTTACTTTTTCACTATAGAAAAGGTAAAACTGCTGTTCAAGCCAGAATGAAATGAACCGATTTGTATGGAGATGTGTTGACAGTACACCAGTGCCAGAACTGGTTTGCAAAATTTCGGTCCGGCAATTTTGATGTCGAAGATGAACCACGTTCTGGAAGGCCGTTTGAAGCTGATAAAGACACGATAACGCCATTAGTTGATGCAAATCGGCGAATCACAACACGTGAGATCGATGAGAGGTTAAATTGATCGAATTAAACTCTTTATGACCACTTGAAAGGCCTGGATTTCACCTCGAAGTATATATGGATTCCCCACGTTCTTGTATTTGATTGCCTTTAATTTTCTCAAAAAAACCGAAACAACCCAATAGTTAGATAGAAGGTAAATTTCATAAAACTTTGATCAGGTGCTTCATCAAACGCGGCATTTTCGATACTTTCTGTGAAAATACGAATTGTTACTAGATTCGAAATAACCAAAAATGCAAATTCTAGATAGCCCACCTTTAGTACAATTTAGTACAAAAAAATTCTCTATATAAGAATAAAACCTCAATCAAATTTTTTTAAATTGTCCATTTTAGCAACACGTAGTAAATACATAATTAGAATTAGAATGGTGTTTGAATTAACAGTTATCGTAAACGATTTGTAAACCTAACGTTCCATTCAATTAATTCCTGGAAAATTCGTGATGTAACAACTTCTAATTTTCATATCATTTCACCGAACGTGCCGGAATTAAAATTTCTCATAATGACTTTTCCTGTTTTTATTACTCCCATGCAATTCACTTTAGTATGGGTCATCGCTGCATTTACTTCGCGATAATTATATTTGTGTTTTATCGTGGGATATAAGGAGCGTATCGTATTACCTTACATAAGTGACATAGCGTTAAGCATAAATATTCGTTGAATCGTGTTTAATCCAGTCATTTTTTTTCAAATAGATTGCTAATTTCGTAACTCCGTTGACCTTAACAGTCAAACAACTATACTGACACTAGTCTCGTGTTTGTACACTGTTTCGTACCACGGTTAGTTTACAGTTTTTTTACATATTATTTCAGTATTTTGAAGTAACAAACAATTGCAAATTAATTCTGGTTCATTTGACCTACTGGCTCATTGGACTACCCGATAAAATTTTATCAATCCATCGATTGAGCTAGTAATATTTCTGAAATTATAAAATCAGCACTATGGCAAAATATTTGTTTAATGGTTAAAGATGCAGAATACTGTGGAATTTCTTGAGTTGTGTGTATCTATTTTTGTGTGTTTAATTACAAAGAATATAATATATTATTCATAAACTTATCGTTATAGTTATCCTTAAAACGTAGTAGTCCTTCCACTGTGTTTATTTTGTTGATCATTGTGGCCATTTTAAGAACTGATAAAATTTATGTCTTAAAAGTGCATTATGTGACGATCAGAAAATCTTTTTTTTTTTTCAGAGTTCCAAGAAACATCAAACTGAACACAGCTTCCGTATCAGAAGCAATCAAAATTGTTTTAAATGACAAGACGAGTAGGAGAGGATATCATGAAGTTACTGGGGATGTCCTTACACCTTCACAAATAATGGGCATTGATCACTTAAGAGATCCAAGACTAAATAAGGTAAGTGATTACTTAATACATTCTGTCAAGAAAGTACCGGGAATTATCGATTTAAATCTGGCGGGGCAATGAGGCAGGTAAATTTTTTTTTCCTAGGTTGGTATCACTGTCCTTAATTACTATGCCAAGCTTGAGCGGGATCTGTCAACTAGTGTGTTTGCAACAGCTGATTAAGTCAGTCGATGTCAGAGTGCGTGCCGATTTTTACTATGGGTGATTACGTTGAGCAAAGAATTTGTTTAAAGTTTTGTGTTGCAAATGAATTTTCGTGTGCCGATGCATTGAAAATGTTGCAAAAGGCCTTTGGTGATAATGCTCTATCGAAAACTCGTGCATATCAGTGGTACCGAAACCGAAAAAACCACGCCAAAGCCGCTCGAAAATGAAGGTGATGCTCATTGTTTTCTTCGATATCCGTGGCGTGGTGCACTACGAATTCGTTCCAGAGGGTCAGACGGTAAACAAGGAGTATTACCTAGGCATTATGAAACGTTTGCGTGAGCGTATCCGTAAGAAGCGTCCAAATTTGTGGGCGAACAACTCATGGATTTTGCATGACGATAACGCGCCTTCTCACCGAGCTACGATTGTGACTGACTTTCTCGCCAAAAACGCAACAAACGTGCTTCAACAACCACCATATTCGCCGGATTTGGCTCCCTGCGACTTTTTCCTCTTCCCAAAACTAAAATTGCCCCTTCGTGGCACCCGTTTTGAGTCGATTGAAGCCATAAAACAAAATTCGGCGCGAGAGCTAAAGTCCATCCCGGAAAGCGCCTATAAAAAATGTTTCGATAATTGGAAGTGCCGTTGGCATAGATGTATTGGAGCAAGTGGAGCCTATTTAGAAGGCGACCCAATAAATTTTGACGATTAAATGTAAAAATGTTGTTTTAATTGAAAATTCCCGGTACTTTCTTGACAGAGTAGTATATCTACGACTTAATCCTTCAATGCACGAATTTTTCTTGTCACTTATTGTATAGCACCTTCTAACGTGAAAATATTATAAGATAACAGTAAATAATTTAAAAATATTAGATTAAATGAAAGAGTTTTTTCTTGATAGAAGGATTATTATAAATATTTGATTGATTCGGTCTTTACTTGGTGGAAATTCATTTTAATTAAAAAAATGTACATGTACATACTGTCAGACAGTACAATGTAATACCTGAAGTAGCCACATCGTGTTGAAACAATTGTTGTAGTAGTACAAACATTTTTGTGGAAATAAATGTCTCATATACATTTTTTTGATTATTACAAAATTTAAATTATCATACAGATTTCTTCTGTTAACCTTCTACACATTTTAATTTCAAAAAATCTCTTGTTCTAAAATTTTTAGAATTAAATTAACTAAATGTCCTTAGAACACACCTTTTCAATTTAGTAGCCATATAGAATTAATACTCATTACACAGTTCCAAAGGGAATGAAAGAAATTCAAAGAAATATAAATTGTCAACTAAAAATTATTAAATAAATACTTGAAGAGTACAAAATTTTGTTTCATTCTTTGTTTCATGGAAACTAGAAAACTTAGTTTTCATGAAACAACATTTTGTACTATTCAAGTATTTATTTGATAATTTTTAATAAAATAGGAATAGGATTTTTACTTGATAGAAGGAAGATAAAAAAATCTGAATATCAAAACAGATGTAATATATGTCTTCTACAATTTTAATTTAAAAAAAATGTATTATTAAAAAAAAATTTAAAATTAAATTAATGTCTTATCAGCACGGCTTATATTTAATAGATATATAAAATCATATCTCAATATGCAATATCAAATGGAATAAATAAACCAACAAATATAAATTGTCGATTAAAATTAAAAAAAAATATTTGATGGATTAATTTAATTCTAAAAGTTTTTTGAATTAAATTTTTTTTTAATTAAAATTGTAGAAGACTAACAGATTAAATCTGTTTTGATGTACAAATTTTAATAATTTATAGTTGACAATTTATATTTCCTTGAATTTCTTTCATTCCCTTTGGTACTGTGTAACAAATATTAATTTAATTCTATGTGTCTACTAAATTGACACGGTGTGCTCTAAAGACATTTATTTCATTTAATTCTAAAAATTTTTGAATAAAAGATTTTTTGAAATTGAAATTTGTAGAAGGTTTACAGAAGAAATCTGTATGATATTTTGAATTTTGTAAAAATATTAGATTTATTTGACACAAAATTGTTACTTGTTCAATTGAATCGGTCTTTACTTGATGAAAACCATTTAAAATAATATTGAATAAGGTTATTCTGATTTTCACATATTTTATTATGATACAACGATCGTTTTGGTAACATAGTATCATCGTCAGGTAGGTGGTTTACATTTCGAATGACTAACTTTGTTGCCGATATCGGTGTTTATTTATATTAGAGTAGTTACAAAATTCTATTGAAGAAAGGGGAATCTCTGGAAATTCCAGTTCATCTAAAAATATTCAATAGCGTTGTGTACTATTACGATTTTATTGTATTTACTTATCTCTAGTGACTCTATCAAGTTTAAGGCATAATTTTCACTTTCTATATGTAAAATTCAAAATTATGGTTGAAAGTAGTCCCGTTTCTAACAAATGGTTCGAATATGTGGAATTGCTTTTGTTATTGGGGAAACTCTTCAAATGTTCTTCAATTCTATATCGGAAAGTTCTTTCTGTCTGTCTTACGTAAACTTTTTGGCTGGTTAACTTAAAAACTCCCGATTGATCACTGTATGTTTAATGTATTTATTATTTTTAATAAATTCACCGAAGTTCGAATAACTTTTGGATAAAGTTCTTATATAGTTTTTTTTTTTTTTGAGGTATGTATCAATTCTCTCAGAAATACATTTAGTATATTTTGAGGAAATTTATTAAAATTTTTTTTATTCGAAGTTGAAGCAATTGTATTATTTTTATTCATGAACGACTTATCAATCAATGTTGGATCGTAGTCATTATTAATAGCTATTTGTTTAATGACGTTGAGCTCTAAAGTATAATTTTCTAGATTCATTAATTAATCTGTGGATTATATAATTAAATGCTGATAATTTTTGGTTGATAAGATCCATTGGTGTGATGAAATACTTAATACATAAATTATAAGTTATTGAACGTATTTCATGGTTGTCACCAAGTAGACTCAAAATTCATAATTTATTTAATTAAATTAATTTTAGTTACAGACGACAATTACACGAAATGAGTTTCATAACATCATGTTTGGTCAATAGAAAATTAACGCGCTTCGGAAAAACAGTTTTCCAACAAGATATTCCATGATTGATTTAATCTGGATCGACCGAAAAATTTCTCTTTTAAATTATTCGGGCCGTAACAGGATACTTTTATCGGTAAGTTTTCGAAATTCGTTATTTATAAAAATATGCAGGCATCTTTCTGAGGGATCTTTACAGAAGATCTAGAAGTATCAGGATCATAATAATAATAATAATACCTTAAAATATCTTTGACACGACTTCGAAGCACAAATGACGAACAAAAATACGACAAGCGCGAAAACGACATTACTTTCTGGTTCACCTATCAATAGAAGTAACAGTCCCGAGGGAAACTTACTTTAAGAAGAAAATTTCATATCAGTACATATCCATAAATGCATTATTTCAAACATTTAATCGCATCGGTCTTTACTTTTAAAATTAAATTTTGAAAAGGTTATTCTAATTTCTACATATTACATTTTGATATATATTCAACTTCTGATTTATCATCTTTTAACGTTATATTTTTATTGTTTTTAATTAGATTTAAAATTGTTTTGGAGGAAGTTCTTAAATTATTTTCAATCTTATGACGTGTTAGCAATCTTCTAAAAAATGCCTAATGAAATATACTTCATCTTCTCTTTTACATAGTACATCAGATTTAATGCTATTTTATGATTATGATTGTAATGAGAAACCTATTCGATTGCAGTCATTAATAGCTATTTGTTTAATTATATTGTTCGGGTAAATAATTTTCTTGATTAATTGGAATTTTAGCTAATATTAATCGGTGAATATTATTGTTAGAAGCTGATAGTTTTAGTTGATTGTGTTTGAATTATTATGTAAAATAGTATTAAACAAAATAAATCATAATATATATAAACCTAAGAGTTGGTTTTCTTTATTAAATTTCCGTTCTTTTTTCTATTCCACCCTTCATGAAAACAAAACATTGTAATCATTTTTTTCTACAATTAGGGTGTAGGACAGCTGGCAATATTCATCAAATATAATAATTGGAGGTTGTAAAATGAAATAGGAAGTAACTAGTTACGTTCTGTTATAATGAACTGGCTTGTTTCAAAGGATTTCCTTCATACTTATCGCAATATCCCAAAAGTTATCATTTAAATCTCGGTATTGTTCCGACTAATAACTTGTATACAACTGTCTCGAAACTCCAGTTCATGGGCATTTTCATTCCTGTACGATTTTCCGTTCATTTGCTAAGAACTAAGGAAAACGTGACATTTCTCAATTTTGCACGATTTTCGGAGATCCTACAACAATTAGAAACGCCCTGGCGTCGCGAATGTAATTACCGGTTCATTTCACCTACCGGCTTATTGAACTAACTGAAAAATTTTCATCAATCGATAAAAGTTCTTCTTAAATATGATCCTAAGAGGCATATTATACATAGTCTGCTTGTGTTTGAAGCTCCTTCCCAAGCTGTTCTAAAAGATTTTAAAATAGATTCTACCAGCAGGCTACAGAGCATAATTTAATTTTTTCTAGATATTGTTTTTTATGTTTGGAAATATCCTACTATTATCAAAAATGAAATATAAAAAAACGTGTCATTTAAATTTGACTCCTAAACGCTTATTGATATCCAACTTTTCATCCTAATATTACTTCTATGTTTATCAGCAGTAAACAGTTCAGTTCAGATATGATCGATTTAATGGATTAATTTCATTAACTCGCATGTTTACTTCATTTTTAATCTTCTTTCCAATACTAAACAATTTGATGGCAAGCTTGACGTACCATCTAATAATTCTTTTCATTCATACAGAGTTATTGAAAATTCGACTTGATCCTTCAAAGGGGTTATACTAAAGACCATTTGCCATCAGCCCAAAACTGTGCTGATTTCTAAATATGTATATAAATTTTCTTCTTAAGCTTAGAATTATCGAAAATACATTTTAAAAACACACAAAAGTAAATAAACAAATATTTCATTTATTACTTTGGATCCATGAAAATGTCAAACTGATGAAATTTGTCGTTCGGCGTTCTATCACAGAACTGTGTTCTGCGTTCCTATTCTATAAGCTACTCTAGTTTTTGTTATCGAAAATAGCAGATTGATTACGAAATATTTTATTTTGCATTTGTTGCCTAGCAACCAGTGCAAAATGAAATTCGGTACAAAATGTTGCTAACTATGATTCAATTAACACTCTCGATATGAACATGTTTCGATGTTTTCGTAGAAAAATAGACCTTTTATAGAATATTCTTCAATTTTGAACACTTCAAGAACTGGGAGCTACGTCGAGTGCGGCAAAAACGCGTACCAAATAATTGACAGTTCTCGGAGTTTTCCCATTGGTCAAAAATTCGAAAGGATTTGGTCCAAAATTGGGCGTTTTTCCCGAGCTGGTTTAAGATTTTACAATTCAATTTTCATTTACTGTTAACCCTTTAATTTAGTTCAAAAAGCACAAAAATTATCAAACAAAATATCATTTTTCATATTCAAATCCGCCGTTCACGTTTGACGCTTCGCGGAATTTTCTGATTGGTCAAAATTTACAGAGAGTTTTGTCGAAAATTGACCATTATTTTCTCTAGCCTTTTCAAGGTGTTTCCGCTTCAAAATTTTTCAATCATCATGAAGCTCAATATCGACTTTATCCGTTTCTACGAAATTCATCACTTTAAGATTGTTACAAAAAAGCTTATTATACCTACACAAAAATGCCCTTTTTTCAACTTTGCGGTTACCATGGACACCGCAAAGTACATAGAATATAGATTGGTCATAAACTAAAATGTACGTCTACAGATTTTTTCCAGAATGCTCACAATTCCATCTATTTCAGGGCTTGGCATTCACGTTAGAAGAACGCCAGGCACTTGGAATCCATGGCCTACAACCAGCCCGCTTCAAAAGTCAGGACGAACAACTGCAACTGTGCAAAATGTCTGTGGAAAATTATCAAGAACCTCTGAATAAATACCTTTACCTCTCCGAATTGCACGATCGTAATGAAAAATTGTTTTTCCGATTGTTATCTGAAAATATCGAAAGACTTCTGCCCATTGTATATACGCCTACCGTAGGTTTAGCCTGTCAAAGATTTGGATTGATCTACCGAAGGCCTCATGGACTTTTTATTACAATTAACGACAAGGGACATGTGTATGAAGTACTTAAAAACTGGTAAGCTTTTCTGTAACAATATTTTCAAGCAATCTGAGACTCAGTTGCTAGTCAACGTATAATCCAACCACAGATTGGATCTGACAGTTGGGTCATTCATAATTTAACTAAAGATGAATATTAATTCTGATTATTTCTATGCTAGCTGGTAAATTAATACAAGCTAATCAGTAAAGTGACATTTGCTAGCCAGGTAAGTGAGATTTGCTAGCGGGAAAGTATGAAGTATGTAATGATTCGCTTCCTGACCATTCTGAAGGTTAAAAACTTGTGAGCAAAACTTTTGACTTCACGTCAGTGCTTTTCACCATTTATGAAAATGCAGCAACACACAAATCATAGAACTCTTCCAGCTAATTTGCGCAAATTCATTATTTTTTGTATCATGTAGTTAATGTTCCATCGAAATGCCTGTGTTTTGAGAATTTTGAGCTGAAATTGGTTTCAAGCGATTACATTTGACTCGCTGATGAAGAATTCATTGTCAAATTTATTTTCGTCTGTACTTGGGTAATAATAATAATTTATTTGTTTGAAAACAACATTTTGGAATACTCTAATTATCTTTCTGTTATCACCTTATATTAAGCATTAAAAACATGTCGTTAGGGAAATTCTAATAACTGAATATTGGAATACCTTTAACATACCATTGAAAATCATTTTTATGTAATTCATTTGATGTAAGTGTGACCATTTGAAACGATCCAAAGAAAATTATATATAAAATCTTTCACCCAAATCAACGGAACAGTTGATGATTTTTAATTAAAGCTGAAATCAATTTTAAAAAATTCACACACTGTTGTGCTCTTGTTTGAATTTTTATTTTGTAACCGAAAGACACCTTTGCAGGCCAGAACCTGATGTTCATGCTATCGTGGTTACTGATGGTGAAAGAATATTGGGCTTGGGAGATTTGGGAGCATGTGGTATGGGTATTCCTATTGGGAAATTATCTCTTTACACAGCTCTTGCTAGAATCAAACCCCACCATTGTTTGCCAATTTGCCTCGATGTGGGAACTGACAATGAGGTAATTCATCATAACACTCTGTGATCTACGAGGGTTGTTACTTAAGTTTTGAGATAGACAAAAACTAATATTCATAATCACAAATGGTAATATTGTTTTTCAAAATATTCCCCAGTAAGATCAATAAACTTTTACATGCATTTAAAGCAAGGGGGGCCTATGCAAGGTATTTTTGACTCTTAACAATAACAATCCTGATGATGAAGTAGAAAAGAATTTATTAGAAAATCTTCTGAACATCCCACCAATAAAAAATTCAGACTAGCTGAGGTCGAAAAAGAAATGAAATGCTTGAATCTTCGAAAATCACCATGAATGAATGGAGTGACTCCAAAAATGGTTAAAGAGTTATGGAAAAAAGGCGTATTGCTGCCGACATATTTTTAATGCCATAGTGGAACAGAATTATTGGTCAAAATACCTGAAATCTGCAGAGATATTCCTTATTCCCAAACCAGGAAAAGAGCATTGATGCTATGTTAATTTGTGATTTCACAAATCCTGCAAAAGCTTTTGGAGCACCAATTGAATTCAGATTGTAACATAGAGGAATGGATACCACTGCACCAGTTCGGATTCAGGACAGAACATTTCACCATACAACAAAACCATCGAATAACACATCAGACAATCGAAGCCTTAGAACACATAGAATACTGTCCATCTGTATTCTTGGACTTTACTCAGGCATTCGATAAGTTCTGGCATCCAGGTTTGCTGTTTAAATTAAAAAGTTTCTCCCCATTGCCCATTTCTAACTTCTGAAGTCGTATCTGAGTGACATTGAGTTTAGGACCAGGATAAATGACAAAGTATCTGAAAAGTACCAAATAACTTCTTCAGTACCACATGGTAGTGTGCTGGGTCCATTTCTCTATCTGCTTTATATAACAGATCTGCCTACAAATAGGCACACCACCATGGGAACCTTTCCTGATGACACAGCTATTTATGCCAGACGTACAGATCCAGCATTAGCATCTAGCCACCTACAAGATCATCCAAATGAAATTGAAAAATGCCTGCTGGAGTGGAGGATAAAAATTAATGAGACTAAGTCTACAAAAGTAAATGGCCCTCACCTTAAGAAGAGATCAATGCCCACCTGTTTTCATTAGTAAGATACAGGTACTGGAGTCCACTTCTACCATATACAATGCAATGCATTTGGACAAGAGACTCACAAGAGCAAGTTTCCAAAAAACAGAAACAAATTGATTAGAGAATGAAAGATCTATATTGGATAATAGGAAGAAAGCCCAATTTATCGCTGGAAAGCAAAATTTTAATATACAGAATTGTCATCAGACCAATATAGGTATATGGAATAGAATTGTGGAGTTGCACAAGCAAGTCAAACATAGCTATCATACAGAGAAGACACTCAAGGACACTATGTATGATAACAAAGGCTACATGGTATGTTGCTAATCAGACCTTACACGAAGACCTGAAGGTGCCATATGTGAAAGAAATCATCAAAGAAAAATATATAAATCACCATGAAAATTACATGATCACAAAATACTACTCTTCAATCATTAGTCGATCCACAAGATGACAGGAGACTCAAAAGGAACTGACCAGCAGATCTGATGGAGGATTGAAGAAGATTAAACACTAGAGAAGCCCTCATCACGTCATCTAAGAGCACATAGCTGTTAAACCATACCTACAGAATAAATGTATTCTGATTGCTAATTTTTTTTTTGATCAAGACCAGCATTTCAAAAGTCTGTAAACAACACAAATAGGACTAGTATGACATAATGTTCTGGGTATGTTCACCATTAAAATTTCAAATTTTACGATGACAATGTCAGATTTGACATATTCGATCGGTCTTGCCGTATCTTTAAACTTAAGTAGCAATCCTTGTATCATGACATTAAAAAAACGAACTGGAATATGCTATGGAAAGTTGGACGAGTGGTTAAGTCAGATGTGCTCATGAAAGCTGACGTATTGAAGATTTCATTTCAGAACATTAAGAAAAAATTATATTGAACCTACCTGCAAGGTTAATTTCTTCATGAAACGAGTGTTGCATCCAACTATTCAGAGCGTAGTTTGAGTTTGTTCCTTCTAAAGCAAAAATGATCTTTCTGAAACTAAATTCTTGTGGTCTAGAAAGATGGCGGATTTGGATTGGATTGGCAAATTAAATAATTATGTTTCTGCTGGTAATGGTGATTTTGAGAGTAAAGAAATTTATTGGTGTAATTAAACTATCAGAATGGTTGCTTTTTTAGAACAATTTTTGTATTGGGGATTTTTATGGGGGTTCACCTTAAGATTGTTTCTCCTATAGCTTTATCAAAATTATGCAGTGGGAATCCATTCAATTTAAACAAACATTACAAATAATTATAATGCCATATGATCTTAAGTAAGCTTTATCAACTAAACAGGATTTTTCCGTGTACCTTGAATGGCATACACTGTGCAGTACCTAGCATATATATTTTAAAGTATCCTTAGAATGTATCTTAAGTAAATCTCGAACTAACAGAACTTGAACAACATCCAGTATTGTAGAAAATCTTCTTACCTCTACTTCTACATCTAAAGGGTATCTTGTTTATTATCAAGTATTTTTTAAAATAGAACAGTAGCGCTTTGAATATTTTTCTAAAAAATGTTAATCATGCAAGAAAAATAAAGCTGGTTTCCCAGGTCTTTTTATGCAACCCAGTTCTCATTTATGCTGTTGAAAAGAACTGTGCTCATTTGAAACATATAAGTAACATTGAGTAAGGTTATTCTGATTTTCACAATTTTTATTGTTATTTAATACAACAATTATTTTGCTATCACAGTAGCATCATCACCTAGCGCTAGGTCTGCCATCTTTTGGTTCGAAGCTGTTCCAAGGAACGCCTTGGAATGTTTCAGGCCTGGATGGCTCAGCCAGAAAGACTCTAGTCTAGGCTTCATTCTGCCTGTTATTGTCCGCTCAGTCACGTCATGTGGTATTCCCAGGAATGGTACCGGGCTTACCAGAGGCAGCGTGGTTATAGCAAACGCCAGTCAATCTGCCTCTTCGTTACCCAAATAGTTTGAGTGGCTCGGTAATTGCAAGACAGGCCTGTCTCTGTAGTCGTGTGAGCTTATGTTGGCCCTTCCACAGGTCTTCTTGCAGGTCCAGAATTCCAATTCTGGCTTAATGACACACTTTGCCTAGGTTTGCATCCAACTGAGAGTTTTGTCCAGGACTATTCCCAGGTATATTACCTCAATTGAGAATTTTATTATTTCACCACGGATAGTCGGCGGTTCTAAACCATTTAACTTCCGTTTTTTAGTGAATGGTACTATAACTCCCTTTTGCGGGTTAAAACCCTTATACACCATTTGCCAATAGTGTTCAGTATCTTTTGAAGGACGGCCGATATCGTCACCTCCGATTTACCTTTCACTATGATTGCCAGGTCATCAGCTAATGCCGAACATCGACTCCTCACAGCGAGGTTATCGCTAGCAGATCATTGACTAGAAGAGTCTCAGTAAGGGCGAGAGAATACCCCCCTACGGGCAAGCCTTCGCAGCCTTGAACTCGAAGACTTCACCCTGGTATGAGGTCGTTATAATTTTGCTGCATAGCATTGCCTGTTGATGGAGTATACGCGGAATTGTTCATTTTAAAGTGTTGAAATCTGGACAAACTGTTAATGCAGATATTTATCGAAAACAATTAGAACGAGTGAACCAATCTTTAATTGAAAAGTATCCTGCGATTGTCAACAGAAAAGGCGCTATTCTGCAACACGACAATACAAGATGGCACTGTGCTAGAAGAAAAAAATTAATGAATTGGGGTGGGAGGTACTGCTTCAGCCACCATACTAGCTTGATATCGTACCCTCGGATTTCCATTCATTCGCTACAACATTTTCTTGGTGGCAAAAAATTTGAAAATTTGGGTGAGGTTAAAAATGCCATCTCGAGATAATTTACTCGAAAACCAATTGATTTTATCGGTCCGGCATTGAAAATTTCCGCACTAGATGGCAAAAGGTTGTTGATAACGAAAGTGACTACATTATTGATTAAAAAAAAAACTTGTTAATAATTTATTAGTTTGAACTTAATTAAAAAAAGCGACAAAGTGCGAGTTAAATTCTGAAGAATTTTACCTCCTTGAGGTGAAAATTAAATGTACTTCACGAGTTGGGAGAAAAATGTATAGATTGCCATAAAATAATTAAAATTTAGGATGGGTTTTAATCTTTTGAGAGAATAAAATGAATGGAGGGTTATACTTGATAGAAGGTATATAAAATTATTTAAATATTTACAGATATATTCTGTTAGCCTTCTACATATTCAATTTCAAAAAATTATATTTAATATTATAACTTCAGGAATTAAATTAATGTCATATAAGCACCGCTTATATCAAACGACATATAAAATAAACATTCATTATAAGACATCCAAATGAGATAACAAAATCCAATAAATATAAATTGTTAACGAAAATCCTATAAATTAAATATTTTGAGTAGACAAAATTTTGTTTTTGCTCATCCCTCTTATGAAAACAGATGTCTTTCAAAAATGTTTAACATAATCTCAAGAATTTCATCATAAAACTATCTTACTTAGAATATTCAATATTATTGGATATCTAACTTAGTTACTTTTTAGAAAATCTCAAGATATGTAAAAACATTACTAAAAAACAAGTTTTAAGAGAGACTTTGCTCGTTAGTACCCAATCACATTTAAAAAATATAACATCAATCAACAAAAAATATTTGCTCACCTTTAACGTCTTGGCAAATGAATACTGAACATTTAAATGGAGTCCAATGTTGACTCAAATAAAATAGTTCTGTGGTTTACCATTGATCTAAAGATTGACATGCAATTTAATGACCTCTGTTATAGCACAAGGAACATCTGTATAAGGAATGTGAAGGAAACTAAATAATTATATATTATGAATGAAATAAATGGAGGTTTATATATAAGAAGGTATATAAATTTAAATATTTTAATATTTACAGATATATTCTGTTAGCCTTCTACATATTAAATTTCAAAAAATTATATTTAATATTATAACTTCAGGAATTTTTTGAAATTAAATATGTAGAAGGCTAACAGAATACATTCTGTCAAGAAAGTACCGGGAATTATCGATTTAAATCTGGCGGGGCAATGAGGCAGGTAAAATTTTTTTCCTAGGTTGGTACCACTGTCCTTAATTACTATGCCAAGCTTGAGCGGGATCTGTCAACTAGTGTGTTTGCAACAGCTGATTAAGTCAGTCGATGTCAGAGTGCGTGCCGATTTTTACTATGGGTGATTACGTTGAGAAAAGAATTTGTTTAAAGTTTTGTGTTGCAAATGAATTTTCGTGTGCCGATGCATTGAAAATGTTGCAAAAGGCCTTTGGTGATAATGCTCTATCGAAAACTCGTGCATATCTGTGGTACAGAGCCTTCAAGGACGGTCGTGAAGTGGTCGCCCATCGACGGCTTCGATCGAAGATAACGTCGATAAAATTAAGGAAAGGGTGCTGGAAAACCGTCGTACTAGCTTGAGAGAGATAGCACATGATCTTAAGATATCCCACGAGTCCGCACGTAGGATTTTGATTGATATTTTGGGCATGAGAAAGGTGGCCGCACGACTCGTACCGAAAGACCTGAATTTTCTTCAAAAACGTCATCGCGAACAGGTTGCTTCAGACATGCTGGATCGCTGTAATTCCGATTCTACATTCATGGAACGCATTATAACTGGTGATGAGTCCTGGGTCTACGAGTACGATATGCAAACAAGCCAGCAATCATCGGAATGGGTGGCAAAAAATGAGCCGAAACCGAAAAAACCACGCCAAAGCCGCTCGAAAATGAAGGTGATACTCATTGTTTTCTTCGATATCCGTGGCGTGGTGCACTACGAATTCGTTCCAGAGGGTCAGACGGTAAACAAGGAGTATTGGATCATTTCATATTAGTCTCAGAAAATAATGAAATGTGTTTTCTGAAAGCGACAAACTTCAAATTTCGATAATGTTTTTTGATACAGCTTATTCGATATTTAATTTTAAAATTTGGTGTTTTATTTTTATGCTCTTAGATTTTCCTTATAGATCCCTCTGAACCTTGGATAGTTAGTTTATACGAGTTAGGAGATCAGTTATGTTCAGGTTATCGGTTATTTTGAGTATGCTTTGAACATTGACAAGTAGACCAACGCCGTAGCAACATTTTCAAATTGCTCAGGTTAACTTTAGAAACATTGTTTCATCTATACTTACAATAGACCATTTTTTTCAAACCAAGCATAAATCAAACGCGATACTTTTTCACGCTTGTTCCAGGGAGCGGAGTCTGTAAGGCGTTATGAAACGTTTGCGTGAGCGTATCCGTAAGAAGCGGCCAAATTTGTGGGCGAACAACTCATGGATTTTGCATGACGATAACGCGCCTTCTCACTGAGCTACGATTGTGACTGACTTTCTCGCCAAAAACTCAACAAACGTGCTTCAGCAACCACCGTATTCGCCGGATTTGGCTCCCTGCGACTTTTTCCTCTTCCCAAAACTAAAATTGCCCCTTCGTGGCACCCGTTTTGAGTCGATTGAAGCCATAAAAAAAAATTCGGCGCGAGAGCTAAAGTCCATCCCGGAAAGCGCCTATAAAAAATGTTTCGATAATTGGAAGTGCCGTTGGCATAGATGTATTGGAGCAAATGGAGCCTATTTTGAAGGCGACCCAATAAATTTTGACGATTAAATGTAAAAATGTTGTTTTAATTGAAAATTCCCGGTACTTTCTTGACAGAGTAGTATATCTGTAAATATTAAAATATTTAAATAATTTTGAGAGAAGTTAAATGTGACACTATGAGTTTTAAATAAAACCAATTTTTTCTGAACAGTATAACCAAAATGTTGTTTGTGTTATTTTGTAAATTTTTATCCCTTATTCACAGGGAATAGAACTTATATAATTAAAAATATTTGTGGGTACCAGTTATTTTGAACATTTTCCTTTTAAATGCAGAAATACAGAGCTATAGAGGATTCAATTTAGAAGGATTCTGAAGTTTAATGTAACTCGAATTTTTTACTGTGACTAGATGATGAAATATTTAAATTGAAACTTGGTTGCTTAGTATGTTACAGTTACAGCATGAGCTTTGCATTATCAGTCATTCATTAAAGACAATATTTATATAAACAGTAAAAAATAAATCTTTTGGAGGCCATAATTTCATCTTGCATGGGGATATTTCATATTATGCTACTAAAAGTCATGTTTATGGTAAAAGTTAATTAGGCGAAGTGTTTTTAAGTATTTTGTTAACAGAGAGCTTATTTTTCAAACCCCTCTGCAGTATTTCAGTTTATTCACTGCAACCAGATTTGAATAAATCCCAACATAATTTGTTCCATTCCTATTAAATATTCTGCTCATGATAAATCATCCTAGGCGTTACTGGAAGATCCCACATATGTCGGTTTGAGGCAAAAGAGAGTGAGGGGTGCAGAATATGATGAATTTTTGGATGAGTTCATGGCTGCGGTTGTTAGACGCTATGGACAGGATACTCTTATACAGTTTGAAGATTTCGGGAATGCCAATGCTTTCCGACTTCTCGAAAAATACAGAAACAAATACTGCACCTTCAATGACGATATTCAAGGTACTGCTGCGGTTGCTTTAGCAGGTAAGTCGATATCCTTTTTTGTCATTGTGTCATTGAGTATCTTCTTAATTAACATAAATAGAGATTTATACTTGATAGAAGGTATATGAAATTATTTAAATATTTTAATATTAGCCTTCTACATATTTAATTTCAAAAAATTATATTTAATAATTATAACTTCAGGAATTAAATTATAATAATAGAAGAAGAAGAAGAAGAAGAAGAATATAATTTTATTTGCCAAAAGTGAACAATATCAGTTTACAATTATTACAAATACATCTGACAAATAGGGACTGCATAACGATTAAAAAACCGATGCACAGAATCTGTGTTATGCAGCCCATAGGTTGAGAATTCATAAACAATATCGAGAATATGCTGCCATGTTGCATGTTGCTGGTAGAAAAAGTGAAAAAAAAAAAAAAAAACATTCGCGCGCGCTGATGGGGTGTACGGAGTTAACAAATACATGGTTTAATACTCAAAACTACAACTATATGAACGCGTACGAGCATAGGTTAAGAAGTGGGAGAATCAGCACATCATGATAAAACCGACCTCAACAGAAATTGAGAAGAAAAAAAAAAAAAAACGAAAAAAGAAAAAAAAAAAAAAAAAAAAAAAAAAAAAAAAGAGGTGCGGAAGTTAATTGAAGTCATTGTCTGGAGAGATATAAGCCATGAATATACTGCTTGAATTTTCTCAAAGAATAATGCTTCGCTTCATCAGGTAGGTCATTCCACATCATGACAGCATGTACACTAAAGGATCTATGAAAACTCCCCGTTCGGTGCTGTGGTACGACGAACTTATTCAAATTTCTGGTAGTGTATCGATGATTATGTGAGCAGAATAATCGTCTCAGATATGGTGGTTGCCCCGTTCTAAGAATCCGATGAATGAAGGACAAGGTATGACATTTGCGTCGATTAGACATCGATAAAATTTGGAATTTTTTTAAATGAGGCGTTATGTGATCTCTAAATGGAATGGTAAATGAGAAACGCATGCAGATGTTTTGCAACTTTTGAATCGACTTCGCTAAACCGACAGTCAGCGCACTATCGTATACTACGTCTCCATAATCGAACAGCGAAAGAATCAAGGAATTACACAAGTGATATTTAGTTTTACTAGGTAAGGATTTTTTTAGATGATAAAACTTTTTCAGGCGAATATACGCAACTTTCAGTTTATTCTTTATATGACCCTGAAAAGATAAGTCCGAATCAAGATAAACTCCCAAATTCCTCGCTTCTGAAACCACTGGTAAAGGTATGTCATCTATTTGTACCTTAAATGTATCCTGCAGCAACGCCATTCGAGCTCTATCGCTGCCAAAAAATAGAACACAGGATTTCGTAGAATTCAATTTTAAATTATGGTCCGACGCAAACTGACTGATCCGCTGCAGATCACAACTGAACCTCCGACAAGAGCCCGACACATCATCAAAATCGACAGATATATACAGTTGAGAATCATCCGCATATTGTTGCAACTCCGAGAATGACAAATCCACACCCATGTCAAAAACATATAATAAAAATAAAAGGGGTCCTAAAACGGAGCCCTGAGGAACACCCTGGGTGAGTGGTAGATATTCTGATTTGTCCGTAACCGATTGCTTCCTCACAAGTACACAGTGGGATCTATCCATTAGATAAGAACGAAAGAACATAATTGAATTTTTCGAGAAGCCGAGATATTTAAGCTTGGATAGTAGCATTCTGTGATCTAAAGTATCAAATGCTTTGCTAAAATCTAATAAAGCAAGGCAAGTGCCTCTTCTTTTCTCCACGCCAAATCTGATGTCATCAAGCAGCTTGACCAAACAGGAAGTTGTACTGTAATCCCTTCTGAATCCCGACTGACATTCCGGAATTATATTGAATCGATCGGTGAAAGCTAAAATTTGATCATAAACATGTTTTTCCAATATTTTCGAAATAACCGGTAAGATACTTATTGGCCTGAGATCTTCCAAGGTATCACAACTACTCGTCTTAGGTATAGGTTTGATGATTGCTCTCTTCCAAATATCCGGGAAATAACTTTCTAAAATACATGAATTTATTATGTTCAGTAAAGGGGCCTTGCAAAATGGCAAACACAAACGCAAATCTTTAACCGAAAGATTATCTTCTCCCACCGCATTGGTATGAATTGAATCAATTATACGCAACAAAGAAGCTTCATCCATCAACCGGAATTCCAACTCAGAAGCAACGGATGGGTGTATATTATCATTATAATGGTTCAATTTTTCCTCCGAAATGGAACACAAGCTCCTGTTAGATTTGGAAAAAAAATTGTTCAAGTTTGTGGCATTTGCCAAGTGGGATGGTATGTGAGGAGACGAACCCGACGTCAAATTGAGCTTCTTCATATGAGACCAAAAATTCTTTCCGGTCGACGTTGAGATCTCATTGAAATAAGATGCTTTCTCGCGTGCAATTGCGTGTTTCGTATAATTCCTTATGCGTCTGTAATATTGTAATTTGCTTAAAGTTTTATCCTTCAAATAATTGCGATGTGCTTTGTCACGTAATTTCATCAAATACTTGATATTGGAAGTAATCCAAGGCATGAAAGGTCGATCCTTAACTTCCTTCTTTATTATTGGAGAATGTTTATTCATCAGGATATTTATCTTTTCATGAAATAATTGCAGCTTTCTTTCAATATCTTTGGTGTAATAAATTTCATCCCATCCTAACATCAGGGCATCTCGCTCAAAGTGTTCGAAGATGATGCCATCACAATCCCTGTATTCTACAAACTTTCGAACACCACGTCTTCGATTCGGTAATTTGAATTTCGCGGATACCATAAAATGATCCGACACGGTTTGTGAAATTGGCGTGGACGAATGGTCTATCACAGAAAATGATCTATCTGATATTATAAGGTCAATGATGGTGGAAGAACCAGCGTTCACATTTATTCTAGTAGGTTCGGTAATATGTTGTTGAAGATCAAAACAATTTAGTAGTCCCAATAATTTCATACTAGATGTCGTTGTCGTTGATAGATCTATGTTGAAATCACCCGTCAAGATAACGTGATCACAGAACGGCACAACTGATGTCAATATATTCTCTAGATCATCAAGAAAGTTGTCAATATTGCCAGAGGGAGGCCTGTATACAGTTACAATAATAATTTTCTTACCGCAGACATCAACTCGCACACATATTAACTCAAAGTTTGTAACTTGCACATCTAGCCTGACTTCTCCAAAATGTAAATTATTTTTTAAATAAATTGCTACTCCACCACCTCCTCCGATCCTATCCACATGTAAGAATTTAAAACCATTCACGTTAAATTGTTCGGTCTCATCATTTGGTTTAAGCCACGTTTCGGTTAGACATAAAATATCGAAATTATAATTATCCAAATAAGAAACTAATTCATCAAAACCTGTGTTGATCGAGCGAACATTCAGATGCGCAATAGAAAGATAATTAGAATCAGCACCCGCACGCGTACAACCGTTGTTATCCGTCATCGAGTTTATAACCCCAAAAATTCAGCGCGCGACGAGAAATGCAGCACAACAACAAACACATAACCAGCATAAACAATACAGAAATTAGGAAAATTAAAACAAATATCAGTGAAAGCAGCATACGATCACTGTAATTCCCAGTCATCGTCGGCCCCCAAATACAAATGTAGTTATGAAGCTGCCCGTTGAAATTATCAAATAAACATTCAAAATCGAAGAAATTTTACCCCGACAATTATCATCCTTCAGGTTCAAATAATAAACAAATACATAACCTTACTCGTTCTAAATATACTAACAAAACTTAATACTAGAAAATGTAGACCCCACATAAGAGAAAGCATATGAAATGTTTTCCTCAAATAGTTCCCACAAAAACAAATTTGATGTTTCCTTTGCATCACAGCAAAATATTATAAAATGCAATATAAAAATATAAGAAGTATGGTTAACATTGCAGGAAAGGCAACACTTTTAAAAGTATAAAATCTAAAGTTTCAAACCAGTGGAAATTTCCTTCAGTTTCTTTAACGAATCAACATGGAATCGTTTACCATGTTGAACCATAATCCTTCCCCTCACCGTCCAACAAGAATTTTGAAACAATTTTCTAGTTTCCTTGAACATTCCCAAATTTTCTTTGGCAAGCAGTTCCGTGAACAAAATACCTGTGCCCTTCAGATTTTTCTTCTTATAAAATATTTCATCACGAAGCCAACGATTACAAAACGAAACCACTATGGGCACCGTTTTCTTCCCAGCTGACTCCACATTTCCCAAACGATTACAGTAATTTATACCGGATTTGGATACCTGTACTCCAATTTTCTTTGTCAATAATTCGACCACATCATCACATAAATCGGCATCGTCCGCAACATTCAAACCATGCATGAGAACAACATTTTCATTATTTGACATGACATTCTTTGTTATGTCATTTCTCAGCATGACTATGTCCTGCTTGATAGCCTCCACGGAGTTTAAGATGGATTTTTCGAATAAGGAAAACTTATCCATGAAGTCACCCTGTTCACATTGAGTTGGGGGTACTTTGCTACAAAGTTCATTTCTGAAACTATCCAGATCTTTAGCAAAACGCATCGCCATTTCTTCAACTCTGTCATTCAGTTTTTGTAATTCGACATTGTGTTTTCTGGAAGCATCCTCACTCCTGGTTGATCCCTTGGTCATATTGACAGGAAGTAGATATATTTCCACCTTATAAAACTATTGAAACGGGAGAAAATCAAATATTTTCGGGACCGACGTAAACAGAGTGTTCACTCGCAAAGCATGCGCACTACCTAAATAATGTCATATAAGTACCACATACTTACATTCTGTCAAGAAAGTACCGGGAATTATCGATTTAAATCTGGCGGGGCAATGAGGCAGGTAAAAATTTTTTTTCTTAGGTTGGTCCCACTGTCCTTAATTACTATGCCAAGCTTGAGCGGGATCTGTCAACTAGTGTGTTTGCAACAGCTGATTAAGTCAGTCGATGTCAGAGTGCGTGCCGATTTTTACTATGGGTGATTACGTTGAGCAAAGAATTTGTTTAAAGTTTTGTGTTGCAAATGAATTTTCGTATGCCGATGCATTGAAAATGTTGCAAAAGGCCTTTGGTGATAATGCTCTATCGAAAACTCGTGCATATCAGTGGTACAGAGCCCTCAAGGACGGTCGTGAAGTGGTCGATAAAATTAAGGAAAGGGTGCTGGAAAACCGTCGTACGAGCTTGAGAGAGTTAGCACATGATCTTAAGATATCCCACGATTCCGCACGTACGATTTTGATTGATATTTTGGGCATGAGAAAGGTGGCCGCACGACTCGTACCGAAAGACCTGAATATTCTTCAAAAACGTCATCGCGAACAGGTAGCTTCAGACATGCTGGATCGCTGTAATTCCGATTCTACATTCATGGAACGTATTATAACTGGTGATGAGACCTGGGTCTACGAGTACGATATGCAAACAAGCCAGCAATCATCGGAATGGGTGGCAAAAAATGAGCCGAAACCGAAAAAACCACGCCAAAGCCGCTCGAAAATGAAGGTGATGCTCATTGTTTTCTTCGATATCCGTGGCGTGGTGCACTACGAATTCGTTCCAGAGGGTCAGACGGTAAACAAGGAGTATTACCTAGGCGTTATGAAACGTTTGCGTGAGCGTATCCGTAAGAAGCGGCCAAATTTGTGGGCGAACAACTCATGGATTTTGCATGACGATAACGCGCCTTCTCACCGAGCTACGATTGTGACTGACTTTCTCGCCAAAAACTCAACAAACGTGCTTCAGCAACCACCGTATTCGCCGGATTTGGCTCCCTGCGACTTTTTCCTCTTCCCAAAACTAAAATTGCCCCTTCTTGGCACCCGTTTTGAGTCGATTGAAGCCATAAAACAAAATTCGGCGCGAGAGCTAAAGTCCATCCCGGAAAGCGCCTATAAAAAATGTTTCGATAATTGGAAGTGCCGTTGGCATAGATGTATTGGAGCAAATGGAGCCTATTTTGAAGGCGACCCAATAAATTTTGACGATTGAATGTAAAAATGTTGTTTTAATTGAAAATTCCCGGTACTTTCTTGACAGAGTAGTATATCAAACGACATATAAAATAAACATTCATTATAAGACATCCAAATGATATAACAAAATCCAATAACTAAAAGTTGTTAACCAAAATCCTATAAATTAAATATTTTGAAGAGACAAAATTTTGTTTCTGCTAATCAATCTTATGAAAAAAAAATATCTTTCAAAAATGTTTAACATAATCTTAAGAATTTCTCCATAAAACTATCTTACTTAGAATATACAATATCATTGGATATCTAACTAAGTTACTTTCTATAAAATCTCAAGATATGAAAAAACATTACTGAAAAACAAGTTTTAAGAGAGACCTTGCTTCGTCAGTATTCAAATAATTCATATTCAATAAAATATAACATCAATCAACAACAAATATTTACTCACCCTTCAACAATTTAGAAAACTTCTGGTAAATGACTGAAAAATTTAAATGGAGTAAGGTTGACTCCAAATAAATAATTCTGTAGTTTACCCTTGATCTAAAAGATTGAAAGACAATTTAACGGCCTCTGTTATAGCACAAGGACTATCTGTAAAATGAATGTTAAGGAAACCAAATAATTATATATTATGAATAAAATAACATAAATAGATGTTAATACTTGATAGAAGGTATATAAAATTATTTGAATATTTTAATCTATGATTGTTTCGATCTTTACTTGACGGAAATTCATCTTGAAAATATGAATAAAAACAATATTTTAATTTCCGCTAATATTTTATTAATACTACGATCGTAACGTCATACCATGTCTTCAGGTGAGTATTACAAGATACTTGTATTACAAGAATGGATAAAAACAATATTCTAATTTCCGCTAATATTTTATTAATACTACGATCGTTACGTCATACCATGACTTCTTCAGGTGAGTATTACGAGATACTTGTAATACAAGTATCTTGTAATACTCACCTGAAGACATGGTATGACGTAACGATCGTAGTGTGAATAAAATATTAGTGAAAATTAGAATATTGTTTTTATTCATATTTTCAATTTTGAATATTTTAGTATCAACCTTATACATATTTAATTTCAAAAAATTATATTTAATAATTATAACTTCAGGAATTAAATTAAAATATTTTCGTATAAGTACCATTTATATCAAACGACATATAAAATAAACATTTATTATAAGAATTTTTTGAAATTAAATATGTAGAAGGCTAATATTAAAACATTTAAATAATCTTCTTAATTACTGCAGGTATATTATTGCCTTCACTAATGTTTTTATTCATTTCAAAAATTTTTGAAAAGATGGGCAAACTGCTCAACTTTTTCCACAAATTTGAAGTAGTTTCGAACAAACATCTTGGGTACCTGAGAGACAAGAGCACCAACATTATTCCTCTTTATGAATTGACTTCTGAAATTCGGGAACCATTCGAAGTACCTGGTGGACTCTTTTTGGACCTGTCTAAGGCCAATGAACCATGAAAGGCTTCTCAACAAACTAAATACGTATGGTATGCGAGACGCTCAACTGTAATTGTTTAATAGTTACCTCAAGAATAGAATACAGAGAGTTTCTATTGAAACTGGCGGAAGGAATCACTTGTCCAAGGATGAAACGGTAGTTATGGGTTTACCTTAGTATTCTGGGACCTGTTTGTGATATACATAAACTATTTACCTGAGTCTTTGTTTTCTTCCATCTCAAGAAGGATAAAAATGCTTTTGTTTGCTGATAACGCAAACACTTTAGTGCGTAATGGAGATTTAAAATCCAACATGGAGCTAACTCGGATAGTTCTCGAATCGATAGGTGTCTGGTGTGCTCAAAATAGGCTCTTTCTAAATGTTGATAAAACTGAGTGTATTATTTTCAGGACAACTCAGTTCGAGGAAAGTATTCCAGCAACTATCGACTTCAACAATACAGAAGTCGGCATAGTAGAATCAACCAAGTTTTTGGGATCTGCTTTTTAAACTGGTACCAACATATATGTGAGCTGAATAAAAAACTAAATAGAGTTCTATATATGATGAGAGTATTGTCTCGCCGAGTAGATAGGGAGCTCTTGAGATCAGTTTACTCCGTAAATTTTGATTCTTTGGTGAGATAAGGTGTTGTTCTTTGGGGTGGTACCTCTAGAGCCGAAAGGATATTCATTCTTCAGAAATCTGCTGTGAGGTCAATGTATGGGCTTAATTATCGAGAATCATGTAGAGGAAGATTTTGACAAAATAAAATTCCGACATTTATTGGGATATACATCATAGAACGTGCTATATTTTTGAGAAAAAATCCACATTACGTCGAAGATCTGCGTAATAAAACAAGACGGTCAATTCCTTACTATTTTCCTAAACATGGTCTTACATTAACAGAAAAAAAACTAAGTATATGTGTATCAAAATTTATAATATATTACCAAATTCTATTAGAGATATTACAAATCATAGAGTTCAAACAACAACTTACCAATTCAATTATAGATATTGAACCATATTCTATTTTAGAATTTTTTAACCATTGTCTTGGAATTTCCAGAATGTAGTTCTTTTTCCATATATGTATTTTCTTTTGACGATTTCTCATTTCCTTGCGAACAATGATTCTGAGAATATTATTGTTTATTCTTGCTTCAAATCTGTCAATTCTTTTTTTATTTCATTTCGTTCAATTTTTGTTTTAATGGAATATAAATGTTATTTATTCTTCCAAACTTTCTTTTTGAGATCTTTAGATCTTTCATCTTTGCATTTTAATCTATCCTTAATTCAACATTTTGAACTATATTGTATTTAAGGATCTCATTTTGACTTGTATATACCAATCTCGCGTGATGAAATCATTTATTTTTGCAAAAAAACAACAATATTACATATTACTATACGTCAACCTTATTTTAAATAGAACGCGATTGTGAACAATTTTTAGGCAGAGTGAATCAACATGTTACAATAACGAACGCAAAAATAAATGATATGAAACAACTTCATAAAATAGAAGAAAATTTGATCAAATAAACCGTTGAAATCTTTGGTCAATTTCAGCAAAACTATCGCGTCCCCAGCGCGACAAGCTCTAATGCCACAGGAGTCAGTCATATTTCATATTTTTTTCATAATACACGTATATGACATGAAAATATCCAATTTACTGTTGAAACTACGCATGCTTCACTGATATTATTTTATAGTGAGCATGCATTTGTCCACCCTACCAATTCGTCTGCACGGACTATGGTGGTTCACCCCTAATTCATATTAATCTGACAAGATCCAGTTTTTGGTTAAGACCGATAATCTTTTTCGGGGGTAATTTTTTCAGTTCGCAGTGGTCTTTAAAAGCCTGGCCAAAGACCTCGAATCTGATGCGACTCACCGCTGGGCACTATGAGACGATGTGCATATGGCAGTTTCAAGGCACAGCCTGCATTCATCGTCTTCAGCCAGACCGATTTTGTGCAAATGCTCTTTCAGCCTGCAGTGACCCGTCATAATTCCGACAAGTATTCTTCGTTTGGCTCTATCCAGACCTAGCGCTAGGTCCGCCATCTTTTTGTTCGAAGCTGTTTCAAGGAACATCTTCGAATATTCATGCCAGAACGGCTCAGCCAGAAAGACTCTAGTCTTGTTATCGTCCGCTTAGCCACTTTGTGTGGTATTCCCAGGAATGGTTCCGGGTCTACCAGAGCCAGCGCAGTTCCAGCAAACGCCAGCTGATCTGCCACTTCGTTACCCATATAGTTTGAGTGGCTCGGTATCCAAACAAGAGTGATTCTGTTATAAATACCGAGCCTGTGATACTGTCTGTGAACAAGCCAATGTCGGTCCTCAATAGAACCTCAACATGCTGGGTCCATTCGTTCCAGCTGGGGACGATTACATTGAAACGACGTTATTGGCATCGATAGGGTCATATTCGTTAAAAGCTCCTCCAGCAGTCCCATCACTATTGCCTCTGGCCTGTCGATCGCCTGTCTATCTTCATTAACGTTGCACACTCTTAATCAGAAATGCTCATTTAAGTATTATTTTCAGGTCTACTAGCCTCCAACAGGAAAACCGGAAAGAAAATTTCGGAACACAAGTTCCTCTTCTTTGGCGCAGGAGGTGCAGCACTTGGTATTGCAGACTTATGCGTGAAAGCTATGGAGAGAGAGGGTATGAGCGAAGCTGATGCAAGACAAAGAATATGGATGATCGATGTTGACGGTTTGGTAACTCAGTGTAGAGGCCATCTTCTAGGACACCAGAAATACTACGCAAAAGCACATGCACCCGAGAAAGATTTTCTCAAACTCGTTAACGAAATTCAACCTTCCATTTTGATCGGTAAGTTCCACTGCAAGTGAAAATTCACTTTTATTAGTGTCCCAAAAAAATTTAAGACTTTATTTCGACATAGTTTCCTTGAGAAAATAATATTTTGTATTTGACTCCTCAACTCATAGCGCATGTAAATTTTATTAACGTTTTATTAGTGGTCCTTATAGTTTTGATGCATTTTAGATGGATAGTCCTCGATTTCTAATCATAAATTTGGAGAAACGGTTTGCTCTAGATATTGCTTTTTTTCATTGTCTCTGTATGTTGGTTGCAATTTAGTCTTTTGTCGATGTGTGAACCCTAGCATTTTATTATATGCAAAGGAGGTTTTTGCTGGTTAACTGTTGTAGTAACAATTGAAGAAATGATGGATTGATAATTAAATAATAGGAAGACCGGAAAGTAATGTCATTTCTGCGCATGTCGATATTTGATTGTTATTTGTCGGCTCACAATCGAGGAACTCCCAAACGCCAAGTGGTGGACCATCCAAGAACATTGAAAGAGATTGAAAAAATGAGCAGGTGTTTGGGTTCCCCATAATCTGTCTGAAGAGAACAAAGCCAAGCGAACCATCAATGCTTCAACGGCGCCATACAGAACCTTTTTTTGATCGCTTGATCAATGGAGACGAAAAATGGGTCCTATATGATAATCCGAAACGCAAAAGGTAATGGCTCTATCCAAATGAATCACTACGAAGTACCTGCCAGGTTTACATCCCAAAAAGGCGCTTCTGTGTGTTTGGTGGAGTATACGCGGAATTCTTCATTTGACGTGCTGAAACCTGGACAAACTGCTAATGCAGATCTTTATTGTGAACAATTGGATCGAGTGAATAAGTCTTTAATCGAAAAGTATCCGACGATTGTCAACAGAAAAGGCGCTATTTTGCAACACCACAAGGCAAAACCCCACTGTGCAAGACGGACCTTGGAAAAAATTGATTAATTGGAGTTGGTGGTAATTATACTGGATTGGACTTCAAGCGCGTTAATAAAGTATATATCTCATGATTTTCATTACTGGAAGTCATTAACAACATTTTAAAAATAGTTCAGGTAATTAGAACTGTTTTAACTATAGCTCTCAAAAGAATTTCTGAACTTCCAAGACAATTTCACTTGTGTGTCTAAATAAACCACTTGGCCAAAAAGAGATAATTTGAATAACTACATTTAACCATTTTAATTTTTTATTCATAGTTATCTCTAGGGAGTTTTCACTGATTTTAAAAGTGTTTCCTATTGATGCAAAACCAGTAGTTTGGCTCAAGTTAGGTAATTTGAGTTTATTTTTTCAATAACAAATTTTTTTCAGGCGCTTCAGCTACTGGTGGAGCATTCACTCCTGAGATTCTCAAATCTATGGCATCTTTCAACAAACACCCTATAGTATTTGCTCTCAGCAACCCTACTGCCAAAGCAGAATGTACTGCACAACAAGCATATGATCATACAGAGGTACTTGACTGACATTTTAAATGAATAATATGATTTGTTAATTAATCTTGGAGAGTCTTCCTTTTATGAAATGAGATTTTGTTTAACGAACTTTTGTTTTTATAGAAAACTGGTGGTCTTATTGACATGGCCATTTTCTTGAAAAAAAATGGAAATTTATCTTTCACACCTTATTTTCTTCATATGAAACACAATATGTTTGATTAATAAGGTAATATGTGTGTCAACAGGGTCGTGTTATATTCTGTAGTGGTTCGCCCTTCCCTGATGTACATTATGAGGGAAAAATTTATCATCCAGGGCAAGGTAACAACGCCTACATCTTCCCCGGTGTAGCCCTTGGTGTGATTGTCGCTGGCGTTCATCATATCATTGAAGATTACTTCATCATTGCTGCTCAAACTGTTGCAGATAACGTGAAAGAAGAAGACCTTGCTAAGGGTAGTCTTTACCCTCCCCTTGGTTTAATAAATGAAGTCTCTCTACAGATTTCAACACTTATTATGGCGGATGCCTACAAAAAAGGTAGGTTATTAAACATGTTTTCTCTAAAGTTTTAGTCTAACCGTCTCATTTTGATAAATCCACAGTGTTGTGAAACAGTTGTTGTTCGTTAATATCATTATCATATTCATTGATTTTTGATTTTTTCAGGAAAGGCTACAGTTTACCCAGAACCAGAAGACAAGCGCAAGTTTGTCGAATCGAAGTTATACAGTCACATGTATGAAAATTCTCTACCCAAGCAATGGTCATGGCCAAAACCTCCAGAAATCGAGACCAAACCTTTGCAACCCAAAACGAAAATAACAGTTTCTTAAATTAAGAGATATTTGTTACTTATTCAAAAATGTAAGAGTATTTATTTATATTTCGCTGTGATTTCATTTGTATTAGAGAACGTTGAGAAAATGTTACTGACTATTGTATGTACTATATACAAGAATAAAGTGGATTTTAAATTATGTTCTAAATTTGTCGTTCATTATATGTTTCACTCCACAATACTACACCAAATTCATAGAATTAATCACGAAATAAATAAAGCACTTGAACACAGTTAATACTGTACATTAGTATTCATGGACGTGAGTGCAGCTTCTGATAAAGTCTGGCATCCTGGTTTGCTCTATAAAATCAAAACCTCTCTGCCTGGCTGTTATTATAAATTATTCACATCCTATCTTAGTAAAAGACGATTCGAAGTGCGAGTCATTGGACCACTGCTGTACACTGCTGACCTACCTACAAATCTTCATACCATATCGGAAACATTGGCAGATGATAAATTGCAGAAACATTTGAATGAAATATCCAGGTTAATGCTAAATGGATTTATCCAACTTATCGACTTAACGACTCGCGACTACCTTTACAGGTATACAGGAAATGTAAGATTACATGAAACAGTGAGAATGAGATACAATTGCCTACACGATGTTACAGAAAACGTTCATAGACCTTGTTAAAATAAAACATAGTCGCGTGTCGTTAAGGTTGTCGCTAGTCGTTAAGGTAGTCTCCAGTCGTTAAGTTAGTCGCTAGTCGTTAAGGTGGTCGCGAGTCGTTAAGGTTGTCGCGAGTAGTTAAGTTACATGGCGAAGGATATAAAATTATATCCCTATTTAGTGAAAACATATTTCACTGTGTCCAATACTCCACATATCCCTTCAAAATTCCATTTTCAATAAAAAATTGGAATCGGCAGAGAACGTATTTGAGAAGACTAATAAATCAGTCGATAATTCACTTGACGCGACGCATACAGGTCGTAAAAACTTCAAGGGAACGTTTGCCCATGAGTCTTTGGTCAAAATACCGTAGTCCGAAACTCTCATTGTGTTTTAAAGTACCAGATGTTGCAGTGGAATCACGAAATCTCTTGTTTGGAATATTCAGGACGATTTGTTTTCGAAACAAAATAAGATTGAATCTGATCTCTGGACTTTTCCTACGGATATAGATGTGCACTTTTAAATCCGTTGAAATTTTGATTATGTATATACAAGGCACATATCGTCTGAGGAAAATTACGGCGAACTTGTTATACGGGGTCAAATGCCCCCTAAGTGTTCACAAACACACATTTTACACACTAGCCTACTACAGCTAATGCAAAATACAGCTAAGTGACATCCGAAAAGATGTGCAGGCATTGATTTACGAGAGGCAGGGTTATTCCTTCCTTTCAAAATTTCTAAGAGGAAACGCAAGAAACATATTGATCGCGCTATAGTTCATTATGTCATTCGCATAGAGCAATTGCGATATGAATATACTACTCTGTCAAGAAAGTACCGGGAATTTTCAATTAAAACAACATTTTTACATTTAATCCTCAAAATTTATTGGGTCGCCTTCAAAATAGGCTCCATTTGCTCCAATACATCTATGCCAACGGCACTTCCAATTATCGAAACATTTTTTGTAGGCGCTTTTCGGGATGGACTTTAGCTCTCGCGCCGAATTTTGTTTTATGGCTTCAATCGACTCAAAACGGGTGCCACGAAGGGGCAATTTTAGTTTTGGGAAGAGGAAAAAGTCGCAGGGAGCCAAATCCGGCGAATACGGTGGTTGCTGAAGCACGTTTGTTGAGTTTTTGGCGAGAAAGTCAGTCACAATCGTAGCTCGGTGAGAAGGCGCGTTATCGTCATGCAAAATCCATGAGTTGTTCGCCCACAAATTTGGCCCGTTCTTACGGTTACGCTCACGCAAACGTTTCATAACGCCTAGGTAATACTCCTTGTTTACCGTCTGACCCTCTGGAACGAATTCGTAGTGCACCACGCCACGGATATCGAAGAAAACAATGAGCATCACCTTCATTTTCGAGCGGCTTTGGCGTGGTTTTTTCGGTTTCGGCTCATTTTTTGCCACCCATTCCGATGATTGCTGGCTTGTTTGCATATCGTACTCGTAGACCCAGGTCTCGTCACCAGTTATAATGCGTTCCTTGAATGTAGAATCGGAATTACAGCGATCCAGCATGTCTGAAGCAACCTGTTCGCGATGACGTTTTTGAAGAAAATTCAGGTCTTTCGGTACGAGTCGTGCGGCCACCTTTCTCATGCCCAAAATATCAATCAAAATCATACGTGCGGACTCGTGGGATATCTTAAGATCATGTGCTATCTCTCTCAAGCTGGTACGACGGTTTTCCAGCACCCTTTCCTTAATTTTATCGACGTTATCTTCGATCGAAGCCGTCACTTCACGACCGTCCTTGAAGGCTCTGTACCACTGATATGCACGAGTTTTCGATAGAGCATTATCACCAAAGGCCTTTTGCAACATTTTCAATGCATCGGCACACGAAAATTCATTTGCAACACAAAACTTTAAACAAATTCTTTGCTCAACGTAATCACCCATAGTAAAATTCGGCACGCACTCTGACATCGACTGACTTAATCAGCTGTTGCAAACACACTAGTTGACAGATCCCGCTCAAGCTTGGCATAGTAATTAAGGACAGTGGTACCAACCTAGGAAAAAATTTTTACCTGCCTCATTGCCCCGCCAGATTTAAATCGATAATTCCCGGTACTTTCTTGACAGAATGTACAGGTAAACATAACACATAAGTTATTAAAATTTGAATATTAAAACAAATTGAAATATGTTTATCTTCTACAATTTTAATTTCAAAAAAATTCTTATTCAAAAAACTTTTAGAAATAAATCTATGTCTACACAAGCACTGCTTACATTTAATATAATCAAAACTCAATATATAATGTCAAATGGAATAAATAACCCAACAGATATACGAAAGTAATTGAAATTAATAAATAAATATTTAAAGGAGACAAAATTTTTGTTTCTGGTCTTACCTTTAAGAACACCAATTGCCTTTTAAAAACATGAACACACTTAAAGGACTTCTCAAAGAATATAATTTATTTGAAATATTTAATATATTTAAATATTCGAATAAATTATTTCAAAAATCTCTAAAGAATGTGCACTATATCTTCAAAAAACAAATATAATTCTAGACAATCCCGTCTTCAGTCCTCATTTAATATTCCAAATATCAAAATCAAAAACTTAACCTATATCACTCACGTGTTAAAAGACTTAAGCTTCGAAATACAGATCAACTATATAATTCAAGATTGATCTATGTTCTAACAAAATCAAAGAACAGTGTGAGTTATTTTAAGGTTTATTTAAATTCATTGACATTCTATAATGAGATTTATTGAAGCCAAAATATAATTATATATTATATATAAAATAAAATAGAAAGGCCTTTTACTTGATAGAAGAAATATAACAAAATTTGAATATTAAAACAAATAGTTTTTTGTTTTAATATTCAAATTTTGTTATATTTCTTCTATCAAGTAAAAGGCCTTTCTATTTTATTTTACATAAGTTATTAATTTATAAATTTTCCATTCATAGTTATCGTTATTTTCTGGAAAGGTAAAATACTACCTATTTTGTTTTGATAATTCTACCAAATTTTATACTTGTCATGAATTATATATTTTATTCGCTTTTTCGCAATCATATAAATCACAAGATACGTTAGAATCATTCACAACATTAATTAGTAGAGTTTTCAGTATTGCAATATAAATATTCGTGCAATTGACATAGATCCAGCGTTCAATTCGCGTTTTTCAAAACTCATGTTTTTTGAATCAAATGAGCACCATTATATTAATTGTTATTTTCTTATCGGTGATACAATGACATATTTTTCCATAAAAGTAGCTTGTATACATATCTTAGAATCTTAGAATTCGACTTTGTAACTATACCAGTATTTCTTAGTGACAATGGTACAGAAAAAGTATAAACAAATTTTATTTTCTTTACTTTGCATAATCAACCATTGTCGCACTGCCACTTATGTATTTCAGCGATTGATTTACTTGTTGTTTGTAATTGATTTATTTCACTGCCATTTATGCAATTCAGTGTTATTTTATGTAACATGTGTGTATCTATATTTATGTATTTCATCTATTGATTTTTTCGTCTTTCATTATTGTTTTCTGGTAATCGTAACCCTTTTAGTTTTTGAACGTGATCGTTCAGGGAGAGAGTATGTTCCGTCTCATTAGAGACGGCCCTGTCGTTCGACAGTATTTTGTCATCGATACTTAGGTCTTTCCATGTTAACAATTTCGATCTAACAGTTTTGAAATTTGTTGTTCGAACTGTTTAGTATTATTCGACACTTCACATAATTTGTTTTCTAATAATTACTTCAACTCCTCATCGTCGTTATAGTTTATCATTATTAAATAAAGGAAGTTGAAAACCACTACACACAGAGTGTTATTTGAAGTCAAAATCGCCGCTACTCAACAAAGAAACAGTTCTTAAACCCATCGAAATTAATCATCGAGATTAATTAATTTGCAATTGCCTATTGTTTCAAAATACTGAAATAATACGCAAAATACTGCGGTAAACTAATTGTGGTACGATACATTCATCAAAATCGCACGAATTTATTTATACTCATATTATTATCAGTATGTCCCACTATTATGTGTTGGACAGTATATATTTGTCGAGTAATTCAAACACACCGCTTTAAGAAAAACTAACATAAATTAAAAATTCGATAAAATATATAGTTAAATGTTTGTATTAATCTCAGTCTCGTCGAGATGAGTTAGTTCCTTAACGCCCCCATAAATTCTTACGGATACGAACTGAATATTCGGCGAATTTCTTATACAAAACGTTGATTATTCAACCAAAAATTTAATTAACATCAAATCGTATGGTTTCCATATCGCCAACTGATTCACCCATAGGATTTTTTCTCGCGAAATGTCTAAACCAGAATAATGTTTCTGACATGTCTGTTTCTAAGAATGAATAAATTGTGCAGCGTAATTATTCGCTCTGAACGTGTCTTAACATGTGTGTTAGTGAATCGTTACACGTATCTAAGAAACCGCGTTTTTATTTCATTTTCTGCATTGAACAATTTGTATTAATTTATTCGAAATTGCCGTTACTCACTATTTGGATTATAAATAAGTTCGTACGGTTTTTTGTCGAAAATTGAAGCTTTATTATGAAAAATTGGTTATACATTCGAAGTTTAAAGTTTTGTCCGTCGCTAGCCACTACTTTTTCACATCTTTCTGGCGATTTATGGATCCCATCGCGAAAAAAGACCGACATTTTGGTCGCTATCAATTTTTTAATTTCATCGTAATTAGAGAAGTACCGATCAGCCAGGCCATGTTCTATCGATCGGAAGAGATATTAATCGGAAGGAGTAATGTCTGGGCTGTACGGCGGGTTTTTACTTCCCATTTCCCATGCATGCTGCAAAATAACGTTATCGTGTCTGTTGGCGTATTGCGACCGTTTTTCTCGCCATGCTCAGCTCAAATTCATCACGGGTTACAGTTGTTCTATGGTCGGAGGTGGGTAATATTGAAAGTGGCGTGCCACAGAGCTCAATGTTTGCAGCAATTTTGTTCTGCATCTACACATTTTTCATCACCGATGAAATAAAACTCTGTACTGGGTTCAGATACACAGATGACACTCAGCTCCTCTATTCATTTAAAGCTGCGGAAATTGAACGAGCAAATAATTAGGTTAATGCTGATCTTGACAGAATGCTGGATATTTCATCCAAACACAAACTTTTTATAAATCCGAATAAGACTAGGGTACTTATCTTCGGTAGAGGAAGCAGGAACATAAAAGACCAACTAAACATGAGAGTAAGTGGTGTCAAAGTTCCTGTCAATACATCGGCGCGGTGTAGTTTTGGGCGCATAGCTCCGTTTTACCGAGCATGTTCTTTATGTATTCAAGCTTACTCAGGTCCGAGAAAATTATACGTCAGTAAACATTTACTTCCTCTTACAACCAAAATATTATTAACCGATTCACTGGTTTTGAGTCACTTCAATTACTGTGATGCGTATTACGGACCACGCTTGCGTGTGGTTGATAAGACACGAGTTCAGAGAGTGCAGAGATCATGCTTGAGGTTTATTGGTGGCATTAAAAAATATCAAGCAATAATCCATAAGTTGAAATGCTGTCAATGGTTGAACATGGAACAGAGAAGGAAGCTACATTCCGCGGTTTTGTTTCACTCAATTACATGATTCAAATCGCCGCCTCCGCATCTTTATAACAAAATAAAGTTCAGATATGCTTCTCTAAAGCTTTGTGCTCCATCAGGGTTCAAGATTGCTTATCGAAGGTTACTGCTTGATTCTTTGAATTATTATTGATGAAGGAGTCTTAGATTTGTATGCATGTGGGGTAGTTATAGAATTATAATCCGTCTTGAAAGTATACGGAAAAAACAAAGCCCAATTGTAATTATTTAGTATATATTTTTAATTCTTTACTTAGAAAATTATAACAAAATATGCATCTTATTTACTTATACAACCTCCGTTTAACTATAAACACTCGACTAAACGTCGAGGTACACCCGAAACCAGATCACCTTCATAATTTTCGGTGATGATAGTCCAGGACTGTAAAACTGACTGAATTAAATCATCTTTATTTTGGTGCTGCTCGTTCAACTTCAATTTTCATTAGTCCCCATATCTTTTCAATGGAACTAAGATCTGGTGAAGCTGGCTGCTGGCCATGAAATGGTTGTCACTTGGTGTTCTTGCATCCAAGCTTGAGTATAGGCTGAAGTATGGCATCTTGCATTATCCTGATGAAAACGCCACCCCTCTGGATATAAAGCATGCGCCGTTTCAAGGAGATAGTCGTTTAGAATGCCACAATACTTTTCACTATTAATAGTACCTTTAACTATACAGAGAGGCACCACGCTGATATATTGCTCCCCAAAAAATTATTTTGGTGGGAAATTTGAACGGTAACAGGTGGTTTTGAGAGGATTTTTAATGATTTCCACCAAGTTGGAAGTTGTCTTCCTGGAACTGGTCAATGCCTCATATCCATGCCATTTGTTATCCTGTTTACTGTCTCATATACAGCACTTTTTCCCAGTTCAGTCAATTGCACTAATTTTTTAACATTTCGAAACCCTTGTGGTAAACCATTCATGAAAGGGCTGTAATGATACAGGGATTGATTCATTGGACAAAAAAAAATTCAACGCGAGGTTCAATTCCCCAGAATTAATTTGTTTATTCTAATCTCCAGACCACTTAATTAATTTTAATGTGTAATAATAAAGGACCGAACATCGCAGTCGTTTCTGATGGGGCATTGAATATAAAAAAGTACCTACCATAGTTTACGTGCCGAGCATGCGCACTTTTATATATTCCATGCCCCATCAGAAACGACTGCGATGTTCGGTCCTTTATTATTACACATTATACTTACCTCGGATCTCTCTGTCACTCATTTTCACACGCGTTGAAATTAAAATCTTTAAAATGCGCAAACCCCTACTAGGACCAAATTTTTTGCAGACAACCCTATATCAACGTGTTCGTAATAAAACAGCGCTTATGCTGATATCAATTTTTTTCTATTATCATAACAAGTGAAAGTAACTAGCATTGTCATACCTGTTTATACCTGACAGCCTAGCAGTTTGTCCAGGTAAATTATAGACAACCCTACGTTAGCACATTCTATATGTTTTATACTTTAAGTCCAGTATAAAATTTTCTCATTATCGTGATGTTGCAACATATAATGAAAAATGATTTTTAAAAAAATAATTAAAATATTTTGTCCAGGATTTTTTTTGGAAACCCATTTTTAATATATTTTCTAATATACTTAATTTATTATAAAATAGGTTTCATTCTATTATCAGCTCGGTGAAGGTCGATTTAGGTTCGGATCTTGTACTAGTGTGGTGTCGCGACGATTATTTTTGTTGAGTGTATTAGGTTTATTACATTTGATGATGAAACTAAATTTCGATTTCATCATAATCGAGTACAAGCTTCATCAACAATATCTCTAGTAGAAGAGTTTCAGAGATTGCCATTAAATAAGCTTGAAACGAAGGCAAAATCAGTTATTGATTTCATTACTAGAGATAAAGGCATTTCATTGTGTACGTTCAACGTCCAAAGCATTCGTAAACATTCATTTGATTTAATCGACTCTGTTACAGAAAAAACGAACATTTGTTATTATCAGAGACATGGTTGGACAATCAAGAAGGATGTGATATACCGAATTTTAATTGTATAGCTCACTTTAACCGTGATTTTGTTCGTTCAGGTGGAGTTGCGATTTATCACAACACAAATGATACTACCAATCTTGTAACACCAAATATGTCGGTCATTATGAACAATATTCAGGACTTGCACGTAAGACGTACAAGTGTTGCAGATTTATGTGCAGCAGAGTGTGTAATGGAAAACGGCGTTGCTTTAATCATGGCAGTCATATTTGTCTCACCAAATAACAAATTAATAGATATTCAGGAGTTCATTCATCGAGCAGTGCTAAAGTATTCTAAAGATGTATCTCAAACGCTTAGCAGATACAACAGAAATTTAGATAAACGTCCACTCATTTTGGTCGGTGATTTTAACATCGACTTCCGTAATGAAAAATCAAAACCATTGCTACAGTTTCTAGAGGAAGAATTTAATTTAAGAATAAACAATAATCCAGCAGAATCAACAACAAAATATAATACTACCATGGATGCAGTTTTTTCAAGACATTAAAATAAAATAGAATCCCAAACATATGTTTCCTACTTCAGTTACCACAAGCCAATTATTACTAAGATTGAGCCTACTAATTAAGTTTATATTACATTATATTTGTTAATAATAAAAAAAATATTATTATAACTTAAAAAAAATAAAATTTTATTACAATTCCTTCACTAATTAATCGATAGGAACTTCGTTCCATCCGGGTGTCCCTTGACACCTCTCAATTTTTTACCAAATATTTATGTTATTATTCGTTGTTATTTTGTTTAATAAAGTTAAATGAAAAAAGTTTGTCCGAGGTTTTTCTTGTCACCCTGTATAAACTCTACGATAAACTCTGGCGGATGATCCGATTAGTTTTTGTTTACAAGCATTTGAAAAAACATATTTTCATGTTTCAATTTAAAACTAGGCTGAAAAACGAAAACACTGATTGATATGGTAACTTCGGATGAATTTATTAATCATTTCACGTACGTTCTCCATAAACAACTCATTCCTTCTCAACTCGGGAATATGCAGATATTGTGTTTGTAATAGGGGGAACAGAAAGTACTATCGTTTCTGCGCATGTCGATATTTGATTGTCATTTGTACTAATGGAATAAATTAAATGACTTTGTTTACTATCACTATTTCTTTTTGAGGATACAGTGACCCGAGTTTCATAGATTATACTACATTTTCAAACTGGTGTATATCAAGTTGTTTAGAAGTTATATATCTTTAAGGAAGGTTACGGTTGGTGTAGGATTTCGAAAGGTGGGAAGGTCCACAGGTCTTTCTGCTCGTTTAATAGTTTTATTGCAGGGTTCCAGGAATTCTTGTAGAATTTCTATTGATTCCAAGATATCCAGTTTCTTTCCTTTCGGTTGGACGTGCAGGATTTTAAGATTATCTAATTGTGGGAAGGTATCGCTAGTTTCGAAGAAATGTTTCGCAAAATTAGAATTATCTTTTCTTGCTGTTCTTTGACCTTATTGTGAAAGTTCTCATTACAACTTAATTTATAAACCCTGAATTGATTTTTTTTTTTTTTAACTTTTTTTTTTTTTTTTTTTTTTTTTTTTTTTTTTTTTTTAATAATTTGAAATAAGGTTATTCTGATTTTCACAAATTTTTATTGTTAAACTCACAACAATTGTTTCGCTATCACAGTAGCATCATCAGGTAAGATCACATTTTGAATAACTAAGCTTGTTTCCGAAATCCGTGGCTATTTATATTACAGTAACTACAATAAATTTTTATTAGGCACTAAAACCCAAAAAAGGGTCCCTGCAAATTCCAGCTTATCTGAATATATTTAACAGAGGTGAGCTATTTAAATCTATTTGTTCGTTAAGTAATATTCCAATTTTATTATGTTTATTTATCTCTAGGGATTCTAACAGATTTAAGGCATAACTTTTGCTTTCTATATGTAGAATTTCAAAGTTATGGTTGAAATTATGTCCTGTTTCTAACAAATGGTTGGAATATGTGGAATTGCTTTTATTGTTGAGGAAACTCTTCAAATGTTCACACATCCTATGACGGAACGTTCTTCCAGTTTGACCTATGTAAATTTTAGGGCAATCACCGCAGGTTAACTTATAAACCCCAGATTTATCATCCTTATGTGTGTAGTCTTTATTATTTTTGATAAATTTACTCAAGTTTAAATCAGTTTTGAATGAAGTTCTCAAATTATATTTATTTTTGAGGTATGTAGCAATTTTCTCAGAAATACCTTTAGTGTAATTTAAGGAAATGTATTTAAAATTTTCTTTTATATTAGGAAACACCATATTTAAAGCTATTTTATTATTTTTCTTCATCAATAATTTGTCTATCAACTTTGGATCATATTCATTATTAAAAGCTATTTGTTTAATTATGTTAAGTTCTGAAATATAATTTTCTCGATTCATGGGAATATTAACTAATCTATGGATCATACAATTAAAATAAAAATTCTTTTTATTCATCAATGAAATACATCCTTCAATTAAATTCACTATGGAAACCGAACTTAATAACTCTATTAATTTTCTTGATTTAACTGTTACTCGAATAAATAGTTCACATGATTTTTCAATATTCCACAAACCAACCTATACGGATTCTATTATACACAATAAATCAAATCATCCTCTAAATCAAAAATTATCAGCATTTAATTGTATGATCCATAGATTAGTTAATATTCCCATGAATCGAGAAAATTATATTTCAGAACTTAACATAATTAAACAAATAGCTTTTAATAATGAATATGATCCAAAGTTGATAGACAAATTATTGATGAAGAAAAATAATAAAATAGCTTTAAATATGGTGTTTCCTAATATAAAAGAAAATTTTAAATACATTTCCTTAAATTACACTAAAGGTATTTCTGAGAAAATTGCTACATACCTCAAAAATAAATATAATTTGAGAACTTCATTCAAAATGATTTAAACTTGAGTAAATTTATCAAAAATAATAAAGACTACACACATAAGGATGATAAATCTGGGGTTTATAAGTTAACCTGCGGTGATTGCCCTAAAATTTACATAGGTCAAACTGGAAGAACGTTCCGTCATAGGATGTGTGAACATTTGAAGAGTTTCCTTAACAATAAAAGCAATTCCACATATTCCAACCATTTGTTAGAAACAGGACATAATTTCAACCATAACTTTGAAATTCTACATATAGAAAGCAAAAGTTATGCCTTAAATCTGTTAGAATCCCTAGAGATAAATAAACATAATAAAATTGGAATATTACTTAACGAACAAATAGATTTAAATAGCTCACCTCTGTTAAATATATTCAGATAAGCTGGAATTTGCAGGGACCCTTTTTTGGGTTTTAGTGCCTAATAAAAATTTATTGTAGTTACTGTAATATAAATAGCCACGGATTTCGGAAACAAGCTTAGTTATTCAAAATGTGATCTTACCTGATGATGCTACTGTGATAGCGAAACAATTGTTGTGAGTTTAACAATAAAAATTTGTGAAAATCAGAATAACCTTATTTCAAATTATTTAATATGGATTTTCACCAAGTAAGGACTGATACAATTCAATAAACCCTGAATTGTTAAGCCGGTGGTTTTTGTCTTTATCATTAAAAAATAAATTTGAAATTCTATGTGAAGGTGTGAAAGCTATTTGTATATTGTTTGCTGAAATTATTTGAGCTATTTTTTGTGAAATTGGTCCAAAATATGTTAGTTTTATAAATTTTTTCTAATTTTTTTCTGTTTTTGTAGGATATATCTGTTTGAGGATTAATTGCTTTTCTTTCCTGTGTATGAGAAAGTTTATAATTTTTGTATCGAAATAATTGTTTTGGGCTATCTGTCTAATTGTATTTAGTTCACTTTTATGTACAATATTACTTAAACGAATGGAGAAGGTTCTATGAATCATTGATTTATATGCTGAAAGTTCATGAGAATTTGGGTGATTTGAAAAATTGGAAATGGTTGTATCTGCAGTAGTGGGTTTTATGAAAATATCATAGATTTTAGTATTACTCTGAATTATAGTTATGCCCAGAAAATTTATTCGATAATTTAACTATATTTCCATAGAAAATTTTCCCTAATGGTGTAAACTATTTATAAGGTCAAATTTTGTATGGAAATACAGTTAAATGATCGAATAGATTTTACAGATACAACCATTTCCAATTTTTCAAATCACCCAAATTCTCATAACCTTTCAGTATATAAATCAATGAAATAAAATAGAAATGTGCACATTTTTAGAGATTTTTGAAATAATTTATTCGAATATTTAAATATATTAAATAGTTCAAATAAATTATATTCTTTGAGAAGTCCTTTAAGTGTGTTCATGAAGGCAAATGGTGTTCTTAAAGGTAAGACCAGAAACAAAATTTTGTCTCCTTTAAATATTTATTTATTAATTTTAATTACTTTCGTATATCTGTTGGGTTATTTATTCCATTTGACATTATATATTGAGTTTTGATTATATACGTCTATTAAATGTAAGCGGTGCTTGTGTAGACATAAATTTATTTCTAAAAGTTTTTTGAATAAAAATTTTTTTGAAATTAAAATTGTAGAAGATAAACATATTTCAATTTGTTTTAATATTCAAATTTTATAAATCAATGAATCATAGAATCCATTCCCTTTGGTAATATTGCACATAAAAGGGAACTAAATACAATTAGACAGACAGCCCAAAACAATCATTTCGATAAATTATACTTTCTCATACACAGGGAAAGAAAGCAATTAATCCTCAAACAGATATATCCTACAAAGACGGAAAAAATAACAAAAAAGTTATAAAACTAACATATTTTGGACCAATTTTACAAAGAATAGCTGGAATAATTTCAGCAAACAATATAAAAATAGCTTTCACACCTTCACATAGAATTTCAAATTCATTTTTTAATGCTTAGGACAAAAACAACCAGCTTAACAGTTCAGGAGTTTATAAATTAAGTTGTAATGTGAACTTTCACAATAAGGTTCAAAGAACACCAAGCACCTTTCAAGAACCGAAAAGATAATTCTAATTTTGCAAAACATTTCTTTGAAACTAGTGATACCTTCCCAGAATTAAATAATTTTAAAATCCTACACGTCGAACCGAAAGGAAAGAAACTAGATATCTTAGAATCAATAGAAATCTACAAGAATTCCTGGAACCCAGCAATAAAACTATGAAACGAGCAGACAGACCTGTGGACCTTCCCACCTTTCGAAGTCTTACACCAACCCTAACCTCCCTTAAAGATATATAATTCCTAAACAACTTGATATACACCAGTTTGAAAATGTAGTATAATCTATGAAACTCGGTTCGCTGTATCCTCAAAATAAAATGCTGATAGTAAACGAAGTATTTTCATTTATTCCATTATTAAAATGAACTATCACAAAGTAACGGACTATTCCATACAATATCATTATGTAATAATGTAAAACTCATTTCATGTTCTTAAATCATCAATAATTGAAAATTATTCATTTTATATCCTTGTTTTTCATTAATTGCCCAAATCTGTTCCCAAAAAATTTTCTCAATATCTTTGAAACTACAATTCTGATCGATCTGAAAGTCATTTCGGAGTAAAATAATGAAGGGAATGCTTTGTGAAGATCGTATAATCAGAAGACTAACAACATATTTTGTTATCAGGTCAGTATTGGGAACTTTAGCAACAGTCTTACGTTCGTTTGAATTTATAAGGTTGTTCGGAAAGTAATTTCCTTTTTCCTAACAAGAGGATTTAATTGTATTTTTTCAAACAGAACTTAACACTTAAGCTGCATTATCATCAAATGTTTTGAGAGCTAATATAACAAGGCTTGTGTGTGAAAAACTTCAATTGATTATAAGAAATAGTTTTAGGTTGGTGCCCTTTTAAATATGGAGAGCATTTTCGTCATATTTTACTTTATTATAGAAAATGTGAAAATGCTGTTCAAGCCAGAAAGAATTATGGGTTTAATCTCGATGGGTTCCCCAAGTTCTCAAAAAGAAATTTGTGTCGTCGCGTTGACATTCGTGATTCAAGTCTTGAACGTCAAGAAAATGATCAATTTTTGAAGCGCATCATTACTGGGGACGAAGAATGGGTTGTATATAACAATGTCAAACGCAAGAGATCATGGAGCAAGAAAGATGAATCGGTTCAAAGCATTTCGAAAGCCAATAACCATCAAAAGAAGGTCATGCTGTCTGTTTGGTGGTGATCATTACTGGGGACGAAAAATAGATCGTATATAACAATGTCATATACTAGAGGTCATGGAGCAAAAAAGATGAACCTGCTCAAAGCATTTTGACAGCAAATATCCATCAAAAAAAGGTGATTCCGTCTGTTTGGTGGAATTTTACAGGAATAACAATTAATTCTGAAGTCTACTGTAATCAGCTGGACACTGAATGATGCGCTTGAACAGACAAGGACAGAATTAATCAACAGAAAAGGTTAGTGTTCCACCAGATGAGAGATCTCATAAAAGTTGGTCACTCACCAAAAGCTTATACAGCTTGAATGGGATATACCGCCACACCCAACATATTCTCCAGATCTGGCGACTTCAGATTATTATTTGATCCGATCATTGCAAAATGTTTTAGATAGTGAGACCTTTACTTCAAATGAATAGATCGAAAATCACCTGGATCAGTTTCATGCCAGCAAAGATAAATTTTAGGAGTGTAGAATCATGGTACTACCAGAGAGACAGCAAAAGGACCAAAATAGCCAATATATAATTTAATAAAATATTTTTTCAATATACAAATTGTCTTCCATTTTCCCAAAATAAAAACGAAATTACTTTCCAAACACCCCATAACATTTAGATGTAAAATAATGATAAGAAGCCTAATACAAATTTCTCGAGGATTAGGCGATCTAAACATTCTTCTTCCTCAAAAAATATTTTAATGTATTTTTCTAGCAATTCATGCAGCAATAAAATTGAACATAAACGCAACATGTAATTATTGCTGTAAAGGATAAAAAAACAATGATATACTATGAACTCATTTTATTTCTTCTTTTAAACTGTTAAACAAAAGCAAAAGAGCTTACAACCTCCTACCACGACGACCTCCCTTCCTACGAGTTGAATCGGATGGGATTGGGGTAACATCTTCAATCCTTCCAATTTTCATGTTAGACCTAGCCAAAGCCCTCAAAGCGCTCTGTGCTCCAGGTCCTGGAGTTTTCGTCTTGTTTCCACCAGTGGCCCTCAATTTGATGTGCAAGGCAGTTATTCCAAGCAATTTACATTTTTCTGCGCAGTCCTATTAAGATACAATATTCAATTAGAAAAATGATTCAACTGTTGGAGAAACAATTAATTGAAAGAAAAAAATTCGTTATATCAATGTATCTGTAGGGTTGTTAAAATTCCAGACTCTCATTGGTATTTACGAAGAGTATAAAATATCCTGAATTTCGTGTAATTTATTTCATAATGACCTTTACAAAATTTAAATTGGAATGAAATAAGGAATTACTTTGTTTTCTATCACTTTTTTATTATAACTGATATACAGTGACTCGAGTTTCGTAGTGTTTACTACATTTTCAAACTGAACGAACAAATTAGATCTCAACTATTATATATGCGGATTGTAGGCTTCGGCAGAGCTCCCAAAGTTCCGTCTGTTCGTTAAGTAGTTTTATTATTGGTACGTGCTTTTTATATTTTTCAATTTCTATGGATTCCAGGATGTCAAGTTTTTTCCCTTTCGCTTCCACGTGCAAGATAACAAGGTTGTTCAATTCTGGGAAGGTGTGATCTGTAATGAAGAAATGGGTCGCAAAATTGGAATTATTCTTCCGGTTCCTAAATGCAGATTCATGCTCTTTCTACCTTTTATGGAAGGGTCGGCCCGTTTGACCTATATACACACTATTTCACTCTTGACAACTTAATTTATAGACTCCAGAATTATTCAGTCGGTTCTCTTTGTCTTTCGGATTAAAAAAATTTTGTGGCTAAATAGCACCAAAAAATCAGTTCGAAACCAAAACTATAAATTCCATCATAAACATAAAACAGAAGCAACTAATTCGTAAACAAATTTACCCCATCTCCAAATCAGATCATAATAACAATAAATTTATAAAACTAACATATTTTGGACCAATTTCACAAAAAATAGCTCGAATTTTATCAAAAATTAACATAGTAACAGCTTTCACACCCTCCCATAAAATTTCTTATCTCTTTTTTAATCCGAAAGACAAAGAGAACCGACTGAATAATTCCGGAGTCTATAAATTAAGTTGTCAAGAGTGTAATAGTGTGTATATAGGACAAACGGGCCGACCTTTCCATAAAAGGTACAAAGAGCATCAATCTGCTTTTAGGAACCGGAAGAATAATTCCAATTTTGCGAACCATTTCTTCACTACAGATCACACCTTCCCAGAATTGAACAACCTTGTTATCTTGCACGTGGAAGCGAAAGGGAAAAAACTTGACATCCTGGAATCCATAGAAATTGAAAAATATAAAAAGCACGTACCAATAATAAAACTACTTAACGAACAGACGGAACTTTGGAAAACCCCTCTCTTCGAAGCTCTGCCGAAGCCTACAATCCCCATATATAATAGTTGAGATCTAATTTGTTCGTTCAGTTTGAAAATGTAGTAAAAATTACGAAACTCGAGTCACTGTATATCAGTTATAATAAAATAGTGATAGAAAACAAAGTAATTCCTTATTTCATTCCATTAAAATGAACTATCACAAAGTAACGGACTACTCCATCCAAAATTTAAATTAGCTATCTATTTAATCCATTCATTAAAATTTTTTAAATATGGACCTGTATTTTTAATTACATTATTTTCCTCAGTATCCTTTTATATAGATTACCAAAAATTTACTTTCAAATATTTTAATGACAAATTCTTTCCACTAATTTGATTGATTTTGAAGGTCGCCTTCGGCTCGTGTCCCAAACTTTCAAACTCATGCAAATTGTGCATCATTTTGTGTTCGTTACATAATATACGTGTTCAATATAACCCAAAATTACTCATCGAAACATAAACAAACCAAAAGTTCTGATTTCATATAAGTAAGGTGCACATAAGAAACAATAGGACGAGTTGAAATTTAAGCTTGAATAAAACAAAATGAATAGGTTTCTACAGTACCAAGTGTTTGAATATAAATTAGACTACGGTATAGTATAAGAGGGAAAAAGCGGACATGGATCCATTTTATCAATTCGATTAAATCACGAATTTTAAAAAAGAATATTGTTTCATAACAAACTACAAATACCAAAGAAGAGCTGTGAAATCCAGCCATCACATTCTTACATCAAACTACCATAGTATATGTACTGTAGTGTATTACATAAATGAGTATTAAAAATTATAGAATAATGAATGCATTAAGTAACTTACTTGAGCAGCCAACATAGCAGCGTAGGGAGAAGATTCATCACGATCTGCTTTGACTTTCATACCTCCAGTAACTCTAGAGATAGTTTCCCTTCCGGAAAGGTCAGTGACATGGACGAAGGTATCGTTGAAGCTAGCAAAGATGTGAGCTACGCCGAAAACGATCTCACCCTCCCTAACTTGGGGTCCAAGTGATACTTGCACTTCTTCCTTCTGTACTTTTCCTTTGCGAGGAGCCATTTTTTTCTGAAAATTAGTAACTTGTTAGTAGTGAGAAATTAAATAATCAAGACACTCCAATCAAGTAAAATAACAGGAACAGTTTGGAAACAAAGAAAGGTTTTATAATGGTCGATGCTGATAGATTACCGATCCATTTTTTTGGAGTACTAACTTGACAAAAATGAATAAGATAACCTAACAAATAGAAAAGCTGAATTTACTTTCGGTTATTAGTAAAAGGCATAATAAAATAGAAAAAATTGATAAATATATCGGTAAATGACTACTATAATCGTTATTACACAAAAACTACAATTAAAAAAGCAGCAAAACTCAAAAGCATACACACCTGGAGTCGACCTTAGAAGCGATGAGAAAAAAGAAACGCTAATCAGAAGTTGAGGTTAACACTCTGACAACACGTGCAAAGGAAATGAAACACGTCAAAGGACTAACACTTTGTGTTAACCATAGAGCAAGAAGAACTAATGTTCTAAGTAAATTTTTTTACTTAGAAAATTACAATATTCAATCAACATTATAATTATCCAATTTATCATTATAATTATTCAGTTTATCGTTGTTATTATTGAATTTAACATTAATTCTTATTTTTAAACAAAATTGAAATAATCCTGAATTTATATTATTTGATGAAGACCAACAACTCAGTAGCGTAGAGGTGGACGGGAAAACGCTCAAATCTGTTTTATTGTGCCAAAAATATTTTCAAGTTCAAGTATTATGCCAAAAATATTTTCAAGAGGAAATCAATTTTGTTAATAGACGAAATTCGCATGAAGCGTATTTGGTTTATAAAGGTAGGAATATCGTTGAAATTGCTTATAATAATATCTGCTTGAAGAATTCAGCCAAAATGAAAAGTATTTAGGGAAACTGAAAATTTGTAGACGGAAAGCAGTGCTAGTAAGTAAAATTAGAATCGATTTGTTGTATTGCTGTCATGCGAAGTTATTCTGGACATCCTTCACAATTCTGCGCATGAGCTTTGAGTTCCAAAATCAGTATTTTTACAACCTTTGTACAATCAAGCGTACATGAACGTTAGTTGATTCGAATATATATGACAACATGAAAGTAGATCTAATCTGCGACGGCGCGGGGCTTAATACACAACCACAGATTAGAATAAAAAGGTCTGTTCGCAAAATACAAAAGCCAAAAAAATTTGCAGGTGCTACGCCTAAGACGATTTGTTGGGACTATCATACTATCAAAAATTGTGTAATTTAAATGTGATTTTTGAACTACTCATTTAATTTGCGAGTCACCTGTATATTCAGTTGATAAAAAGTTTTTCTTTTTTATTTCTTTTCAGTTAAAATGAACTATCACAGTAATGGACTACTCCATCCATTTTATAATCTCACAGTTTCATCCTTACGTAATATATGAAAAATTAGATTGCCTTGACCGATGCTTCGTAGAAATTGATTTATTGATGAAAACACATGTTTGAATTTCTACTTCGTTTTAATGGTACTAAGGTATGTTATTTTTAAGTGGTTTTTGGAAAATTATGGGTTGCGCATCCTTCAATTATGATGAATTTGTTTAACTTTTAACAATAAATCCAAGTAAATACTTATGCTTGCGAATACTCTGTGGTCGAAATTCTAACCTTAGTCTTGAAAACCATACATATAACCTCAACTAATGGGCGATTTACGTTCGAACAATACTTGGAAATTAAAACAAGTTCTAGAAATTACTATGTTTTACTACCAATAAATTGATATTTTACACATTTAATTGTGACTCGAGTTTCTGGAATTAACTATCCCATCTTCTTTGTCTGTATATGCATAAGTACCCTGTCTTGCTTGTTAAGACTTCAGTTGTCTGAAGATGGAATATTTAATTCTTGAAACTCCAGACACAATTAAATGTGCAAAATATCAATTTATTGGTAGTAAAACATAGGAATTTCTTCAACCTGTTCTAATTATGATCAGCTACCACATAGTAACGGCTGAAACAGTTCGGTATCTGAAAAATACTTGGAAATATTAAAAACTTATTTTCAAAGCGATGAATCCAAACTGTTCTTCAGCTAGAGCATGGCCACCAAAAAACATCCATTAAAATGTGATGACTTTCGGCAGCCTTTTTCTTCATATTGAAGTAAAACTCCCCGGAAAAACACATCCTTCAGCGAAATGACAGATACTAAGAAGAAAGCTTAATGATGACACTTCAAAATGAAAATGTTACCAGATGAAACAATGGAATAATTAACCACCAGCGACATCTGTCAAAACCGCACGAATTTCTACTCCTAAGAGATTGACATGGATCGTAGATTCGTTGTAATAAATGTGTCCAATTAAGAATATATAAATTGAATAATAAATGTAGATTTTTAAATTATGTTTGCTTCTAAAGAAGGCTGAGATTTTTTCATTACATCCTCGTACATGGCGGATGTAGATAAAAATTATCTGTATAACTGTATTACCAGAAGAAAAATAAGGCTTTCACAGGACCCTACTTGATATGATGGTTTAATTGTGTGCTTCAATTAGAAACGGAATCCTGCATGGCCTGAAAGATATGACACACCCCTCCGATTTGTATTAGTTTAACCCCATCATTGCACGCGATCACATTTTTCGAACATCATTTCATGAAGTATTCCATAGTGATACTAATCTCATTAAAAGTTGATGGCAATTCTGAGAATGACCATTCCGAGAAAAAAAACATTCCACAAAGTTAATGATGGATATCTCCAATTTTCATTTCCAGCTTTATGCGGTCATTTGTTTAGAATATCTGGTTAAAACAAGTTGTTTGGAAAACGGCCATCCTTTTCCGACAATAGATTATCTTAAAATTTTACATGTAGAATCAAAAGGAAAGAAACTGGATTATTTTCAAATTAGTTCACAATAAAAATAATAAATGACGGCACGGATCTATGTTAATTCAAAATAGTTGATAGCGTGCCGATACTCAAATGTTGTTAGGCGTCCTCTCTTTTTTAACCTGTTTTTATCACCTCTTCTACCTGTATAAATACCCTGTCCTGCTTGTTAAGTCTTCAGTTGTCTGAATATAGGATAGTTAATTCCCGAAACTCGAGTCACAGTTAAATGTTTAAAAATATCAATTTATTGGTAGTAAAACACAGTAATTTCTACAACTTGTTTAACTTATGATGAACTACCAAATAAAGAGTCTTTCAATGGGATCGCACCATTTTCAAATTGACATTACTCACGCATGGCAGCCATTGTTTATTTGTGACACTGACAGTTCTATTTGTCAATGTCTAACATTTAAACATGGAAAGGTAGACACTCCAAAAACGTTTAAAAATAATCTAAATTCATTATGAAAAATCGCGATCTGTTACTTTAACTTTACGTGCTTTAACTCCAATATTTGGTCATTGTAATCGTCGGGATAAAAGAACAATTGAACGTTTAGTGGAGAAGTTTGAAACAAATTTTACACGTCATGATGTTTCTGTGCCAGTGCAACAGAGAAATGCAAGAAGTGAAGAGAATGTTGCTGCCGTACGTGAAAGTGTTCGTGAAGACCAAAATTTATCGATTTCTCGGCGTTCACGAGACTAGGCATCTCCCATACGTCTTTGTGGCGAATTTTACGAAAAGACCCAAGCATACAAAATTGTTTTAACCCAAGAACTCAGACCAACAGATCATTTAAAGCGTCGTGTATTCAGTAATTGGTGCTTAGAAAAAATCGGAAATGATGCAGATTATCATAAGAAAATCTTTCTCAGCGATGAGGCTCATTTCTGGTTAAACGGTTTTGTTAATAAGCAGAATTGCCATGATCTGACAGGTGATAAACCTGAAGAATATCAAGAACTGCCATTACATTCTGACAAAGTTACTGTTCAAGAAATTAAACAAAACAACAACGAATAATAATAACATAAACATTTGGTAATAATATAGAACAATTAAGTTCTGATCAAGGTTATCATCCATTTTCATGAGTTGAATAAAACAGTTATCAGGAATCGGACTATATATTTTATTCTCTTCTACAGCTTTTTTAGGCCAACGTTTCAAGACAACACTGTCTCTTTCTCAAGGCTTAGAACAATGTCTAAATTAGCCAATAACTTTAACACGTACTTTTCAGAGGTTTCATCGCACGCCAGGTCAAGCCCTCAGCAGAATTACAAAATTAACAAAAGCATTACTAGATCTTTTTTACTCATTTGAAGTTGATGAGAACGAGATTTTATCTACAGTAAAGAGAATGCCGAACAAGTTTTCTTCAGGATATGATGACATTAATGTAATTCCTGTAATAAATATATAGGACAGACGGGACGTTCCTTCAAGACCAGGTTTAACGAACATAAAATGAATTTCATGAAAAATAAACAAACCTCTACTTTTGCCACTCATTGTTTAGAAAACGGACATCTTTTTCCGACAATAGATAAACTTAAAATTTTAAATATAGAATCAAAAGGAAAGAAACTTGATTATTCAGAACCTGTTGAAATTTTCAAATTAGTTCACAATAAAAATAATGTAAAAATAATGAATGGTACGGATCTATGTAAATCCAAAATTTTTGAAATATTTGAATAAGTAACATCAGTTTACCAATCTTCTTTGACGTGCCGACATTCTATAATTGTTAGGCGTTCTATCATTTCAAACCTGTTTTAACCTGCTTTTATTACCTCTTCTGATTCTGTATATGCTTAAATACCCTGTTTTGTTTGTTAAGTCTTTAGTCGTCTGAAGATGGGATAGTTAATTCCCGAAACTCGAGTCACAATTAAATGTGTAAAATATCAATTTATTGGTAGTAAAACATAGAAATTTCTACAATTAGATTTTTCATAGTTATAGTTGAAATTATTCTTGAATTCACTAAGATGATTAGCATATGTCGAATATAAGGAATCAGATATATAACTCCTTTGGTGTTCTTGTATTCTTTTCTTGAATTATCTACCTGTCTGGCCAATGTATACTAAAGAGCAATCGTTGCAAGTCAACTTGTAGACTCCAGATATATTTTCTTTATATGTTCGATCCTTATTCCTTATATTATTATTATATATAATAAGGATCGAACAAACAAAGAGAATAAATCTGATGTCTACAAGTTGACTTACAACGATTGCCATTTAGTATACTGTCTGGCCAATGTATACTAAAGGGCTATGATTGCAAGTCAAATTGTAGACTCCAGATTCATTTTCTTTATTTGTTCGATCCATATTATATATAATAATAATAATATAAGGCATAAGGATCGAACAAATAAAGAAAATAAATCTGTAGTCTACAAGTTGATTTGCAACGATTACCTTTTAGTATATATTGCCCAGAGAGGTAGATCATTCAAGAAAAGAATCCAAGAACACCAAAGGAGTTATATATCTGATTCCGTACATTCGACATATGCTAATTATCTTAAGGAATTTAGGCATAATTTCAACAATAGCTATGAAATTATCCACGTTGAAAGCAAAATTTCTAGATTAACACGCTTAGAATTTCTTGAAATCAACAGATGTTGACAAGTCTTCATTACTGAATATCTTTCCCTAATTGCATCATTTTGCAGCAAACACCTTGAGTTTTTATGAATTATTCTTCCATTATTTGGTCACTTACCTAACAATGTATTTAAACTCGGTTACACTGAACTCCATCAGCCAGTAGAATACAGACCTGAAGAAGCCACATCGTGGTGAAACAACTGTTGTATTACAAACATTTTTGTGGAAGTAAAATAATGTCTCCTATATATTTTTTAATTGAAATGAGTTTCCACCAAGTAAAAACCAAATCAATCAAACTTGTATCCATTGTACTTTATAATGAAATAAAAATTTCAATAATTTTTAAACGAATAACGTGTTTTATTTACAAAACGAAATGGGGCGCTGTTAATGTAAGACCTTTTAGTAACGAGTGAAACAGTTCAGTATAGAATATCTGGATTCAACAGAGAATGGGTAGGACGTTAATTATCTAGATCCTCATCTAAATCTTCAGTAATAGCTTGAAATGAAGGATATTTTTTACATATTCAGAAATAGCATGTGAAAAACTGATAAATAACCTACTGGTTACTGGGGGTTCAATGTATTTTCGGGATATCGGTATGATTTGCTAATAATGTGAAAAATCTAATTATTTCTTTCACTAATGACACATTCTGAGGTTATAAATATGAAATTTCACTAATTTTCATTAGTTTTCTATGTATGCTCAGTGAAAGACGACCAGAGTGACTGACGCCACAATGATGAAGAAAATCGAGCATCCCGCTGACATAAAGTTCCCTCACTAAGCAAAGAAACAGTGGGTACATTTTACAGTATTCCTTCTAAAATTGAGGCGGTAGTCTTGTGGCTTAGACATCAGACTCATAATCCTGAGCTTGAGGGTTCGAATCGCGGTCCAGGAAGAAATTTTCTGCGGACCGTCCAACCATTCGCTGTTGGGTAAACAATTAACAGTGCTGTGCCTAAAGTGGCGTAAGGAAACTGTAACAAAGCCTACACACCCGATGTGGATAATTTTTTCCCAGCCCTTTAAAACTTGTTATACACCAGTTTGATAATGTTGTAAAATTACAAAACTAGGGTAGCTGTATCCTCAATGATAAAAAATTAATAGAAATCGAAATAATTCATTCTATTTTTAAAATGAACTATAACAAATCAACGGACTACCCCATCCAATAAACTTGTGTGTTAAATTTGCGGCACATTTTCCGTGATATTGTACGCAAACGCCAATGGAGAACTTTGGATCCATGAAACAAGTTTCCTATCTAGTTGTAGAATCGACCTTGATATCGATTGTTATTATAAAAGTCCCATGCCCACTATTAGGGTGTTATATATAGATCCGGTCAGTTTCGACATCAAACTAATTGAGAAAACGCGATGAATGAAAAAAAGGTTATCATGGAAGTAACTCTCAACACGAATTCTTTCACCAATGAAAAATTGCGTTGAGGGAGGAAATAACAATATGGTTTATTTGATTCGATGAAGGTTTTTCATTCGAAACTTCACCTGAATTTGTGAATTATGATGTGCGGCGGCGAATCTAATTCCTGATTAAAATTCTTTTATATCCAAATGATTTTTATCAATCATGAATTTAATTTAATTGAATAAATAGCAATTGATAACGGTTATTCGTTATCAATAATAGATAGTATGATAGTCAAAACAGAACATAAAAATGCTATTAATGAAATATACCCTATGCTAAAAGCAGGGAAAAAACATAATATTCCCTCACTTACTATGGAAAACTATCATGACAAATAAAAGAATTCCTCAATAATATAGATATAAAAACATGTCTTATAGAACTTACAATTTATTTTGCACAAACCTGAGGACGTTTGGAAACTATAAGGTTGTTCAGAAAGTAATTTCGTTTTTTACCGATTGAGGATTTAATTGTATTTTTTCGAACCCAACTTCACACTTAAGACGCATAATCATTATATGTTTCGAGAGCTAATATAGCAAGGCTTGTCTGTAAAAAAGTTTAATTAATTCTACGCAGAAGTTTTTGGTTGGTGCCTTTTAAATATGAAGAGCAATAAGCAACATTTTCATCTTATTTTACTATAGAAAAGGTTAAATGTTCAATCCAGAAAGAAAATAAGCGATGCCTATGGAGAGAATGTGTTGATAGTACGCTAGTACCAGAACTGGTTTGCAAAATTTCAATTCGGCAATGTTGTTATCGAAGATGCACAACGTTCCGAAAGGCTGGTTGAAGCTAATAAAGACACAATGAAGGTATTAATGGATGCAAATCGGCGAATAACAGCACGTGAGATCGGTGAGAGGTTAAATTTATCGAATTAAACTGTCTATGAGCACCTAAAAGGCCTAGATTTAACCTCGAAGCTCGATATATGGGTTTCCCATGTTCTCATGGAGAGAAATTTCTGTCGTCACGTTGACGTCTGTAATTCACTTCTAAAACGTGACGAAAATGATCCATTTTTGAAGCGCATCATTACTGGGGACCAAAAATGGGTTGTATATAACAATGCCAAACGCAACGGATCATGGAGGAGAAAAGATGAACCGATTCAAAGCATTTAGAAAGCCAATATTCATCCAAAAAGGTGATGCTGTCTGTTTGATGGGATTTTGAAGGAATCGTTTCTTTTGAGCTTTTAACGGATAACACAACAATTAATTCGGAAGTCTACTGTCATCAGCTGGGCAAACTGAATGATGCACGTCTACAGGAAAGGCCAGAATAAATCAACAAAAAATGTGTCGTGTTCCACCAAGATAATGCGAGAGTTCATACAAGTTTGGTCACTCGGCAAAAGCTTTTACAGCTTGAATGGGATACACTGCTATACCCACCATGTTTTCCAGATCTGGCGCCTTTACTTTACTTTCATTCCCGTAATATTTACCGTTTATTCGCTTATCCGATCCACAGATATCCCAAGCCACTGAAGACCATTTTCTAGAAAGTTGACCTTGAATCCGCTCGGTACGATTTATAGGGGTGCTCCAACAAGTATGCTGCATTATACAATGGTGGTTCAATAATTATGGTATACATTCTAAGGAATATTTTTTATTTATCCATCGATTACATTTATCAATCGACTAAGCTACTTATCCTTACTTCTTAGTCATTTTAAATGCATTTGCCCTCTAAGAACCTGTCAGGGAAGCTGTGCTTCCATGTAAACACGCCACTGTTTTATGTGGGTAATTCTAACGACCTATTCAATCCCTTTTGTTCTTATTTAATTTCACCCTATGCTCCATTGATGTGAATGAAAGATTTTCAACATCAAAGAAAATTTTAAATCTGGTATAAAAATTATGCAAATTAACATATTATCTGAAGTATAGGGTGATTCATTTATTTTTGTGGCAGGGATGCAATTACAGATTACGCATGTCTCGTGTTAACTGAAGTGCCATTTCTGTTCAGTAGTGTTTGACAATTGATAATGGAAAGACTTAGCCCGGCACAGCGTCTTTAAATTATTAAACTTTATTACGGAAATGGGCGTTCCACGAGGAATGTGTATTGGGCGCTTAGAGCAACTTATGGTCCACATAATCGGCCTACTGAACGAACAATTAGCTCTACCATCTGTAAGTTTGAGTCCCAATTCTCATTATTGGATAATACTCGACCAAATAGACCACGCCCAACACGTAGTGAAGAAAATATAGGGGCGGCAGCGGAAAGTGTACGCGAAGACCGTGAAGTGTCGATTCATCGCCGTTCTCGACAGCTTGACCTGTCATATTAAACAACTTGGCGTATTTCACGTAAGGATCTTTCTTTAAAAGCTTACAAAATTCAACTAGTGCAAGAACTGAAGCTGACCGACCTTCCGAATCGTTTCCGTTTTAGTCGTTGGGCTCTTGACAAGCTTGCCCGATACACATTCCTCGTAGAACGGGCTAAGTCTTTCCATTATGAATTGTCAAACACTACTGAACCGAAATGGCACTTCATTTAACACGAGGCATGCGCAATCTGCAATTAAACACAAAACTAAATGAATCATCCTTTACAATAGTAACACTTAATAATAATCCAATCTCACTGTTGTTTCGGTCTTTACTTGACGTAAATTCATCTTATAGGATTTAAAGTAAAACACTTTATTTACGCAAATATTTATAGATCACACAACAATTGTTTCTTCAATTACATTTTCACTTCATCAGGTGATTATAGAACCAACTACTCTAACAAAATCGGTGTCCTTAAATACAAGTTTGAGCAAAAAGAAACACGACAACATGAAGGTTTATTTTCGAAATTTTCAGAATTTATTCAAAAAGGTTGAACAAACTGTCTGGTCGTTTTTTATGATCGCGGTTTATTTTTAGTGCTTCTAAAAGGTCCAAACTATTGCATTTGATCTATATACAGGAACTTCCAAATAATGTTCAAAATCATGTCCTGTTTCTTGAATGTGGTTGGCATAGGTAGAATTTGATTTATTTTTAATGAATGAATTCTGATGTCCTTTCATCCTATTTCCGAAAGCTCTGCCTGTTTGGTCAATGTATATGGACATGTACCTTAGGTTAACCTATATACCGATTTCTTGTTCTTATTGACGATATCTTTATTTTTTTAATCGATTTACCTAAAAACTTTATGGTTTTATATGAAATATTGAGATTCCTTTTTTTAAATGCCTAGCTATTAGTTCAGATTTTCGTCTTATATACGGTAAGCAAATATTGTTTTCATTTTTCGTTATAATTTATGGGTGAACTAATGACATGGATTGTTTATTTAATAGTTTGTCGATAACTAATGGATTATTCTCATTATTTACTGCAATTTGTTTGATATTATATATCTCCAAATTCTTCTGTGACTTAGGTACGTTAACCAGTCAATACAACATACTATTGTATGGGGCTAATTTATGTGATAAGGGGTGACTTGAAGAGAAATGTATTATGAAGTTTACGGTAAATGCAACAGTCGATCAGGTGGTGCAAATTAGATTTTGTACAACATTCAAATAGCGAAAAAAACATGTGCTTATGAACGTTTCTTAATACAAAGCGTTGCATTATTCTAGCACTTGTACGAGATCAATCGGTTCTATTTTAACATTTACATTATGATATGTTGCCGAAAAAATGTGCTATAAGTTCGAGGCTGTTATTTCTGATAAATTATTATGCCCTGATATCGATTTCCATGTAAAAAGTCACGCATATACTTCACTGAATGAGGGTCTATCAATGAAACTATCGAATAGTCATGTTAATAAGGGTTGAACTGTTCGCCCGATATATAAGACGAAAAATATTCCTGCTTAATGAAATTTTGATTGCCTACTCAAAGTAGTATAAATCATACTTGATTGCCTTGCTCTTAAGTTAACGGAAATTCATATTGATCCTGGTGTAAAATAAAACATTTGAATCATTCTTCACTTTATGAAAATTCATATTGAATAAGGTTATTCGATTTTCACAATTTTTTTTTTAATACAACAATTGTTTCACTATCACGGTAACATCTTTATGTAGGTGGTATCTTACATATTGAATAACTGAATTTGTTTTAGAAATCAGTTGCTATTTATAATATAGTAGGTACAAAAATATATAGTGTGCACTAAAACCCAAAAAAAGATGGTCTCTGTAAATTCAAGCTTATCTGAATATGTTTAACAGGGGTGAGTTATTTAAGTCTAACTATTCGTTAAGTACTATTCCAATTTTGTTGTATTTATTGATAAGGAGTATGAGCTATGGTAATAGGAAATTCTAAAAATCCAGCGTGTAAAGCACACCACACAGTTTATTATTCAGGATGCAATGGAACCTGCAGAACTTCTTGAGGATTGTTTTCACTCCATATACGGCAATTTTGCTTGTTTATATAGCCGTTCAACCAGAAATGAGCTTCATCACTAAACACAATTTTACGATGAAAAGTGGATCAACTTCAAGCTGTTCTAGGGCCCAATCAGCAAAAAAAAGTCGCTTATTATGGTCAAATGGCTTTAGTTCTTGAATCAGTTGGATCTTGTATGCGTGTAGACCAAGATCTTTACGCAAAATTTTCCATGTGGTGGATGCACAGAGTCCAACTTGTTGTGAACGTCGATGAATAGACAAATCTGAATCATCATTAACACTATGACTTACAGTAGCGATATTTTCTTCTGTATATCTTGTTTCGTTGTTGTTGTTGCATCGATTAGAGAAAATGTTGTCCGAAATCTATCGATAGTTCGACGAATACGCTGCTCTGATGGATGATTATGTAAACCATAAATTTCACGAAGTGCTCTATAAGCTTGGCGGATAGACACCGATTTTGAAAATAAATTTCAACAATTTGTAAACGTTATTGCGGCGTGAGTCTTTCCATGATAATTTGTCAATGCTTACTGAACAGAAATGTCAAAATAACATGGCTTCTACCTTCTGTCAAATCACAGTTATCCCTATCGAAAGTTCCATCACTCTAAAAATAACACCCGATATAAGGCACCAAAACACAGAGATTAATTCAATAAATGTACGAACATATTTCTAATTTGAAGGGTACTTCAAATTGAAGCCAGAGAATAAAAAAATGAATTACTCAAATTTGAAAGTGATATCCTTTGAATGTTTATGCATCTTTCATGAGAATTGGTGAAGTGAAACCGGAGGTGCTTACTATAACATGCGTGGGAATTTTATCGACACATAATGACTCTCTTGCAGTACTCAATCTCTTGTATCATTTCCAATGAATGTTACATCCTGAGATTCTATTTCAAGGTCTTAATTACAAATGCTAAATTATTGTATGGTGAATATTCATTGGATCCAACGGTAATTTGTGTACCTAGAAGGTGTAGATAAAATGACCTACATTTACAAAACATTATTTTACCAATATTATAAAAACCATTCTATACTCAAACAAAAATTTTGAGTCACATTGCAATGACGGAAATCTCAGTTTGAAACGTGCGCATGTCTGCAATTTGCCTCTTTGATCAACAAAACCTTGTCGAGTTTGTTTGAGTATGAAATAAATTTATACAGATGTATGTTACACTGTCTCGATTTCTAGAACTATCCATTACCATAGCTCATACTCCTTATTAATAAATACAACAAAATTGGAATAGTACTTAACGAACAGTTAGACTTAAATAACTCACCCCTGTTTAACATATTCAGATAAGCTGGAATTTACAGAGACCACCTTTTTTGGGTTTAATTGCACTCTATATATTTTGTACCCACTAAATTATAAATAGCAACTGATTTCCAAAACAAGTTTAGTTATTTCTAAATTATGGTATTACTTTTGTTATTGAGGAAACTCTTCAAATGTTCACAAATTTTGTCGGAAAGTTTTTCTAGTCTGTCCTATGTAAACTTTTGGGAAATCACCGTTTTATCATCTTTATGTGTAATGTCTTTATTATTTTCATTGCATTTACTCAGGTTTGAATAATTTTGAATGAAGTTCTTAAATCATTGTTATTTTTGAGGTATGTAGCAATTATCTCAGAAATACCTTCAGTAGGTTTTGATGAAATGTATTTAAAATTTTCAGTTCAGTATTATATTATTTCGTGAATATGAACTGATTTTGAAAATTTTAACTAGGTTATGCACAGAAAATAAATAACTTTCAAACTAACCAACACTCGACATCTCTTTCTTATTCAAAAAATGTTGGGGGTGGATGCCACCTTCATGAGGGTGGTTTTTTCGAAACAAACTCATGATGGAAATTCGCCCCCCTCAAAACAGAAGTTGACTTGTTGGAACGAAGTTTCTTATCGCGTGTTGCGAAAGGGGGCTAGACGGAAAAAATTAAGACCAAAAGTTGTAACGACACTTTTTGCTATTGTTTCAAGCCGTGCGGCGTGCACGTGATGATCTCTCTCTCTCTCTCTCTCTCATAGAAAGCAAGCTAGTTATTTTCGTTTCGTCTTTCTATTTCGCATTAAACAGTGTGGTGTAACGACGATTATTTTTGTTGAGTGTATACAGGTTTTTTGTACATAATAAATAATAAAAAATAATAAAAAAAAAATGAATCCTGACAGTGTTTCTGCACAAGTTCCGGATATTGCTGATGGAGTTAGGTAAGTAGAGATTTTATACAGACAATAATAAATGCTTATGTATTTTTAACTAGTACGCATTTTAACATCTCTTTACTATGGTGCTAACCAAGTCATACGCGTATAATCACTCCATTATTGTGTGTTTAGCATGTGTACGCATCATAACTTTAATAAATTTAAAAGCAAATTATATAATTATATTTTAATATTACAACATCAAAGCGTATGTATTTAGCAAGCCGTGCGTGTTCTAACCTATACGCTGTTGTGTTTACGAAGTCGAGAGAGTATATATACATTCTGTTAAGAAAGTACCGGGAATTATCGATTTAAATCTGGCGGGGCAATGAGGCAGGTAAAATTTTTTTTTCCTAGGTTGGTACCACTGTCCTTAATTACTATGCCAAGCTTGAGCGGGATCTGTCAACTAGTGTGTTTGCAACAGCTGATTAAGTCAGTCGATGTCAGAGTGCGTGCCGATTTTTACTATGGGTGATTACGTTGAGCAAAGAATTTGTTTAAAGTTTTGTGTTGCAAATGAATTTTCGTAGGCCGATGCATTGAAAATGTTGCAAAAGGCCTTTGGTGATAATGCTCTATCGAAAACTCGTGCATATCAGTGGTATAGAGCCTTCAAGGACGGTCGTGAAGTGGTCGAAGACTTCGGCTTCGATCGAAGATAACGTCGATAAAATTAAGGAAAGGGTGCTGGAAAACCGTCGTACCAGCTTGAGAGAGATAGCACATGATCTTAAGATATCCCACGAGTCCGCACGTACGATTTTGATTGATATTTTGGGCATGAGAAAGGTGGCCGCACGACTCGTACCGAAAGACCTGAATTTTCTTCAAAAACGTCATCGCGAACAGGTTGCTTCAGACATGCTGGATCGCTGTAATTCCAATTCTACATTCATGGAACGCATTATAACTGGTGATGAGACCTGGGTCTACGAGTACGATATGCAAACAAGCCAGCAATCATCGGAATGGGTGGCAAAAAATGAGCCGAAACCGAAATAACCACGCCAAAGCCGCTCAAAAATGAAGGTGATGCTCATTGTTTTCTTCGATATCCGTGGCGTGGTGCATTACGAAATCGTTCCAGAGGGTCAGACGGTAAACAAGGAGTATTACCTATGCGTTATGAAACGTTTGCGTGAGCGTATCCGTAAGAAGCGGCCAAATTTGTGGGCGAACAACTCATGGATTTTGCATGACGATAACGCGCCTTCTCACTGAGCTACGATTGTGTTTGACTTTCTCGCCAAAAACTCAACAAACGTGCTTCAGCAACAACCGCATTCGCCGGATTTGGCTCCCTGCGACTTTTTCCTCTTCCCAAAACTAAAATTGCCCCTTCGTGGCACCCGTTTTGAGTCGATTGAAGCCATAAAACAAAATTCGGCGCGAGAGCTAAAGTCCATCCCGGAAAGCGCCTATAAAAAATGTTTCGATAATTGGAAGTGCCGTTGGCATAGATGTATTGGAGCAAATGGAGCCTATTTTGAAGGCGACCCAATAAATTTTGACGATTAAATGTAAAAATGTTGTTTTAATTGAAAATTCCCGGTACTGTCTTGACAGAGTAGTATGTATACACTCTGTTGTGTTTACATTTATGACGCATTTATGACGTATACGAAAGAATAGACAGATAGAGTGCATATATATATATATATATATATATATATATAAATGTGTGTGTATGTATATGTACAATTTTTTGCTTTTTTTATTTTAATAGCGAATCAACTAAAGAATCGACTACTGAGGTACAATTCATAACATTAAAGAAAAAGACAAATTAACAAAGATGTAGAGAATAACTTGAGAGAAAGAAATTACAAAATACAATGGTACAAAACATAACTGCAGAGAGATCGGATGAATGTAGTGAGACTGATCCACCACAAGCTAAAAAACCTAAAACTAATGCAGAAAGAAGAAAAAAACGTTATGAAGCGCAGAAATTAAAGAAACAAGAAAGTAAAAAAAGACCTAAAACTGCTAAACAAAAATATATAGAATATTACGATAGGAAAAAATTTGTATAGCTCACTTAAAACGTGATTTTATTCGTTCAGGTGGAGTTGCGATTTATCACAACACAAATGATGTGACCAATCTTGTAACACCAAATATGTCGGTCATTATGAACAATATTGAGGACTTGCACGTAAGACGTACAAGTGTTGCAGATTTATGTGCAGCAAAGTGTGTAATGGAAAACGGCGTTACTTTAATAAAGGCAGTCATATATGTCTCACCAAATAACAAATTAATAGATATTCCGGAGTTCATTCATCGAGTACTGCTAGAGTATTCTAAAGATGTATCTCAAACGCTTAGCAGATACAACAGAAATTTAGATAAACGTCCACTCATTTTGGCCGGTGATTTTAACATCAGCTTCAGTAATGAAAAATCAAAACCATTGCAACAGTTTCTAGAGGAAGAATTTGATTTAAGAATAAACAATAATCCAGCAGAATCAACAACAAAATATAATACTACCATCGATGCAGTTTTTTCAAGACATTCAAATAAAATAGATTCCCAAACATATGTTTCCTACTTCAGTTACCACAAGCCAATTATTACTAAAATTGAGCCTACTAATTAAGTTTATGTTACATTATATTTGTTAGTAATAAAAAAAATATTATTATAACTTGAAAAAAATAAAATTTTATTAAAATTCCTTCACTAATTAATCGAAAGGAACTTCGTTCCATCTGGGTGTGCCCTTGACACCTCTTAATTTTTTTTTAAATCTTTCGTTTCTGAGTTCTGGGGGTGGGTCAAATTCTCGTTGGGACAACGTGTATTATTATTATTATTGTTAATGGCGTACGTTCCTTTTCACAATGAAGTAAACATCCATTGATTCATCTTAAAATATACTCGTTTTTTCAATATAAAAATGAAACGCCTTATTGGAAAACCCTTTACTTTTCACCTCTTTGTTTCTCAGTTTCTTTATGAATTTTTAGTTTTTCTCATTTTTTGTGAAAGTAGGTACGTGGTGGCGCTTTGGTATTAATTTCAGATTCCTCGAATATCCACCACGCATCTCGAAGTAACAGAATCAACCAGAAAAATAATAGTAATCAGCGAAACGGCCCTTGTGCACGTTAAATGTGAAAGGTCAGAGAGGTCCATAGAGTTGTTTGTATCGCGGGGCGGGATATTTCCACATCTACATTTCCCGAGCAAACTTACGCGACGCAGGGAAAGCGCCTGTCCTGGGAAACTGGCTGCGTGGGTGGAAAGCTGCTACGGCCAAACCATCGCTACTGGCGGCAGTCTCGAGCAATTCCCAAATCAGAAACGAACAGGGGTTGAAGCGTAGAGGTGCATGATCATCGGCCACCCACATCAATAAAATCTTGTCAATGTAGTTTGTAGTTAGCAATCGTCCAGACCTGAATGTTAAACGTGTGACCAGCAGCAGCAACAAGTGGAAGAGCGAGGTGGGTAAGACGAAGCTGTTGAATATATTTAGCTAAAAATAGCAACCCTCCGTTCCTTCTACTCCCCAATGGGAGTCACCCCGGCAAATTCGATTAATTTTCCGTTTTCCACGGATCTAACTTGAGCCGAAACGTCTCCTATTTCCACACCTGGAATTTCAATCCATCTCTTTCTCAAAAATCACCCCCTCACAACTCCCCCATTCTCAAAACCGAACCCCCGAATCCCCCTTTCGAAATATTGCAACTAATGAATCACGAAACTTGTTTGTTCAGCGTTCTTGCCTCAGAAACTGGGCGGTACCTTTCTAGATTTAGGTGGGCGCCAGGTATACTCCCTTATCCAGGTAACCAGTTTTTCTGTGCCTCATTTCTCGACGGTTTTTCGCGATCAAATCGAATTTGCACCGATGGGAAAAATCCCATTCGAAATTTAGTTATATCCTGGAAGGATGGAACTCAATATCCACAGGTTGTAGGTGAATCGACGACGTATCTTTGTTGAACGTCAAAATGTATATTCAGGTGAAAGACAAAAGAATTATTAATCGGGTGGAGTTTTGTTTTGTCGGTTCTATTGTACGTGGATACAGGAATTATTTCCATAAATAGAAATTTCACCTTTTCTCGCAAAAATCAATAAATTGAACGACATCCTTGGTCCCTTTCATTCATGACGGATGTTTCAATATCGAATATTAGTTATTTTCCATTTATATCGAAATTGAGAAACGAATATCCCATTATACCTTAAGAATTTCATGAATTACTCATGCAATTATTCAAAATTGTTCAGTTTCGGTTTAATCCCAAAATGAATAATAAAATAGTCTTTTATACTTTAAAATGAAAAAAAGATTTTTTTACTTGATAGAAGGATAATTTAAAAATCCCAAACATCAAACAGATTTACTCTTGTAACCTCCTACAAATTTTAAATTAAAAAAAAATTTATTCAAAAACTTTTTAGAATAAAATAAAATAAATATCTAATAACACACTGTGTCAATTTAGTAGACATATAGAATTAAACACTTATCACACAGTACTAAAGGGAATAAAAGAATTCAAAGAAACGTAAAATATCAATGAAATCAGTAAATAATTACTTGAAGGATACAAAATTTTGTTTCGTTCCTTGTTTTATTTAAACCAAATTCCTTTCCAAAAATGCAAGAACTTCTTCGAAAGCAACTTGCTCAAAAATAAGTTCCTTCAAAAAAATTCCTAAAACATCCAGAACATCTTCAAGTATTTCTTCAAAAGATTTAATTGATAATTTATATTTCTTTGAATTCTTTTTTCCCTTTGGTACTGCGTGATAAGTGTTTAATTCTATATGTTTACGAAATTGACACAATGGGTTCTTAGACATTTATTTAATTCAATTCTAAAAAGCTGTTGAACAAAATTTTTTTTGAATTAAAATTTGAAGGAGGTTAACAGAATAAATTTGTATGGTATTAAAAATTTTTAATAATACTTCTATCAAGTAAAAAACCTCTTTTCATTATTTAATTGTGTATCTAATAATTATATTATTTTGGTTTACACTCATAAAATATTATCATTTGGTTTTAAAGAAGTCCATAAAATACCTTGCAATACATGGCTTTTTGAAGATGTTCTGCATCTTTTAAGAATTTTTTTAAAGGAACTCATTTTGAGCAAGTTTGTTTCAAAGAAGATCTTGAGGTTATGTTTTGCATTTTTGGAAAGGAATTTGGTTTCAATAAAACAAGGAACGAAACAAAATTTTGTACCCTCCAATTATTTATTTGCTGGATTCAATCAATAATTCATATTTCTTTGAATTCTTTCTCTTCGGTACTGCGTGAAAAATGTTTAATTCTATATGTCTACTAAATTGACACAGTGTATTCTTAGACATTTATTCAATTTAATTCTAAAAAGTTTTTGAATAAAATTTTTTTTCAAATTAAAATTTGTAGGAGGTTAACAGAATAAACCTGTATGATACTTGAACATTTTTTATACTTGATAGAAGGTATTTTTCAATATCTTAAATATCAAACAGTGAAATTCTGGAATACCTATAATAAATTTTGATTTTATGAAATTTCTCATAAACTTTTAAAATTAAATTGAATAAACGCAATAGACATAAGGATTAACACTAATCACATAGTATCAAAAGGAGATAACAGAATGCAAAGAAAATACAGGATCGAAGTTACTCAACAAAAATTTTTGGTGTAGAGCACGTTGTTTCATATTAGTTTTATCCAAAACCAAATTCCATTCTGAAAATGTCCAACATAAAATTTACGAATGCTTCGAAACAACTTCTCTTCAAAAAAGGTTCTCTCAAAAAATCCTTCAAAACTATGTAACACATCTTCAAAAAGGCATTTGGAAAAACTCACCGGTAATCATCAGTCCATTTTCAATTACGCCAAATAAAACAATCAATAAAAATATCTATGATTCGTCCACAGAGGTTATATAGAGTATTTTTCCAAATTCGGTCATATCCGAATAATAATGTGTGCATAAGTGAAAAAACACATTTTAATTATTATACATAAAATAAATAGAGTGATAAGTGTTATTTATTATGTCTATTAAAAAGTGAACAGGGCATTTATTTAATTAATTTCAAAGGTTTTTATAAATTTCAAAAATCAAAATTTGTAGTATCTATTGAATTTTATAATTTATTTTATGCTACTTGTCTTTAAATAGGGTTAAAATGTCGTTATAATTAAATGATAATATCTACTAAAATACATCAAAAGTAGTTCTCATATAAAATAAAAGTATATTTGAAAGAGTGTTTTAATATTTGTTTTAACGAACGGTCTGAAAATCTTATTACGTGTCTAATATATGTTACAGAATGGCGAATGCGAAGGTTTCATTGATACATCTCTATACATTTATTTATCTATATGTACATTACACAATTTTATATATACATATATTAATAAACACCTAAAGGTTCACAATCCCAGCGAGCATTGTTTCAACCATTTTTAATATCTGTTAGCTATTATGTTGTTCATTTATTCAAATAAAATTTTCAATTCTGATGAAATTTTTCGTGTCTGATGAACGCGGAAATGGGAATAGCCTAAAGTTGCTTTTGGAAAAATGCAAGGCATTACATCCTCTACATTATCGTGAAAAAAAAATAAAATGATACATCCGAAAAAATCGAAAAATAACAATTTGGAATTCTCCGAATTTGGCAATCAATAACGGACCTGTACCTGTTAGAAAGTTTGGAAATAAACAGATTCAGATTTTCGGAGAATTTATTGAATGAACAAACTGAGTTATTTAATTCACTTTTATTGATTTTATTCCCGCAGAATTTCGTGAGGATCATATAATTAGCAGATTCAAAACAAATAAAAAAATATTGCGAATGGATCAGCTTTGAGTGCTAAAGAAACCATAGTCTCAGTGCCACAATCGAGTTTAAAGTTAGTATTAAGATATAAAATAATGGCAAAAAAAACTAAGGAGAATAGTGTGCGATATAAAACTTCCTGACTTTACGTAAGTGCTTTCCACACTTTTTTCAATTGAATTTCAATAGAGGAAATGATATTCGCGTATTATGAATATTTTAAATTGAACAGTCCTGAAATTAAACAGTTTTTCAATTATTTCATATTTTTCTCATATTTAACAAAATTCAAATCCAATGAAAATCTTTTAATTCATTTTCAAACGTTCGTTTATCCTACTTGTCTTTAATTAGAGTTAAAATGCCGTTATAATCAAATGATAACATCCACTAAAATACATCAAAAGTATTTCTCACATAAAATAAAAGTATTTCTGAAAGAGTGTTTCAATATTTGTTTTAACGAACGGATTGATAAAATCTTATTGCGTGTCTAATAGATGGTACAGAATGGCGAATGCGAAGGTTTCATTTATACATCTCTATACAATGTACATTGCACAATTTTATAAATATATTAATAATCACCTAAAGGTGCACAACCTGAGCGAGCATTGTTTCAACTATTTTTAATATCCGTTAGCTATTATCTTTTTCATTTATCCAAATAAAATTTTTAATTCTGATGTCATTTTTCGTATCTGCTGAACGCGGAAATGAAAATTCACTTGAGGTTACTTTTGGGAAAATACAAGGCATTAAATTCTCTTCTTTATCGTGAAAAAAAATAGGATGTTACATCCAAAATATCGAGAAATAACAACTTGGAATTCTTCATATCTGGTCATCAATAACGGACCTGAACCTGTTGGAAAGTTTGGAAATAAACAGATTTCGATTTTCGGGGAATTTATCGAATGAATAAACTTGGTTATTCAATTTACCTCCATCGAATTTGTTCCCGCAAAATTTCTTGAGGATCATATGATTAGAAGATTCAAAACAAACAAAAATTATTGTGAATGGATCAGCTTTGAATGCTAAAGAAACCGTAGTCTCAGTCCCACAATCGAGTTTAACTTTAGAATTTAGATGTAAAATAACAACAAAAGGCTAACAAGGATTGTGTGTGATATAACCATGCGTGCAAAACCTCCTGACTTCACTTAAGTGCTTTTCAAAAATTTTTCAATTGAATTTCATAAGAGGGAATGATATTCGCGTATTACAAATATTTTAAATTGAACAGTCGTGAAATTAAACAGTTTTTCAGTTATTTCATATTTTTCTTATATCTAACAGAATTTAAATCCAATGAAAATCTCTTAATTCATTTTCAAAGGTTCATTTATCCTACTCGTCTTTAGTTATGGTTAAAATGCCGTTATAATCAAATGCTAACTTCTTCTAAAATACATCGAAAGTATTTCTTATATAAAATAAAAGTATTTTTGAAATAATGTTTTAATATTTGTTTTCACGAACGAATCTTATCAAGTGTCTAATAGATGTTACAAAATGGCGAATGCGGAGGTTTAATTTATTCTATACAATGTACATTGCACAATTTTATAAATAAATTAATAATCACCTAAAGGTGCACAACCTAAGTGCGCATTGTTTCACCTATTTTCAATATTCGTTAGTTATTATGTTGTTCATTCATTCCTCGCCACAAAGCGATTTTTTTTTCAATTTTCAGTTACAATATTTATTTGTTATATAACGTGATTCCTAATGAATTAAAACTTTTGAATGAAAAAGGAAAAATTTAACTGATTACTGATTGTCATTTATTTCATGTTCATTAATGTGCTCAATTAAGTTTCGTTTCCTCTTTGTACTCTTCTACTTACCATTTTTGTCACTAATATTCAAATGTTGATGTATGTTATACGAGTTTAGTGGTAGAGAAACATTGAATAAAATTCCCCTTAGGATTTCAAGTTAAAATAAAGACATTTATTTTCGTCATTATTCTTATAATAAGGTCATTATTATCATCTATTTATCGTCTAGAATAACACATCTATTCCCTACAGAAAGAGTTTCATATATACGACAAAATTGATAATAATTGACATCAATCAAATGAGAATTTCAATTTTCACGAAATTTATCATTGATATTAGTTTCAGTTTTCAATATCACAAAATTCAAATTATATTTTCATACCGTTATTGATGAATTCCGTTTGAACTGATAATACACTAAAATTTCAAATGATTACAAGAGTATTATATCATCTAATTATTCAGTTTTTCTGTTGAAATTATGCTTGAATTTCTTAAGATGATTAGCATATGTCGAATGTAGGAAATCCAATATGTAACTTCTTCGGTGTTAAAATACTGCAAAATTTTCACCTATTTGTAGTGAATTTTAACAATTTCAATACGTTGTTGAAGCGTGTATCTTTCCATTTTTGGCAATGGCGTAGTTTTTACTTGTCAAATGTTAAAATATGATAGCTTAAAAGTGAAAGCTGCCTAAATAGTGGGCTATTCAAAATGAAACCTCTTATTGAAAAACTCTTAATATAAATCGTGCAAAATATATATGTTTAATACCTGAAAAGAAATAAAGGAGACAGATGCCGTCAAAATCCAGTCATTCCTATTGAAAAGCAGGTTAATTTCCTATTCGTAATTCAAAATTAAGAAAATAAATGGTCACGAAAACACGAAGAAACTCATTATATTCCGAATGACGCAGACCACAATCTTTGAATATTAAATAGAAGACACTGAATTATGAAAGTTAGTCAAGATGAAACATAATTATTCTCCTAACTTTTAACTACTCAGGGTTCCTAGCTCCCCTATCTAATCCTCTACCTTTCATGTCCTCGAACAACTATTATGCGGTTTATTAAATTCTGTCCCCTCCTAATATTCAATTTGTGTTCCACTTAGCACTGTTGGACCGCAGAACGAAATTTGGGATAGTATACGGTAACTTTTTGTGTCCCGAACTATGTGACTCCCATAAGCGAAATTGCTCCTTAATTTTTCTGATGCCTTTCCCCCTACTGAACTGAAGGAATGTCATGTATCGGATGTTTTTTTTTAGAGTGATATGTATAACTGCTAAAACAAATTGTAGAAATTACTATGTTTTACTACCAAAAAATATATATTACACATTTTCTTGTGACTCGAGTTTCGGGAAATGAACTATCCCTAACAGTAGTACAATGGTATTTAAACAAAAGTGATAAATATTTTGAATATTTCAAGATTCAGATTCTCGGTAATACCTAATAGTGGTACAGAGGTTTACAATCGGAACGTGATAAAAAACCGGGTTAAAAAAGAGGGGCCTTCTAACAGATATCGGAATGTCGGCAATCGACAATTATTTTTATTGTGAACGAATTTGGAAATTTTCAATAATCAAGTTTCTTTTCTTTTGAATCTACATGTAAAATTTTCTTAAGATTTTCTTTTAAAGGAATTACTGTTTTCTAAAGAATGAGTGGCAAAAGTTGAATTTTTGTTTACTTTTCATTAAATTCATTTTATGTTCGTTGAAAAAGGTTTTAAACAGATGTTACAGTAACATTTAAAAAGTAACATCTGTTTAAAACCTTGTCCAACGAACATAAAATGAATTTAATGAAAAATAAACAAAAATTCAACTTTTGCCACTCATTTTTTAGAAAACAGTAATTCCTTTCGACAAAAGAAAATCTTAAGAAAATTTTACATGTAGATTCAAAAGAAAAGAAACTTGATTATTGAAATTTTCAAATTCGTTCACAATAAAAATAATGTATAATAAAAAATAATGAATCACTGTATGGAGCTTTGTAAATCCAAATATTTGAGATATACAACAAAATAATGTGAAAATAATGACTATACGGAGCTTTGTAACCCCAAAAATTATTTGAGATATTTAAATGGGTACCATCTGTTTAACAACCTTCTTTGTCGATTGCCGACATTCCGATATCTGTTAGAAGGCCCCTCTTTTTTAACCCGGTTTTTTATCACGTTCCGATTGTAAACCTCTGTACCACTATTAGGTGCTACCGAGAATCTGTTGAAATATTCAAAATATTCATCACTTTTGTTAAAATACCACTGTTAGGTCTTCAGTTGTGTGATGATGTGATAGTTCATTTCCCGAAACTCGAGTCACAAGAAAATGTGTAATATATATTTTTTGGTAGTAAAACATAGTAATTTCTACAATTTGTTTTAATTATGATCAACTACCAAATAGTAACGGCTGAAACAATTCGGTATATGTATAACTGTGATTTGACAGAAGGTAAAGCCAAATTGTTTTGACATTTCTGTTCAGTAAGCATTGACAAATTATCATGCAAAGACTCACGCCGCAATAACGTTTACAAATTGTTGAAATTTATTTTCAAAATCAATGTTCTATTCGCCAAACTTATAGAGCACTTCGTGAAAATTATGGTTTACATAATCGTTCATCAGAGCAGTTTATTCGTCCAACTATCGATAGATTTCGGACAACATTTTCTCTACTCGATGCAACAACAACAAGACAAAGAACTGTACGTACAGAACAAAATATCACTGCTGTAAGTAATAGTGTTAATGATGATCCACATTTGTCTATTCGTCGACTTTCACAACAAGTTGGACTCTATGCATCCACCACATGGAAAATTTTGCGTAAAGATCTTGATCTACACCCATACAAAATCCAACTGGTTCAAGAACTAAAGCCACTTGATCATAATAAGCGTCGTTTTTTGCCGATTGGGCCCTAGAACAGCTTGAAGTTGATCCACCTTTTTATCGTAAAATTGTGTTTAGTTATGAAGCTCATTTTTGGTTGAACGGCAATGTAAACAAGTTAAATTGCCATATATGGAGTGAAAACAATCCTCAGGAAGTTCTGCAGGTTCCATTACATCCTGAAAAATGCACTGTATGGTGTGCTCTACACGTTGGAGGCATCATCGGTCCATATTTCTCTAAAAACGATGCTGGAGCTAATGTTACAGTGAATGGTACTCGTTACAGATCGATGATAAATCATTATTTGTTTCAAAATTTGAATGATATCGACCCAGAAGTATTTTGGTTTCAACAAGATGGTGCTACACCTCATGCTGTTACCGTAACAATTGATTTATTGAAAGATTTGGCGATGACATCATTTCGAGAAATGGTCCAATTAGTTGGCCTCCAAGATCATCCGACATAATTCCACTGGATTATTTTCTTTGGGGTTATGTCCAGTCAGTGGTTTATGCTGATAAACCAGAAATAATAGACGCTCTGGAAGCCAACATAACTCGTGTTGTTGATGAAATAAGGCCTAAATTACTCGAAAAAGTGGTCCAAAATTGGTATGGTCGAATGCGGTTCCTCAGAGCTAGTCGTGGTGGTCATATGCCGGAAATTATTTTTAAAACATAAATGTCATAAAATTATCTTTCAAATAAAAAAAAGTTGGCTTAAATCTCAATTTAAATGTGTTTTATTTCAATTTAAAGTTCTATCACTCTAAAAAGAACACCCGATATAATTTGTGGCCATTTGAAAGGTAGCTTCATAATGCCTCTCTCATAGACCTCTTGGTCCTTATTGACGAAATACTCTAGTAATCGATTTTCACAATCTTCTATTGATGCTAATTTCTTATTACTCAGGAAGTTTGTAATGTGAGAGAAAGATAGAAATTGTTTGCTGCCAGGTCTGGACTATATGCAGGATACATTAAAACTTCCCAACCAAGCTCCTGGAGTTTCTGGCGAGTCACTCAAGACCTGTGTAGCCTGGCGTTGTTACAACACTTCTTCTGTTGGTCAATTCTGGCCGTTTCAGGTTAATCGCCAGCTTCAAACGGTCCAGTTGTTGACAGTAGAAATACTACTAATTTAGCGTTTGACCAAATGGAAGCAACGCATAATAAATTATTCCTTTCCAGTCCCACCAAATGCACAGTAGCATCTGTCTGGCCGTTAGTCCTGGTTTGACTACCGTTTGAACTGGTTCACCGCGTTTAAGAAAAGGGGCGATTTCATTATGTTTGACCATCGATCCATCATGTTTTTTGGTTTTAATCGAGCTTGTCTTTGAATCAAGCTTTGCGCAAATGGTTTATAATTGTAAAATGATTGATTTCCTTTTTAACACCCTGTAACTTAAAACTGAAGACACCAAACAAAAGACAGCAAAAGAATTGTTGTAGTGTGGAATGACAACGAGCGTAAATCTGAAATTATTTGATCAATACTTTACGAGATATCGATCACTATCTTCCGAAAAAACGATGTGATTTTTTTTCTCAACCTATTATTATATAAGGTCGTTCGGAAAGTAATTTCGTTTTTTTCCGACAGACGCTTTAATTGAATTTTTTCGAACTTCACACTTACGCCGCTAATTCATTATATGCTTTGAGAGCTGATATAGCAAGGCTTGTCTGTGAAAAAGTTCAATTAATTCTACGCAGTAGTTTTTAGTTGGTGCCCTTTCAAATATGGAGAGCAATAAGCAGAATTTTCGTCATATTTTACTTTATTACTATAGAAAAGGTAAAAATGCTGCTTAAGCCGAAAGGGTATTAACCGATGTATATGGAGAAGATGTGTTGACAGTACGCTAGTGCCAGAACTAGTTTGCAAACTTACGATTCGGCAATTTTGATGTCGTTTCGGAAGGCCGGTTGAAGCTGATAAAGACACGATAAAGGCAAATCGGCGAATAACAACGACATCAACTGTTTATGACCCCTTGAAAGTCCTGGGTTTAACCTCAAAGCTCGATATATGGGTTCCCCATGGTCTCACGGAGATAAATTGGTGTCGTTGCGTTGGCGTCTGTGATTCGCTTCTCAAAGTTTTTTACCATTGTTCACTTTCTCTGAGTTCAGTTTTTGGTTCACTTGGTTCACTAACTTAATTACAAGTTAATATTAGAGGTAATGCATTCACTTCCAGGCTTTTTGTCACGATATTGTCTTATTACTAGAGTGTGAACGAAAATGTTCCTTTAGACTAAATTTGTGAAGTGAATGCGAATAGAGAGTTCTTTCGTTGAGTGCGTATAAATTATTGAGGGATATGAGTCTGTGACTTGAATGAATGAAAACTTGTTCAAGATCAGAGAGAGAGAGAGTATGAAAAGAACTTTTCTAAGAGGAAAAACTGACTGTGAATATTGCCATGACAAAAATTATCAATTTTTGAAGCGCATCATTACTGGGGACGAAGAATGGGTTGTATATAACAATTTCAAACCCAAGAGATCATGAAACAAGAAAGATGAAGCGGCTCAAAGCATTTCGAAAGCCAATATCTATCAAAAAAGGGTGATGTTGTCTGTTTGGTGGGATATGAAAGCGTTTTTTTTGAGTTTTTACCGGATAACACAGCAATTAATTCGGAACTGTACTGTCATCAGCTGGACAAACTGAACGATGTACTCGAACAGAAAAGGCCAGAATTAATCAACAGAAAAAGTGTAGTGTTCCACCAAGATAATGCGAGACCTTATACAAGTTTGATCACTCACCAAAAGCCTTTACAGCTTGAATGGGATATACTGTTACTCCCGCCATATTCTCCAGAACTGGCACCTTTGGATTATTATTTGTTCCAGTCTTTGCGAAATTTTTTGGATGGTAAAACCTTCAAATGAAGTGGTCAAAAATCACCTGAATCAATTTTTTACCAGCGAAGATCCAAAATTTTATGATCGTGGAATCATGCTACTACCAGAAAGATGGCAAAATTTGTTGGACCAGAATGACTTATATACAATTTAATAAAATATTCATTCATCATGTAAAAATTGTCTTTCATTTTCCCAAAACAAAACGAAATTACTTTCCGAACAATCCAATATATAAATAACGAACATTTTTCTGCGTATGGAGTTTTCAATGGAGTAGTTGAAGTTTCAATATGGGAGACGATAATTGAATAAACCTGAAAACTCCGTTACGAAATCGTATTAAAAAATTTCATTCAAGCATATAAACTTGAAGTTATATTCGAAGGCACCTGCGCAATATAAATACTTTCATAATATCCAGTATTTTATTCACCAGCTGAATTCAAGCAATATCTCTGCTTGACTACCAGTTTCTTGGTCCCAAACTTAATCCGAAACCTATATCACCCCCACAGAACCGGCAATAACAGGAGTTTAACGAGGATATATCTGATGCAAGGAGATTGGAAGATTTCCAGGGACGTAACTAAATCCATAGAATTTCATTCACGAGCCCTGCATTTTCTATTTAAGGAGAAGTGTGTGGGAGCTCCCATAAAGATGCTGGATGTAATTGTGGGGGAGTAACAAATGTTCAATGGCTGACCTTTAAATTCTTGCGTGGGATACAATAATTATCCATGATATAGTTGGAAATCATTGGAAGTACATTTAAGCTAGATGCGTTTCATGTTATTTGCATGATGTGGATGTTCTCTTTAATGAATATTAATTTATATGAGTTGGGTAGTGCATCAATTAATACTACAGGGTGTTTAATAATTGGATGCTGGCCCTTAAAGGTGTGAATCCTTGGGTGATTTTAAGATAAATATTTTATATCGGCTGTTTTTTTAGAGTGATAGAACTTTCGAAAGGGATAACTGTGATTTGACAGAAGGTAGAAGACATGTTATTTTGACATTTCTGTTCAGTAAGCATTGACAAATTCATGGAAAGACTCACGAATTGTTGAAATTTATTTTCAAAATCAGTGTTCTATTCGCCAAACTTATAGAGCACTTCGTGAAATTTATGGTTTACATAGCAGCTTATTCGTCAAACTATCGATAGATTTCATGGATTTTTCTCTACTCGATGCAACAACAACAAGACAAAAAACTGAAGAAGAAAATATCGTTGCTGTAAATCATAGTGTTAATGATCATCGAGATTTGTCTTTTCGTCGACGTTCACAACAAGTTGCAATCTGTGCATCCACCAAATGGAAAATTTTGCGTAAAGATCTTGGTTTACACCCATACAAGATCCAACTGGTCCAAGAACTGAAGCCACTGGACTATAATAAGCGTCGTTTGTTTGCTGATTGGGCCCTAGAACAGCTTGAAGTTGATTCACTTTTTTATAGTCATATTGTGTTTAGTGATGAAGCTCATTTCTGGTTGAACGGGTATGTAAACAAGCAAGATTGCCGTATATGGAGTGAAAACAATCCAAAAAGTTCTGCAGGTTCCATTGCATCCTGCAAAATGCACTGTATGGTATGTTTTACACGCTGGAGGCATCATCGGTCCATACTTCTTTAAAAACGATGCTGGAGCTGATGTTACAGTGAATGGTGCTCGTCACAGATCGATGATTATTTGTTTCAAAATTTGAATGTTATCGACCCAGAAGTGTTTTGGTTCCACAAGATGGTGCTACACCTCATGTTGCTACCGTAACATTTGATTTATTTAAAGAAAGATTTGGCGATAACATTATTTCGAGAAATGGTCCAATTAATTAAGATCACGCGACATAACTCCAGTGGATTATTTTCTTTGGGATTTTGTCAAGTTATTGGTTTATGCTGATAAACCAGAAACAATAGACGCTTTGGAAGCCAACATAACTCGTGTTAATGATGAAATAAGGCCTGAATTACTCAAAACGTGGTCCAAAATTGGTCTGGTCGAATGCGGTTCCTCAGAGCTAGTCGTGGTGGACATATGCCGAAAATTATTTTTAAAACATAAATGTCATAAAATTATCTTTCAAATAAAAGAAAAGTTGGCTTCAATCTTAATTTAAATGTAATTTATTTCAATTTAAAGTTCTATCACTCTAAAAATAACACCCGATATCAAGATATGTCCTAAACAGTTTTTTTACTAAATCTTTGGTAACGTTCTAGATATTTCTTTAAAATTCTACACACGCGCTCTAAGCATCAACATTTCTTGATGTAGAAGGTTTTTAAATTTTTCAACCAGTGGCTTCCGTACGGGATAGGAAATAGATATTTTTGGAAAGAAATATAGTACGCCACTGCTTTTTCTCAAAATAAAAATTATGGAATGAAATAAAAAATTACTTTGTTTTCTATCACTTCTTATTATTACTGATATACAGTGACTCGAGTTTCGTAGTGTTCACTACATTTTCAAACTGAATGAACAAATTAGATCTGCACTATTATACTATGTATATGCTGATTTTAGGCTTCGGCAGAGCTTCAAAGAGAGGGATTTTCCAAAGTCGGTCTGTTCGTTTAGTAATTTTATTAGTGGTTCGTGCCTCCTATATTTTTCAATTTCTATGGATTCTAGGATGTCTAGTTTTTTCCCTTTCGCTTCCACGTGCAAGAAAACAAGGTTGTTCAATTCTGGGAACGTGTGATCTGTATTGAAGAAATGGTTCGCAAAATTGGAATTATTCTTCCGGTTCCTAAAAGCAGATTGATGCTCTTTGTACCTTTTATGGAAAGGTCGGCCCGTTTGTTGTCCTATATATTCACTATTACACTGTTGACAACTTTATTTATAGACCTCAGAATTATTCAGTCGGTTCTCTTTGTCTTTCGGATTAAAAAAGAGTTTAGAAATTTTATGGGAGGGTGTGAAAGCTGTTACTATGTTAATTTCTGACAAAATTTGAGCTATTTTTTGTGAAATTTGTCGAAAATATGTTAGTTTTGTGAATTTATTGTTATTATGATCTGATTTGGAAATGGGGTAAATTTGTTCACGAATTAATTGCTTTTGTTTTTTGTTATGATGGAATTTATAGTTTTTGTTTCGAACTGATTTTTTGTGGCTATTTGTCTGATTGTATTCAATTCCCTCTTTAAAGTAATATTATTTAAAGGAATTCATCTATATGTAGCTAGTTTATGATTGATCGAATGGTTTGAGTTTTCTATATATATCAAAGGAAATTTCATTATTACTCTTAATTAAAGTTATGTCCAGAAAATTTATTTTATTATCATTTGATATTGTACTGTACAATGTAATACCTGAAGAAGCCACATTGTGGTGACACAATTGTTGTAGTAGTACAAACATTTTTTTGGAAATAGATTACTGTCTCATATATATTTTTTTAATTTTCTAATAGGTAGTCGTCATTTTCCAGAATGCCAGTAATCATTGGATCTATAATGTCTTCTAATAAATTCAAATAAGTTGTTCCGTCAAGATTTCCATCGATAAAAATTGGTCCAATAGTATGGTTTCCTAATATTCCTACCCAAACATGTAATTTTTGTGGAATTTATGTATGTGTCTCCATGAATAAATGGGGATTACTATCATCTCAGTACCGACAATTATGTCTATTGACTTTCCCATTCAACATAAAGGTACACTCGTTAGAAAATATTGTATTGTAGACACGGTGTGGGTTATTATTCAGAAACTCACTGAATTATTCACAAAACTGAGTCCGAAGGTCAGGATCATCTTCATTTAACTGTTACACCAGCCTTATCTTGTAAGGGTGAAATTTATGAGATATCACAATTAGATGAACGCTAGATTTCGGAAGATTAGATGCTCATGCTAAAGTTCTTATAGACTGCCGATTATCCATCTGTAAATGTCCCAATGCTGCTATTTCGCTTCATTTCGGACTGGACACTTCGTGTATCTTATTATGAATGGAACCAGTAGTTTCCAGTTTCAATTGTCATTATAAAATAAAACACTTGTTTACATTTTCTACTTTATTTTTGGTATTGACGTACGTTTCGTCTTTGCTAGAAAGACTTCATCAGAATACCTTATCTATCATAAGTTTCCAGTTTATTCATCAAATGCTTAACATATTGGTGACTTACATTTCTTTCTAGATGATTGTTAAAATAACTTGCTGTTAATCTACAATATTCTTCATTCCGATACTATTATTTTAGAAATTCTTTTCTTTCTTCCATATATGTAATCATTTTCGCCCACGTGAGTAAGTCTGAAACACAATTACGATGCAGAAACGAAAGACTGAAATACATTTAAGAAAGAATCTTCAAAAAATAGTATACATTGTAATGAATTTCATGCGCTTCACACATTTTCCCATCATGAACGATAAGAAAATCGAATGTTTTAAAAGTGAAATCATTAAAAAACTCAAATTGTTCTGCCATTAAATAAATAAATCCGAAAATTTCAACTACAATGTTTAGAGAACAGAAAAAATTTCTCAACTAAACCACATCCAGCATCTTCTCCCTATTCAAAAGATGTTGGGGGTTGTTGCCATCCTCAGGTGGTTTTTTCGGAACAATGTCGTCATAGGGATTCTTTATCCCTAATACAGAACTTGAAAATTATTTTTGGATTCTTCAAATCTCTTAGGTTCTTGAGTTTGGGCGGTTCAACTGTCTGTTCAATATCACCTTTTGACGATAAGTTCCATATTACATTATTTTGTGAATAGTGAACCGATTTTGAAAATTTTAACTAGGTTGTTTCTTTAAAATCTTCGTTTATGAGTTCATAGGGGGTCAAATTTTCGTTGGGACACCCTGTATATAAGTGTATTATTCATTTGAAGTGCACAATGGATTCCTATCAATAAAAGCCAACAAGATACGAACTTAGGCTATGTATTTATGAATATACACTCATTTTGTAGCAAAATAATCTGTTTATTCAACATTGAAATGCAAATGAGGTAGCTTCACTGGATATCATTATAGTGAATAACATGATAAGTCATAAAGAAATATAAAAGATCTCAACAGAAACGTTAAGAAAGAGATTAATTTGAATGAAATTTCCATATGAAAACATTCTCCGCTGAAAATTAAAAGCCCACTCGCATTTATTAGCCGTATAGCCGCTGTCGCATTCATTTCCATACCATTTGGTGAGAATTTTTTTCGATTATTCCTACACCGAAGTGATGGAAGTTTCATTAACCTAAATGATGTCGGAATTCGATGAAGAGTTCAACAATCAATCGTTGCTGTCATCATCAAGTTGATAATTCCATGAATTCATTCAATTTAGGCTAATGGTTAGGCGAGAAATTCCCGTCACAAGTGAGGAATTTTCATTTATTTCTATTTTATTTGAGTCTTTTTACGGAATGAAAAATTATGTGAGCTGTTTCCCTTCAGCTGCAGGAGATTATGGTTAGGGAATTTAGGTTGATATCATAGATTCATATTGTTCATGGCAATACATTAAACATTATAAAATGGTTTACGTATAGTGAGATTCTTCAACTCACTCATTCGTTGAGGGTCTTCCAATAAGAGGTTTCATTTTGAATAGTTGACTATCTGGGCAGCTGTCAGTTTTGAAGCTGTCATCTTTTGGCATTTGACAAGTGAAAAGTATGCCATCACTGAAAATGGAACGATACACGCTTTAACAACACACTGAAAATGTTAAATGTCACTACGAAAATGGTGAAAATTTTGCAGTCACAGTTAGCAAAACTAAAGTACTTTTGGGTAGTTGTGAAGCGCCTTCTCTGCCTGCAATAGTGAAATTGGTGGAAAAATTTGGGCTGTTGGGGCAAGTGAGTGATGTGAAGAATGGAAACCGTGTGCGTCGCTCAAGAACAAGTGAGAATATTGCTTCTGTAGCCCCTACTATTGACGAAAACCACGGTTTGTCAATTCCTCGTCAATATTTCGAATTAGGCATTCCACAAACGATATTACAAAGTATTTTGCATGAAGACTCAGGTCTTAAGACTTTTAAAGGTCAGTTAACACAAAAACTCAAGCCGGTCGATTACCAGCAGCGTCATATCTTCGCTGATTGGGTACTTGAAATGCATCAAAATGATCCAGATTTTCATCGAAAACTCATCTTCAGTGATGCGGTCCATTTTCACGTTTGAAGCTACGTCAAAAGGCAAAATGTTCGCATTTGAGGCTCAGAAAATTCAAGAATGATTTGAAGATCAAAATAGATTTAATCTGTTAGTCTCCTACAATTTTAATTTCAAAATATTTTATGCAAAAACTTTTAGAATCAAATTAATCCCTTATAAGCTTATATTTAATAGACGTATAAAATCAAAACTCATTATCTCGGGTGTTTTTTTTAGAGTGATAGAACTTTCGATAGGGATAACTGTGATTTGACAGAAGGCAGAAGCCATGTTGTTCTGACATTTCTGTTCCGTAAGCATTGACAAATTAACATGGAAAGACTCAAGCCGCAACAACGTTTACGAATTGTTGAAATTTATTTTCAAAATCAGTGTTCTATTCGCCAAACTTATAGAGCACTGAAATTTATGGTTTACATAATCGTCCATCAGAGCAGCTTACTCGTCGAACTATCGATAGATTTCGGACAACATTTTCTCTACTCGATGCAACACCAACAACAATACAAAGAACTGTACGTACTGAAGAAAATATCGCTGCTATAGGTCATAGTGTTAATAGCGATCCAGATTTGTTTATTCGTCGACGTTCACAACAAGTTGGACTCTGTGTATCCACCACATGGAAAATTTTGCGTAAAGATCTTGGTCTACACCCATAGAAGATCCAACTGGTTCAAAAACTAAAGCCACTTGACCATAATAAGCCGCGTTTGTTTGCTGATTGGGCCCTAGAACAGCTTGAAGTTGATCCACTTTTTATCGTTAAATTGTGTTTAGTGATGAAACTCATTTCTCGTTGAACGGCAATGTAAACAAGCAAAATTGCCGTATATGGAGTGAAAACAATCCTCAAGAAGTTCTGCAGGTTCCATTTCATCCTGAAAAATGTATGTTGTGCTTTACACGCTGGTGGCATCATCGGTCCATATTTCTTCAAAAACGATGCTGGAGCTAATGTTACAGTGAATGGTGCTCGTTACAAATCAATGATCAATGATTATTTGTTTCAAAATTTGAATGGTATCTACCCAGAAGTCTTTTGGTTCCAACAAGATGGTGCTACACCTCATGCTGCTACCGTAACAATTGATTTATTAAAAGAAAGATTTAGCGATAACATTATCTCGAGAAATGGTCCAATTAATTGGTTTCAAAAATCATGCGACATAACACCACTGGATTATTTTCTTTGGGGTTATGTCAAGTTATTGGTTTATGCTGATAAACCAGAAACAATAGACGCTTTGAAAACCAACATAACTAGTGTTATTGATGAAATAAGGCCTGAATTACTGGAAAAAGTGGCCCAAAATTGGTCTGGACGAATGCGGTTCCTCGGAGGTAGTCGTGGTGGATATATGCCGGAAATAATTTTTAAAACATAAAAGTCATAAAATTATCTTTCAAATAAAAAAATTTGGCTTCAATCTTGATTTAAATGTGTTTTATTTCAATTTAAAGTTCTATCACTCTAAAAAACCCGATACAACATTAAATGGAATGAAAGAATACAAAAAATTTAAATTGTCAATTAAGATTAATAAATAAATGAATATTTGAATGTTTCGTTCCAAGCATGGGAACCTGAACAATTCAGACAGGGTGTGCACAGGTCTGCCTTTGACAAAATGTTTTGTCCTTATATTTATGACCTTATATTTATGAATACTAAATCTTTCTCAAAAATACCCAACATAATTTTAAGAACTTCTTCAAAACTAATTTATTTGAAATATTTAATATATTTAAATAAGTTACTTCAACAAACTCTCAAAACATGTAGCACATCCTCAAAAACAATTAGAATTCAGATAAGCTCAGTCCAACTTCACATTTATGAGATAAAATGAATTAACAATAAATAACTTACCCATACGACCTTGAGGAATCTTTGTTTGATCAACATTAAAACTAGGTACATTTAAAATCCAAGGTATTCTATGTTCTAAGCGCACAACAAAAATCACACAAAGTTTGTAAGGCACTTTATGGTCTTAGTTAAACCACTAAAGAAAAAGTTTGTAATAATACTTCTATCAAGTAAAACCCGCTTCTTATTATTTTACCCAAAATTATTGTTGAAAATCCTCTCCATCCTCAACGTGTCACTGTTTGGTGGGGTCTTCGGGCTTTCTAGACGGCCACACAAGCAACGAAACAATCGCAATTTTGCGAGAAAAGTTTTCTGAGCGTTTTTTTTTTCAAAGAGATGATGACAACTGGACACCAAGATCTTGTGATTTAACGCCTTTATACTTTTTTCTTTGTGGCCACGTGAAACGAGAAAAATAAGGTCTATGCCAATGCTCCACAATTGATTTAAGACCTTAAAGATGGAATTCTACATTTGGCTGATATCGTTTTCTATTGTTAATGGCAATATGAAATAAATATCCATTGATTTCTTTTAAACCATACTCTTTCTGTAATATCGAAATGAAACCTCCTATTGGAAACCGCTTTATTATCTGAAGAAAAATAAACTGGAATATATTCGTTTCTGAAGATGAAGGTAAATATAGGCCGTCTAGAAAGTATTCGGAATTTATTATTTTTCATAATTTTAATATACTTCTTTTTTGTAATGTTCTAAGACAAAAGAAATCTATAAAATTGGTTGTGCAGATAGTCGGCTATGGTCAAAGTTGCATGGCAACACTATTTGTCAAATATTGTTGCTTTGTCAACAGGTATACAATTTATGAAATAATGTCCCAACTAGAAAAAAAACAGGTAGAAAATTTGTATAGAAAAGGTTGTCGAAACGTTAAATTGACTGAACCGGGAAAAAGTGCTGTATATGAGACAATAAAGAGGAAAAAAATGGTATGGATATTAGGCATGGACCAGTTTCAGGAAGACCGCGTAAGACTAAAGGAAACAGTTTAAGGCTTTATTGGCCTTATGTCACTGAAAAGACAAGGCAACATATCAAGGAAACCATATAACCTATAATGACTATATGACTATAATGACCTTTACAAAAGAAACGAAGGATATAATTTTGTCAACGTTTTCAAGAAGATAAATTTAATATTGTCTTTATATTTGTTGAAAGTTTTTTACAACTTTCCAACTGGTGAAAGTCACTTATGAATCTCATCCAAACAATCTGTTATCGTTCAAAGTTCCCTCCAAAATAATGGTTTGGGGAGCATTAACTCAGCGTGATGCTACGCCTCTCTGTATAGTTGATGGTTCCATTAATAGTGAAAAGTATTGTGGCATTCTAAACGATGTTCTCTTTGAAATGGCACATACTTTATATCCAGAGGGGTGGCGTTTTCAGCAGGATAATGCAAGATGCCATACTGAAGCTTGAATGCAAGAACACCAAGTGAAAACCATTTCATGGCCAGCAGCTTCACCAGGTCTTAGCCCCATTGAAAACATATGGGGACTAATGATGATTGAAGTTGAACGAGCAGCGCCAATAAATACAGATGATTTAATTCAGTCAGTTTTACAGTCCTGGACTACCATAACCGAAAATTATAAAGGTGTTCTATTTTCGGGTGTACTTTGACGTTAAGTCAAGTGTTTACAGTTAAATGTAGGTTGTATAAGTAAATAAGATGAATATTTTGTTATACTTTTCTAATTCAAGAATTAAAAATATATACTAAATAATTACAATTGAGCTTTATTTTTTCCGGATACTTTCTAGACGGACTGTAGAAAGACTTTATATCATTATCAAACCTTCATTTAGATCCTCTTCGAAATAACTTAATAAGAATGACAACATCAATAATTATACATAGTGAATCACAACTACATAGATTGAGGACTCGTTTGACCAAAATATAACGATTGGACCAAATATACCTAAATAAAATATTGCTGTGGGAAAAGATACAGGGCCTTAAAGTTGAATTTTGTTTCTTGTTTTGCTAATAATTTCGCTGTTTACTTCTCAATTATTATTAAAATCCGTACAGAGGAATATTATTTTGTGAATTACTTTTTATAGACTTTTTTATAGGGGGGCGCCACGTGAGTCACTCCTGATAATGAAATTAGGTAGTAGCTCTTTTGACGAAACTTGATAGTGATTTCGATAAGAAAATACGATATAAAATTTTACGTCATATTGAATTACGACAATTTCACCTGTTTTTGAGAAAAACGCAATCGAAGAGTTCACGTTAATACGTTTAACGATTCCTGAACGCGACAGGATTATGAAATCTAGATCACAAATTGGATGACCTGTGTATTGAATTATTGAATGCGGAATCTCCACATTTGATCCATGGAAATCCATCCAAACACATACTGGCACATATATTTTATTTTTGTAATTTAAAAATGTTCTTTTACAACTCTAATGTAATTTTTTTTTCAGGACAAAATGTTTGGATCTTACTTCAAAGTTTACAGGTGAGGATCTACTTACTTATTTATTTAATGTGAATCCACCTTATGATGAAGAATGAAACACTATATTCTATAAAATTTTCCAAATTTTTTCACCAAGAATGTGACACACGACGCGTCTGGACTGTTACATCATTCTCAAGTGCAAAGGAACATATAATGCATATAGGGTATCATGGTGGAGGTGGGATACATATTAAGGAGTGAGAATCGAAACAGAATTTATTGCACTTTTCATATTCTTCACTTTTTATTTTGGATGTTAATATCAGTAGAGCTATATAAATCAAGATAACCCCAAAATATACGACGCATATATCGGGTGTTTTTTTTAGAGTGATAGAACTTTAAATTGAAATAAAACACATTTAAATTAAGATTGAAGCCAAACTTTTTTTTATTCGAAAGATAATTTTATGATGTTTATGTTTTGAAAATAATTTCCGGCATATGTCCATCACGACTAGCTCTGAGGAACCGCATTCGACTAGACCAATTTTGGACCATTTTTTCGAGTGGTTCAGGCCCTATTTCATCAATAACACGAGTTATGTTGGCTTCCAAAGTGTCTATTGTTTCTAGTTTATCTGCATAAACCAATGACATAACCCCAAAGAAAATAATCCAGTGGAGTTATGTCGCATGATCTCGGAGGCCAATTAATTGGATCATTTCTCGAAATGATGTTATGGCCAAATCTTTCTTTCAATAAATCAATTGTTACGGTAGCAACATGAGGTGTAGCACCATCTTGAACCAAAACACTTCTGGGTCGATACCATTCAAATTTTGAAACAAATAATCATTGATCATCGATCTGTGACAAGCACCATTTAGTGTAACATTAGCTTCAGCATCGTTTTTAAAGAAATATGGACTGATGATGCCTCCAGCGTGTAAAGCACACCATACAGTGCATTTTTCAGGATGCAATGAAACCTGCAGAACTTCTTGAGGGATTGTTTTCACTCCATATACGGCAATTCTGCTTGTTTACATAGCCGTTCAAGCAGAAATGAGCTTCATCACTAAAAACAATTTTACGATAAAAAGTGTATCAACTTCAAGCTGTTCTAGGGCCAAATCAGCAAACAAACGACGCTCATTATGGTCAAGTGGCTTTAGTTCTTGAACCAAATGGATATTGCGCTCTATAAGTTTGGCGAATAGAACACTGATTTTGAAAATAAATTTCAACAATTTGCAAACCTTGTTGCGGCGTGAGTTTTTCCATAACTTTTCAATGCTTGATTAACAGAAATGTCAAAACAACATGGCTTCTAACTGTCAAACCACAGTTATCCCTATCGAAAGTTCTATAACTCTAAAAAACACCCGATAGAACGATCAAACAGTCTTAAACAAATTCCCAACGCCTTATATTTTCTAATTGTATTCTGAAATTTATTCACCCATCCATTTTTTACTATCGCTCTATATCTTTTGTGATCTGAGTTGCACCTAAGAACATTTCTGCAATTGAATACTCAGTTTAAATACTCACCCGAAAAAGTCATGGTATGATGAAACAATTGTTGTGTAAGATTTTACGTTCTTATATTGCAGAAATTATGTTCATTTGACTTACAGATGACAGAACACAGAATTCTTTGTTTTCATCTGTGTATGTGAATGACAAAAGGGTAAGGAATGTTTCCATGAAATCTCGGACTGACTATGGGTCCCTCGGGCCATCGACCTCGAGCAGGTACGCCCGAATCTGATGATCTGGGTCAGGGCCGTCCTTAAAGTAACGAGGGTTGTTATGCGTCAAATGTTAGACTCCATATTTGAAAAGTTTCTTGTTATCAACTCAAATTAAATCACATAATCTTCTACTTCCCATAAATAATACAAAAAATTACTCAACTACAATAATAAACACCAAGATTGACAGAAATATCCCTAACATATCTCTATAATCGTAATATAACTCGAGGTTATCGGATTTTTTTTTTTTTAATTAATTTATCATTTAAATCTTCATAAATACTTGAATTCCTCAGTCAACATTTTTATCAGGAAAATCAGGTTCGAAAGTTGTTTAGAATTTTCCACAAAAAAACGTAGTTAGTTATTTAATTTCGCTTTTATAAATTTTTTGTTTACAACTATGATTTAGAATACCGTATATCTGTTATAGCTCTTTAATTTTTTTTCAGTTTTTTACAAACTCTTCCCGTCCGAGATAATTAACCGCAAGGATGCACATCAAATCGCAAATTTTTCCGAACGACCCTGAAATACCAACAGAAAATTACTTGTGTTCAATACCTGGAATAAGTAGGACACTACAAAATTCTGAAAATCGTGAGTATTCACTTAGAGAAAATTAGCACAATTTTAGGACGCGATCGGTAGAGCAACAGTAGAATTTGAAATTTTCATTTATGACTAACATAAGGTTTGATTCTCGTAAAAGTACTTTAGTGTCCCCTTGATTTCCTGATGTGAAGAGTTTTCCAGTAAAACGTTTCATTTTGAATAACCCACTATCTGGGCAGCTGTCACTTCTGAAGTTGTCATCTTTTGACATTTGACAAGTAAAATATACGCCTTTACTGAAAATAGAACGATACACGCTTCAACAACGCATTGAAATTGTTAAAATTCACTACAAAAATAGTGAAAATTTTGCAATCACAGTTCGCAAAACTAAAGCACATTTGGGTCGTTGTGAAGCACCTTATTGGCCGACAATAGTGAAACTGGTGTGAAAATTTGACCTGTTGGGGCAAGTTAGAGATGTGAAGAATCGAAACCGTGTGCGTCACTCGATAACTAATGAGAATACTGTTGCTGTAGCCTGTAGTGTTGACGAGAACCCAGGTTTGTCGATTCCTTGTCGAATTGGGCATTCCACAAACGTCTTATACCGTATTTTGCATGAAGACTTAAGTCTTTTAAAATTCAGTTAACACGAAAACTCAAGCCGGTCGATCACCAGCAACGTCGTATCTTCCTGCCCGTGTTATTTCTCAAAGAAGTGATCACAAGTGGCCACCGAGATCTTGTGATTTAACACCTTCAGACTTTCTCTTTGATACCACTTAAAAGAAAAGGTAGCCGTGGCAGACATATATCGTTTTCCATGGTTAATGGCATACCTTTCTCTTTACAATGAGACACAAATCCATTGATGTCTCTTAAAATATACTCGTTTTTATTAATATCAAAATGAAACCTCTTATTGTAAAACCCTTTAATTTGTCCTCTGTCTTCTTCCTATTGGTCACTATATGCAAAATTATTTGTTCTTCTTGCACGTATATTAAACTAAGTGAAAATTTTCTTGATTGTGTGGAATTGGAAGTAGTCAACACAACTGTTTAACGTTTGAAACGTTAATGACTTAACTACCTCTCACATTTCTAATACAGAATTTTAAACTATTTCAAGTTTCATCTATTAATCAGAATTTCGAAGTTATATTGTTTAATGTTATTTCGATAGATGAAATAAAGCCAAATTATGAAAGACATGTCTCAATAGGAGTATATCTGTAATGAAATCAATTACTTTAGTTAAATAATACACATATACATATACACACATCGTCAAAAGTCTTGGCCCTATCAACTCTCAACTTGTTGAATGTAACATGACAATTTTTTGTATGTGGAATCTTCACTATCTTATCACTTGAACGAAAACAATAAACCAGCAAAAAATGTTTCTTGTTCGGGAGAATACAGGTATATTCGAAGTTAATCAGTTTTCAGCGAATAACGCGAGTTGTAATATTGAGAATATTCCGTGAAAATGCCAGGACTTTCAATTTCTCAGTTTGACCGGCCAAGACAGTAGCCCTATATCAAGAAGATTTGTCGAACCACCAGATTGCGCAACGTTTGAATATTCCACAGACTTCAGTAAAACGCATAGTGGCCCTTTTCCTGGAAACGACAGCGTTGCCCGGAGACCGGTACCTGGTCGACCCAGAGTAACATCTGCAAGGGATGACCATTATATCGCAAATTTTACTCGAAGGAATCCAACGGTATCTGTAACAGCCCTTCGAAGTCATTTTTTGAGAACCTATAGACGGGTGTCTCAACCAGTACCATAAGGAGACGGTTGCATTCCTCAAATTTAAGGGCAAGAAGACCTTTAAGAGTACCTCGGCTATCACCTTGACATAGAGCTACCTGTCGGCAATGGACAGAACACCACCAAGACTGGCTTTTACCACAATGGCGCAATGTATTTTTTTGGGACGAGTAACGATCCGGTTTACAAAGTGATAGTCGACAAGAAAGGGTTTGTAGAGGTCCAGGCAGATTAGAGCTAGAGTCAATTTCACCCGGAAAGTTGTGCCCTTTCAAGGCGGTCGCCGTACCCCTCTTATTATCGTTGAACGAACAAAGACTGTTGTCATCTACGTAGAAAACATCATTGAACCAATCATTGTTCTTCTGTGCAACGAATTCGGGGATAATTTCATTTATCAGGATGATAACGCCCTACCACACCGCACACGAAGGGTTCAAAACATTCTTCAAGAGAACAATATCCAGAGAATGAACTGGCCAGCAAACTCACAAGACATGAATCCAATTGAGCGCTTATGGGTTTACTTAGGCAGAGCAATATCCAAGCGCCAAAACTCACCTTCAACTTTTCAGGAATTGAGTTTAGCCCTTCGGGAGAATGGAAAGATATGCCTGAAAATTCCATTAATGGATTGATTCGTGGGATACCTAGGCGTATGGGGCAGTTGTTTGAAAAAAGAGGTGGCAATACGGAATATTGAATTTGGTTTCAGTTGTAGAATGACTATAATTAATTAAAAATAAATAATCGATAAATTTAGATTCTTTCTCATTTTTTCTACTTTGTCTCATCCTGGATAGAGCAAACAATAACAAAAACAGATTTTCTATCAAATATATTGCAGTTGAAATATTAGTTGAAAAATATTAATCTCATTTCCAGAACATAGATTGTTTATTTCTTGAGAAATAACGGGGGGCCAAGACTTTTGACGATGTGTGTATGTGCATTACACATGGATTATTAACAATTTCCTTATCTGCGAATAATTTTAATCAAGAATTCAATTAAATTAAACAAAGAGCAACTAATAATGGTTATTCGTCATCCACAATATATACCTTCTATTAGCCAAAAAACTATAAAATTTCACTCACAAGGGAATGTTTATTGATCACCCTGTATGACGGTACCAAGCAGAGATTTAGAATTTTTAATATGAATTAATTCTTTGTATCGGGGTGTTTTTAGAGTGATAGAACTTTCTATAGGGATAACTGTGATTTGACAGAAGGTGGAAGCCATGTTGTTTTGACATTTCTATTCAGTAAGGGTTGACAAATTATCAGTGAAAACAAGTTCTGCAGGTTCCATTGCATCCTGAAAAATGCACTGTATGGTGTGCTTTACACGCTGGAGGCATCATCGGTCCATATTTCTTTAAAAACGATGCTGGAGCTAATGTTACAATGAATAGTGCTCGTTACAGATCGATGATCAATGATTATTTGTTTCAAAGTTTGAATGGTATAGACCCAGAAGTGTTTTGGTTTCAACAAGATGCTGCTACACCTCATGCTGCTACCGTAACAATTGATTTAGGAGCTCATTTCTGGTTGAACGGCTATGTAAACAGCATAATTGCCGTATATGGAGTGAAAACAATCCTCAAGAAGTTCTGCAGGTTCCATTGCATCCTGAAAAATGCACTGTATGGTGTGCTTTACACGCTGGAGGCATCATCGGTCCATATTTCTTTAAAAACGATGCTGGAGCTAATGTTACAATTAATAGTGCTCGTAACAGATCGATGATCTATGATTATTTGTTTCAAAGTTTGAATGGTATAGACCCAGAAGTGTTTTGGTCTCAACAGGATGGTGCTACACCTCGTTCTGCTACCATAACAATTGATTTATTGAAAAAAAGATTTGGCGATAACATTATTTCGAGAATGATCCAATTAATTGGCCTCCGAGATCATGCCACATATTTCCACTAGATTATTTTGTTTGGGGTTATGTCAAGTCATTGATTTATGCTGATGAACTAGAAACAATAGACGCTTTGGAAGCCAACATAACTCGTGTTATTGATGGAATAAGGCCTGAATCACTCGATAAAATGGTCCAAAATTGGTCTGGTCGAATGCGGTTCCTCAGAGCTAGTCGTGATGGACATATGCCGGTAATTATTTTCAAAACATAAACATCATAAATTTATCTTTCGAATAAAAAAAATTTGCTTCAATCTTAATTTAAATGTGTTTTATTTCAATTTAAAGTTCTGTTACTCTAAAAAGAACACACGATATAAGTCCTCCATGATGACCTTGTTTCATGGTATCCGTTTGTCGCACTCTTTCCGGGAAATCCTGTTATTTTTAAATTGAAATGAGTTTGTATCAAGTAAAAACAGAACCAGTTCAGTATTTGTAGCTATGTATTTTAAGATTTGAGGAACTCGGTCTATTGTAAGTTTCTTCCTCTCATTTTGGAAAATAACGAACCAAAATGAGACTACTATCTCGAAATTCAAGAATGAACGTCAACTCTCCCCATGGTCAATACTGCCACGCTAGAGCAAAGGAGCTCCGTAGCCCAAGGGCATTTGTGACGTAAACGCCCACTGAGCGAGTAGTTGGCGCATTCGAACATGAAAGAGAGCTCAATGAACAGGGGGCAATGAACATTAGGGAAAATCGATCTTGCTCGAAAACTTTGACGAAAGACATTTCATCCTTGTCGAGGGAAAATTCACACTTCGCGTTTAGGATGCACGGATGACTCATCTTAGCCGAAACGTCGTGCAGACAGAATCCGGACAGGAGTAAAGAGAAGGATTGTTTCAGATCAATCCGGTGATTTTAGGGTATCCATGCGCGACAAGACCGTATACATCTTTTTCTCTTCATTCATAAGCGTCTTGGTTTATTTTTAACTTGCCACGCGTTTGATTATGGTTTAGAAGGAGTTAATGGTTGGAAAGGATGGTTCGGTGTACAGAGTTGTTATAAAATAATGATTTGATTTCAATGAGCCACTCTCAATTAAAATTATGATTGTTTCTATTAGGAGTGAAATAAGTTTGGCGGTTTTTTAAAATTTATATTGTGAAAAATTGGTTGAACATTTAAAGTTAAAAGTACTGTCCGTCGCTAGGCACTACTTCTTCCCATCTTTCTGGCAGTTGACGGATACCATCGCGAAAAAAGGACGGTTGTTTGGCCGCTTTCGATGCAACGATCCATTTTTTGACTTCATCGTAATTGGAGACGTGCTAGTCAGCCAAGTCATGTTCTGGGCTGTACTGCGGTCGCATGCAGGGCGGTCACTGCGGGTTGAAGTCTGGGGCTCTGGAGGTGGTGTTATCGGGGGGCTACCCTGGTTTCCTGGCGCGGCCTGCATCTTACGGCACTGACGGGTGTGGGAATCCCGCATTACAGCTGGCTTCAGCAAGGCCTGGGTTTCCAAGGCCCTAAATTTACAAGGGAATGCGTTCCCGTGGGCAATGGTTGAAAGCATGTATACTGGGTTAGAGGGGTTCTGTCCCTTCGTCGTGTGAGTTGCATTTTCCAACTCGTGAGCTAACCTGCATAGTTATAAGAGGTTCGAATAGTGCTTCGCCCTATGCCAGTGGAGTCCTAAGTCTTGGAAGCTGAAGCCAAACTGGAAGTTGCGAACTTATGCGGCGTATCCTAATCCCGCGCCCATGGGGGCTGTAATCGTAGGCCTGAGGGGAGGTAGGTCACATTAAACAACCTTTACTTCTTTCTTGTACGGCGGTGGGCGCCCTCCATGAAATTGTAGCATGACGCGCTGGGGGCGCTTGTCTTGACTAGGATTCTAGTTTGATTCCGGTGAAATGGAGGATTAAGTCTTGATGCCTAAAGCAGTATCACTCGCGCCAGTCACTGGACCCGTGTGGTGGAAGTTCAACCGAATGGGGCCCTAGTTTCACCGTAAAGGTGAAATGGAGGGCTGAGCCGCTTTGCAGTGACAAGGGTGTCTGTCGCAGCACATGGCTTCACCCTTAAAACTATCATACTCTACCCTATTCCAGTAAATCTCCGGATTTTTCTGTCCAATTACCTAATGCGTTATATAGCATACTGCGTTACCTCGGGAGGATGGAGGCGCTCGGAAAGTATTCGTACGACCTGGCTACCCAATTGGTGTTGGACTCGAGGGGGCAGTGGTTGAAAGTCCGCATGCTAGACTAAAAGGGTATTCCATCTATCTGATCATAGAAACTCATTTTCAGGATATCTCGAGAAATGCTTCAGCGGGACTTGAACGGTTCGACCGGCCTCGTCCTAAACCAGGATCGATTGCGAGACGTTTCTGGGGCCTGTGAATCTCGACGATACGGCTAGACCGTTGGTGCTTGAAGCCAGGATCAATTGAAAGACTTCACAAGGGTTCGTGAGTCTTGGCGTACAGGCCGGATTGAGAGTGCTCGTACCAGGATCAAGTGAGGCATTAAATCTTGAGACTATCTTGGTTCATGGGACTGTGTTCGGGTGAGTAGATAAGAGGCCCCTTCGGCTAGTGAGTTGCGTCACAAAACAACTTGGATACTGACACTGCAGAGCCAGCAGAGGTTGGATAGTGCTTCCCTGCTACCAGTGTAGGTTCTCGGACTGAAGCCGATACTTGAAGCTTAGTGGGTTCAACTCTTCGGAGTGATTCTCGCTAATGCGCGATGATAAGGCGTAACCCTTATCTCACTTTCCGCTTCCTGGGCAGATTGTGGAGACTACTGAATCACCTAGTGAAAAAGCCATTCTTATATGCCAGTAACCTAACCGATAGAATTCACGATGTACGGCGGTGGGGTGTAAATTTCCATTTGAGCCTTCCTAAGAACATTTCAACGGTCAATACAACATGTTTCAAGCTGCAGAATAACTTATCGGCGTATTGCGGCCGTTTTTCTTGTAGTGTTCGACTCAAACGCATCAATTGTTGTCGGTAGACCTCTCTTGTGATATTTTCGTTCGATTGTAATAGCTCGTGATACACCACACCCAACTGGTACCACCAAATACACATCATGATCTTCTCGCGATGAGTATTTGGCTTGACATTTGATGATGAGGTATCCATACGTTTCCCGACGTTTTGGATTATCGTAATGGACTCACCTTTCATCGCCATCGACGCAAAAACCCTCTTGCTTTTTGCCGGTAGAGCAGTTATTCATACGTGGAAAAACGGCGTTCAACGCCCCTTGACTTCAGTTCATACTACGCCCGATTTCCTACCTTTCGGATCATTTCCATTGCTTTTAAACGGTGGCAATTAATATAGACGTATTTACATAACTTACATACCCCTGCTTTTCACAGGAATAGGGCCTTCGGATGCTTGGTCTGCACCTACTCGGAAGTTCTGATGGTGAAGTTTCTGGTAGTGAATCAATTAGCTTTTCATGTTGCCTAAAAGCGGACTCTCATTTTTTCGCCAATAAGGACCAAGACTTTTATGAGAGAGCTACCTTTGAAATAGCAACAAATTATGGAACAAAACGGTACATATTTGACTCAAATCGGACAATCAAAACATGTTGTATAAAGTCTTGAAGTTCACGCAAAAATAATTTACCCCAACCTATTATTTATTTATTGGTCAAACAGGACATCAACAGGCATAAGCCCAAAATGACATCCACGGCAAAATACAAAAAATTTTACAATATGTTCAACATCAGATCAACCCCAAATCTACGCATCCCACCAATTAAATACTTTCATGGTTCTGTTGACCGGAGAGTGATTTTTCAAATTTGTTCTATGAAACGCAACCTCAAAAACAGCATAACCTCTTAAGGGTCTAGATGGAACATGAACGCTCACGTAGTTCAACAATTTATACAAAAATATAACATCGATATGTTCCCTACAGTTTTCCAATAAGACCAACCCATAATATTTTCTATGGCTAGTCAGACTCGCCATGAAATTGTCACTACTGTAAACCTATGATCTAAATATCTCAGAAATTTATTCTGCACCATCTCCAATCTGAGCTTGAAGATCTCATGTTGTGGCGACCAAATAAGATAACTTACTGTAAATGAGGGCAAAATATAGAGCTTTCAAGGCCTTAGTGAAAGTGAAATCTCTACAAGATTTCATCACAAATCCCAGCACCTGGCTACTTTTGGTCACCACATAATCGATGTGTGAATCAAACAACATTTTTGTATCAAATATTACACCCAGATCCCTTACCTCTTGCCGAAACTGTAAACGACTATCACCCAAATAGTGGTCAAAATGATTGATCTTCAGTTTACGACTAAATATTATGCAGTTACACTTATTCAAGTTGAGATATAGTTTATTTTTGATGCAGAAGTTATTGAATGCAGTTAGTCTTGATGGAAGTTGAAGCAGTCCAAGGCGTCAACTATACGGGAAATTTAAAACATCCACTTTTATCAATAATATAAATTATAAATAAAAGAGACCCAAGAAGAGACCCTTGAGACACCCCCATTATTATAATATAAATTAATACAGGTGATAATTATTATTTAGAACTTGATTATTAATGTAATAGATTGTGAGTAATATAGTATACAAACCTTGGGGAAAATCATTTCAGTCTCATATCTTGGTGCTTCGCAGCTCGGTATGCTAACATTTATTTAAATATCAATCATTTCCTAAATATCTTCATAGAATTGTCATTTTCAATTCGTTGATGCAACTTTTATGAAGAAGGATTCATGAATTGATACACTTTCTTGAAATCAACATTGATTAATGGAATTATTTTCAGGATATGGGCCTCTTAGCCATGGTGATTTGAGAGGTTAGGCGCATGGGATATGAGGACTGTTTTAGCAGTCTTATGGGTCTGTGTAATCGCAGAAGCAAGAGAAACCTTCTTTAGAAGGCCGAGTGAATTCTCCTCGGAAAAAGAAATTTTCAACAATTTAGCAAGTAGTTCTCAGATAATGCTGCGATCTACAAGAGGGGCACGACAGTATGATGTCCCACAAATAGGTGAGTTGGACCGGCAACAATACTGAAATATTTCAAACAATTATACTCAACTTGTCGAGATTAATCTTGGAAAACAAATTCGAAACATGTTCGTCTAAAAATTTAGTAAATGAGTGATTTACCCTTCAAAAATGATACTGTTAACGCCGATATTGAGGTTAGTGCGCATTCTCATTTGAGCTGCTTAATATCAGAATATTGTGCTGAAGCCAACATGCGAGAAAGCTCCACTGCTTGAATGAAGTTGTATCCTTTTTCTATGATTAAGAGTTAACCTGGGACGTTAGATTAGGAAGTAAGATGTCTTTAGTCTTTCGCTGGGCACTCAGAAGTGAGGCCACGTGTTACAATGTAAGTTATATCAGGTGTTTTTTTAGATCGACAGAACTTTCGATAAGGATAACTGTGATTTGAAAGAAGGTATAATAGAAGCCATGTTGTTTTGACATTTCTGTTCAGTAAGCATTGACAAATTATCATGGAAAGACTCACGCCGCAACAACGTTTACAAATTGTTGAAATTTATTTTCAAAATCAGTGTTCTATTCGCCAAACTTCGTGAAATTTATGGTTTACATAATCGTTCATCAGAGCAGATTATTCGTCGAACTATCGATAGATTTCGGACAACATTTTCTCTACTCCATGCAACAACAAGAACAAGACAAAGACCTGTCGTAAAGAAGTCTGCTGTAAGTCATAGTGTTAATGATGATCCAGATTTATCTATTCATCGACGTTCACAACAAGTTGGACTCTGTGCATCCACCACATGAAAAATTTGCGTAAAGATCTTGGTCTACACCCATACAAGATCCAACTGGTTCAAGAACTAAAACCATAATAAGCGTCGTTTGTTTGCTGATTTGGCCCTAGAACAGTTTGAAGTTGATCCACTTTCTATCGTTAAATTGTGTTTAGGGATGAAGCTCATTTCTGGTTGAACGGCTATGTAAACAGTATAATTGCCGTATATGGAGTGAAAACAATCCTCAAGAAGTTCTGCGGGTTCCATTGCATCCTGAAAAATGCGTTGTATGGTGTGCTTTACACGCAGGAGGCATCATCGGTCCATATTTCTTTAAAAACGACGGTGCAGCTAATATTACAGTGAATGGACGGGAGTGTAATCAGCATGTTTACATAATGAACCCCGAGAGACTAGCAAGAATGGCGAGGGATTTGAAATCAATGGGCGAAGACCACCAGGACGTCCCTTCAAAAGAGGGCGAGACAGCTGGCAGTCTACATCATAAATACGCCTACAGAACTTAGAAATATAGAAATCAATAACGAACAGGCCTAAAGCCTAATATAAGAAGATAATTTCAACCAATGATTCCTGCCACCACATGGAATTTTTTTTCCATTTTTCTAGATTCAGCATAAGTAAAATTTACGAGCGTTAAAAAATTTCACAATATGCTAATACACTCCTGCACTTTAGTGAATATTTAATACGGTTAACTCTTACTGTAAGCTATTTCTGAGTAATCAAAAGCTATATAATGATATACGGGAATGTGAAAAATAAATTTTAGCATCTTATACCTGGTTTCAGAATGTCCACCAGCTGCGGATGGCATGGACAGGTTTGCCTGCCCCACTCCCGATCGGCAAGGACGATACCACTGCATAGACGACCATGTCTTATGTGATGGTTTCATAGACTGTCCAACAGGAGAGGACGAGGATAGGCACGCCTGTATGTTTTACAAAACCGTAAGTTCAATAATGAATCATTTCCTTCATAGTAGAGGAAGAAACGTTACATTTTACTGCAACTCATGCAAGGCTCAGATATTACTAAAGAACAAACCGAACACTAGAACACTGAAGGGTCACGAAAACTAATCCTGGGGATATCACGATACCACGGAACAATGATCTAGCAATCACTCACACATTCTCACAGTAGTTTTGGATATCCGGAGCTATTTACTGTCTCTATACGATACGTCATCCTCTGTCAGGACTACCTTAAAGAACGCCACCGGTTCGCAAGAAACACAATCTCCCTAAATAAGCGAGCGCATGCATATGGCAAATATGTTGCACAAACTGAATAGGATATTATAAAATAGATACAGTACCCGATCACTTAGACATGTTAATGAACGTTACAATAAAAAAAACAAAGAAATAGGTAACCGGGTATCACACAAGAGTACATGCAAATTAGTGACATATCAGGCACTGCGAATACCACGAACAGTACAAATAAAGAATCACTATAAATAAATACAACAGACAACAACCAGGCATCGAGAGAAAGTATACAATTAAATAGATAACTTGTGAGGGTCATGCCACTTTAGTTATATACAGAGGCAATGCATTTTAGTGAAACATTCCGGTCGGATTAACTAACACTGAAGCAAAAATACAAGAATGAAAAGCGATGAGTGGAAGAATTGAAAGAGCGTGCAATCACTAATTTAACATTAAAACTAAGATGGTAGTCAAAGCGTAAAGCATGCAATCAACCAGAAGCATTTAAAAGAAGTTTACTAACCAAGAGGGACTGTTTTAAGTACTATTATCTCGAGTATGTTTTTAAGTCGCTCACGAGGTTTATTTCTAAGAAGCTTCCTCTCTGCGCTTCAAAATACAATGGGAATGCCATAAGGACGTTGTCATCTTTGTTATTGTCACCGCGCACACGCGTCAAGTTAGTGCCACAGAATATTTGACACAGAAATAAGCGGGTAAATACCGTGATGTAATTTATATAACCTATGAGGAATTCTGTCACTCGTATAATCCTTAGAGAATACGGATCTCTTGCAATAAAGACTAAACAGGCCGTGTTGTGTGGCTTGTTTCACATCTTGCTGGAACCACATCTCTTCCAATTACATATCATTAATTTCAGGCCAAAAAAAATCGGTAATCATTTGGCTATAGCGATGAAAATTGACGGTTTGAGTGACATCTTCATTTTCAAAGAAGTACGGGCGGATCGCTCCACAAGACCAAGTTGTACACCTACAGTGACTTTTCGTAGATGTAATGGTCTCTCAGCAGTTACATGAGGATTTTACATAGCCACCGAGTGAAAAATGAGCTTCATCACTGAAGAAAATTCGATGCGAAAAATCGTCATCAAAACGTTGTTGTTCAAGCACCCAATCGGCATTTGTTCTACGCATTCTATGGTTAGCTGGCTTTAGTTCTTGTTTCAACTGAACCTTTTAAGGATAGAGATGCAAAAGTTACCATAGCGTGTGGTAAGAGAGGCCCAAATATGGTGCGCGCCGATGAATCCATAAATTTGGATCTTCTTCAACACTTTCACTTACACTAGAAGTATTTTCGGTTGAGCGTGCATTTCAATGATGAGGCTTAAAACATCAGTAACAGATCCATCTTTTTCGACTTTTTTCACTGTGTCACCGATTGTACGCTCAGATAGACGATTATGTCGACCATAATCATAAGTACTTACTACACAATCATTGTTTTTATAGTAAGTTTTCGGTATTTTAACACGTTCAGCAGTAGATAAACGATCCATATTTTTAAATGGCTAACCTTCAAATAAATACAGGTATCCCAGAAGTCGACGTCAAGCCGGAATTAGTTAATAGGTTCAGTGATAATAGTCATCAGAAAAATATAAAAGAAAATCCAAGTCCTGTATTCTTCCAATTTTATTGCACTTTCTTTTATTCAATAAAATGCACACCCCGCGATGATTTTTGAATTCCTGTTGCTACAATTTTTTACTTTTCTCAAATTTTATTTTTCCTATATTATAGTGCTTCTGTAACCTATAATCTTCAATTCTAAGCCAACTGCTCCAGTTTAGAAAATGTCTTCCTTCACCATACACTTTGTTTGGAAGTCGGCCCGCTGTGAAGATTAGACGGTGCACATTCGTAAAAACTCGATGATTTGGATAAAGATCAGCATTAGGGTATCTTTCGCGATACATTCTCGAAACTGCACTAGCGTTACATCTGCATTCCCCATAAATGAGATGTGTGTTGGCATATTCCTGTGTGGTATACACAGACATGATGGCAATGCACAATCACAGGTTAGTCCATGTAAAGTCAAAGTTCGTCGTAAAGAGGTCAAAACTATCCAAATCGCAAGCAAACAAATCTAATAAACGAAGCCAAAAGTCGTAAGTACACAAATAACACGATCGAATATGGAAATATGCGCAGTAGACCAAGGGGCGTAGCGTACTGATCTGTATTGCGTTTACGTGTGCCAATACCAAATAGTGGGGTCACTATCTGTCTCACTCACACTTTATGGAAGGACTCACCACGTCTCATTCAAACCAGATTTTCACAGTATTGGATGCACTAGAATCATTTTCAGAAAGTTCGAAGAAATCGATCGAAACTGTGTTTCCTTAAGAAGCGATCTAAGAAATAATGTACTAAGTATTATACCATTTTAGAATCCCTAATAATAATAATAATAATGCCTTTATTCATACATTTACAATATATAAACATAGGGCGAAGTCTAGCTTAAAGCTACTCCACACAACCCTGAAAAAAAAACAAAAAGGAAAGAAAAAAACAAAAGGATAGAAACAAGAATAAGCGAAAAAAAATAAAATTAACCAATCAATTACATTGTGAGTAAACAAAACATATTTCATATTCACCAAATTATCCTAATTTATAATTGGCTCGTCAAGAATTTTGACTTCAAAATTTTTCTCAGTGAGCCCAAAGAAATGCCTTCACACGAAACTAAAAATTCATTATGTAACTTCACCGCATTGAAGGTGAAGTAGCGCTGAAATATGGCTGAACCAAATCTTGGCAACATGAGCCTATGACCATGCCTAACGTCTACACAATGAACATCACGTCTAAAAATTAGCTTTTCCCTCAAATGCGGTGGAAGACAAGAACGTAAAATTTGATGAACCATAGTCGTCAGGTGGAGCCGGAAAACATTCTCAACCCTAAGCCATCCCAAGCTGTTAATTCCGTCCCTTATTCCACTGTCATATTTCCTCAAACCGAAAACAAACCGGCAGCATGAATTCTGCATTTTCTGTAGTGTACACCTCTGCACGGAATCAAGGCAAGGGTAAAATACCGTTAATCCATAGTTTAGTTTGGACAAAACGAGAGTCTCACAGAGATACTTGCGTGAATGAAAATCCAAACAATATCTCTGCCGATACAAAAGGCGCAATGCAAGGAAAGAATTCCTGAACAGCAACGAGACATGCTCCCTGAATGGCAATCGAAAAAGATTGCCAGGTTTCTACAGCAGGTGGAGGACGGAATTCTTTCACCGCCCATCTTGATCTCAACCACACCCTGAAATGTCCTGGGAAAAAAGCATATATAAAAACATTTTTTAACATTTATCTTCAAATTATTCATTCGGGAATAGCGCATAATTAAGTCTAAATCCTCATTCAACCGCTCGACAGCCTGAGAAACAGAGGAGGGATGAAAAGAGAGGCGAACCTGAGTGTCATCACAATAAAAATGGCTGGATGCAAATCTGACCACTTTATGCATGTCAGCCACATATATAAGGAAAAGCAGAGGGCCAAGAACAGATCCTTGTGGCACCCCTGAAGTTATAAGGCAATAATCTGAATATGTATCACGCAATTTAACGCACTGATACCTATTAAAAAGGTAAGACTTGAAAAATCTCGGAGCAGTTTCATCCAAACCAATATAAGTTAATTTAGCACAAAGCAGTTCATGGTCCAGGGTATCGAATGCCTTTGCGAAATCCAATAAGGTGAGAATTGTGGCATGTCCCCCACCCAAAGATCGCAAAATATCATCAGTGATGTTCAGCAGAAGAGTGGTAGTACTGTATCCGGAACCCCGAGATCCGGCCTGGGACATGAAACTGCATTTCTCCCTTCGCACAGCAGAAGTAACAGCATTTCGCAGATGTGTATAATAATTGTAATCAGCTAAGTTCTTCGTAAGCTCATATCTATATACAGCAGCATTTCTCAACTTCATCATGCTTTTTATTGTAGGAATTATCCACGGGGAAAATATTTTAGTAACTCTCGATTCAAGTTAAGGGGCATGCTTGTCAAATATATCAGTCAGGCATTGACAAAAAATTGAGATCTTTAAATCAATATCACTAACATAAAGGATTCTAACAAATGACGCACTAGAAAGGTCTGATAAAAAGTCCTGAAGGGCAAACCGACGAATATCACGATAACGAATAGTCTTCGGGGTATTTATTTTTCTCTTTAAATTTATCCTGCAAAAGACACCCCTGTGATCAGATATTGAATGATCAATAATACCAGAATCAATCACCAGTTCGGGTCTGCTAGAGCAAATCACATCCAGTAAAGTCTGAAATGTCGAAGTTATGCGTGTTAGCCCATTAATCAGCTATTTCAGACCATAAGATTCCACGCAGTCAGAAAAGTTATTCTCAATTAACTGATTCTCGTTAATATCCCCCGCAAGAATTATATGTGAATAACTTGCGGATACCATGGACAAAAAATCATCCAAATAGCGGACGAAACATTACACGTGGATGTTCTGTAAATACAACCTAACAGAATAGTATCCCCACCAAGCCTTAGCTCAATCCAAATATGTTCCACGCCATCGGGCGGGTCAAAGTCAACGAATATTCTACTTGATGATAGTGAATCCCTTGTATAAAAACCAACTCCTCCCCCAACACGTCCGACACGATCACCTCGAAAAATCCGGAAATCTGAAATAGAAATACTTTCATCCGAAATATATTGGTTCAGCCACGTTTCAGTTAAAAATATAATGTCAACACTTTCAGCAGATACAAGATTAAAAAATAAAAAATTCATCAAATTGAGAAAATCAAGAGCAGACATTAAAATGGGCAATTTTTAAATACTTTTAGATCTACTCTGCATAAGCAATTCTAGCGCTGTGGCCTATATCGTAAGCTGCTTTGAACTTTGAATTGATAAACTTGCAGTTTACACAGCATAGATCACTGGATTCACAATTTTTTATGTCTTGATGACCTGAGCATTTGGGACATACTTCACAATCACTCTTACATTCACGGCGGAAATGGCCGAACTTCCAGCATTTAAAACACCTTATTAAATTAAAATGTTCCCTGATGGGGCACCTAGACCAACCAAGATAAAGAAATCCCTCCTTGACAGTGTCCCTGAATAGAAAAGAAGCCACCTCAAGTACAACATTGAAGCTATTTTTTTATTCAATTTTGGTAATGAACTTTATATCATCAACGGGGCAGTTCAAATTGTTGGTATGGATTATATTTTCTAGAAAATTAGGCGGGCTTACCGCGTGTGAATCAACGCCATAAATCATAATTCGAGGCCTCAACTTCTTTGGGACAGTAACATTGTATGCACCCTTCATTTCCTCATTAATAAGCGAACTCATTTTTTCTAGAGAATTATTGTCGCTACAAGATATCATTATTCCATCTTTAATTCTCCTAGTTCCCAAATCCAGTGCGTGAGCAGAAGACGGATTGACTCTCGATTTAATTTAATTTTCGATCCCAGTATTGTTTACATTTTTATCATTTGTCTTCACTAATAGCACATGGGAATCCCGATCCTTTTTAACAGCTGATGCATACGGTCGCTCTGACACATCCATACCCGTGTGCAACTGATTTATAGGTGACCTTGAAGCATTTTCACGATGGATATCTTTCGAAGTTTTCAGAATATTATTTGTGAATTCTAGTTCAGATACATATTTTTCCAAAGGAACTTTCTCACGAGTCAAACATTCAGCTTCTTTCTTCAGAACTATGCACTCAGTATTAGAACATGAATCACTTATATTTTTCGTCGATTCGGTACAACGTTGTCCACAAAAATGATCCTGCCAATAGCATCTAAGCACTTATTATGAACAACAATGTCACAGCCTTCAGCCTTACACTTTATATCACTCGAACCAGCAAATTTAGAACAAAATCGACATTTCCTCTCATTAATATCCGATGCTGAACTGCCCGCCATGACGGTTCAACATGTTGAATTTGCTATAAATGCGCTAACTTTTAAAGTAATTTTCCAAATGGATGTAGTACAGTTTTTTTTCAGTACACTCAGTTAAAGTCGTGCGAAATATTAATTTTGATTGCTTGATTCGGCAAAAAGTGACATTTTCCAAGCTGGAGTTATTGGCTTAGAATTGAAGATCACAGGTTACAGAAGCACTATTGTAGCAACAGATATTCATCATCACAGGATGTACATTTTTTCGAATAATAAAAAATGCAATATAATTTGAAAAGTACACGACTTCGATTTTTTTAAATATTTTTCTGATGACTACTATGACTCAGTCTGTTACCCGATTCCGGCTTGACTTCTGGGACACCTGTGTATGAGACTTCGGATCACAGTTCTGTTCGACATATGTCATTGAACATGGCTGTGAAATCCGGACCACGAAATGTACTACTCTGTCAAGAAAGTACCGGGAATTTTCAATTAAAACAACATTTTTACATTTAATCGTCAAAATTTATTGGGTCGCCTTCAAAATAGGCTCCATTTGCTCCAATACATCTATGCCAACGGCACTTCCAATTATCGAAACATTTTTTATAGGCGCTTTCCGGGATGGACTTTAGCTCTCGCGCCGAATTTTGTTTTATGGCTTCAATCGACTCAAAACGGGTGCCACGAAGGGGCAATTTTAGTTTTGGGAAGAGGAAAAAGTCACAGGGAGCCAAATCCGGCGAATACGGTGGTTGCTGAAGCACGTTTGTTGAGTTTTTGGCGAGAAAGTCAGTCACGATCGTAGCTCGGTGAGAAGGCGCGTTATCGTCATGCAAAATCCATGAGTTGTTCGCCCACAAATTTGGCCGCTTCTTACGGATACGCTCACGCAAACGTTTCATAACGCCTAGGTAATACTCTTTGTTTACCGTCTGACCCTCTGGAACGAATTCGTAGTGCACCACGCCACGGATATCGAAGAAAACAATGAGCATCACCTTCATTTTCGAGCGGCTTTGGCGTGGTTTTTTCGGTTTCGGCTCATTTTTTGCCACCCATTCCGATGATTGCTGGCTTGTTTGCATATCGTACTCGTAGACCCAGGTCTCATCACCAGTTATAATGCGTTCCATGAATGTAGAATCGGAATTACAGCGATCCAGCATGTCTGAAGCAACCTGTTCGCGATGACGTTTTTGAAGAAAATTCAGGTCTTTCGGTACGAGTCGTGCGGCCACCTTTCTCATGCCCAAAATATCAATCAAAATCGTACGTGCGGACTCGTGAGATATCTTAAGACCATGTGCTATCTCTCTCAAGCTGGTACGACGGTTTTCCAGCACCCTTTCCTTAATTTTATCGACGTTATCTTCGATCGAAGCCGTCGATGGGCGACCACTTCACGACCGTCCTTGAAGGCTCTGTACCACTGATATGCACGAGTTTTCGATAGAGCATTATCACCAAAGGCCTTTTGCAACATTTTCAATGCATCGGCACACGAAAAATCATTTGCAACACAAAACTTCAAACAAATTCTTTGCTCAACGTAATCACCCATAGTAAAAATCGGCACGCACTCTGACATCGACTGACTTAATCAGCTGTTGCAAACACACTAGTTGACAGATCCCGCTCAAGCTTGGCATAGTAATTAAGGACAGTGGTACCAACCTAGGAAAAAAAATTTTTACCTGCCTCATTGCCCCGCCAGATTTAAATCGATAATTCACGGTACTTTCTTGACAGAATGTATAACCTATTGAAGCTCTGGTAGGATAATTCGGTGTTGTGAGGGAGCTTCCACCTCTTGATTCGGGAGACGGCGTTTCGTTTCCGAGTCTGCGGATCTGAAACTCATCAGACAGGCGTGATGCGCAGCTCTGCCTGTGACATTTGAACTCGGCGGAGACGGAAAGTCACGAATCTTTAGACTAGTCGGGTCCTCTATTGGTACGCCGGTCAAGCTGTGACAGAGCAAGGCAGGTTTCTAGACCAGGAGCGAAGAAGTTGTTCGCTACACCATTATTTTATTGACATGTTTTCACTTTGTTATCATGTATGATGATAATTCTGAAAATAAACCTTTTCATTATTAACTCTTCTTTATTCCTTCTTTTACAGACTAAAGCCCACCTCGATGTACTGGCAGATGCCTTACTCCAGTGGGCAAGGGGCCGTTAACACAGGCTACAATGGCGATATGAGAGGGCCCTCGTTTGTCAGGTCCGAGAGCTCTCTTCTTATCTACAACTACATTCAACTGGCCTACGAGAGTAAAAAGACTATGCAAGCTTTGACCCCTGGTCGCACTGCCAGATGTAAATAGTATAAAAAAATTCAAGATGATGTAAATAACCAAAGAATCAATAAAAACCCTCGGCAGTACTTTCATTAGATTAGTGTCAAGAGAGCTGGATGAATGATTTTATGGAATTGAAAACTATCTGAGTTTCAATAGAATCTGATAAATTTATACTTCAAATGCTTTTGTCTCGAATATTCAATTTTTTTTTTGAAACGTGTTTTCTTATTATGAATATTTCCTTTTTCCCATCCTTCTCCAACATCATTCGCGTCGATTTAATCGCCCTTTTCTTATACCAACTGATACTAACAAATAAATAAAGTTATTTACACAATTTATTAATTTAACGACAATTTTTACGCCAAAACTTTGGCTTCGTCAAGTTTAATTGAGTTCGAAATGTAAACTTGACGAAGCCAGTGTTGACAAAACAATTGTAGTGAAATTAATATATTGTGAAAATAATCTTCATTATTTTATGTAATTAAAATTAATTTCCATCAAGTAAGGAGCGATTCAATTAAATTTTTGATATTACCAATATGTACGCAGAAGAATGGTGCAAATAATAAGACATGTCTGCTTTGGAAATGGTGCTAAGAACAAAAGCAAAGAAAAAATGGTACATTAAAGCAGAAACGCCTTTCGTTAGAGTGGCAATATATAAGGTTGTTCGGAAAGTAATTTCGTTTATTCCAAACACAGGATTTAATTGTATTTTTTATTACTCATGCGGGGAAAGTACTATCTTTGCGCTTGCTTTTGGGGTCGAAAAGACGCTAATTGTCCACTTCATAATTACCACACGAGTTTTCATCTTCTTCTTCTTCTACTTATATTAGGCCCCTAGGCCTGTTCTTCACGATTTTTTTCATCCTCTCGTTTAGTTCTGCAGCCGTATTTATGATGTGGACTGCCAACTGTCTCGCCATCTTTTGAAGGGACGTCCTGGTGGTCTTTTTCCAGTTGGTTTCAAATCCCTCGCTATTCGGGCTAATCTTTGAGGGCTCACTCTGATTACATGCTGGTTCCACTCTCTTCTCCTCTGTCTTCCCCATCGCACAACATCCTGAACATTACATCGCTCTCTTATTTGACTGTTTGGTTTTCTGTCCAGTAATGTTTTCCCAGCTATTGCTCTTAACGTTTTCATTTCCGTGGCCCTTAGAATCCTCTTCGTCTCCGCTGTATCGGCTCTCGTCTCGATAGAATATGTCATAATAGCATAACACATGACTTATATATGCGGATTTTCCCGTCCAATCTCAGATCTTTATTCTTCCAAATGACATCCCGTAAGCATCCCGATATACTACTCTGTCAAGAAAGTACCGGGAATTTTCAAACAACATTTTTACATTTAATCGTCAAAATTTATTGGGTCGCCTTCAAAATAGGCTCCATTTGCTCCAATACATCTATGCCAACGGCACTTCCAATTATCGAAACATTTTTTATAGGCGCTTTCCGGGATGGACTTTAGCTCTCGCGCCCAATTTTGTTTTATGGCTTCAATCGACTCAAAACGGGTGCCACGAAGGGGCAATTTTAGTTTTGGGAAGAGGAAAAAGTCGCAGGGAGCCAAATCCGGCGAATACGGTGGTTGCTGAAGCACGTTTGTTGAGTTTTTGGCGAGAAAGTCAGTCACAATCGTAGCTCGGTGAGAAGGCGCGTTATCGTCATGCAAAATCCATGAGTTGTTCACCCACAACTTTGGCCGCTTCTTACGGATACGCTCACGTAAACGTTTCATAACGCCTAGGTAATACTCCTTGTTTACCGTCTGACCCTCTGGAACGAATTCGTAGTGCACCACGCCACGGATATCGAAGAAAACAATGAGCATCACCTTCATTTTCGAGCGGCTTTGGCGTGGTTTTTTCGGTTTCGGCTCATTTTTTGCCACCCATTCCGATGATTGCTGGCTTGTTTGCATATCGTACTCGTAGACCCAGGTCTCTTCACCAGTTATAATGCGTTCCATGAATGTAGAATCAGAATTACAGCGATCCAGCATGTCTGAAGCAACCTGTTCGCGATGACGTTTTTGAAGAAAATTCAGGTCTTTCGGTACGAGTCATGCGGCCACCTTTCTCATGCCCAAAATATCAATCAAAATCGTACGTGCGGACTCGTGGGATATCTTAAGATCATGTGCTATCTCTCTCAAGCTGGTACGACGGTTTTCCAGCACCCTTTCCTTAATTTTATCGACGTTATCTTCGATCGAAGCCGTCGATGGGCGACCACTTCACGACCGTCCTTGAAGGCTCTGTACCACTGATATGCACGAGTTTTCGATAGAGCATTATCACCAAAGGTCTTCTGCAACATTTTCAATGCATCGGCACACGAAAATTAATTTGCAACACAAAATTTTAAACAAATTCTTTGCTCAACGTAATCACCCATAGTAAAAATCGGCACGCACTCTGCCATCGACTGACTTAATCAGCTGTTGCAAACACACTAGTTGACAGATCCCGCTCAAGCTTGGCATAGTAATTAAGGACAGTGGTATCAACCTAGGAAAAAAAATTTTTACCTGCCTCATTGCTCCGCCAGATTTAAATCGATAATTCCCGGTACTTTCTTGACAGAATGTATAAGCTGCTTTGTTGGCTTCTTTGCGTACAGTCGTTTTCAGGTCTCCGCAACTAGAAACTTCCACCCCAAGGTATTCGAACTTCGAAACTTGTTCGATTATTTCATTGTTTATTACAATTTTACATCTTATGGGTTCCCTTGCGACAACTAAAGATTTGGTTTTAGCTGTTGATATGCTCATAATGTACTCTCTTGCTGCTAGTTCGAATGCATGTGCCATTCTCTGTAGGTCGTCTTCGTTGTCCGAAATCAATATTGCGTCGTCTGCATAACACACAATTCTTATCAGTTTTGAGTAAATTTACTGTCGATTTGAGTGCGACAAGTAAACTTCTCGCACGCAAATTTTCATTGGCACACGCAAATTGACAAAAGACAGTCGAACTGTCAATACTAAATGAGTAAGGTTGGCAGTTAAATAAAAATATTTTATACTCCCGTTATCCCCGCATTTGTAATAAAAAATAGTGTGTGCAACTCGTGCGAGGTTGTCGATTGCCCACTCGAGCGAATGAGCCCACGAGCGAAGCTCAACTTCACTCTCGTGGGCAATCGACAACTTCTCGCACTAGTTGCACAATATACTATTTTCGAACCCAACTTCACACTGAAGCAGCATAATCATTATATGTTTTGAGAGCTGATAATAGCAAGGCTTGTGTGTGGGAAAGTTCAATTAATTCAACGCAGCAGTTTTTGTTTGTGGCTCTTTCAAATATTACGTCAGGTGTAATTAATCGTTTACACACATTTTCTAAAAAGCATCACTCTGTGATAAAACCATCATTTGAAGTTGAAACGTGGTTTCACCTACTGTGACAACTCTATTAAAACTAGGATAATTAATAATAATAACTTTATTTACCCAACTGGAAGATGCCCAATTACTAAATAACATTTTTATATTTCAGCAGCACGTAAGAAAATTGTCTATTTTAACTATGAATTTTTCCATTTGCACTAGACTATCCACTTGTCAGTAACAAGTAAATTGTTTACAAGTTACTTCACGCACGATTCTTCAGGTGTACGTCGAATTTCATTATATGTTTTCCACTTTTATCTAATACTTATGACAATTATTCATAAATTTTCCAGGTTCGCTTCTTCGATAGAAGTATATTTTCAGTCAATTCTGTACTTTTCACTAACGCCAACGAATACTGTACTTACATATCCCATGCTTAATTTTTCCGATAAATTAATTTCACTCCGTTTTTCATTTTCACAACTTGAATAGGATCACTATGTTTACTTGACATTTTAGAAATTTCGTTCAACTCGTCCCCAAACCTCGCGAAAATCGTTTTTCACGTAAGAAATACCCAACCGAATGCATTCGAATGTATTACCACATTAATCACGCTCACTTATCACTAGGTTTCACGTCACTATTCGAAATTAAACTAGAAAGAGTACATCATTGCGATCCGTTTTTCGAGCTCTCTCGTATAAAACTGAGTAAATACTTTCATAAACAAATGACTAGTCCCTGAATCACCCCTGACGCACGGTGTTACTTAACTGGCCAGTCCAATATTCTAGCAATATATACGGGGTGCATCCGAAAGTATATCGGTAAGTTTAATTAAGATTTCTACTTCAAATCTAAAAAAACATTATTTCGAGTTGAAATTCTACGAGGGCTATTCAATAAATTTTGTTACTATATTTATGTCATTTAATTTATTGTCTTTTTTTTGTTTCGGTCTTTATTTGACGGAAATTCATCTTATATGATTTAAAGTAAAACACTTTATTTTCGCTAGTATTTCAAATTCAAAACATAAGCTTAAAAAGTTTCTAGAAATTACAAGTTCAAAATAATCATAATATTTATTCAATGAGTATATTACACATCAACAATAATTCAATACAACATTCACAAATTGAAATACAGAAGGTGAATGAATGAATGATATCACAGAAGCTTTAGCTCCGAGGAACTATGGCTTGTATGTGATACAACTACTATTCTGTTTGAATGAATTTTTCCTACGATGGATGAACGAATATCTACAAAAAATAACTATAAAATTAAAACCCGCAAGAAATACTATATCTAATCACAATCAGAACCTTTTTTGATTAACAAAATTATTTAGTTTTTTTCTTCTGTATGAGAGAATCCACTATTTCAAGTTTTTCTTGATAATATAATGATCATTTGAAAATTGCGGATGAGTTTTATTTTCCCCTGAAAAGTAACCAATACAAATCAATAATATTGAGTGAGAGAGAGATTAACTTTATTGAACAATCAGAACAATTATTAAATTTAACATATGGAAATTCAAATTATTTTTTCTCGAATCAAATGGCTATCGATTGAAGCCTTCCAAAGAGTAATATACATTTTAATTTATAATATATAAAATTTAGTAGTTGCTACACAGATGTTATTGTAGGGACATTAAATGTTCAAACAGTGGGAGTGCTGGTAGTTTTGCATTTTTGGTTTTCTATTGTAACGATGTATTAGCGGTTCTATGATGGTCCTGTTGTTCTGGTTTCCAATGAATTTCTGCTTAGCCTTTGCAGTCTGGTCAGTATTGGCTCCACTTCTGTTGTCTCGTACAACATGATGTTAGAAGGATTGTGTAGAAGATTGTTCGGGTGTCTCAACTTCGTTATTTTTCTAGGGAAAGTTCTTTCCGCTTTTTCTAGGTTGTTTAGTGCAGTTTTTGTTGCATTTGAGAATATTATGTGGACATAATCCAGCAGTGGTCTGCAGATCATTTTGTAAATAGCAGTGGATGTTTTTGTGTTGATGCCTAAGTTTCTGAATGTAAGTGACCTGAAGTGTCCGGCTGCTTTTTTCTGGGTTTTTATGTGATGCTTCAAAGTCAGTTTGTTGTCTATCAGTATTCCCAGATATTTGCACTTAGTAGTTGGTCTGACCGTTTCATTGCCAATTTTGATACATAAAATTGAGGTTACAGAGATCGACAACCTTTCTAATGTTACGTTGTGTAAACAACCCAAATTACATCTAACGAGAGCAAGGAAACAGTGACGGGAGGTTCAAATATTCAAAACACAGTAACACCAGAATAATATATTTATAGTAGTAATATTGAAAAGCAACATCCCTCAATGAATGGAAACAAACATTCATCAGCCTGTGGTTAAATCTACTCCACGCAGTGGTTCACAAAGCTCCACAGTGACCCCAATATCGCCCCGGATGTAAATTACTTATTTCTACATATCGTTAGGTCAGAAACTCGCTCAAATCGAATATCATTCTTATGCAGCGGAAGGGGTTAGAAAGGACAGGATACAGCCAGCATGCACCTATAACAGCACTTCCGGTAACCAGTGCAGAACCTAACCGTTACAAGGTGTAAGTTTAAATGGACAGTAAGGTAACTGTGGCATGCTCAGGAGATTTCCTTGAAGAGGGGATCTAACATAATTCGAGTCGACCAGAAAATTTACTATCAAATGGGCTGTATTTGGCCTCATCGGGGAGGCTTCACAAACATGTTGGCTATCACTAGCTAACTCTAAATATTTAGATGAACGTCTTCTATCAGTAGAGCAAATTAATCATTCATTGAACGGTCCTTTCGTTGAGTTACATTATCCTTTCATTAATTATATTTTGTCAAAAACTGCAAATTTAAGTCAAAATTTATGTTTGTGGAATCTCCCTAAAATTCAAGGTTCTTGGCAGGAATCTACTTATCAACAAACGTACAGATAAGCTAACCGAGCATTCTATTAGTTCTGGATCTTGCTCAGAGATGACACTAGTTAAAGAATGTTGAATTTTGGAAAACATAAGATCTGTGAAATTACCGTATTTCGGCGTATGGTAGCACATTCCGACCGTATACCGTACTTAGAATCAATTAAGGTAATAATAAATAATGTAATTACGGTACGGTTGGCAACGGTGACTTGAACGAGGAAAAAGTGCCGGGAAGTTCAGAATGCAAAGTTGAGTAAAAATACAATATTTGGTTGCGGAAGGCGGTGTCTCGCACCTGACTCGATGAATGAGAGCGACGTTGTGCTTTAGGAGGGAAAAGTGTTGGGGAGAAAACCTTTACCTCTCTTCCGCTGCCATACATTCTTCACCCCTATCCTTCCCTTTATCTATAAAATTAAGGTTCCTGAGATCGAAAACCTTTCTAATATCCTAAAACATAGCGTGTAAGCAAAGATAAATACAGCAATCAATTGAGTGAATACACATGGCAATAGGAACATGTAACAATGATCTTCGATGTAGTTTAACAATAACCCTTTGGTCAGGAATTCCCCATTCACACACCTACTATCTAATTAAATTATTATAATCTGGGCGCATAATATCGTTGTCATGTCTTGTTGAGACATTCTGAAGACACAGAGGTTGTGGTGTCCTTTACTTAAATACCTATTCATCTTAATCTTTATATCTAATAATATAGTTGTTCAGGAATGCCTTGTTGTGGCATTCTGAAGACACAGGGTGTCAGTATCTAATTCTCAAACAAAGTACCATAGTTAACCACCTCTAGATTCAAGAAATGAAGATAAAGACGCTTACATATATGAAATATGTTAAATGATCAATTCAGATCGAAGTAAACTGGTCATCCCTAGCTGGAGCATCAATACAGTAAAATCCATGAATAACGAATAAATGTTACAAATAACACTCACGTTGACCTCAGGTAATTCAATACAATAGCTTTACATGTTAGGGCAGCTCAGTCGACTTTTAATGAACAATGGAGTTTTATTTCTAACAAAGAAAAACTGTATTCTCTTAAGCCTGCATTCAGTCGCTGAAAAACAACAACTCTGGAGAGGGTTATGTTTACACATGCACGCAAGTCTATGAAACGACCATAGACTCTTAGTCCTTACAGAGACAAGTAGGCATAAATTCCATAGGTGCTTCTTCCCGCTTAATTCTCTCATACTAAAATATGTTAATCTTTTTCAGAAAATTGTCTTTTATGTTCCTAAAAAAAAAACGAAATTATTTTCCGAACAACCCAATACTTTGTTCCTTTTTCAAACGTCTACACAAGAAACAGAAGTTTACCCAGCTGGGCATTTTTGCCAAAAGGCGAGTTCACTCTATATGTGATATTTGAAAAGTGGATATATCCAAAGCTAAAACTATTAATTTCTGGTACAGAAATGTAAACGTTACTTAAAAATCTTCAATCATAGAAAATAAATATTTTGTAGTTTCTAACCTATAAAAAATATTCGAATTTCGAAACATAAACAATCAGTAATCTAATATCTAAGTCCTCTCAAATCAAAAAAATTTGTCAATTTGAATTTCGTATAAACTACATCTGTGCTTTATTAACTATGGGTAAGAAAGTACCTTTATTTTCCTTCTCCTTATAAGTTGGTTCCAAAAAAAGATATTTAGAGGTAACTTAAATGTAATGTAACACAAAGAAATCTTTTTAAAACAAGAAAATTCATGTCAGCTCATTAAGTTCTCAATTAATGGTTGGCTAATTTTTGTAGATGAATTTCCTTCCACTAGCAACTCTTCAAAACCAAAAGCGGCTTCTAACAAAAGACGTAAAAGACGTGAGAGTGGATCTAGTGATGAAGAAAGATGGCTTACCGCAATTGAGTCAGGAAAATTGGAGGATGTTGATGATGAATTGAAAAAAATTAAACCCAAAGATCCTTCTCTCATGACTGCACGGCAAAGAGCAATTTATGACAGAGGAAGTGAAGGAAATACTCAGAGTATTCCAACATTGATGTCCTTGCCAACTGGCTACAAGGTATAAAAATGAAGAGCTCTATTATGCCGAATTTGTAACATTCAAGCAATTGATCATTCTTGTAATCGTTTACTTTTATGTTCAAGGAAAAAGTAATGACAGCTGAGGCAATACAGAAGGCTGCTATCAAATCGCAAAAAAGAAAGCAGTTAGCAGATGAAAAAAGAGAAAAAGATAAAAAGAAAACAATGGAAAGGCTCCTGAAAAAGCAAGATTCTAAAACATCAAAATTTCCTCGAAATAAAACAACAAAAACCTCTGCACCTGTTATTTCTTATAAACAAAATTTGAATGCAACTACTTTGTACTTTCCTGACAATGAATGTCCTCTAAAAGAAAGCGAAACAGTAAAAGTACCTGTTCCTAAATATTGCAGTATGGAGTGTGGAAATCTTAGAAAATATGCCTGTTCTGTCACTGGCGTATCCTTATGTAGTTTGGAATGTTATAATAAGAATAGGATTAAGTATAATTTTTAATACATTTATCGTTAGAATCGGTTATTTTGTGACATAATGTTGTTCAGTAATTTGCGTTTCATAGCATTTACTCTGGAGGGAAATTATAAACTTTCTGAATTCTTCAACTACCTTTCAATTTTCAATACAATTGCTTGAAAATTTTATTGGTTAAGATCTGGATTGATTATAAATTTATCAGAAATCAGAAATAAATGTTATTGGTCATTTTTATATATCTTGAATTACTCAAGTTATTTATATCTGTGATATCAAGACCATTTTGATTATGAAATTGTTTTAGTTAGTACAAATAGAGTATGTACTTTGGTGAAATGTGTTTTTGTTTAAAAAAAATCAGCTACCTAGTATTGTAATGTGTATTTTAGGAACAAATATAATGCAAAAATTTAATTTCTTTGGTGTTAATGCGATAGATTTTGTTTTAATTCACATATCAATTTCTCTGTTTTTTCGCTTGTGTGATTAATAATGATTACGCATCTAAAGAGTAATGGTAATGTTTTGTCCTCCCAGTAGAACAACTGCGAAACTATTGAACCGATTTTGTTCATTAACAAACTTAGCTGCAGCATTTACACTCCAAACCAGGCTCCGAAAGTTTTAAGGCTCTAGCTCTTTCTTTTCGAAAGATTAGTGTTTATGGTGGATTGGTGTGTTTATGGTTGACCTCGGATTCTGCATCAGCGTGTTCAACTTAGTCGTTTGGGACTATTTTCGACTCAAAGTTCGAAAATTTCTCGCATTACATGCAAAATGATAACACACCGTTCCCTAGAACAAGCGCACAAAATCAAAAGCTTATTTAACCACTGGCAGCTAGAAAATTATGTACAAATATTCCTCTAAAAGTTTCAGCTCCCCTTTTAGAATAGGAAGACTTCTCGTGAAAAAACTAGGTGCAAAAATCAATTGTTGCCCTTGGATGACTTCCAAGCTTCTCTAAATTGATGATTATAAGAAGATTGCAAATCTGTGATCTCGTCGCTTTCCGAATTTCACATGTATGTTGCTATTGTTGTTATTGTTATTTATGGCGAGCGGGCGTCTGTCCACCCTACCACTGCGTTTGCACGGACTATTGTGGTTCATCCCTAATTTATATCTCCCCGACGAGATCCAGATTTGGATAAAACTGATAATCTTGTTCGGGGGTAAAGACCTTTAATCTGATGCGACTCACCGCTGGGCACTCTGAGACGATGTGCATGGCTGTTTCAGTGTCCTCAAGACACAGCCTGCATTCACCGTCTTCAGCCAGACCGATTTTGTGCATATGCGCTTTCAGTCTGCAGTGACCTGTCATAATTTCGACAAGTGTTCTTAGTTTGGCACTATCCAGACCTAGCGCTAGGTTCGCCATCTTTTTCTCCCAAGGAACAACTTCGAATGTTTCAGGCCAGAATGGCTCCGCCAGAAAGACTCTAGCCTTGAGTTCATTTTGCCTATTATCGCCTCGTTAGCCACATCATGTGGTATTTCCAGGAATGGTCCCGGTCCTACCAGAGGCAGCGCAGCTCCAGAAGACGCCAACCGATCTGTCTCCTCGTTACCCAAATAGTTTGAGTGGCTCGGTATCCAAACCAGAGTGACACCGTCATTCATAACGAGCCTTTTTAAAGCCGTGCGGCAACTCTAGACTGTTCTTGAGGTACAAGAGCTGGATTCCAAAGCTTTAAGCACTGACTGACTAAGCAGTAAATATTTTGATTTGACCGTGGTGGATTTGCCGTTTTATCAGCAGTTCTGCCGCGGTCTCAATGGCAAATAGTTCTGCCTGGAATATGGTTGCGTTTTGACCGAGACTCAAAATGAGATGTTAATTCTCGGTTTGCTCCCATAGACTCCCGCTCCTGTTCCGTTCGTCGTTCGCGAGCCGTCTGTGAACAAGCCAAGGTCGGTTCTCAAATAGAACCTCAGCATGCTGGGTCCATTCGTCCTGGCTGGGGACGATTATATTGAAATGCCGTTCTTGGCTCGTGACTTTTGACATTAGATCCGAGGGCATCGATAGGATACTGTTCGTTAAAAGCTCGTCCAGCAGTCCTCAGCTTTCCATCACTATTGCCCCTGGCCTGTCAATCGCCAGTTGATATAGTTTGTATGTGGTCCGTTCAGCCTCCCTCTGCACGAGTATGTGCAGGGGTGGTAGATTTAGTAGGACCTCCATGGCTGCCGTGGGTGTGGTGTGAAAACGCACCTGTAATTGCAAGGCAAGCCTGTCTCTGTAGTCGGGTGAGCTTTTGTTCGCCAACCGTTTGTTGGCCTTTCTTCCACCACGCTACAGCGCCATACACGTGGTCTAATTATCATAAGGTATAGCCAGTACATCTGCCTCGGCCTTAGGCCCCAGGTTTTACCACAGATCTGCCTGCAAGTCCAGAAACCCATTCTGGCTTTATGACACACTTTATCTAGGTGTGCACTCCAGCTGAGTGTCTTGTCCAGGACTATTCCCAGGTACTTTACCTCAAATGAGAATTGTATTATTTCACCACGGATAGTCGGTGGTTCTAAACCATTCAACTTCCGTTTTTTAGTGAATGGTACTATAACTACCTTTTGCGGGTTAAGAGACATGTCTTCCCTTATACAACATTTGTCTATAGTGTTCAGTATCTCTTGAAGGACGGCCGATATCGTCACCTCCGATTTACCTTTCACTATGATTGGCAGGTCATCAGCAAATGCTTGAACGTCGACTCCCCACAGCGAAATGATCGCTAGCAGGTCATCAACGAGAAGGGTCCACAGTAAGGGTGAGATAATACCTCCCTGCGGACAGCCCTTCGCAGCCTTGAACTCGAAGACCTCATTCTGGTATGGGGTCGTTATTGTTCTGCCGCATAGCATTGCCTGTATCCATCTACAGATTAGCGGGTCGTTTCCTCTCGCAGCGATAGCCTCAGCGAGAGAAGCCGGCAGCGTATTTATGAAAGCACCTTCAATGTCCAGAAACGCTGTTAGTGCTATCTCTCGATTATCGAGATTGGTTTAATTTTCCGACCAGATTATGCAATGCAAGTTCTGCCAATTTGCCGGCCTGGTAGGCGTATATATGAAGGCTAGGGTGACTGTCAATTAGCACCTTCCTGCTGATATGGACATCAATCACCTTTTCCAGACTCTTCAGCACGAACGATGTCAAGCTTATTGGTCTGAACGAAGAGGGTTCCGGTTCTGTTCGTCCCACCTTTGGTATATATACCATTTTAGTTAGTGTCCAGCTTGTAGGGATAATCCCCCAAGCCAGACTTGTTCTAAATAATTTTAGCAGGTGCGGAATCAACACATCCATGTCCTTTTAAAGTAGGGCTGGAAAGATTCCGTCTACCCCTGGTGTTTTGAAAGGTTTAAAAGACCTTATTGCGTCTCTTACCGCTTGTGCAGTGACTATGTTTTTGAATATTCGCCAGTTGCCCCTCCCAGGCCAGATTAAATGGTCGGGGTTGGATCTGGCGTTTGTATCTTCCAAGGTTTGACACCCAGGATACTGAGTAAAGTGTTTGTTCGCAAGGAGCGCCAATGTTTCTTTTCTAGAACCAGTGAAACCACCCTCCGGTCGTTTGAGCGAACCGGTTGTTCTCACTGGCTCTCTGGGGAGAATCTTGTGTATTCTGCCAGTTCCGGGAGCATCATTTATACCCTCACAGAACTTGCCCCACAAGTCCCTCTTGACCCCTCCTAATGCTCTTATTGTAGAAGGTTAGAGCTTCCTTGTATTTGCCCAATTGACCGGTCACTTTGGCTCGGTTGAATAATCTCCGAACCTCCTTTCTTTGTTTATTCAGGTTGTTATTCCACCAAGATGAATTTCGGTTATCCTTTTTACACCTTAGTGGGCAGTTTTCGTGATAAGCGGAGACTATGGTGGTTTTGATTTGCTCGGCCTGGATCTCCAAGTGATTCTGTTTGAATATTTTAGATATACACGTGCTAAGGTTAGCCCGGAGGGTTTCTACATAACCAATCCAGTCTGTTTCCTTAGCATTTCTGTAGTATTCTAATGGTCCAGGACCTGTTTTTATACTGAAGAGTATATGCCTATGGTCTGAACATGATGGTTCAGTGGATACCGTCCAATCGGAAATCTTATTGTTAATGAAATTAGTACTTTTAGTGAGGTCTAAAACCTCCTGTCTATAAGAGGTAACAGAAGTTGGTTTGTTACCTTTATTTACTACTGTTAAGCCCTCTTGAAGTAAGTAATCTAGAAGTGACTCACCTCTATGTTCGATGTCCGTGCTGCCCCGAACTGTTTGGTGAGCTTTGGCATCACATCCAATTATCAGCTGGATATTTTTCTTTCTACAGTGGCGGACTAAATCCCGCACGGCTGTTGGTGGGGGTCCTTCGGCAGCTCTGTCTCCAGGGAAGTACGCAGAACAGACGATAAACTCCGTCTCATTCCTTGCCCCCTGGCAGCGGACATGAATGGATGTCATGTCCCCCGTGCAGAACTCTGAAAGAACGAAAGAGTTTATTTTTTTCCTTACAACTATACAGGATTTCAGCCTCCCAACTGAGACCCCGGTCACAATAGTTCCTGGAATTCATCCGAGTCCACTTACCTTACCCGAGGATGATATCCAGGGTTGCTGGATTAGTGCAACGTCTATCTGCTCCTCTATGAATCTCCTGCCAAGGATGAACGATGCAGCCTTAGCATGTTGGAGATTGGCCTGTATACAGCGTATGGCCTCTTTTTCTACGCCGGCTTCGGTATGTCCTAGGAAGGCGACTTTTTGCCACCTTCACCTTGACCGCTGGCCAACTTCTTAAGGAGGGGTTTACCCCTTACGTTGGAAACCTTTCCTATCTTGTTTCAGGACCCTGGAAGTGGGATTTACCCCGCCCTCCTTTGAGTCCCTTTTGATTTTTACTCTTACTGACTCGGGCACTGGCTTTGAGGAAGACGCGGCCTCCCCCCCACCCTGATCGAGGCAATTCGTACCCCAGACGAGGGTTCTGAGAGGCGCCCCGTCCCCCCTCTGCCCGCTCCGAGCCGGTTTTTTGTGCCACCTTAGTAGCCGGAACTGGACTCTTCCGAACCCAAAGTAGGGTTTGTAGTCCAGGTCCTTCAGAGCTTCCATAGAAATGTCATCCATGGCCACTGTCCAGACTTGGCCTGGCCCTGAAAACTCGCTACGTAGAATACTCCACTCACGAGTCCTCAGGGTATGGTTCATTTTTCTCAGTCTGTTGAGTATCTCCTCAGACTGAAATCTGTTTTCTGGGTCTTCATCCACGATGAAGACAGAACAGATATTAGGTTTGGGATGGTCCCCGCCCTTTACGAGCTTGAGGTCCGCTCCTTCCCATGGTTTGAGTGAGGGAGTCGTCTCCTCACACTTCACTCGTCGGCATAGGTAATTTGCAGCCATACAGGCCGATGTGAACAGCCATGGAATCTCACCTGTAGACCCTCATCGGGTGTGCTTGCAACGGCTTTTTTCAGTCCTCTGCAGTAACACCAGCTGGTCCCCCAACATAGAGACGGCGGGGTAACCAAAACATAGCAAGCCAACCCTGATCCCCCCGCCACAACAACTTAGGAGGTTTTAGGTCGCTTTGGAATCCGTCCTGGTGTGTTACCCTCGGATCTGAGCCTTTTGCCACCGATCTCTGCTTCCGAGATGGATTTATCCTCCTCTTCAACAGTCGACAGCTTGGACTCTTCGCCCAGGATTATTTTCAAGGCAGCTTCGTACGATGTACCGCTCTTGAGGAGTCTGTGGAGTCGTTTTCTCTTCGACCCAGTCAGTATCGCCTTCCTTTTTGGTTTGCCATCTGAGACTGGGAATTCCATCGTATCGGATTCCCTGTCTGAATGGGCTGAAGTGGTCTGATTAACCACCTCCTTAGTCGCCTGAGGAACAAGGCGACTGAGTCGACCCTCCTTGTCGGGGTTATTTTTATTTATTTGTGTTTCCATATATGGTCCCACAAGGGATATAAGATGTCCACCCCAGTAGAGCCCCGCGGTGCTGGGGTAAGGCTAATGAAACCAGAGGTCGCCCGGTGTCTGGAGTTCGCCTATAAAGGACTGATCTACCCATCATACATGCAGACTTCGACATAGGCTGTTCTACCTTGTTTTGGGGGAAATTTTATTCTGTTTACTAAGCACTTGATCCAGATAATTAAGCCAAGATCCCCACCGAGGGGATGTCCGCTAGACAACTGACAACATCCGATCAGCGGTATAACAGTTGAGATATTCAAGTGGCATCGTTTCCCCTGTGCAATACCTTTGGCCACGACACTACAGCTTGGTAGGGGCGTAGATTGTTCGCCGTTACAGTATAACGTTGCCCAGGGTGCACCATTTGGAGGTCAATCTACCACACCCCTTCACATGTATGAGTAGAGCTCTAATCTTCTTAGGGTGAATGGAAACAAATTGCTTGACGTGAATAAGGAAGGATTTTTATTTTGAAGGGAAATAAAAGTCAACAGTCTCAAAGTTACATTACATATTTATTTTCCATCTTTTGGACCCTATACAATTTTATAACTAAGTACGTTGTCAGGTAATACAAACTTTGTATGGAATGCTTATTATGAAAATCAGGGCAAGATGGTGGGTTGGGTTATACAAATATCTGACTAGTATCAACAATAACTATTCCTTCGTGAACAGTGTAGGTTTCATAGCATCTTGACTGTACTTATTTATCTAAACCAACAATTCAACACGTTACATTAAGTAAACTAATTCACGATTTCTACTGAATCAATATTACAGTAAAGATATGCACTCCCCTGTTCTCTAACAGGACTACTAAGGCTAGGCAAGGGACATATGGAGCCCCACCGATTGCTTTACGGGTGTATGCTGCTATACACCTATAGAAATTCTTATGTCTAATACAGTATATAGATATTTCACGTGTCAAAAGAATCGTTACTCCACAATATATTTTTTTCATTTAAAGTTATGTAAATTGATATTGTTTAAATATTATCAAATATTATATGAAATTATTTGCTAAAATTTAAGATGTCACTTGATAAGGGGCACAGATCATGATATGTTTAGAAAGTGGTGTTTACAACCTATTTACCTAAAGCAGAGAAGGCGACTGTGGCTAGTTCAAATACAATTGATAAAGTTATATCACAAAGCTATGTTCCATCGTTTTAACTAACGAAAAGATTCAAACAGGTCATTGAAATATAACTACTTTTCAGCGAATCTTCTGAACGTTTTCATAACGCCTCCATTCAACACTTATATGATTATGCAACACTCAATTATTTTTTTCCTTTTATGTTTTATCTTTGGAATATGAATCATAACAATTATAACGAGATTGACTGATATTTTTCAGGTAACTAAGTAAATTAGGCGTTCGATAAACAAATTTTATATTTGAAAATATTCAATATTACTAAGTAATGAAAAAATGAATATTGGAAACAACAGTGCATTAAATCTTTATGTATTATATCCATTGTTAAGTTGTAGCCACAAAGATGAGGTACACAAAAAAATTTCAAATTAAAACTGTTTATTTAACAGCATTCATTCGTAATCACATCGATAGAGTGAAATTTGTAAATCATTAAAATTCACTATGATTAATACAATCCTGCTGAAGTAGTTAAATTCAAAATTTCTTATTGACTTGAAACGATGGAACTATTTTTCATATTTTTTTTTTGATAATTATGAACATATAAACACAATACAACATTCAAAGGTCGGATTGCATAAGAGGTAATTATTATATTTTCATTCAGTAAGAATTAAGTTGATATGTTTTCTATATAGTCCCCAAAGACAGATTTGCTGGTTCTAAAACCTAGCTGATCACCCTGTAGGCAACCACCCTACCCGCGCATGCTCGTTGAGCTGCAGCACATGTCATTAATCGACATGCAATGGACGGAAACAAGACGCAGAGCAAAATCATTTGCGGTAACAGGTAACAAATGTTTAATTTTTTTTAATCAGGACTTCATCTATTTACTTTCCGATCAAATGAAATTTTGTACAGGTTGTTTTATGAGTGAATCGATAACATTTAAGAGTTCAAACCACAGCAGTTAGCAAACAAATTGATGTTAACACAACGCGTTTTCATGCCAGTTTTTAAAATTTAATCAAAATGTCCTAGAAACACTGTTTACATTTAACTCGTCATATAGAATTTTGAAACATAACACAACACTTAGAAACATAAAGGATAAAGGAATGTATAGAAAATATAGAATATTGACCGAAATTACTCAGCAAACTAGCAGCTTGCTAGATAATTACCTAGCAAACTTCAAAATTTGCTAGGCGATTGAGTAATTTAACAGTTTTATAGGTAATTACCTAGCAAACTTTGAAGTTTGCTAGGTAATTTCGGCCAATATTTCATATCTATAGAAAATATTAAATATTGGCTGAAATTACCTAGCAAACTGCTAAAGTTTGCTAGGTAATTAAGTTAAGTAATAATAGGTTAACTTAAGTAATCTTGGTCAATATTTTACATTTCCTAAAGATTCCTCTATTATTTATGTTTTCAAGCATGTGGTGATTGAGAATTCTATATGACTACTTAAATGAAAACAGTATTTCCAACACATTTTGATTTAAAATTATGAATAAAAAACAAAATTTTATTTCCGCTAATATTTTATTTCACTACAATCGTTTCATCATACCATGAGTTCTTCAGATGAGTACTACTGGATACTGGTTTTACAATGTTCGAGAATTTCTATATATGGTGCAGGTTCATAACACAAAATAGAGGGGATGAAGAAAGTTTTACAATTCTTTGGGAATTCCGAAAAAATAATTCAAAAAGATTCAATAGGGGGGAGCTACTCAATTATGTTTGGTTGTTTAATAATATATGTTTTTTATGATATCTATTGATTTCTAGTGTTCTGCATAGGTTGAATTTCTTTTTTTGTTACAATAACATTTTTCATGTTCCCTTAGTCTCGTCTGGAAAGGTCTTCCTGTTTGACCAACATATACAAAATGGCAAGTACCGCAAGTTAGCTTATAAACACCTGATTTCTTGTTCTCAGATGTTTTATTTTTATTATTTTTTATTAATTTTCCTAATGAATTATTATTTTTGAAAGAAATTTTAAAGTTGTGATTAATCTATCTAGCTACTTTTACTGTTTTTAATCCTAAGTATGTTAATGAAATGCATTTATTTTCAGTTAAATTATTGATTTTGGGATATACTAATGACAGAGCCAATTTTAATTGTATTTTTAAATAAAAATAAATTTTAAATAGAAAAATACAATTAAAATTGGCTCTGCCATTAGTATATTAAAAAATCAATAATTTAACTGAAAGTAAATACATTTCATTAACATACTTAGGACTGAAAACAGAAAAGGTAGCTAGATATCTAAAGATGATTCACAACTTTAAAATTTCTTTCAAAACTAATAATTCATTAGGAAAACTAATAAAAACTAATAAAGATAAAATATCTAAGAACAAGAAAACAGGTGTTTATAAGCTAACTAAATGTTGGTCAAACAAGAAGACCTTTCCAGAGGAGACTAAGGGAACATGAAAAATGTTATTGTAACAAAAAAAAGGAATTCAATTATGCAGAACACCTATTGGACCCAGCACATATTTTTAATAGCAATTTTGAAATTTTACACAAAGAAAATAAAAGTTTCATATTAAGTCTATTAGAAACATAATTGAGTAGGTCCCCCCTATTGAATCTTTTTTGAATTATTTTTTCGAAATTCCCAAAGAATTGTTAAGCTTTCTTGATCCCCTCTATTTTTTTTTTGTTATGAACCTGCACTATATATTGAAATTCTCGAACGTCGTAAAATCAGTATCCAGTAGTACTCACCTGAAGAAGTCATGGTATGACGAAACGATTGTAGTGAAATAAAATATTAGCGGAAATAGAATATTGTTTTTATTCATAATTTCAAGATGAATTTCCGCCAAGTAAAGACCGAAAAAATCATAGATTTCGATTTAATTTTTAAAAAAATTTTATTTTATTAATTTTTTTAGAGGTCTCACAGTGCTACATTCAAGAATCCTCTTCCAAGGAATATCCCCTTTCAATTTAATTATGAAGTTTGTGAGTTTGAGCGTAATTCACGTCATATAATATCTTACACGCATTTCGCGATGTGAAAAATTAGTTTTTTGATAAAAAACTTGTTACCTGTTAACGAATGATTTCGCGTTCATCTGCATATAATTTTCCAAGAAATGAACCAATCGTTTTTTGTATTTACGCCAACAAAATAAGTGAAAATCAGCACTGAAGTTTTCAGTAATTTTCACCAAATTTACAAATGCAAAAAAAGGAATCAGATAATATTTACGTTTTTGTCAATTGAGTCAAAAATCGATTGGTTGAAATCTTGGAAGTGACTTAGAAAGAATACATCTACTTTGATATTTCATAGATATATCACATATACTTCACACAAAAAGCACTACTTCAAATTCACTAATTAAATTTCAGTAAAAATAATCTGAGGACAATTGATCAAATACTTCTCGTTTTGAAACAAAAAATAATAACATTAATAATAATAAATAGATATGAATGTCATTGTCATAAAGATCTAAAGAAAACAGAATTAAAATGAGAAATTGATCAACTATCCCCTTAATTCTCAAAGGATTCGCAAACCCATGTGTAACTTTGGTTATTTTCAAAATAAGTTTTTGAAAAGTTTATAAAAATAAGTATTACTATTATTTATATTATTTCATGTTTCTATGAGTAGAATGTTTAATATCAAGACTTGGAGATTTCAGTTTCCAAACAAATTGTCAAATTTTCCACTTACAACAAACATTCTCTTCATAAAAGCATAAATTATTTAAAATTAACCTTTGGTAAATAACTTATGTACCTATATTAGATTTCATTTTGTCATTGCAAATTAGGATCCATTCAGTGAGGTCTTTTAAAATGGTTTTATCAAAAGGAATATTTCTTCTCTCTTTGCAACGATACTGGATATGTATATGAGTTTTTTGAATGGTTCATTCATAGTTTTCATCACGATTGAGATATTATATTCCATACAATTCATCAGTCAGTTGATTTAAAATATGGGTACATAATGTATGAAAAAAATTGAGTTTGAATGTTATTTCCTAAAATATATCAACATTTCACGAAAATCTTATCACAAACCATTTTGTAACGATAAGTTCGTTAGAAATTTTATAAGTCGATGAAATGAATTTCTACAAATGAAAAGTAACCGTTCCATCGCAATTTATAAGGTAAATCAGGATGAAACGGTTTACACTTCATTCGGGCTTAAGTAGGTTGCGATATTTGATTTTCAAACTATTTTAGTCGAATTTATAGTTTGTGAAGATTCTCCTTAAAAATTTCTGTTGTACTGTGAAAATTACTTCTGATTCCCTAGTCTAATAAAAAATATTCTTCTAGAACAAAGAAAGAACGTGAGAAAAAGAAATTATATATGCGGCTTATCCTAGATAATCCATTTCATGTATTATACAATATTGCAATTCAACAAATGCAGATTTTAAGTTAAGCTGAAGCTCATACTAAAATTATTGTATTAGTTGAACGAACCTTTCATATTAATTTCGTTATGTTTGTATAAGGTATTCGAAAGAAGTATCGATGATACTCACTTTATAAATATTTCTTCTAATAAAATTTAATTTCACCGATCGAAAAGCTTATTAGCTATGTCTTATTGATAACTATATAACCATATAACATTCTGTCTAGAACTAACTAGATGAATATTAGTAATATTTTGCTTAATTCTCAACGAATTAATTGTGTGAACACGCTGAATAATTACGAAAAATTGACAATTTTAACATCCAGGGTATGGTAAATTATTTGAGTCTTTCAGCTCAACATCCATTTGTTCAATAATATGTTTTTCGAATACAAAATATTACTAATACAAATTAACTTCAATATATTATAATCCAGATAATCCAGTAAAGGAAACCTTCAAAACCAAATTGCATTTTAAAAATGAGTTTGTTATCTGCTTCTCAAAACTTACACTTGCAGTTTAGAGCTTATTGTAAAGTAAGAAAGATGAAAATTGAGCTATTTTTATGGTTAACTTTTATGATATGTTTTTAGCTCAAGAGTTCACCTCTAACAATTCCGAGAACTGAATATTTCTAGCTTACAATTTTTATTTGAAAATTTGTTACTAATTTCTGGCCCCACATATATCAATCTGATTTTTATGTCTTTGTATTCAGGTTGTTCTACTGAACCAAAAATGCGAAATAAAATGCGCAGGTCTGTTTTAGATTAAAAGTTATGAGCCCCGAAGTTTCAAAAATATTCCATCTTCAGGTACTTTTTTCCACCATAAAAACAATCAATCTCTGTTCTTATTTAGTTCACAAATCATCTTTGAACATTTGCACAACCGTTTTTTTCCGGCAATATTGAATATTCAATAAAAAACATATATGTAATAATAAAAAGACGTTTTTTACTTGATGGAAGGATTATTTAAAAATTTTAAACACATTATTCTGCGAACCGCCAACAAACCTTTTTAAATTAAAAAACTTTTAGAATTAAATTGAATAGATGTCTAAGAACACACTGTGTCAATTTAGTAGACATGTAGAATTGAACAGTATCACACATTACCAAAGGAAATGAATATAAATTATCGATTAAATCGATAAATTCTAAAAGGGGACAAAATTTTGTTTCGTTCCTTGTTTTATTAAAACCAAATTCCTGTCCAAAAATGCAGAACATAACGTCAAGAACTTCTACAATCTCTGTTGTGTTCTGCATTCTTGAAAAGGAATTTGGTTTTAATAAAACAAGGAACGAAAGAAAATTTTGTCCCCTTCAAATATTTATTCAGTAGTTTTAATGGGTATTTTATATTTCTTAGAATTCTTTTAATCCCTTTAGTTATGCGTGATAAGTGTTTAATTCTATATGTCTACTAAATTGACACAATGTGTTCTAAGACATTTATTTTATTTTATTCTAAAAATTTTTGAATAAAAATTTTTTGAAATTAAAATTAGTTATGATATTCAGGATTTTTCTTTAAATATTGGAATATTCATTTTGATGTCTGTCAAATCCCCAAGGGGGCTTTCTAGAAAGTAATAATATGCGAAATAATCACTTGATGAACTTTGAATGATTTTGTTAAGGAAATGTACATGAATTTTGAAATAATGGCTTGTTTTAGGTTATTGCTAGAAAGTATATATTCCGAAAGTTCCTATTTTGTGGGAAATCTTCATAATTAAGAATAGTCGGTGAACATTCTACGATCAGTCAAAATTTTGAGGAATTAAAAAAATAACATTTCCTGATCGCAAGCATGAACTGAATGCTAGGGATGATTATTTGACTATTTTTCATTCAAGCCTAAAACAGTGTTCTGAGAATTCAAAGTGCAGCTACTTGGCTCAGATAAAATTGGTCAAAGATTAATCAGAATATCCCCATAACTACTTTTACTCCAGATGTTGGTTTAACATTTTTTGTTACCAACGCTGAATACAACGACACCAAAATCTGATCGATGTCTGCAGACGAAATCAAACTTTTTGCAGCTTTAACCGCTATTCATGATAAGAAGACAAGGTTGAAACAAACATCTTAAAATTAAGTAAACTCAAATTTAGAAGTGAAGGCTTCTTATACCAGACTGAACAAAAATGCTAGGAATGTTAAAAAACACATACACAAATAATACTACTCAAATAAGGTATAATATTAATTACAATCTATAACTTAAGTTAGGGCACCTTTGGTTTGTTTCTATCAATCATCATTCATAAATATCTAAAGGGGTGTAACCCAGCAAAAGTACATTAGTTTTGAAAGAGTGAGCTTTAAATAAATATTCAAAATGCTCTCAATATATTGTTTTCAATTCCAGGCAATCCTTCAAAGAATTTTCAAATGATCAGGTAACACCTTAGAAGGATTAGGAGGTTTAATTTAATTAATTGGTTCTTATTGGTAAGCAAATATTTTTTGCTGTTCGAAAAATTCAAAGAACATTAATAATACGTTTAAGAATTAATTGTAAAGATAAGTACACCAAACGGTTAAATTCCTGGCCCATTGAATTCAACCGGTATGTCCAGCCACAATCATTGTTCGCTGTCAAGTACTAAGTTGCATGTATGTATTAAGATTGTCCATTTTCTTCTCCCTTTGCTGCTCCCTGTGGAAATAGAAATTTTATATTGAAAAACAAAAGGCAATAAAATAACATTTGAGACAAAATCGAGTGATAAACTTGCATATATTGAGAACTTTGTGTATAAAGTATACACTGCAGCTTTATCAATATCTTCTTTTTAACATTATATTATATTATTGAACTGTTTCAGTAGTAATTATTAAGTAGTCGACCATACAACGTGTCCAAAAAGCGTATCGGGTATTTTTATTGGCGATGCATTTTGTGGAGTTTAGGTCACGATGAACGCATCGCGCTTTTGCGTACGAGCATCTTATCGCAACGGTTCCTCTCAACGTTTGTATCGTGACGACAGCATTAAAAAATGGATCCGGATATTCGAGAATACAGGTGCGACAGTAAAATTCAACACTCTGGCCGCCCTCGTTCAGTCCGCGACGAAGAAAGCATTCGAGAAGTGGAGGCGTCGGTTCGTCAAAATCGTCTTTATCCATCCGAAAGCGGGGCCAATCATTAAACATCAAAAAACATCCTTGCATTTGATTTTAAAGAAAGATTTTGGATTTAAAATCCCATAAAATTCAATTGGTTGAAGAATTGAAGGATACAGACTTTGCTAATCGATTGAATTTTGTCAACAAAATGTTACGGCGGTTCAACAACTTTGATAACATAATCAAGCAAACTTTTATCTGAATGGTCATGTCAATAAACAGGATTGTCGGTACTAGGCAAACGAAAATCCGAGATGAAAGCATGAACGACCCCTGCACAGCCCAAGGCTTGTTGTTTGGGCCGCTATGTCTGCTAGAGGCATAATCGGTCCTTATTTTCATGAAGATCGACCACTCAATGTGAATAGTGACCGCTGCGAACGTTTTTGGGTCCAGAGTTACAGGAATTTCAAGGTTTCAACTCAAGAACGTGGTTTCAACAATACATCAAAATAAGCAATGGAAGATGTTAAAGAATTATTCACTAATAAGGTCATTTCTCGTAGGACTAAAATCAACTGGTCTCCCAGAAGCCCCGACCTTAGTCCACTTGAGTATTTTGCATGGGGATTCTTTAAAAGTAAAGTCTATGAAAATAATACGGCGAACCCGATGCAATTAAAGCAAAACATCCTGTCAGAAATGGAAGCAATATCGAGAACTATCGGGTGTTTTTTTAAAGGGATAGAACTTTAAATTGAAAGAAAACACATTTAAATTAAGATTGAAGGAATTTTTTTTTTTATTTGAAAGATAATTTCACCGCATTCGACCAGACCAATTTTGGAATACTTTTTTGAGTAATTCAAGCCTTATTTCATCAATAGCACGAGTTATGTTGGCTTCCAAAGCGTCTATTGTTTCTGGTTTATCAGCATAAACCAATGACTTGACATAACCGCAAAGAAAATGATCCAGTGGGGTTATGTCGCATGATCTTGGAGGCCAATTAATTCGACCATTTCTCGAAATAATGTTATCGCCAAATCTTTCTTTCAATAAATCAATTGTTACGGTAGCAGCATGAGGTGTAGCACCATCTTGTTGAAATCAAAACACTTCTGGGTCGATACCATTCAAATTTTGAACAAATAATCATTGATCATCGATCTGTAACGAGCACTATTCACTGCAACATTAGCTCTAGCATTAAAGCATTAAAGGAATATGGACCGATGATGCCTCCAGCGTGTAGAGCACACCAAAGAGTGCATTTTCAGGATGCAATGGAACCTGCAGAACTTCTTGAAGATTGTTTTCACTCCATATACAGCAATTTTGCTTGTTTACATAGCCGTTCAGCCAGAAATGTGCTTCATCACTAAACACAATTTTACAATAAAAAAGTGAATTAACTTCAAGCTGTTCTAGGGCCCAATTAGCAAACAGGCGGCTCATTATGGCCATGTGGTTTTAGTTCTTGAACCAGTTAGATCTTTTATGGGTGTAGACCAAGATCTTCACGCAAAATTTTCCATGTGGTGGATGCACAGAGTCCAACTTGTTGTGAACATCGACGAATGGACACATCTGGATTATCATTAACACTATGACTTACAGCAGCGATATTTTCTTCTGTACGTAAAGTTCTCTGTCTTGTTGTTTTTGCATTGAGTAGAGAAAATGTTGTCCGAAATCTAGCGATAGTTTAACGAATAAGCTGCTCTGATGGACGATTATGTAAACCATAAATTTCACGAAGTGCTCTATAAGTTTGGCGAATAGAACACTGATTTTGAAAAAAAAAATTTCAACAATTTGTAAACGTTGTTGCGGCGTGAGTCTTTCCATGTTAATTTGTCAATGCTTACTGAACAGAAATGTCAAAACAACATGGCTTCTATTATACCTTCTGTCAAATCACAGTTATCTCTCTCGAAAGTTCTACTACTCTAAAACACCCGATATGTGCCAGCGTGTGATTGCCAATCTTCGTTCCCGATAAGAAGAGTGCCAGCAGCGTAATGGTCACCATTAAGATAACATCATCTTTTCCAAATAATTTTCCACTTTATATTGTAATAATTAACAATGAACTTTTTTTTAATTTCAAGTACCAAATACTCCGATACTCTTTTTGGACACCTTATATTTAAATATGTTTATAGGAACCACTAGGTTCTACTACCAAAAATGTCAAAAGCTGACACATTTTCGTGACTATAGTTTGGAAGTATTACTTCATTTTCGGATAAGTCTATGCATTACAAAAAGAAAACATAATATAAATGCAGTATCAGATACAAAGAATGATCACAAAAATTGAAGTAATTATACAGGCTTGGAAAATCTCGTATTAATGATAGCATATTCAATGCATAAGAAAGAGAACTCCGACGTCTAGTCGAACATTGAAATAATGTCTTATGCGATAAAAGCTCTAAGTTAGAATTAAAAATTAAGATTAGAAATTTGAAGAACTTTTATATAGAAAACTTACAGGGTGCCCAATTTAACTTTCAACATGTGTTGAAAAAACTAATAAAATGATATTCTTAATCATATCGTTCTCTTGGTATTTTCAGAATCAAGAATTGGGATCTAAACATTAATCTGCAGTAGATCCAGGTCTGATAGAAAATAATAATATTAAGTTTCAGAAACATATAGTTAATACAATAGATTTAAATCAGAAAACTTACTTTCAAATCTTTCACAAGGAATGTTAAATGTTTCATCACAAATTCAATAAGAACTTGGACGATGATAACAAAGTAAAATGAATAAGGCGATCACTCAATTTTGTGGGAAAAACAACGTTCGCAAATACACAAATTATTTTTGTACCGCCTTTTCATGACTACGAAATCAACGATGGACTATTTTTATCCATTCAATATAAGAATAAGTGAACTAGTGAAATATGTTGGTAGCGAAATGAATATGTGTATATGATATGAGAATTAAAATATAAAAAACAAATCAATAAAATTAAATATGAATTGTAGGAATTGAAAAAAAAATCAAAAGAAAGGTTAATAATCTATTAATGTGAAAATGCCAACTAGTTTCTGATATGAACGAAACTTCTTTGACCTTTCTTTCATAGAGTTTTTAAGGTTTCTTCGATAATAAGATAAATATTATATTTGAAACATAAACATAGAAAAAGAGGCAGAATGGATAACTTCTATGAAAGATATATATTAAAAATTACTATGAAGTTTATTTTCATATGACAGATAATAGCTGGAATTAATTCTCCAAAACATTCACATATTTAAATCTGAATAAATCTCATGAAAACATTTAGAATTAAATTTTAAAAAACATGTCCTATATACACTGTATCACTTTATAGACAAAAATATTATCATTACATGTGGTAGAAATTAACTAATGAAGAATCAAAAGAAATATAAAATAATGATCAAATTATTTTGATTAGATGTTAAAGAATCACCAGTTTCATCACTAAAAAATGTTCAACATATAATTCAAAAAGGCCTTTTTTATTTTCCTTTTTAAAGAATATATAGCACATTCTCCAGAGAAAGAACCTGATTAATTCGGACCCAAATCTCTTCAGTAAGGAGTTATTTGAATAAACAAAATAATCTAATCTAATACCGAGTCTAAGTCGTTTCTTCTTTCATTGTGTATTTCTGTGATATAACCTAATTTTCGTATAGGCCATGCTTATCTAAAAATTGGTTAGTTGTTGCAGAAATGTCTGGTGAAAAAAAGATATTTTCATATATTTTTTAATGATTATTTCGTTTATGCAAATAACTCCTTACTGAAGAGATTTTTAGTGATGGAACTTGTGAGTCTTTAACATCCAATCGAAACATATATGTATAAGGTGATGTCTAAATAATTTGGTCATTATTTTATATTTATTTTGATTCTTTATAAGTTAATTTTCACCACATGTGATGAAAATATATATGTCTAAAGTTATACCGTGTATCTAGGACATGTTTCAAAATTTTATTATAAATGCTTTCATGAGATTTATTTAGATTTAAAGCTGAAGAGGTTCTGGAGAATTAATTCTAGCTATATAAGAAAAACAAATGTTAACTTCAGGTATTTTATTGATTTACACGAGAATTCTTTCGTCATACCATGACTTCATCAGGTGAGTATTTAAACTGAGGTATACAATGCAACACATGACCTTAAATACACAGCTCTGGTACAAAAAATAGAGGGGTTGAAAGAGATGGTATACAATTAATGAAAAATATTAAGTAGGGGGGATCTATTTAAATCTATTTGATCATTCAATAAAATTTGTCTTTTATTATATCTATTGATCTCTAAAGTTTCTAACAGATTTAGTTTCTGACTTTGGTTTTCAATATGTAATATTTCATAGTTCATATTAAAATTATGGCCAGTCTCTAACAAATGGTTGGCATAAGTTGAATTCGGTTTATTATTAATGTAACATTTTTCATGTTCTCGTATCCTTATTTGGAATGAACGGCCTGTCCGACCCACATATACACATGGGCAATCACTACATGTTAACTTGTAAACTGCTGATTTTTTGTTTTTAGGAATGACGTCTTTATTATTTTTTATTAAGCTGCCTAAAGAATTAATAGTTTTAAAAGAGATGTTATATATTTTTTTTTCTTTAAATATCTAGCAATCTTTTCAGATTTTTGGCCCATTTAAGTTAATGAAATAAATTTGGTTTCGTTTGAATTTTGAAATTTTGGATATACAAGTGATATTACTTTCTTGTAATTTATTTTATCAAGTAAATTATCTACATTAACGGATTAAAATCATTATTGAAAGCTATTTGTTCAATCGTTTTATACTCTTTGTCAAAATTTTCTTTCGTCATGGGTATGTTAACCAATCTATAAAGCATACTATTATAAGCTGACAATTTTTGTGAAAATGGTCGGTTTGAAGTATAATGAATCGTACCATCTGTATGTGTAGGTTTCTGTATATGGAAAAGTCATGTCTATTATTAATTTTAGTGATTGTTAAATATTAGAAATTGATGTTATTATTTACTTCATCTTCCTGTGTGAATTCAATTGTTGGATATAATTTATTGATAGATTCCAAAAATGAACCAAGTTATCTATTTGTGCCATTAAATAAACAAATTATGTCATCTACATAGCGGTACCAATAAACGAAATCTTTAAAATATGGGAGTTTTTGGATATTGGTTTCTACGTGATCCATGAATATTTCTGATAACAAGGGTCTTAATGGGTTCCCCATTGTTAGACTTTCTTCGTCTAGATAAAACGTGCCGTTGAACATAAAATAATTTTGATCTAGGCAAACGTTTAAGGCGTCTAATATTTCTGTTTTTACAACAAAATTAGTTCGTTTTTGGAGTAATAAATCATCAACTAATTTTATGGTTTCACTGACCGGTATACTAGGAAATAAGTTTTTCACATCAAAGGAAACAAATTTGGCAATGTTTGGGATATGTATATGGTTAATTTTTTGTATAAGTTGATAAGAGTTTTTTATTGCAAATTTGGCTTCAAAGTTAGTTTCTGTTAGTATAATTTTGATTAATGATTTTGAAAGTTTATATGACGGGGCTATGACAAATGAAACAACGGGTCTGATGGGATTATTCTCTTTGTGCAACTTAATTAAAGAATACAAAATGGGTGTTGATGGGTTCATTGAAGTTAATTTATAATTTGGACAATTGTCGTGTAAATCAATAAAATAGCGGAAGTTAACATTTGTTTTTCTTATATTGAAGATGAATTTCCGGCAAGTAAAGATCGAGACAATCAAAAATTTAATTCCAGCTAATATCTATTGTATGAAAGAGTTCTTTCCTACGAATTTCAAGCATATTCACTCATATAATAATGCAATTTATCTTTACATTACTAGTAAGTGACCATTAATGCTAGTATAGCATAAAATGCCGGTTCAGTTGATCGAGTAAGAGGATATAGTGTAGGACAAAGGTATATGCCTCTTAACATGGACTTTATATGTCCTTTGAAGAGACCTTCTGATGGAAAAACTAGTGGTGGAAGAGTAGTACAGAGGGCAATAAGTTAGATGATAATGAGCCATCTGAAGGGCATTGACTGCAAGCTGAAGACCTTTTAGAGCACTAAAGATCACTAATAGAAAGGAAAACAAAATCGTTCAACTTTGCATATCTGCTCACCAGGATATAGAGCAAACGACAACGCTGATGCCCTTTAATAATAGGGCAAATACACCGTTCATTGGACTTCGTTGTGAATATCCCATTCATCGATAAGGGCAGAGGTTGTAATGGATAAAAAACTTTGAGATCATTTCTGCTCAAGACACAGTGTTGGCACAAATAAGACTGAAAGTTAAATTCGTGGCTCATCGAAGGGATTTTTTACTGGGTAAGTTATAGTACCATAATAACCACACAAAAGATCCCAGTCACGAAAAAGACTCTACTAGAGTCTCCTTACCTAAAAAAGTGGACATTTTCAAAGCACACAGTACCTTTGCTGTTTACACTTCAGCGAAATGGCAGATATTGAAAAGAAAACCTATTGATGACACTTCGAAATGAAGGTGTTGAAACAATGGAATAATAAAGTAGTAGGCGTATGTGGCATATGTTATCAAAACCGCACTAACTTATTTTTGCTCCTAATAACTGAATGTAAAAGCAGAAATTTAATCCTTTTTATTCCAGACTAACCCAAAGACATCATTAATCATTCAAAAACTCTTCTGATGAAAAAGTGGTATTTAAATAGTTTTATTCGTCTTTGAGAGTTCACAATAATTAACTTTCGTTCATTTGCAAACCATCGTGGAGTCACTTGACAATTTTATCCGGCAGTGGATTGAAATTTCTCTTTTCTGAATAGTTCAATTAGAAACTTATTTAAACTGAGAGTCATCTAAATTTTCCCTGTTGCATTGACTTAGCGTTTACTATACTATCAATAAAGATTTGCACGAAATTGACATAGAATCAATTTAATTAATTCCTCTCAGAGTAGACCCCTAAAAAACGTTGAATATTACCTCATCATGTAAAAGATCTAGATGATTTTTAATAGCAACTGATTTACCGTTGTGAAATTCATAAGGTGAAGTTCAGATTTCTTGTCTTATAATTAAGGACTGATGCGTTTTGGGAATCGCAGGCTCCATTCTACAGATATTGGCTCATCCAATATTAAACAACATATTGACAACTCCAGGATTCTTTTCAAGAGTTTCTAATTTTATAATTATGAAATTCAAATCTTTGTGTATATTAATTACACTGGCCGACAAGAAAATATTTGTTGGTTGTAACATAAAGCTGATAGCATATTATGGTAGAAGGGACGTACCAACGAGAAAAAAAAAAGTTTTGACACGTCTTATTGTTACATTTATAGAACAACATTTAATATTACAATTTTGTATTGTTGATTCTTGGAAGAAATCACTTCTTCTTTCTCTATTATTTTCAAGGTTATAAAGGGTTTTCCAATGGCGATGATATAAGTTAGAATTTAAGAAGAACACACCATTTTAATGGTTACATTATACCATTATTTATGAAAAATAACATCATCTAAATGACCACCACGACTAGCTTCCAGGCATCAGATCTTGACGTGATGGGGGTGCTTGTCATGACTAGGACCCTAGTTTCGTCCCGGCGAAATGGAGGGTCAAGTCTTGGTGCCTAACGTATGCCATTCGCGCCAGTCACTGGACCTGTATGGTGGAAGATCTCCGAATGGGGCCCTAGTTTTGCCGTTCTGGTGAAATGAAGGGCTGTGCCAGTTGATTAACTCAGTGACAGGGAGTCTGTTGCAGCACAGGGCTTCTCCCTTAAAACTGGCGTACTTTATCCTATCGCAGTATTAATCTCCGGATTTTTCTGTGTACTGGCGTTATGTTATGAGGTGTTACTTGTACCACCTGGCCAGCCCTTTGGTGTTGGACTCGAGGGGGCAGTGGTTGAAATTCCACATGCTGGACTAGGGTGGTATTTCGTTTATCTGTTCACAGATCCCCATGTTCGGGATATTCTCATGAAACGACTCGGGGTTTAGCGGGACTTGATGGTTCGACCGGCCTGTCCTGGCCCCGGATCAAAGCGTAACAATTTAGGGTTTCTGGATCTCGACGAAATGGCTCTGCCATTAGTGCTTGACACCAGGATCAATCAAATGACTTCACATGGGTTCGGTGAGTCAGGACGTACAGGCTGCTAGACGCTGCTCGTACCAGAATCAATAGTACTCGTCAATCTTGGGATTATCTTAGTTCATGGGACTGCATTCGGATGGATGGATAAGAATTCCCTCCAGCGGGTGAGTTGCGTCTCAAACCAACTCGGTTACTGACCTGCAGAGCCAGTAGAGGTTGAATAGTGCTTCACTGCTACCAGTCAGACGGTTCTGGCTTTCGAGTCGGGGCTCAAACTGGAAGCTGGTGGGTTCACCTGTTCGGAGGGGTTTCCGCTTCGCGCGATGATATGGCGTAATCCTTATCACACTTTCCACCTCTTGGGGTGGACTATGGAGACTGCTGAGTAGTCACTTGGATAACAGCTGTGCTCAACCTGCCAATAACATTACCTGGCAGAATTCACGTGTTGCTTTGATAACCCCAAATCACGTACTAAATCATTTAACTCACATTGAACAATTAATTGTAGCTCGCTGGAACTGGGACCTGGAGTACAAGTAAGGTCTGCACTGTTCTTCGGAGCTCTCTGATGATGAGTCTCCAATATCCTCCAAAACAACATTTTGCGGATCTAAAGGTGCGATCGGCACTGGTAAATCTGCATTATGAGGAACAGGTCGTATTGCAGACTGCAAATTTGGATAGTCGATCTTGTGCTTTCCCTTTTTGGAATAACCTTCAGTCTTTGTGAAGCAAAATTAGCAATCTTCTCAATGATTAGTGAGATTGGCCTGCCTTTCCCATTCATCTACATACGGTACAACTAACACAGCATACCTGTAGAGCCTACTGCTTCTCTTGGTATCTAATTAAAACTCCAAAATATTGGAAGTAGGCTTTTTTTAACATTTTCAGAAAATCACCATAAATTCTCCACAAATATAACAAAACTTGCCTAGAGAGATTTTGCAGCTGTCTCGACATTTTCATCCTTAGAAGACTTTCTTATCTACACACAGGGAACAACTCACTTCGAAACTCAAGAGAAGACTGATTTTTAATCTTAATTTCATGTCTTCTTCTGTAAATAACACAGCTTAGATACTTTTTCTATTATAAAATGCATCCAATTTAACCTTCTCCTAATAAAATTGACTACTTGCTAAAGTAAAATGGTCTTATTGAGCTATTGAAAAGTATTTGATTGATTCGGTCTTTACTTGGTGGAAACTCATTTTAATTAAAAAATGTATATGAGACAGTAATTTATTTCCACAGAAATGTTTCACCACGATGTGGCTTCTTCAGGTATAACATTGTACTGTCTGGTGTTATTCAGTGTAAACGAGTTGAAATACATTGTCAGGTACGTGACCAAGTAATAGAAGCACAAGTCATAAAAACTCTAGATGTTTATTGGTGGTTTGCACCATTGAGGAAAGATATTCAGTAATGCAGACTTATCAACATCTATTTGTTCGTTCAAAAGAACTTTACGGGCATTATACCTGTTGATTTCAAGAAATTCTAAAAGTGTTAATCTAGAACTTTTGCTTTCAACGTGGATAATTTCATAATTATTGTTGAAATTATGCCTGAATTCCTTAAGATGATTAGCATATGTCGAATGTACAGAATCGAATATATAACCCCTTTGGTGTTCTTGGACACGTTTCTTGAATGATCTACTAGTCTGGCCATTGTATACTAAAGGGCAATCTTTGTAAGTCAACTTCTAGACTCCGGATTTATTTTCTTTATTTGTTCGACCTTTATTGTTTTTTATGTACATAAAATACAATAAAGATCGAACATTTTGCGTTTTTCATGTACATAAAAAACAATAAAGATCGAACAAATAAAGAAAATAAATCCGGAGTCTATAAGTTGACTTGCAAAGTTTGCCCTTTAGTATAGATTGGCCAGACTGGTAGATCATTCAAGAAACGTGTCCAAGAACACCAAAGGTGTTATATATCCGATTCTGTACATTCGACATATGCTAATCATCTTAAGGAATTCAGGCATAATTTCAACAATAATTATGAAATTATCCACGTTGAAAGCAAAAGTTCTAGATTAACTCTTTTAGAATTTCTTGAAATCCTTTTGAACGAACAAATAGATGTTGATAAGTCTCCATTACTGAATATCTTTCCTCAATGGCATTTTTAGCTGCAAACCACCAATAAACACCCAGAGTTTTTATGACTTGTGCTTCTATTATTTGGTTAACGTACCTAACAATGTATTTCAACTCGTTTACAATGAATAACATCAGACAGTACAATGTAATACATGAAGAAGTCACATCGTGGTGAAACAATTGTTGTAGTAGTACAAACATTTTTGTGGAAATAAATTACTCTCTCATATACATTGTTTTAACTATTGAAAAGTGATAGGTGTTGGGGCTTTAGGAATATCTTTCCTATCATTATTATTAAGGGTTTTTCCATAAAAAAAAGATCTGCCCTGTGTTACAGAAATCTTGTCGACCAGTTTTATAATATTACAACTATTTCCTTCATACGTCAGTATTATTGATATAAAAACGAATATTGTCAAGCAATACTAGAAACCTTGAAATTCTTCTATAGCGTGCCTGTTCAGTTGTAAACTGCTATAGATATAGCAGTTGTGCAATTACTGATACAAGATAATGCTGATATTTCACATCGGTGGCAGTGGCTTAGAAGAAGGAAAAATGTATTGACTGCAAATGAAAAAAACCGTTAACAACTGAGAAATGGTGATTTGTGTGAAAATGTTCGTACGATTCAATTGACATGTCTCCTCTGATTTCTTGGTCAAGAAAAGGCGTCAATGCATTAGCTACAGAACAAAAGCAATGCCTAATAGGTACGTTCAAGCATCAACACCAAACCAGCAGAAACCATACTGAATCCTTCCGAGGCATGAACCATTCGTAAACTCGCATGCCCAGGAAGGTCTAAATACAATTCTGCGGGTTGCGGTACCGCTGCTGAAACATGCCTAATGTAAACAGTGATTTTCAGACCGACCTCTCCAGCCATTCTGTTTTTGGCATACTCGATTCTAATTGGACCACGATCCGAGGATAGCAGAAAACTGCCCTGGAGAGCGGCCATGACTCGAGATGCGTAGTTAGTGTCTTGGTATTCCATGAAGACGACCGGATATTCTCCCTTGCTGTGCATGCGTAGGCGGCAGAAGCCAGGGAAGCTGTGCAACAAGAACACCAAAAGTGCTACTCAGTGATGGTGAAGGTGAGTGAAAAAAGGTGACTACGATCTATCTAAATTTTTGTTTATCGGTTGTTAATGGTGAGTTGGTGCTGATGTAAAGTTTCAACAAACACGAGTCGAGGATAAGCTTCCTCTTATTCTTTTAGTGTGCTAAGAAGGTCAGAAACTTGAAATATTTGGTCCGTAAAGATGAGAAAATAATTGATTCAATAGTAGGTACTACGTATTGCATTTAGAGAATGTCTTCAGTTGAGAGTCCAAAAGATATAGCGGAAAATAAGATTTTTAATTATGATATTTCATCTCCTGAACATAAATCAGAAGTAACATAAATAGAGGTTAATACTTGATAGAAGGTATATAAAATTATTTAAATATTTCAATATTAGCCTTCTACATATTTAATTTCAAAAAATTATATATTTAATATTTATAATTTAATAATTATAACTTCAGGAATTAAATTAAATGAATGTCATATAAGTACCACATATCAAACGACATATAAAATAAACATTCATTATAAGACATCCAAATGATATAACAAAATCCAATAAATAAAAATTATTAACCAAAATCCTATAAATTAAATATTTTGAGTAGACAAAATTTTGTTTCTGCTGATCAATCTTATGAAAACAAATATCTTTCAAAAATGTTTAACAATCTTAAGAATTTCATCATAAAACTATCTTACTTAGAATATTCAATATTATTGGATATCTAACTAAGTTATTTTCCATAAAATCTCAAGATATGTAAAAACATTACTGAAAAACAAAGGATTTTGGTTAACAATTTTTATTTATTGGATTTTGTTATATCATTTGGATGTCTTATAATGAATGTTTATTTTATATGTCGTTTGATATGTGGTACTTATATGACATTCATTTAATTTAATTCCTGAAGTTATAATTATTAAATATAATTTTTTGAAATTAAATATGTAAAAGGCTAATATAAAAATATATTAATAAATTTATATACCTTCTATCAAGTATTAACCTCTATTTATGTTATTTTATTCATAATATATAATTATTTGGTTTCCTTAACATTCTTTATAGAGATAGTCCTTGTGCTATAACAGAGGCCGTTAAATTGTCTTTCAATCTTATAGATCAAGGTTAAACCATAGAATTATTTATTTGTAGTTAACATTACACTCCATTTAAATTTTTCAGTATTCATTTACCAGAAGTTTTCTAAATTGTTGAAGGGTGAGTAAATATTTGTTGTTGATTGATGTTATATTTTATTTAATATGAATTATTTGAGTACCGACGAAGCAAAGTCTCTCTTGAAACTTGCTTTTCAGTAATGTTTTTACATATCTTGAGATTTTATAGAAAGTAACTTGTTTTTTAGTAATGTTTTTACTCATCTGGAGATTTTCTAAAATCAACTTAGTTAGATATCCAATAATATTGAATATTCTAAGTAAGATAGTTTTATGATGAAATTCTTAAGATTATGTTAAACATTTTTGAAAGATATTTGTTTTCATAAGATTGATCAGCAGAAACAAAATTTTGTCTACTCAAAATATTTAATTTATGGGATTTTGGTTAACAGTTTTTATTTATTGGATTTTGTTATATCATTTCGATGTCTTATAATGAATATTTATTTTATGTGTCGTTTGTCTTAAGTGGTACTTATATGTTATTAATTTCATTTAATTCCTGAAGTTATAATTATTAAAAAAATTTTTTTTAAATTAAATATGTAGAAGGCTAATATTGAAATATTTACATGAATCAGAAGTCGCAACAGAGTGTTATGTCTTAGTTTGGAAGTAATGGATTCTTAAATGTCCAAAAATTTTCAGGTTACTTATTACACCAGAAAAAAGAATTCAACACTCGGTCCAACGAAAACATAACATTCGATTTTCCGACTTTAAAATGAAAATGTGGAAAATCGCCCGGACCCGTCAATTTCTGATTCAAGGGGGAACAACTTTTCCGCTTTTTCCATCCCCATAACTTCAACCCCCTAACGGGGGTGAGCACAACCCCTTGATTTTGAAAAGGGATGAGGGGTTATGCGATAATTCATTTTGAAGATCGTATCGAGTACTATCTAACTCTGAAATTTCGCTTCAAAATATCCATCGATAATGAAATAACAGTGAAAATAGTGAAAAAGGCAATGTGGAATTTATCTCGAGAATATTTTATTCGTATTCGACACATTTCAAAGGTATTTAGTAGTTATGTTGTTAATTTTTTGTCCAAAAAAGTATTAATTTCTTGTCCAAAAAAGTAGACGCACCATGTTTTTGATTTACCATAGTCTATCGTGAATTTTTAAGGAAGTTACAAAGCGATTGTAAATTTGTAGTAGAATTAAAATGATGTATTCCGTAGAAGAAAGGGTGATAAAATTATTCGACTCTGCGCGAAGAACAGCGGCTTTATTTAACGAACGACATCCTGGAAAAAATGTATCCGCTGCTTACGTTGTGCAACTGGTTGCCAAATTTCTGTGAAGGGGTCAGTGAAATCATTAACGGTAATCAAAACTACATGTTAGATATCTATTTTTCGGACGAGTGTTCATTTTACCTTAACGGCATTGTAAACCGGCATAACTGTCGGTATTGGTCAGATGAAAATCCAAAATTATTTCGTGAGTAGCATACTCAGCGTCTCCAAAAATTAAATGTTTGGGCGGGTATCTATGAAAATCACATAATCGACCCTTTTTTTATACCCGGTAATCTCACTGGCCAAATTTATTTAGATCTATTTGAAAATGCTATTTGTCCAGCCCTCGTGCAAATATTGGAGAATGAAGAACATCAAACGAGCATTTTCCAACAGGATGGCGCACCACCTCATTTTGTTCAACTGGTGCGTCAGTTCTTAGATGGAAATTTTCCTCACGGCCGGATTGGAAGAAGGGTACATATTGAGTGGCCATCCAGATCACCTGATCTGGCTCCACTGGGATTTTTCTATGGGGTCACCTGAAATCCAAGATTTAGGCTACCCAGCCTGAGTCACTGGATGATTTGCGAACCCCGATCATTAATGAATGCCGTCAAATTACACCAGAAATCTTGAGTAACGTACGTGAACATTTTCAGCAAAACTTACCTTACTGCATGGAAGTGAATGGTGCCCTTTCCAGCATTTAATAAACTTATCACAAAAGTAAGTACTCTTCCACTATTTTGCCTGTAATTTCGTTATCGATGCAAATTTTGAAGTGAAATTTCAAGATCAAATAGTACTCAATAGGATCTTCAAAATGAGGTATCGCAACACCCCTTTTCCCTATTCAAAATCCAGAGGTTGTACTAATCCCCGTTAGGGGGTTGCATTTACGGGGATGAAAAAAGCGAAAAAGTTGTTCCCCCTCGAAACAGAAATTGACGGGTCCGAGCGATTTTCCACATTTTCATTTTAACGACGTAAAATCGAGGTGTTAAGTTTTCGTTGGACCATACTGTATTAGGGGTAGAATTAAGTTCATGCGGTTTTGACAACAGATGACGCTACTATATAATCTATAGAAAATAGGGGAAATTTATAGAAAATATAATGTAAATGTTAAACGTAGTTGATAAAATGTTGTATAAGTTATTCAATTATATTAAATCAAATTAAAATGTCTTAGTTTCCATTCTAGTGGACATATGAAATTTTTAAATATTGTATAATAGAACATTGGAAAATATGAGGGAATCTTTGGAAAATAAAGAAACTTACTGGGAAATATAATGCACACATGGTTGATACAATAATGTTATTAAGACACAGCATCCTGTTTCGTTTTCATATTTTTTTTTAAGATTAATTAAGAAGATTTGAAACAACATTTTCTAACATTTCTGTTGTATTCTTATCTGAAAACATCTGGTATTCAATGTTAAGTTTATAATTATACAATTTTATATTTTGAACACATACTTCATCTGCAGTGTAATTCATATTTAGATATTTAGATATCGATTGAAATATTTCATGTTGCAGTGTCATCTGAGGAAAATACAAAATTCTTTATTTGAAGGAAAATGAAACCATGATTTAGATATTAATTTAGTTTCAATTTTCATCCAGGGAATCCCGTCTCAAATAAATAAAATAAAAACTTCATTTAAACATATTGAAAAAAGGAATTTCGAAGTTAAATAAGTTTTGTGATTTATATTAAAATAGGAAAATAACTAAATTTTAGAGACAGCGCACAACAGAAATCAAATCAAGGAAAAATAATAAAGCAATGACTTTGAATATAGTTTCAGGATGCTCTTCAATTTTTCAAAGAATATAGTCTCCAAAATTGTTTAACAAATAAAATCTTTCGTTCCAAATAATGGAGTAGATGAGAGGGTACCTATCTCGCACAATAAAGGAATGAATTCATTATATTGAACGGACCTGATAATCACTATTT